>OY882877.1:4807430-5407430 GCA_963693515.1 Pipistrellus nathusii
TGAGAGAGAATCCTGCACACCCCATACTGGGGATTGAGCCTGCAACCTGGGTGTGTGCCCTGACAGGGAACTGAACCTTGACTTCCTGGTTTATAGGTCGATGCCCAACCCCTTGTGGAAGAACCCACCTTCCATTCAAAGTCTATCTCTTTAGCCTTTTTCTCCTTCCATGGCCTTTCGAGTTATTACTTCGTAAATAACCCCTCCCCCCCTTTTTTTTTTTCATTTTCAATCTCTTCCCCTTTTTTCCATTTGCATTGTCTAAGTTCTCTCATTCCCCCCCCCCCCCCTTTCCAAAATTCTCTCCCATCTCGGTTGGTTACATAACTTCTTGTTTCTCTTCTTACTCATCTGGCTATTTTTTCTCCTGCCCTCAAGCATTAGACTTTCTCAGGCTTTCTCTTGTCACCACCCCTCTGCTCACCGCCAGGTGACTCAGTTCTGATGATTCCACATCCTAAGTTACCCTGGAAGTCCTTCCTGCTCCTCTCTCTCCATGGCTCTTGCCCAATTGCAAACGCTTCCTCGTCCTCATTCTTCTCCCAGCCCAGCTCAGATGTCGGCGGGGTCACTGGAAGCTTCCCAGCACCCACTTTCTCTTCCTGGAGTCCCCAGTGCTACTCTTGCTTGATTTACTTTTGTGTTCCTTTCACTTCCTGGCAGGTCTCCTACTTCACCCTGACCTCAAGGAAAATCTCAGCTGACATGTCTTTAACTTCGCTGAGACAAATTGACATTCCTCTCCATTCCGCTGCGAATGGTTCCCAGGGTGTGTGCTCCTGCCCTTTGACACGTATGTCTACTGCTTCACCGTGTCATACATGGTGGTCTTCCAGCAGGTGAGACATCTGAGAGGTAGGCACAGGGCTGCACACTGGTCCGCCTCTAGACTCTCTCTCTCTCTACAGAGCAGTGTGGTTCTCAACCTTTCTAATGCCACGACCCTTTAATACAGTTCCTCATGTTGTGGTGACCCTCAACCCTAGTTATGTTTGTTGCTACTTCATAACTGTCCTTTTGCCGCTGTTATGAATCCTAATGTAAATATCTGTGTTTTTCCGATGGTCTTAGGTGACCCTGCTAGCGGTTCTCAACCTGTGGGTCACGACTATAGAACCTAACACCATCGGGAGACACAGATATTTACACTAGGTAAGTTAATAACAACGGACCTCCCTATATAGTTGAAGTTTTAAAAATGTGGCTCTCCAAAGAAGTGTCAATCGTCATACTGTTGATAATCGGCTCTGTGGACTCATGAGTTTGCCCACCACTGTCCTAAGGTATTGACCTTCAACCAGGGGCCAGCTATTATTCCAGCAAGCCAGTGTTCTTCAGGGAAATGTTACCACCAGCAGAGGAATTCCAAGTAGGTTTGTTTTTTTTTTTGTTTTTTTAAAGTGGGGTGTAGATCGGAAACTTCCCAGTGGGTTCTGCAGGCATCTCCATTAGCAGAAGAAACGTTGTTTCCACGTGCAGGGGCCGCTTTCTGACTGCACCCGACCCTGGGTCACAGAGAAAAGGCACCGTGATGACCTCGGCGGGGGCTGAAAGTTGCCTGGGACGAAGTCCCCGTGAGCTGTGGTGGTGAGCAGACTCAGAAGCCACCAGAAATGCCGCCGGCTCAGGAAGCTCACATGACAGCCTGACACGAGGCGTGGGGATGAAAGGAGGCTTCTGTTTATTGATATCTGGAGTTCCTCACATCCCTGGATCCTTCTGAGCAGCCGGAAGTAAGGACTGTGCAGGCTGCAGCGTTGGGGTTAGAACATGAGGGTTTTTTTTTGTTTGTTCTAAAGAATATATATTTTATTGATTTCTTTTAGAGAGGAAGAGAGAGGGATAGAGAGTTAGAAACACCGATGAGAGAGAATCATCGATCAGCTGCCTCTTGCACACCCACTACTGGGGATGTGCCCGCAACCAAGGTACGTGCCCTTTGACGGGAATCGAACCCGGGACCTTTCAGTCCGCAGGCCGACGCTCTCTCCATTGAGCCACACCGGTTTCGGCTAGAACATGAGTTTTATTTATTTATTTATCTACTTATTTATTTCTTCTTCTGTTTTAAATATATATTTTATTGATTTTTTACAGAGAGGAAGAGAGAGGGATAGAGAGTTAGAAACACCGATGAGAGAGAATCATCGATCAGCTGCCTCTTGCACACCCACTACTGGGGATGTGCCCACAACCAAGGTACGTGCCCTTTGACGGGAAATCGAACCCGGGACCTTTCAGTCCGCAGGCCGACGCTCTATCCACTGAGCCAAACCTGTTTCGGCTAGAACACGAGTTTTAGCTCGATGCCCCACAAGCAGTTATTGTGGTCAGTAACTTCCTGTGGCCTAAGAGGCCCTCAAATACTCAGTATGATCCTGGGGATTGCGTAATTGCTAACAGGCTGAGCAGACGGAGAGAGACAGAAAGAGAATATGAATGAAACATCTTCATTCATATTCTAGTAACGTAAGGGGGGTGGAGGGGTGTGTGTGTGTGTGTGTGTGTGACAATGAAATAAGAGGGGAGTCCCAGAGGCTGTAGCTATCCCGGTTGAGATTAGTCCCCCGGGTAGTCTCGTGTGTTACTGACACAGACATCTGACCCGCACCTCGAGAAAGACAGCTGTGAAAAAGGGAGAAAAATTAGTACCGATGGCTATTGCGCCGGACTCCTCTGCCCCTCGTATCTGGATTTAAACTCTGCTCCTTCTGGAAATTGCTCTTTTAATCATGCAGGATATGCGTTAATTACAGCTGGAGGCTCGACACGGTTGTTTCAGAAATCAGCGGTGCCAGCGACGGGCTGGCTGGACATCAAACAGGTTCCTTTTCCTTCCTGGGCGAAGCTCGGCTTCCCGGGCCTGACTTGTAGTCACGTGATCTGGGCGGGTTCTGGCCGGTGGAAGGTGGATGGAAGTGATGCATAGAACCTTCCCTTGTGTGACTCTTCATTCTCTGCTCCCTCTATGTTGTGATCTTGTGTTGAATGTGTGGGAACCTTATTGGGGGAGGAACTTGGGCCCTTTGAGGATAGGAGAGACTGTGAGAGACTGTGGGCCATTCGTAGATTTCCATGGATGAGAGTTATGGGCGAGGACAGGTCTGATATCCTTGGTGTAGCAGCTAGTGCTATGGTAACGGATAGAGTCGCTTTCATGGTAGAGAAGTTGTAGCTGGCTGGCCACTCTCTATGTGTTAGATACAACAGAGTATTTCATCACCTTTAATTCTCTCTTTTAAAAAAAAATATTTTATTGATTTTTTACAGAGAGGAAGGGAGAAGGATAGAGAGCTAGAAACACCGATGAGAGAGAATCATCAATCAGCTGCTTCCTGCACACCCACCACTGGGGATATGCCCGTAACCAAAGTACATGCCTTTGACAGGAATCGAACCCGGGACCCTTGAGTCTGCAGGCCGACACTCTATCCACTGAGCCAAACCGGTTTCGGCACCTTTAATTCTCTTAATAAGCGGTTGAAGTGGTTGTTTCATTTCACATGTGAGGAGGAAATTAGGATTTAGAAAAGTTAAGCAACTTGCTTGCCTGAGACAAATTCTGTTGAGACAGGATTTGAACTCAGGTCTGCGCGTCTCCGAAGTGTGTTCATGACCTTCCCAGTAAACCCGTGGTTGGCAAACGGTGGTTCCCGAGCCACATGCGGCTATTTGGCCCCTTGAGTGTGGCTCTTCCACAAAAGTTTAAGTTGAAAAAATATGGCTCTCAAAAGAAATTTCAATCGTTGTCCTGTTGATATTTGGCTCTGTTGACTAGTGAGTCTGCCGACCACTGCAATAAGCCATCCAAGAGGAAAGTACTATGTAAGCTGCTCAGAGAGCAGAGGTAGGTGTATCAGTCCATTGTTCATTAATTTATTCAACAAACACGTATTAAATGCGTGCTATGTGCCATGTCCTAGTCAGTGGATGCAAGAGGTCCTTGTTAATATTGACAGAACCAGTAACTTAATTTTTGTTACCTGCTGTCCTGAAATTATAAACATACCTTCTAGTTTAAATTACCCCCAACCGCCCAAAACCAGTTTGGCTCAGTGGATAGAGCATCAGCCTGTGGACTGAAAGGTCCCGGGTTCGACTCTGGTCAAGGGCATGTACCTTGGTTACGGGCACATCTCCAGTAGGGGGTGTGCAAGAGGCAGCTGATTGATGATTCTCTCTCATCGATGTTTCTAACTCTCTATCCCTCTCTCTTCCTCTCTGTAAAATATCAATAAAATATATATTAAAAATAAATAAATAAATAAATAAATAAATAACCCCCAATCAATGGTGGGACAGAAATGAGCTCTCAATATCTCATTTACTCATTTCTAGTCGAGAAGGGTGAATACTTTTCTTCCGATGCATACATTTCTACTCTTGAGAGATGCTAGTCTTAAAAAGATCTGGCTTAATAAAGAATGAGTCTTAGCCACTTTGGCTCAGTGGATAGAGCATTGGCCTGGGGACTGAAGGGTCCCAGATTCAATTCCAGTCAAGGGCATGTATCTCAGTTGCAGACTCCTTCCCATCCTGGGCCCTGGTTGGGGAGCCTGCAGGAGGCAACCAATTGATGTGCTTCTCTCACATCGATAGTTCTGTCTGTCTTTCCCTCTCTCTTCCACTCTTCTAAAAATCAATGGAATAATATCCTCAGATGAGGATTAGAAAAAAAGAATGAGGGAGTTTTCTCCAAAATTTAGGAGGGACAGTCTCATGCATGGACATGCTGCTCTTCCCCATGTTATTAGAGTGTGATGACAATGAAGATAAGAAAGCCAGCGGACATTCTGCATGAGGTACCATCACACCACAACTGGTGGATTCTGCCAATCCACGATGGCACAGTCTTGAGAGAAAGAATGATGTTGTTCAAATAAATCATAGCTCTGTTCTGCTCAGTGTACCTCAGTTGGCTGGAGCATCATCCCCTATCAAGGGGTCTCAGGTTCGATTCTCAGTCAGGGCACATACCTCGTTGTGGGTTCCATCCCTAGTTGGGGTGCATGCAGGAGGCAACTGATCAATGTTCTTTTCTCACATTGATGTTCCTCTCCCTTTCCCTCCCTTCCTCTAAGATCAATAAAAAAAATAAATAAAGTAGTTCTATAATAAATAATTCTGTAATAAAAACTAACACACCTTTATTATAGAGGTTGATGAAATTACTACAGTATAAGAGCAAAATAGAGCAGAAATAGAAGTTTACCGTTTTTCAGCCGAAACTGGTTTGACTCAGCGGTAGAGCGTCGGTCTGCGGACTGAAAGGTCCCAGGTTCGATTCTGGTCAAGGGCATGTACATTGGTTGCAGGCACATCCCCGGTAGGGGGTGTGCAAGAGGCAGCTGGTCGATGTTTCTCTCTCATCCATGTTTCTAGCTATCTCTCTCCTTTCCTCTCGATAAGAAAAATCAATAAAATATATTAAAAAAAAGAAGTTTACCGTTTTTCAAACACTCTACATGAAGTTTGGAGTATGTACTCCATTGTAGTTTATACAAAACTTAATTTTAGGGTTTAATCCAACTAAGATTTAATCCAATCTGATGAGCCTATGCAATGTGTTTTGAGGCAGTATGGCTCATAAGACAAATTTGGCTTTAACAAATATATTGGTTAAAATTGGAAACAAATGAAAATTGCAATCGATAAGACATATCTAGTCATTCAGAGTAGCACAATCTCAAAGTCAAGTATTTAAAAGCTTTCCAGAGCACTTTTTTAGTGCTGGTATCGTAAGGAACTACTTTCTTTAAAAATAAAAAGTGGGTTGGGTTATTGTAGAATAAAAATCTGACCCATTTTTTGTCGTTTACGGCAAGAAATCTGTAACCGAATTATTTTGCCAATAGGAACTGTCAGAGGTCTGATAATGACGGGAATAAATTATGTATATTTTCTACACTGACAAACTGAATAAATGAGGATACAGTCTTTTACTTTTCAGTTTACTTACCAGTCCATGATGTGGTGGGAAATTTGGGCAAAGGAAAAAAAAAAAAAAAAAAAAAAAAAAAAAGCAGCAATTGAGGACTTTTCTCTTGGGCAAATGGTGTATCTCAAAACAGCAAAGTTTATTCTAGAATGGTCAGGGAAATGTTATCCTTACAAGGGGAGAAAATTGACTTTAAAAAACACACACACACACACCACATTGTCTCTTTATTAGATTTCATACTGCTGTCCACCATCCCAATAGATGTGCATTTCATAAGAAATGTGGACATGGATGTAGAAATACAACTCATTGTGTAAATACTAAGGATATAGCATAGAAAGGGTCGCAGGTTCGATTCCGGTGAAGGGCACATGCCTGGGTTGTGGGCTTGGTCCCAAGTGCAGGAGGCAGCCACTCAGTGATTCCCTCTCATCATTGATGTTTCTCTCTTTCTCTCCAATATATATATATATATATATATATATATATATATATATATATATAACAAATATAAAACTTTTATATTTATATAAGTATAAAAACTCACTATATAAATACTAGGGTCATGTTATAAAACAATGGGTACCATCACAAGGTTGTCAGGACATGGAAAAGCAGAGAAGCAAGTGCAGGTCAGGAGGAGAAACGCTCCTACAGAAAGAAGCCAAAGGCATGAACAAGCATCTTGATTGGGAGACTCAACACGTGCACATCCATCCACAAGGCTGGAGTCCTGTGGCGGAATAACATGCCCCCCCAGAGTTGAGCTCTCGAATCCATAGAACATGTTGTCAGAAAAAAGCTGGACCCCAAGCAACAGCTTCTTTTGTAACTAACGGTAAGGAGTGTGATGTATGGTAAGACAGGGCCAACTTGCAGAATAGGGTCTCCCTTGCCATCATTCTCAGGAGCCATGAACTTCAACAGAAAGAAATGCATCCTCTTCGCAGGGGACGCGGTCCGCCAGGGACCCCCCAAATCGATCAGGCCCCCGCAAGCTGTGATTTGCAAAGGGAACTGCGACCCCAGGGGAACCTGTGTCCCCGGTGTGGGCAGCCGCTGGCGGGCAGCGCTGCGGGGGGCTGGGTGGGTTCCCGGGCTGGACAGTGGGGGTCCCCTGGACCAGGGCGGAACGGATCCAGGCAGGGTGCTGACCCCCGAGGTGCAGAGGGTGGGGTCCCCTCCTCCGGGAAGAGGCGGGATCCCGGGGATACCCCCCTCGGGGCACCGCACTGTGCCAGGTGCGTCCCTGCCCCGACTTCCCCGAGCCGCGCGGGGCAGCGCGGCTTCCGGTTTGGCCACGGCCACGGCCACGGGGGCGCGGGGAAGCCCGGCCCTTCCCGCTCCGGGTCCCGCTCCCGCTGCGTCTCGGGCCGCCGGGCTGCCGGGGGCTGTTCTCGCGAGAGCAGCGGGCTCGGGGCGCGGCGGGCCGGGGGCGCGGGGAAGCCCGAGGCGAGGCCGGCGGGGCGGGCGGGCGCGCGGGCCGGGGGCGCGGGGAAGCCGCTCCCGCCGCCGCCGCCGCCGCCGCGAGGAGCCGGCCTGACGTCAGGGGTTCTCCTCCTCCGAGTCCCCCAGCCGCCCCGCGGCCCGGCCGGCGAGGAGGGGGCGCGGGAGGCGGCGGCGGGGACCCCGGGGGGCGGGGAGGGCGCGCCCTGAGGGGAGGCCGGAGCCCCGGCCCCGCCGCCCGCCGCGCCCTCCCCGCCCCGCCGGCCGCCCGCCGAGCGCCGGGGCCGCCGACATCCGATTCCCAGCGAGTCCCCGCCCCCTCCTCCCCCGCCCGCCGCCGCCTCCTCCCGCGCCAGCCAGCGCCGCGGCCCGGCCCGGCGGCTCCCTCCTCCCCGCCCGCCGCCCGCCCGCCGCCGCAGCCCCGCGCCCGCCCGCCGCCGCCGCCCCGGGCTCCGGGGGCCCGGGCTCTGCGGGGTGGGGGGAGGACAGAGGGGAGGAGGAGGGAGGGGGGACCCCCGAGTCGCCCCCTCTCCTCCCCCCGCCCCCCCGGCTCCATCCTCCGCCGCCGCCGCCGCCCGAGCAGCTGCGGGGCCGCCGCCGCCGCCTTTGCAGGTAACGAGCCGCCGCCCCCCACCCGCACCCCCTTCCTCGGACCCGGGCCCGGCCCTTCCTCCCTCCCTCTCTCCCTCCCGGCGCCCTTGGGCGGGGAGCGGGGGGCCGGGGGCGCCGCCTGGGGTGTCCCCGCGCCGGGGGCGTGGGCGGGGGCTGGGGCGCGGGCGCGGAGGCCGGGGATGCCCGGCGGCGCGGGGACCGGGCCCCCCTCACTTTCGGGGGGAGGGAGGAGGGGGAGCCGGGGGGCCCCGGGCAGGGTTCCCCGGCCTAGCGGTCCCGGCTCCGGCCCTGGCGGCGCCTCCCGTTCTCTGCGCAACTCGGCGCGGGGGCCCCCCTTCCGCGCGCCCCGGGTCCCCGCCGGCCGGGGAGGGGGCGCCGGGCCCTGGGCGGGGGGCGGCGGGTTATGTAACGCGCGTTATTTGGGGTCGGGGGGAGGGGGCTGGGGTGCAGCCGAGGATGCACCGGCGGCGTCCCCGGGGTCCCCTCCCTCCTCCTCCTCCGCCCCCCGGGCCGGCGGCGCGCGGGGGAGACGGGGAAGGTGGGGCGCGCGGGTGGGGTGCGTGGTGGGTGCAGGGGGCGAGCTGGCTGTGTCCCCCATAGTATCGGGGTTCGCTCCGCCGGGGAGCCGGGTGCTAAGAATAGAAACGTGCGGGAGATGCTGCGTGCGGCGGGTCCAGGGATGCTGCTGGCGCGGCCGGCGGCGGCTGGGCTGCAAGTAAACAAACCGGCCTCTCTCTCTCTCTCTCTCTCTCTCTCTCTCTCTCTCTCTCTCTCTCTCTCTCTCTCCCTCTCCCTCTCCCTCTCCCTCTCCCTCTCCCCTCACCCCACTCCGTCTCCTCCTCCTCCTGCGCATCGGTCTGCATCAGCCATGATGCCGGGGTTGGGGGGGACCCCTCCGGAGCCCCCCAAGTCTGGAGAGCTCGCTCCACCCCGGCTCCTTGCTTGTTGGCGGGGTCACCCCGCAGTCTGGGGTTTCCCGGGGAATCTGCAGGTGAAGGCCAGATTGCCTCTCTCTCTCTCTCCAGGGTCAGGTTTCCAGTAGAGACATTTGGGGTTCATCTTCTGGAAGCAAGAGGCAGTGCCTGCTACCTGCCTACCTGCCTGCCTGCCTGCCTGCAGGTCAAGGGGAGGAAGGATGCTGTTGCCCGGCCTCCCCACCAGAATCATGTTGTGAAAATAACACAGACTCCCTCCACCGGGGCGCTGATTGGTGGAGAGCGCCCTGGCGTCTGCAGCTCAGGAGGCTCCAGGATAGAAAAGTTGGGTGGTTGGATGGGATGTGTCTGCTGGCTTATGGCTAAGCCTGGATAAGGTGGTCACACCTGCTAGGCTCATCCTGAAGCTAAAGGAGATGAAAGAAGGATAATTATTTATTTTTATTTTTTGCATTAAAAATTTTTTTTTCATTGTTATTTTATTGCATTGCCAGTTGCCTCAAACCATCCATCCGTCAAGGGGTGGTAGATGAAGGTAGATTTTTATTTGGGAAAGCGTGGTCCTGTACAGCTTTTAGTACACTCAAGCCATTAGTCAACCACCGGGTTTCATTTTGGGTGGGAGCTCGCTAAAGGAATTGTACATGGTTAGGAAATAACGGAATGAAAAAACAAAAACAAACAAACAAAAAAAACACAAAAGTGGAAGAATCCAGTAAAAATGGCTTAGGAAACTTTGTCCTCTGAACTCGAGTGTCATTGCAAACACAGGTATACATGAACATGACTATTCCGAGAGGTGGTTGTTGAATGCACATACATCTATTCACGACCTGGTTGTCTAAAACATGAGCGTATTTATTAAAATGCTTATGAATAAATGACTAGTTTTCTGAGGTATGCGATGGAGTGCACACTTCTTTGCATATATGTGGTTGTCCATGTGGAAATAACACAGTCATGAATAAACACTAAATACAAGAATAAACTTTCATGTATCCACGACCATACACCTGCCTTCGCTCCGAGATATTCTTTTGACAATATACGCAGTCTTGACTTTGAAAGTTTAACCAACGAGATGGTACTGAAGATCTGCTTTTTTTTTTTTTTTTTTTTTTTTTTTTTGCTTTTCTCACCAGGTTGACCCCACTCTCTTGAATTGGCTTGGGCTTTTTAAAGTGAGAGGAGAGCATATATCACATGAATGACATGGAATTGGAATTAGATGAAGGTAGATTTTTTTTTTTTGGTTCAGCTGTATATTTGTACTGTGTATTTGCGCTAGTGTGTTTGCTTCCAGTGTAAAAAAAAAAAAAATAACTGCAGAATAATTTGTGAAACTATCATTTGTGTTCGTTTTGTCCCAAGACATTTAGCCTTTTGGTGATGTAGTGAACTATTTTCCAACTTAAAAATTCAGTTTTAATTTGATATTGACTAAGTTGTGTTTGTCCAAGTACTTAAGGGCGTTTTGTTGTTCATGTAAGTTTGTGGCTGTAAAGTATTTTAAATAAGATTCATTCATTCAACAAATATTAGAATGTGAAGTGTATGATGGGGTTGGTTGATTGAGAACTTTTTTTTTAAAATTTTATTCAGAAGATCACATCCATTAGAAAGAAAATTTGTTTTCAGGTCACTGCGAATCTAAACACGTTTTGCTTAAACATATCACGGGACAACTGTGCTTGTTAGCACAGAGTCTTGTGCAAAGTGAGGATCTAAGGTTTTTTTTAAACTCTAGCTTTTGATTTAAATGTGAGAGGTTTTCTTTCTTACAGAAATTCAATGGAAATTTCCAACTATTTGTGTTTCTTTAAAAAGAGGAACCAGGTTTACAAATTGGTTTTGTGGAAGTGTAGAGTTTACTTAAACTTTGCATATCTCTGTGAAAGGAGAGCTACCCTTTTTGTTGCTGTTGTTATACCTTCTAAGGTCAAGAGTTCACCTTGGTAAGCTAAGGCAATCATTGTTAACTAGGTGTTAATTGGATTTTTATCATGATTTGATAGGATCTTGTTTTTAGAGTGTGATTAAGTTTCAACATTAAAAAAATATTTCACTTGAAACCATTTAGAAGTGAATAACAACATGCAAGACAGAAAAAGAAGCTATTCCATCAAAAAAAAATATATATATATTATTAAATTGATTGGTGTCAACATGAACATATAGGTTTCAGGTGTTTTTCTGTGTTAGAAGCCATTTTATTTTGTTTTGATCAAATCAGTCTTGTAATTTGACTTGCATTTTTATTTTCCTTAATTTAAAAAATGCACATAATTAATTTTTACAGATTCGTTGAATACGCAGATCTTTAAAATTGTTCTGTTTTTAAGTTCAGGTTTCAGAGTGTTCACATCAGTATTCTAAATCCTGGTTTCCTACAGCATGCCCTGTTCTGTTACTTTGTTTTTTTAATGTTATTTTTATTGATTTCAGAAAGGAAGGGAGAGGGAGAGAGCAATGGAAACATCATTGATGAGAGAGAATCATTGATTGGTTGCCTCCTGCATGCCCCCCTGCTGGGGATCAAGCCTGCAGCCCCGGCATGTGCCCTTAATCAGAATCGAAACTCGGACCCTTCAGTCTGCAGGCCGGTGCTCTATCCACTGAGCTAAACTGGCCAGGACGCATGCAGTGTTCTGTAGTCTCCTGCAAAGATAGTCCTGAACCATCTGATGTTAATTTAACATATTTTATCATGGTCTTCCATGGATATAGAGCTAGATTCAGTGCTGCGTTCATGCTAGTCAGTGCCTGGTGAGCCCTTACCATGTGCCAGGCACCGTTACATGTGACCAACATGTATGTATATATGCATTTAATCTTCCTGACCGCCCCTGCTACGTTTTTTAAAAGTGATTTTAACACGAGAAAACACTTATTCTGGTGTATAAAAATCCATCTCACTTCAACTTCCCTCATTCTGATACACTTTCTTTTAGTATTGTTCCTAACTTTTTTATGCCTGTTAGAGTTCCAGCGACAATGCTAACTTTCCATAACGTAGTATAACCGTTTTCCCAGAAATCAAGTTAATGTAGATTGGCTGACCCATCACATCCTTTTTCATTTCAATTATTTCAAATGCTGAATTAACTGCCTCCAATATATACGTATTTTATTGGAACACCAGTGTGCTAGATGTTCACATACGTCGTATACCGAGTAATCTTCACATAATAGTTGGTAGAGAAATGGACATATGCTTCTTGAGCCATGGATTTGCTTTTTTGGCTCTTTTTCTTTTCAATACTCTATATTTACTTAATGCCAACTGCACATATTTTACACACCCAAATAGGTATATTTTCCTAGTATTCAAAGGGAAAAGTAAAAAAATGACTAGACCAGATCACTAGAAGACTTCCAAGTGAGAATTTCTGGCCTCTGTGTTAAGAAATCCTGTGTTTGCCGAAACCGGTTTGGCTCAGTGGATTGAGCGTCGGCCTGTGAACTGAAAGGTCCTGGGTTCGATTCCGGTCAAGGGCATGTACCTTGGTTGCGGGCACATCCCCGGTAGGGGGTGTGCAAGAGGCAGCTGATCGATGTCTCTCTCTCATCAATGTGATGTTTCTAACTCTCTATCCCTCTCTCTTCCTCTCTGTAAAAAAATCAATAAAATATATTAAAAAAAGAAAGAAAGAAAGAAAATGAAATCCTGTGTAGGGCTGAGGATGGGAGAGCGAGGAAGATGGTCTTCATTAGGATTGGAGTTTAGCTCAGGTTTTGTCCGTGTGGAGTCGGTGTTGGAATGTCTTATCTTCCCAACTATATTGGGCTTTTGGGGACAGGAACTGTATGTATAGTCACAATATTGTTCGCTGAGGTGTCAGTTACAAATGATGTAGCTAGCGGACTTGACCTTGAAGAATAATAAATGTTAGCTCTGTAGAGCTCTTCGGAGTTCATCCGGTGCCATAAGACTTTGTTTTTATGGTGAAGGACGTACAGGCATAGTTCCATAGCCATGCCAGTCCCATAGTTCAGGGACTGGCATGGCTTTGGCGGGGCAGGTTGGGTAAAGGGACCCAAATGCTGTGGCTTGTCCATTGCTCTTCGGAGCATGCCATACCTACAAGGCACCTCTCCCTTTCATTGGTGGTAAAGGCCAGGCTGATTTTTGGCATTTAACGGGCCGTGTACCAGTTGTGTTTTGTGTGTAAATGAACTCTTTTCCCATTTTATAACCAGAGAGGTCCCGGGACGGAGTTTGGAAGGATCTTACCTGTGTATTGGGAAAAGAGGGCCAATGTGCAACCAAAATTCTCTTCGTAGAAGCCCTCCTCCTGGCCTGTAGAATAGGGTGGAGACAAGCCTCAGTGCCCGAGAGGAGTGTAGGGCAGTGGTCGGCAAACCGAGGCTCTCGAGCCACATGCGGCTCTTTGGCCCCTTGAGGGTGGCTCTGCCACAAAATACCACGGCGTGGGCGAGTCTGTTTTGAAGAAGTGGTGTTAGAAGAAGTTTAAGTTTAAAAAATGTGGCTCTCCAAAGAAATGTCAATCATTCTCCTGTTGATGTTTGGCTCTGTGGACTAATGAGTTTGCCGACCGCTGGGGTAGTGGCTAATTCGTCAATAGCTTGCCCAGTGTTTTAGGACTCAGACGGATCCAATAAGCGTTCTCCTAGTCTTTCCATATTAGAATATTCCATATGTCGCTCAGCACAAGTGCTTTTCTATTTTATCCTCACCTGATGCTATGTTTATTGATGTGTGAGAGAGAGAGGAGAGAGAAACATCTATCCATTGTTTTCCTACATGTGCCCCCAATCTAGGTACGTGCCCTGACCAGGAATCGAACCTGCAGCCTTTTTGGCGGAAGAGACGATGCTCCAACCAGCTGAGCCACGCAGCTGGGGCACAGGTTGCTTTTTTTGATGAGTAATGGCTGTGTTGGTTGAAATGGCATTTAAATACCCCAAACAGGTGTGGGGCAGAGGGAGGAAGTGCTTTATGGTTTTGCATGTGAATTGCAAAGTTTACGGAGTTGGTTTTTAAGAATGGGCAGTTTTGAAGAAGTGCTCTTCTCTGGGAAAGGAAGAAACTTGCCTGTGCTTATTATGCAGGTATTTTTCCATAACGTAAAGCTCAGCGAAGATACTTACAGAAAGACTTTCAAGAAAATCCACCGAGTGCATTACCGTACCCTCAAGAGAGGGGAGGCATTGGAAATATATAATTTTGTGTGGCCCACTTCCCCATGGGTTATGTTTTTTCACAGGATTATAACCCTTGAGAAGGACAGACTGGCTTTTAGAGTTACTGGTGCAGAGCAGGTTGCCTTGAATTTTGCTTCCATTTCAGTATTTTTCTTTTCCCTCAAATCCTTTCAAAAGTTTCACAGAGCTTTACGCACTTATGGCATATGTTAGTTTCACCTATTTCTTGTGCCTAAGTCCGTGGTTAGAGAGAAGTTTAAGTTTAAAAAATGTGGCTCTCCAGAGAAATTTCAATCGTTGTACTGCTGATAGTTGGCTCTGTTGCCTAATGAGTTTGCCGACCACTGGCCTCGGTGAAAACCATAAAATTATGGTTACCCTTCACCAGCTTTGGTATTTCAAAGTAGCAGCATTCTCATGTATTTGAACATGTTACCTTCACTAAGGCAGTTTGACTAGCATATCTATAAGTATGTGAAAAATTGTGGTGCAGAGCGAGTATTATTGCTTCATGCTACCTCATGTTAATTACAGCCAAGGTTATAGTTTAGAGAAAGCTGTGCTATAGAACTGTACTGTGGCCTTTAACTTGGAAATTAACACGGGAGATTGTCAGCCTGGGTTAATTACAGCGTTAGTCTGTAAAAAAGAGAATGGCTGAGGTGCCCCTTTAATTCTGTCACCCACTTCTCTGCCATTATAATTATAATTTCATTTGTGATGCCGCACTGATAAGTATTTAATTTCTAATTATTTACTGGAGAACATGGTGCTTGACTGGACCCATGAAGAATAATTTGCTACAAACAAATGTTCAGAGCCAGCCTCCAATGTTACACATATGTTCGAGAGTTCATGTAATGGCCGGTAGAAAGCACACCGACCTGATTGGAGACTTGAATTGCGTGTAGTCACTCTCGTTTCCTGTCACTAACTCGTTCTGGTAACGGTGGGAAAATCATGGCATCATTGGTTGGTCACAGGTTTCCTGGAGAGCACATTCATAGCAAACTATTAAAGGTTTGGAAACAAATTTTAACTACTTTGTTTAGCTTGTCTCCCTGTATACTGACTGTAGTCCCTGTCACAGAGCAGACCATCAATGCATATTTTTATTTTTAAAAAATATATATTTTACTGATTTTTTTACAGAGTGGAAGGAAGAGGGATAGAAAGTTAGAAACATCGGTGAAAGAGAATCATCGATCAGCTGCCTCCTGCACACCTCCCACTGGGGATGTGCCCGCAGACCAGGTACATGCCCTTGACCGGAATCGAACCCGGGACCTTTCAGTCCACAGGCCAACGCTTTATCCACTGAGCCAAACCGGTTTCGGCAATATTTATTAACCACATATATGCATAATATATGTTTGATTGAACGAATGATACTTTTACAGGATGTTTGAAGAAGTTACAATTTTTGCTTTAAACTGAACAGTTGGTTGCCGAAACTGGTTTGGCTCAGTGGTAGAGCATCGGTCTGCGAACTGAAAGGTCCCAGGTTCGATTCCGGTCAAGGGCATGTACCTTGGTTGTGGGCACATCCTCAGTAGGGAGTGTGCAGGAGGCAGCTGGTTGATGTTTCTCTTTCATCGATGTTTCTAGTTCCTTATCTCTCTCCCTTCCTCCACTTTTTAAAATATCAATAAAATATATTTTAAAAAATTGAACAATTGGTTATCATAAGTAAAGAGATATCTTTAAAATATTCTTACACATATTATTAAGAAAATATGCATTTTTTAAATTTTTCCTCCATAATGGATAATTTTGGGTAGTTGATGCTTGATTTGTTTGGGAATTGAAACGAGCATCTCGACAAAAAATGTCGAATATGTTGAGAACAGACTGATAATTTTAATGTGTGGTAGTTTTTACAGTTAATGGAGGTCTATAGGAAATGTACTTCAATGGACAGGGATGAATGTTTACTATAACTTTAATTATTTATGTACAGGTGCTTCCATAATGTTCAAGTTCAGTTTGGTTTTAGGATGGCTTTCTGTTGACTTAGAATGTTAGCTTGTTTAGTCTGTTTTTCATTGAGCTGAATCTTCACTCCTTGTTTTATCCACTGGCTTAACCCATATTTGTTGAGCATCTACTGTGTGTCAGGCATTGTCAGCTTGTTTTTCAAATAAAAATGCTATTGAATGAGGTAAAAGATGTGAAAACGTTTTTTCAATTGTAAAATGACATTCAGGTGCAATTATTATCATCAAATTCTCAAATAGTCTGAACAAAAGTACCTTTATTATAACCACTTTGTGTAAATTCTGAATTGAATCTGCCAAGGATTTCACGTGTGATTTTTTTTTTTTTATAAGAATGGGAAAAATTAGGTTCCCCAGTGATGAAATGTTTAATGAAGTAGGCTTAAAAGAGAAATAAACCAAATTTTGTCTGTGATAGCTCATTGGATAGAACAGACTTCTAGGGAACAGACTGTTAGGAGGAGGTGAAGTTCGCGCTACTTTCCTGAACAGATTATATGCTTCAAGTTCAGCTCATCAAGTCCAGCTCATCATTTTACAGATTAGTGGGGGGGTTTTGGTTTGTTTTTTGTTTATCCTCACCGAAGGATTTTTTTCCATTGCTTTTCTGAGAGAGTGGAAAGAAGGGAGGGAGGGAGAGAGAGGGGGAGAGAAGGAGGAGAGGGGAGAAAGAGAGAGAGAGAGAAACATTAATATGAGAGAGGCCCATGGATTGGTTGCCTCCTTGCATGTGACCTGAGGTACAAGCCCTTGACCGGAATCGAACTCTGGACCCTTCAGTCCGAGGGCCGACGCTCTATCCACTGAGCCAATCCAGCTAGAGTTGCAGATTAGTTTTTTTTTTGTTTTTTTTTTTTTAACAGACTGAGGGAGATGTTGTCATTGCAGGAAAATCAAAGAGTATAGCTTGCTGCTTATGAGTTAATAGCATCATTTTCATACACAAACGAGCATTTATTTATTTCTAGCATATTGATACCTTTGGATGTCTTTTAAGTTATGCTCGAAGAATGTGTCATTTCAGTCAATACTCAGGAGCAATGGTTTAAGGCTGAAGGTTATGGTATGGGTAGACTCTGTTCACATTGTAAGATGCAAATGCACAAAGCCATCTCTATAATGTGTGGGGTCACTGCCCCTCACAGAGGTGATAAATTCTATTCTATTGATCTAACATAGATTTTAACAGTTTGAATATATAAGCTCTGCCAAACATTTTTTTTTTAATCTGAAATACTAGTTTTTGAAACAGTTTCTTTATAAAATGAATTAACTGACTTGGGGCTGCTGTGGAGATTTCAGCCTCTCGCTTTATCCTGGAGAGGCAGTGCTGCTGGAGAGAGCATGCACCTGAGCTCTGTGCTGGGCCTCCATGGAGGAAGCCTGTGACCTTGGGCTTGACCCTGCCCTCAACTGTCAACCTAAGGTCGCTTCCAGCTTTAACATTCTTACAATGAAATGTCCACCTTAAAAAAAAAAAAAATCCATTTTGACAATACTTTTTTTTTTTTTTAAATAGGGGTATGGTAATACATCACTTATTAATAAATAGGGAAGTCCACATTTTAAATAAGTCTGTTGGATATGGATTATTTTTGGTTGTTACTAAGCATTGATCCCTGACCTCTTCCATTTCTAACCCTAAGAGTATTCAGATAGGAGTTTCCCTTTACCCATGTGCCATCATTTTATAGCCAGAAGCCAAGAATTAGTTTTGTTTTTTTTTTTTTGGTGTGAGGCCCCTTGCTACAGTAGAACCAAAGAGAAGGCCTGCTGGGCAGCTCCACACGGACATCATTTAGTTCCCAGTATTTACCTCCCTGCCATTATTTATGTAAGGAGTTAACCCTCTTGCCGAAACCGGTTTGGCTCAGTGGATAGAGCTTCGGCCTGTGGACTGACGTTTCCCGGATTTGATTCCGGTCAATGGCATGTACCTTGGTTGCGGGCACATCCCCAGTGGGGAGTGTGCAGAAGGCAGCTGATCAATGTTTCTCTCTCATCGATGTTTCTAACTCTCTATCCCTCTTCCTTCTTCTCTGTAAAAAAAAAAAATCAATAAAAATTTTAAAAAAGTTAACCCTCTTAATGATTTAGCTCGGTATGTGTCATGTAGCCAGTGGACCATGTTGAGGGCTTCAGGAAGGTTCATACACGAAATTAAAATGATCTTTGGATTCTTGACCGAAGGGTTTGTGGTTTCTCTGTTTGTTGCTGCTTTTCATGGTGAGAGGAGCCTCGTCTTGAATGATGTGGCCACATCCTGTGGCGTTTCCAACGCGGGCTCCTCTGGACACCAATACCCGCTGCTGAAGAAAGGAAAAAGAGAGCCCTGTGCGTTCAGACACATGGAGGGTTGGCTGAGATGCTTACTGTGTTTATCCTCATGTTTCAAGAGAAAGACACATGGTTCGGAGAATTTTCCCAACTTACTGGACCAAAGGGTTTTTCTTTTTCCATTTTTCTTCAAAAAAAAAAAAAAATTCTAGAACTTCTTTCTAATACCTGCCAAACATATTTTGGGGAAGTACCCCCAGATCCTAATATCTTTTTGGACTCTGTACAGTAGGAGAGCTGGACGCTTTAAAAAAAAAAAAAATATATATATATATATATATATATATTATTGATTTTTTACAGAGAGGAAGAGAGAGGTATAGAGAGCTAGAAACATCGATGAGAGAGAAACATTGACGAGCCGCCTCCTGCAACCCCCCCACTGGGGATGTGCCCACAACCAAGATACATGCCCTTGACCGGAATCGAACCTGGGACCCTTCAGTCCACAGACCGATGCTCTATCCACTGAGCCAAACCGGTTTCGGCAAGCCGGACGTTTTTGGGGACAGACTGGGCCCTGCCTGGAGGTCCTGAGGCAGCCCCAGGGCATAGGATGGCCATGGCATTGGCTTCGGCTACACAGCCTGTGGGGTCTGTAGTCTAGATTCCTGGCTGCTCAGTGGTTAGGCTGTGCCCTTCATCTGCATCAGAGAAATAACTGGAATCCAGTCTAGCACTAGCCAATGGGTCTCTCTCTCCTTCACTCACCACGAGGCCCATTGATCCAAACGCAGTTTGAGAAAACAGCCCCTGATACAGCCCGTCCATCCCTCTGCTGGTTATCTGAGACTGACGCCTGTGTCCCAGGCCACGCTTTGGCCCGTTTCTGGGAAATGCTTTTACTCCGTTTTATCTCGGTATTTCCCTTTTTAGGCTGAGAGGGGCAATAAGAAATCACCCGAAAAACGCAGTGCTATTTGTGCGTGAGGATATTTTGGGAACTTTGTGTTTTTGTTTTTTTTTTGTTTTTTTTTTTTTTGTTTTTTTACACTAGAAAGTGTCTTGTAAAGACCCATGATAAAAAGGTCAGATTTTTGTCCCAGGAAGAATTATATTCCTTCTGAGCCACTTCCTTTTTGTGTGAAAACCCTGACGGGTGCTGTAGGTATTGAGACCTGTAGTGTTACCTTATTTGTAAGGCTCCCTGAAGGCCATCTTCATAAACGCACAGGTTTTACTCCGGCTTCCGAGGCAGCGATTTTCAACTTTTTTTTTTTTAACCATTTATTTATTTATACATATTTTATTGATTTTTTTTTTTGCCCCCCACCCTCTCACACATCCCCTCCCTCCCCAGAGTTTTATGTCCATTGGATGTACTTATATGCATGTATACAAGTCCTCAGGTTGATCTATTATCTCCCCCAGATCCTCCTCCCCTCCCCGCTGTAATTTGACAGTCTACCTATTGCTTTACTGTCTCTATATCTATCTTTTGGTTCATCAGTTTATAATGATCTTTATTATCCACAAATGAGTGGGTTCATGTGGTATTTCTCTTTCATTGATTGGCTTATTTCACTCAGCATGATGTTCTCCAATTCCATCCAGGTTGCTGCAAATGATGAGAATTCCTTCTTTTTTATGGCAGCATAGTATTCCATTGTGTAGATATACCATAGTTTTTGGATCCAATCATCTGCTGACGAGCACATAGGCTGTTTCCAAATTCTGGCTATTGTAGATTGTGCTGCTATGAACATAGGGGTGCATATATCCTTTCTGATTGGTGTTTCTAGTTTCTTGGGATATATTCCTAGCCACTGCTGGATATTACTGGGTCAAATGGGAGTTCCATTTTCAGTTTTTTGAGGAAACTCCATACTGTTCTCCACAGAGGTTGCACTAGTCTGCATTCCCACCAGCAGTGCACGAGGGTTCCTTTTTCTCCACAACCTCGCCAACTCTTGTCGTTTGTTGATTTGTTGATGTTGGCCATTCTGACAGGTGTGAGATTGTACCGCATTGTTGTTTTAATTTGCATCTCTCGGATAATTAGTGACTTTGAGCATGTTTTCATGTGCCTGTTGGCCTTCCTTCTGTCTTCTTTTGAAAATATTCTATTTAGGTCCATTGCCCATTTCTTAATTGGATCATTCATCTTCCTTTTATTTAATTGTATCAGCTGTCTGTAGATGGTGGAGATTAAACCTTTATCAGTGGTGTTATTTGCAAATATGTTCTCCCACACCGTGGGCTTTCTTGTTGTTTTGTTGATGGTTTCTTTTGCTGGATTTTGAATCTTTTTCATTTCACGGCACGTATAAGCCAATTCCTAAAGTTCTGCAGTATAATTTTTCCGTCACACTGGGCACCTATTGTATTGGTGATTATTATTATTATTAATTATTATTATTTTTACTTATTTTAAGGGAGGGGGAGAGACAGAGAGAGAGAAACATTGATGTGAGAGACGCATTGATTGTTTACCTCCCACACGTGCTGCGACAAGGGTCAGAGATTGAGCCTGCAACCCAGGTACGTGCCCTTGACCTGAATCGAACCCGGGACCCTTCAGTGGGCCAGCGCTCTATCCACTGAGACAAACTGGCCAGGGCTGTTGTCAGTTTTTTATTTGATATTCTAAGGGAAAAGAGGTCAGTGCCCTGGACTAAATAGTCAGGTATTGGATGTTTTGTTTCAATTGAATTTCTTGAGGTAACATTGGTTAATAGTAGTATGTAGGTTTCAGGTATACAATTCTATAATGCTTCATCTGTATATTGTGTTATTACATGTTTTAGAAGTTCTTGCAGCACACTAGTTGAAAATCATTGATATAAGGCCATGTTTTGGAGTTAAGAATGCAGGCTGTGGAGTCAGACACCTTGGCTCCATCATTTTGTGTTCAAATCGGGCAAGCTGTTTAACTCTATGAACCTAAGCTTTCCCATCTGTGAAATGGGGTTAATAGTACCTCCTAAGGTGGTTGTGAAGATTATCTATATGACTAATAGGTTTAAGTGCCTCTAGGAGTTCCTGGCGCCTCTTCAATGCTCCATACTTTAAAAAATATTTTCATATTCCCTGTGTTACGTTGTCTACTTTAAAAGTAATTGATTTAGTATTTGTCATATCGATATTTTGCTTATTGTAATCAACCTAAAATATTTCTTGGATCCAAGCAGAAAAAGCATACCTAAATGTCGATTTCGTAGCACCATGGTAATTTACACAAAACACAGCAATTCAACGCATTCACAATGGCTTTCCCATAACTATTTTTACATTGACAGAGATTTTTGAAATTGGACATAGGTGGAAGATGGACTTTTTAGTCCACTTAACTTTCCATTCTCTTGCCTTTTGCCTCCAGCACACATCGCCAGACACATGTTCTGTGTTCTCTGGGTAGGTGTGACAGCGGTTTTTCTGAAGGACATTTTTTTATTGCAGCCTCTTAGGCTGCGCGTCCCACTCTCATTGGGAACGCGTCACGAGACCAGGGACGTGTGTTGGTTATACAACTGTTTGATAAATGCGCCCCCCAGTTTGAAGAGCTCGACTTTTCTGTAAGGTCAGGCCCATTGAAGACATCGACAAAGAATCGGTTGTTTGTTATTGCTGTGTGATCTCCAAGAACGGAAGGGAAAAAAAGACATTCTTTCTTCAATACTTCCTTCCAGGCTGAGTCACCGCCAGAGAGTGGGAAGGGCAGCAGCAGCAGATAAAAACCCCAAAGCTGATATCACACACTCCCACTTCTCCGCGTTGGGGGCCAGCGGGGAGCCACCATGAGCGATGTCACCATTGTGAAAGAAGGCTGGGTTCAGAAGAGGGGTAAGTGTCCCACAGAGCCAGATGCGTGCTGGTAAGTGTGCTGGCGCTCAGCGGTGTCTTGGTAGTTGATTTTTTCCCTGATGCCGTTAACAGATAAACTGTGATGTGCTGCGTCCAGTAAGAGAGAAATGATGGTTAGCATATGTGTTAGGTGTGCTAGGAGTTTGTTTGTTATTCAAGGATTCTTTGTAGTTCTTTTTAAAGATGTATATATATATATATATATATATATATATATATATATATATATATACACTTATTGATTGATTTCAAAGAGGAAGAGGGAGAAAGAGAGAGAGAGAAACATCAATGATGACAGAAAATCATTGATCTGCTGCCTCTTGCACGCCCCACACTGGGGATCCAGCCCGAAACCTGGGAATCGAACCACGACCTCCTGGTTCATAGATGGATGCTCAACCACTGAGCCATGCCAGCCGGACTGTAATTCTTTTATTTTGATAATTGATAATCAAGTTTGGCTTTCTGGTATGTTGTGGGCATGTATGTTACAGAAAATAGGTGTGGTGTTTTTTTGTGTTGCCTGCTGACTCTACACATAACAAGAGAGAAATCTTTAGAATGATTTAATATCAAAAGAAGTTGTCTAGCTTGTATGTATTTTAAGACATGTAAGCATAAATCAAATAATCCAGTTATAGTAAGCCAGTTTGGATGGTGGTAGGGGAAGGGATTAAAGGAATAAAGGGGGAGGGTCATCCACAAACCCTTGGATTCACCATCTCATGAGTAGGTAAGTTAAATCCTGATTGGAAGACCACACGAGGAAAGGGTGTATATGTGTGTTTGTGTGTGTGTGTGTGTTTATGTTTAATTTTATGTTTTGTTTTTCATGATCTACTTTTAGTATTTTTTGTTTACTCCCACTTTAGATACATAATTCAAGTGCATTATTATGCTTTGGTAATATTAAAGGAAGAACCCTGTAATGTAAAACATGTTATCCTCTATGAGATCACCTCTGCTAATGTGGTCAATGTGTTTATTAGAATTCTAGAGTTTGGGCTAGTTGCTAGGCAACCACTGCTTATCCACGTGGCCACATTGAGTAGGCCGAGGGCTCTTTCATTCTCAGGACTTTTCGGTTATTGATGTCATTTTCTGGTTAAACATTGCCTTTTAAGGTGTGATTTTAATATTCTTTTAGGGTTTGTGGTTCATACCTATGCCTAAAGCTGTTGACAATGGTTAAATGTGATTATGATGTATTTTTGAGCTTTTAAAAATCAGCTTTATGGAGTTATTTACATATAATAAAATATACCAATTTTAAGTGTGCCCTTTATGAATTTTGCTAAACCTTTAAAGGAGTGTAACCAACACTATAATCATGACAGAACATTTCTATCACCCCCCAAAAATTCCTGCCTTCCCTTGGTAACCACTACTCTGCTGTTACTATAATTTTGCGATTTCATACAAGTCGAATCATACAGCATGTAGTCCTTTGAGTCTGATTGCTTTCTCATTGCCTAATGCTTTTTTCCCCTCCACAATCCAAATGCTTTATTGATCTGCTGAGATGCTTACAAATACTGAAAGTCACCCAGCCCGGACTCCGCACCCACAGCCGAGGGCCGGAAGGGGCAAGGAGGCCGGCTGAGTGTGAAAGTGGAAAGACTGGCCAGGCTGCTGGAGGCCTGGTCCTCTCTCCATGCTCATCACCCTCAGGGTGTTCCCTTCTCTGTGCTCCCGTACCGTCCTGAGGAAGGGAGGGAGAGGGCTGGCCAGCCAGCAGGCTGTGCATCACGGCCTGGAGGCACGCGGTCCCTGAGGGCCTGGGCTGGGGAGATGGTGGCACATACCCTCAGATGGACCACAGCTTAAGCTGGGGGCTGAGCTAGGGAGCCATGCAATGAGTATGTAACCATGGCAACGAAGCCGTTACTCTGGTGACCATGGTGATGGGTCTGAAAAAAGGTGATGGGGCTGAGACCCCAGGGATAAAACTTGAGGTCTCTGGCCCTTGAGCACAGTAATGAAAATATGAATGCGAGAGAATAATGGGGTGAGAGCAGGGTTTGGGAAGTACACCGCCTGAGCTTTTAGGATTCTTTTATATAGTTGCGTTTTTCATTAATTTGTTCATTTTTCTTGTTGTGTAGTATTCCACAGCTTGTGTTTACCGTTCGCTGGGCGTTTGGGCTGTTTCTAGTTTGGGGCTATTACGAAGAAAACTGCTGTGAACGTGTGTGTGCATGTGATTGTGTGATGCATTTTTCTGGGGCTGTGACCTAGGAATGAGATTGCTGGGTCCTATGGTAAGTTTGTGTTTAACTCTTATCGAAACCGCCAAACTGTTTTCAAAGCGGCCGACCATTTGTATTCAGTTTAATGTCTTTTATGTTATTCTCATTTTAGAAATTTGAAAAGTGTTTTCAGATTTCACTGCTATGTGAAGGAAGGTACTTTTAAATAAGATCATGGATGTGGGTGGGCTTTGGCAATTTTTAACATAAATGGAAGCTGTTGCCATCACCACCTTTGATCAAGGGTTTAGAGTGGTTGTTGAGTCTGTTTAATTAATTGTGTCTCCCCTGAAATACCATTATAGGAGTTGGTATATAGGATATGGGAATATAGAGAAAGGGAAAAAATAAAATAGAATTTCTCATTGTTTTTCCTGCATTGGTTAGGGAAAGAGAATTCTAGTGATGTGTGTGTGTGTGTGTGTGTGTGTGTGTGTGTATGTATATGCTTGGCGTGCATTGATTTTGGGAAGTAATAGTCTTATCAACATAAGACTTTGAATAATACACAAAGGTATAAAATGCAAAGTAAAACTCTTTCTACCCTCTACCTCTTCCAACTAGTTCTTATCCTCAGAGATATCCATTTTAGACCTTTTCTAGTTTTTTAAAAAATATATTTTTATTGACTTCAGAGAGGAAGGGAGAGGGAGAGACAGAAATATCAGTGAGGAGAGAGAATCATTGATCGGCTCCCTCCTGCACGCCCCACACAGGGGATGGGGCCCACAACCCGGGCTTGAGTTCTATCTGGGAATCAAACGTGACCTCCTGGGTCATAGGTCAGTGTTCAGCCATTGAGCCATGCAGGCTGGGCAGACCTTTTTACTTCTGCTGATTATCCCAATTTTACGTATAATGTGCTAAACTTTATTTTTGACTGATCTTTTTGAAAAAAATATATTTTATTGATTTTTACAGAGAGGAAGGAAGAGGGATAGAGAGTTAGAAACATCCATGAGAGAGAAACATCGATGAGAGAGAAACATTGGTCAGCTGCCTCCTGCACATGCCCTACTGGTTGTGTGCTCACAACCAAGGTACATGCCCTTGGCTGGAATCGAACCTGGGACCCTTCAGTCCGAAGGCCAATGCTCTATCCAGTGAGCCAAACTGGTTAGGGCTTGACTGATCTTAAGTAATCTAATATATCCCCATTGTAAAAAATGAGAAGCTTTACTTTTAATACTTATTCTCTTCATTTTTTCTTTTTTTTGGGGGGGGGGGGGGGCCTTTATACTTAAACTTATTGTATCATCCACTTCTTTTTTTATTTAATTTTTTAAAAAAAATATTTTATTGATTTTGTACAGAGAGGAAGGGAGAGAGATAGAGAGTTAGAAACATCGATGAGAGAGAGTCATCGATCAGCTGCCTCTTGCACACCCCCTACTGGGGATATGCCCGCAACAAGGTATATTCCCTTGACCGGAATCGAACCCGGGACCCGTAAGTCCCCAAGCCGACGCGCTATCCATTGAGCCAAACCGGTCTCGGCTAATCTTGCCACTTCTTAAGAAAAAATAGTACCACTTATAATCTTTACCTCACATTTCTTCTCCAGTTTGTTAACTGTAACATTTATTTTATGTCATCACGGTTTAATAGTTATGCTTGATTCCAAAAAGCAGTAATCATTGTTATGCTATGTAAACAATAGTAACTATAAACAGAGCAGTAGGATGCATGTGATGGGAGAGCATATGGACTTCTTACACGCTATTGGTACTCAAGGTCATGTCATACTTCAGTTTGGCTTCTAGTTTGGGCTATAACTTTTTTTTTCCCCCCAGGATTTTTTAATTGCCACATTTCCCCCCTATTGGTAGAAGACTGTATATGCCTTTATAATATCACTTGGTTATCAAGTTTTGAAATCATACTATTGGTTGAAGTTCTAATGTGAATTGCCTTTTTATATGGATACGATCAGCTGATATCATGCTACTTAATTGCATTCTTGGACAAGTTCTATGCTCTCTTAGCTGTTCCCTCCCCCCCTTTTTTTGGATTTATTTTGCACATTTTTAGAGCACTTTCTGAAGTAATGTTTTCAGAAAGGGTGTGTGTGTGCGTGTGCGTGTTGTCCACACAATGTTTGAGAATGTCCTTTTCACTTTCACACCTGGTTACATGCCTTGGCTGGGTATAGAAGTCAAGCTTCAAATAGTTTCCTTCAGAATTTTGAAGGTTGAATTCCATTACATTTTAGTAACCAGTTTACTGCTGAGAGGCTTGGCACTAGCATGAAGAATGTTTTGTAGGTAACCGGCTTTGTTCTGTGGAAGCTTTTTTCCCGTGGGATTATGAAATTAAAGAGAATAAGTTGTAGTCCTTGTGTGCTCATTCTGTAATTCATTCAAATGGTGGATCCTTTGAAAATGCAGACTTTTATGTCTTTCTTCAGTTTTGGGAAATCTCCTATATTTCTTATTATTTTTTCCCTGTGTTCCTTGCATTCCTTTATGTTTTTGTTTTTTAATTTCTCTTAGAGCTTCTCTAGCAGTGCACTGTTTTAAGTTTTTTCTTTCATTTTGCCATTCCTGTCTTTTTCTCTTTATTTCCTTGACCTTATTTGATTCCCAGATAGAACTCATGTCCGGGTTGTGGGCCCCATCCCCTGTGTGGGGCGTGCAGGAGGGAGCCGATCAATGATTCTCTCTCCTCACTGATATTTCTATCTGTCTCTCCCTCTCCCTTCCTCTCTGAAGTCAATAAAAATATATTTTTTAAAAAACTAGAAAAGGTCTAAAATGGTTATCTCTGAGGATAAGAACTAGTTGGAAGAGGTAGAGGGTAGAAAGAGTTTTACTTTGCATTTTATACCTTTGTGTATTATTCAAAGTCTTATGTTGATAAGACTATTACTTCCCAAAATTAATGCACGCCAAGCATACACACACACACACACATACACACACACACACACACCAATATTCCAGCCTTCATTGACTTCTATATTTCAGTTATTACTGTTTCCTGAACTTCTTTCTTTATAGCTTATGGCCACCTGCTCTTATTTTACTTAACATTAGTGTCTTATTCTTTTTCTTTCTTTCTTTCTTTCTTTTTTTTTTTTTTTTTTTAACATATTTTATTGAGTTTTTACAGAGAGGAAGGGAGAGAGATAGAGAGCTAGAAACGTCGATGTGAAAGAAACATCGACCAGCTGCCTCCTGCACACCCCCGACCAGGGATGTGCCCTCAACCAATGTACATGCCCTTGACCGGAATCGAACCCGGGACTTTTCAGTCCGCAGATCGACGCTCTACCGCTGAGCCAAACCGGTTTCGGCTAGTGTCTTATTCTTAGGACACTGAATAAATTTTATTTTGAAGTTTATTCTCCTCTTTGAATAATTCCTTCAATTGGCTTGTTTTGTTTCTTTTGTTGTTGGGTGTTTTGTTTTTTGGTGATGGTGTGTTTTGTGTGTGTGTGTGTGTGTGTGTGTGTGTGTGTGTTTAGTTATCTGGTTACCCCTGTTTATCTGGATATTTGTGAATGAAAGACTTGGATTGCTGGTAGCAGCCTCTGTTAATTTTTACAGTTTAAGTTAGCCTCACTGAGAGAAGGTTCCTATGGTAGTTTTTGTGTTCTTGAAAGCATTAGTTGAAATCTAGGGGAAACCAAATTGGTCCTTTTTTCCCCTCCACCATTCTTAATTTATTCCTATAGAAATTTCAGTGTAATTTTAATAATAATATTGCATAAGTCTCACTATATAATCTGTTGGTGTTTGGCTGTATTTTGGTTCAAAGGATTTCTTCCAGAAGAGCAGTATGATTGTAAACACTCTGGGCAGGCGGTTACCACCTGAACTTTGGTGTATTCTCATTTAAGAATAAATATGATAATATCTGCCTTTGTTACCTCACCATGTGGTATTAAACATTACGAGGCCATGCTTGCAGAGGAGTATTTATTTATTTATTTATAAAATATATTTTATTGATTTTTTTTAAAGAATCTTATTCTCTCTCTCTCTCTCTTTTTTTTTTTTTTTTTTTTAATATATTTTATTGATTTTTCACAGAGAGGAAGAGAGAGAGATAGAGAGCTAGAAACATCGATGAGAGAGAATCATCGATCAGCTGCCTCTTGCACACCCCGCACCGGGATGTGCCCGCAGCCGAGGTACATGCCCTTGCCCGGAATCGAACCCGGGACCGATCAGTCCGCAGGCCGACGCTCTATGCACTAAGCCAAACCGGTCCCGGCTATTTTATTTATTTTTTACAGAGAGAAAGGGAGAGGGATAGAGAGTTAGAAACACTGATGAGAGAGAAACATCAATCAGCTGCCTCCTGCACACCTCCTACTGGGAATGTGCCCACAACCAATATATACAAGCCTTGACCAAAATCGAACCTGGGACCCTTCAGTTCACAGGCCGACGCTCTATCCACTGAGTCAAACCAGTCAGGTCAGGGGTGTTTTTTAAATGCAGAAACTATTAAAAAAGTGTATTTACTACCATATAAAAAAGTTATAGCCCTTACTTTCAATGCTAGTCCTTTTTCTCAAGCCAGTATTGCCGAATCAGTTCTTGTTAGCTCTATTCAGATATAATCTCATTTTATTTGTACTTTTTTTTTTTTTTAAGTTGTTCTTCAGTTAATATCTTCCAGGAAAACAAACAAACAAACAAACAAAAAAAAAAAACAACCCCAAAACCTAGATAACTATTGATGCTGTGTAGCATAAATCTTTTATGAGTGGCATGCAGTAAGGAAACATTTCTCTCTGTGCATTTCTGGAGCAGTTGCAATGTGGTGTTATTAATGGAGATAAAACATGAACATGGTATTGTTGGTGTTAAAGACGACAGTAAAAGAAATGTAATGTGGCAAACACGGGGTCGAGTGTTGGCCTGCAGCTTTCTCCTCGGGGGTCCGGGCAGGGCCCCCCACAGCTCGGCTGCACAGAGCAGCCATCTGATGCATTTGAATTTATCTCCCTCTCAGACCAGCCCAGAGGTGTCCTCCGGGTGACTGATATCTCTAACCTGGATGTCAGATTTGCTTTCTTATTTTGTTTCATTATAGCTCATGGCAATGTTTGCTGTGAAGGAACTTGCTGCATTAATAAAGTTCAAGCAGCTTCAAAGGTCTACGTTGCAGAATTAAGTAGACTGCAGTAATATTGATCAAGGGCTTATTGTGATTCACAAAAATTGTGTGTGCTTCACAGCGTTATTTCTTAAAAACCTGAGTATATAATCTCTTATAAATGTGGAAAGCCAGCTCCTTGATAGCAAATTAAAATCAGTTATGTATTTCTAGTCAACTCACAATGGTATTGTTTTGAAACTGGTACCAATTGAAAGGTGGTTTTATCATTAAAAACATTTTGATTCTGGAGAGCATGGTGCTAAGTGAAATAAGCCAGTCAGTGAAAGGTAAATACCACATGATCTCACTCGTTTATGGATAATAAAGAACATTATAAACTGTTGAACAAAAATAGAGGCAAAGAAACGTTGAACAGATTGTCAAACTACAACGGGGAGATGGGGGGGGGACTGGGGGCGGAGGTAAGAGATCAACCGAAGGACTTGTATGCATGCATATAAATAAGCACAACCAATGGGCACAAGACACTGGGGGCGGAGGAATGAGAGCAAGTGCGGGGGGAGGGGGGAAAGGGGGAAGAGAAGAGGGGTAGGGAAGGCCGGGGGGATGTGGGGGGAAAAAAAGACACATGTACTATCATTTGTAATACCTTAAACAATAACATTTTAAAAAGCATTTTGATTGATGAAAATGCTGTGTACATGCAAGTATAAGTTAATCCCTTACATCTTTCTTGTATTGACACCTAACAGCCTGAGTTTTTGTGTTGTCCTTGTCTATAACCAGCTTGTGCTTTCAAATAACTTTTCCCTCAGTGTGCCCACTGCTTCTGATTTCCAATATCTCTTAACCTGCCCTCCGAGTTATATGTGTCTCATGTTTTATGAAATGCTGTGTCAGATGAACCAGAATATTAGTATTTGGTCATTCCTAGCTCAGACTTGGTAAGTCTGTTGTCTTGCAAAGGAGCTTAATCCCACGATGTGAAAGTGCACAGTCGTGGGGATACACCCACGTCCAAGGGCCTTTCCTTCTCCTTCACTTTGTAGGTACTTGCGTGCCTTTGTTCCTGTCTTACGCATGAAGTGACTTTGGAAACAAATTATGAAATGATTAAGGAAAAAGAAAATGACCATATGGTTTCCTGTTTACTACTCAGCAGCAAGCGTTTTCCATAGAGAGTAGGGCTGTGGTAGTGACCCTATGTCCACGTGATCCATTACAGAAGCTTACTTTGGCTTTTTTTCTTTTTTTTTTAATCCTCAGCCGAGGATATTTTTCCATTGATTTTTAGGGAGAGCAGAAGAGAGATGGAAAGACAGAGAGAAACATCGATGTGAGGGAGACACATGGATTGGTTGCCTCCCACACGTGCCATGACCAGGGCCAGGGATTGAGCCTGCAACCGAGGTACGTGCCCTTGATCAGAATCGAACCTGGGGCCCTTCAGTCCACAGGCCAACGCTCTATCCACTGAGCCAAACCAGCTAAGGCTCCCTTTGACATTGATGTTGTAAGTGAAGAAAAAATGTAGAAAAATTAAATTTGTTAGTAATGACATTTACAACTCTGAGATTTGATGTAGTATTTACATTGTGAAATTTGTTTTTCTCTTACAGTTTCAATTGCCTGGTTTGAAAAATTTAACCAAGTAAACCAAATGCAGAGAACCCTCAAATGATAGCTTTCATGTGCATTCTAGAGTTGCAGAATTCCACAGTTGCTGCTAGACACACACACACACACACACACTCACCCCCTTACATACACACATCCACATCCACACCCCCCACAGCCCCCCCCCCACACACAAACACACACACACACATCCAACCCCAATCCCTCCCCCCCCCCCCACACACACACACCCTTTCCCATTCAATAGTCGAGTTTGGTGTGTTGACTGTATCTGCACCTTGCCCAGTTCCTATTCAAGTTACTTTAAGCTTTTCTATGCAGATGGTCTGGTCATCTGCAGAGAGCCTCCGTTCCCCTCCTTCCTTTCCAATCCTTGTGCTTCTACTGGATTTGTCCGGGTCACTCACTGGTTAGGACCCCGAGTGCAATGTTGAGTAAAATTAATGTTAGTTGACGTTGTGGGCTTATTTGGGAAAGTATTTACTTCACACCTAGTGTCGTATGAGCTGTAGGCTTTTCATGGCTGCCCTTTATCGGTGGAGGAATTCCTTTCCTGTCCTAGTTTGCTGAGTGTGTGTGTGTGTGTGTGTTTTATCATGAATGAGTGTTCAATGTTTTCAGAAGATTTTCCATATCTATTGACATGACCACTTGACTTCCCTTTTCTCATTCTGCTAACATGGTGTGTTACTTTAATTGCTGGAATCCATCCCATTTGGTCATGACGGGGTTTATATATTACCAGTTTTGATTTGCTAATATTTTGTGAAGGAGCCTTCTTCCCCTCTCTCTCTTTTTTCGCTCCCCCTCTCCCTCCTCTTTACCAGAATATAGTTCACTTAAGGTTTTGGTTATGCTAGACTCATAAAATGGATTGTAATAGGAAGTATCCCCTCCTTTTTGAAGGAATTTGCATAAGGTAGGTTTTATTTCCTCCTTACATGTTTGATAAAATGCATCAGTGAAGTCAGATTGGTTGAAGAATTTTGATAAGTAATTCCATTTATTTAATAGATATAGGGCTATTCAGATTTTCTGTTTTATCTTGGGTTGGTTTGGGTAAGTTTTGTTTTTTAAGGAATGTGTCCATTTCATTTCAGTTCTTGATTTGTTAGACATAAGGTTGTTCTTAATTTCTGCAGGATCTATAATGATAATCCCCTTTTAAATTCTCATATTATAAATCTCTCTTTTTCTTTGAACTGTCTTGCTAGGTGTTTATATATTTTACTAGAGGCCTATTGCACGATATTCGTGCAAGAATAGGTCTTCCTTCCCCTGGCTTCGCTCCTGGCCGCCTGGGAGCCTGCAAGTCCTTCCTTATTCCCAGTGGAGTACTGCTCCTGTAGCTCCCTCCGCCACCCCACCCCATCCCCCTCATAGCAGGCGTCCCCCCTCACCTGACCACTCTGCGCCAGCATATGCAAATTAAACTGCCATCTTGGCGGGTTAATTTGCATACTCACTCCTGATTGGCTGAGGGCGTAGCAGAGGTATGGTCAATTTATATGTTTGTCTATTATTAGGTAAGATTCTTCCAAAGAACCACATTTATGCGTTATTTTCTTTGTCCTTTGTTTTCTATTTTATTGCATGTGCTCTTATTATTTTTTATTTTTTAAAATATATTTTATTGATTTTTTTACAGAGAAGAAGGGAGAGGGATAGAGAGCTAGAAATGTCGATGAGAGAGATACATCCACCAGCTGCCTCCTGCACTCCTCCCCCCTTACTGGGGATGTGCTCAAAACCAAGGTACATGCCCTTGACTGGAATCAAACCCGGGACCCCTGAGTCCCCAGACCAATGCTCTATCCACTGAGCCAAACCGATTTCGGCTGCTCTTAATTATTTTAATTCGCTTGTCATTTTCTGGTTTCTTAACATAAAAGTATTACCTTTTTCCTTTTAAATAAGCATAAGAATTTAAAACTATGGATTTATCTTACTTCACTGCTTAACTGTGTCTCACAAGTTTTGATATTGTATTTTCATTGTCATTTAGTGTAAATGTTTTCTAACTTTCCTCGTGATTCCTTTGAACCTTGAGTTATTTAGAAAGGTATTGTTTAATTTCAAAATATATAAGGGTTTTTAGATATCTTAGCGTTAATGATTTCTGTATTATATTAGAGTGTAATTACAGAAGATACTCTGAAATTTTTTGTGACACTTTTTAATGGTCCGCCATTTGATCCCCTTGACTTTAAGCTGTTGTGGGTGTAGTTTTATAAATGCATGGTTAACCCTTTGTACGCCATAAGCATCTATAGGCACAAGCAGCAGACCTTCGTTAATCAAATTCACAATATCATGGCAGTAAACTGGTTAAGGTGGTTGATAGCGCGTCATCTCTTCCATATTGTGGCTGTTTTTGTTTTTAGTTCTATCAGTTATGGGGGCAGGGGGGAACCTCCAACTATGATTGTGAATTTGTTTTGTGCTCATGTGATAATAATCATGCACCTATACATCTTCTATGTATATTTTTGCTTATGCCGGTTTTATTGCTTGGCATATATTTCTTTTTCCTTTGCCTTTGTCAGTGAAAATCTTTATGTCCTTCAAGGCCAGGTTCCAATGTCCTCTCAACATTTTTTTTTTTTTATTGTAGTCTCAAAGTTAGAATGATCTCTCTTGTCTAGAATATGACCTCACTTCCATGCCTTTGCTTCCTTGTGGCTTCAGATCGGCTGGTTACTAAATAGACCCATTTTTTTCTGCTTCTCCCTTGAAAGCTCCCTGAGGGCCGGAACTGTGTGTGCTACATCTGTATTTCCTCGCCCCAGGGGTCTGCCAGTATCTTGAATGTAGTATGATCTTAATCAGTCTTCAGTGAATGAATGAGGGGGAGGAAGAAAGTTCTAGAAGTTCACACAGCTCTGTATCACGGATTTCAGGGCAAGGGCTAGACGTGGGCAGCAGGGGCATGGCGGGCACACAGTTCCGGAAGCGGCCTGCGGCGCAATATAAACAAATAGTTTTCCATGTCAGATAGGTTTTCAGGACTTTCAAGATTGCTGTGCCTAGCCATTGTGGCTCAGTGGATAGAGCGTCAGCCTGCAGACTGTAGGGTCCCCCGTATTTGATTCCGGTCAAGGGCACGTGCCTGGGTTATGGGCTCAGTCCCCAGTACGGGGTGTGCAGCAGGCAGCCAATCCACGATTCTCTTTCATCATTGGTATTTCTCTCTCTCCCTCTCTCTTCCTCTCTGAAATCAATAAAAATATATTTTAAAAAAGAAAGAACAACTATTTTAATAATAATAATAATAATAATAATAATAATAATAAAAGGATTGCTCTGATGTCTTCCCTAAAATCCTCCTTTGGAACAAAATCTTCTCTTTTCTTTAGTCTGTTTGCTGTATGACGTGGTGTCCAGCCCTCTAACACATAACCTCGGTGCCCTCCGGTGTAAACACCGAGGTTTGTCAGCATTTCTCCCCGAATGTGGTGCCCGCAGTGAGCCCAGCGCTGCGGACGGTCCCTGCAGGGGAGGGAGTCACTGTCAGCTCCCACGCTGTCACTGCCGGCTAAGGGCCGTCACTCCTCCGTTTCACCTAAAGGGTCACGTTCAGACTCCAGGTTGTGGTCCGGAGGCTGGAGTGGCATTCTGAAACTAGTTCCTGCTTTGTCAGACATAGCCATCACTGGGTGTTATTCTTGTTAGTTTTGGCCATTATTTTGCTGTTTTTTTTTTATTTCACATATCTTTGTTACTGAGGTTTAACTTAGCATTCATGCTTTTAAGCCATCTTTTCAAGTCAAATGAATTGTTTGCTTTTGTCCTTACTCAATTTTTATATATGAGGTTTATGTCTTTTGTCAGGTTTATAAATTTTATATGTTCCTATTTCTCAGTAAGAACTTTTTGTATATTTCTGGTACCGTTGTTTTTACTAATTTTTTGTTGTTGCACACATTTCTCTTGGCTTGAATATACCTCTGAACTTTATGATATGCATGTGTTGTCATATAAAAGCTTTAAACTGTGCCCTAGATGGTTTGGCTCAGTGGATAGAGTCTTGGCCTGTGGACCAAAGGGTCCTGGGTTTGATTCTGCTTCATGGCACATGACCAGATTTCGGGCTCGATCACCAGTGTGGGACATGCAGGAGGCAGCCGATCAGTGATTCTCTGTGATTGTTGCTGTTTCTATCTCTCTCTCCTTCTCCCTTCCTCTCTAAAATTATTAAAATATTTTTTAAAAAGCTTTACGTTGTTATGCAGTCTAATCCATCAAACTTTTCCCTTCCAAGGAGCCATTGAAGTCATCCTTGCCCTATTTTCTTTGAGCATCATCAGAACTCAAAAAAATTGTGTTATCTCTAAGTTATCTACAAAATCTACAATTTTGTTATCTATAAAACTCATTCTGTAAAAGATTCAAGCAGTAGGCTTCCTTCACTCCCACCTCTGCTACGTGTGCTGTGCCAAACAAAACCCAGATTTCCCTTAAATATTTCACAATCAGAAAGATACTTGCCAAACCAGAAGTAGTATTTGCCTCTTGCCAAGACATTGGGATTTAAGAAATCCATCGGGCAGGATACAGGAGGAGGGATAATTAAAGAAATGACCCTTTTACACTTGGTTCTGTGTAAACATTTGGATATTTTTGCTTTGTCTCATTTACGTAAATGGCATCGTAAACTCTTTACATGTCTTAGAGAGGTGAGTGTGCTATTGCACGAGTTTTTGTAACTTGCTTTTAGTAAATCTAGTCTTCTCATTCATCTACTTTGCTTACACTGAAGTACTCAGAGACCATTGGGTTTGTCCAGAGGTTAAAGGGATGGGACTCAACTTCAAGTCTTAGTTAGATTGCCATTTATTAGTGACTATGGGCAGAATACTTAATCTCAATACGCCTTCAATTTCTCATCTGTAAAACGGAAATGATCATGTCCGTTTTATATGGGTGTAAGACTCAATGATCAGAATGTTTGATTAGCTCTTATCACAGTGCTTAGGACATACTAAATAGTTAAACAATAGCTGCTATTATGAAAAAAATCTTACAACATACTAGAGGCCTGATGCATGAAAATTCGTGCAAGAGTAGGCCTTCCTTCCCCCAGCTGCTGGCACCAGCTTCCCTCTGACAGCCAGGACCCGGGCTATTTTCCTCCTCCGGCCGCCTGCAGGCACCTGGGACCCGGGCTGGCTTCCCTCTGGCCCTGGCTTGGTCAGAAAGGACGTTTGGAATGACACCCGGAAGACGTCTGGTCTAATTAGCATATTACCCTTTTATAATATTATTATAGATTAGAGGCCTGGTGCACGAAATTTGTGCATGGTGGGGAAGGGTGTCCCTCAGCCTGAACTGCACCCTCTCCAATCCGGGAGCCCTCAGGGTATGTCCTACTGACAGCTTTGGCCTGCTCCCCACCGAGGCGAAGGCCAAGCAGGCCATGCTGGGAACTGCCTTGCTCTGCAGTCGGTCTTCACAGAGGCGATGTGGTTAATTTTCATACTTGCTCCCGATTGGCTGGTGGGCATGGCAAAGTGACTGTCAATTTGCATATTTTCTTTTATTATTGTAGATTGCTAAATTTGATAACAAGTTTACTAATAGTTAATATTTAAGCTCATCCATTGTTTCCGTCTATAAAAACATTAAGGCTGCTTGCCTTTTCAGTAGCTTTTTCTTCCTAACCTGCTGATGCTTTCCATTTCTGAGAGATCATTGGTGTCCACGGGGGCTCTGAGGTCAGTCACCTCTTCCAGTTCCTTTGGCCTCTGTTGGCACTGGGATGCTTCTCTTTCGAGAAGACCCGGGAAAAATAAGTCTTCCTTTCCCGTTGTCTGGCTGAATGCAGGGCTTCATCTTGTATAACTTAAAAATTCATGTTTGTGCCGAAACCGGTTTGGCTCAATGGATGGGGCGTCGGCTTGGGGACTGAGGGGACCCGGGTTCGATTCTGGTCAAGGGCATGTACCTTGGTTGCGGGCATATCTCCAGTGGGGATGTGCAAGAGGCAGCTGATCGATGACTCTCTCTCATCGATGTTTCTAGCTCTCTATCTTTCTCCCTTCCTCTCTGTACAAAATCAATAAAATATATTTTTAAAAAAAATTCATGTTTGTGACCATGTGTTTCAGTTTCTCATAGGATTTGCAAGCTCATTAGCTGTTTTCTTTCTGTATTTTGTTCTTTGTTACGATTCTCTTCCTATCTTCCACACTTTTTCTTAAATGAATTAGTGCTGAAGCAGCAAGTACACACATTTTTTTTCTTTCTCACTCAGGATTGGAGAAGACCAAATGACAGTCACATTGTAGTCCTGTGGTTGAACTTTATGACTAAAAATGTTTGCCGTAACACTAACTTCCTCCGAAAAAAGAAAAAGAAAAAACACACAACAACAACAACAGAGAACAACACTAAATTCCTTATCTTGCAAAGTTAAAAGCTAAGACATTCTATCTAAAATTCCTGGGTCAAGAAATAGAGGCTTACGTGTGTTTTTCTAACATTATAATATCAACCACTAGAAAAACTGAAAATGAAAATAAAAGCAATAAAACTTGGGAAGAAGGGTACAGGGGAACTCAGTTTCTCACCTTCATAGTGAGAAGTCAGATGATATATTAAGAAACAGAGTCCTGATGCCCAAAGCATTAAAAGTGGTTATTTTTGAGAAGTGGGATGGGGTGTGTGTGTATGTATGGTGGAAGAGGTACTTTTAAGTCTTATATCCTTTCATATGTTACTGAATTTATTACTTGGTGCACATATTACTTAGCAAAGTGTATTCTACACAATCTCAATTTATAAAAATAAAAAAGCATAGTTTTATATATGCCAAAATATTAAAAGTGATTATCTCTGAGGAATGAGTTGTTTTCTTCAGTATATTTTTCCGTATTTTGTTATAAAGTGAATATGTGACTTTGATAACCAGAGAAATATTATTAAGGGAAAACACTTGGGACCTTCTGGATATAGTCACTTATTTGGCATCAGTATGACTTCGTTATTTATACAAGTACTATAACTTTTAAAAAAAAAAATTAGAGGAAATGTACACCGTATTCCCTTACAAGTTTGTAAGTGTATTAGTAAGGCAGGCCTTCTGCTAAAAATAACAGAAAACCCAGCCAACAGCAACAAACAAAAACAGCTTTATTTTTTCCCCTTCAGGAGGGAAAAGGTGGGCAGTTGCTGGTGGTTTAAGAGATCAGGGTAAAGACATCAGAGATGCCAACTCCCTCCTTCTGCTACTTTGCCTTCACCTTGTTGGCTTTAGCATTCTTACACTTGCCGCTTCAAGCTCTCTCAGTGGCTGGACGAACAGTCATTCCAGTGCTGTTCAAGGCAAGCAAATGGGAGGGGGCAGTGTCAGCCGCGGGTTCCCCTTTATTAGGACAGCAGCCGCCTTCTCAGCAGCGCGCCATCAGAACTCCTTTTATGTCCTGGCCTGTGGAACTGGGTTAGGTGTCCCCATAGTGAGGAGCCTTTCAATCTTTGTAGAGGAGGGGCAATGGGAAAGGGAACTGGGAACTAATATCGTGTTAGCTAACCCACACGTCTGCCACAAAGAGTTTTGATAGCTGTAGTTCTGGTGTTTGCACTTCAGCTTCCAATCAGGTCTGCAGGAGAGACACAGCCTGGCTAGAGGGCAGCGTGGAAATCCAGCATGCAGGCTTTCTCTCAACGTTAGCCCCGGGGAGGTGGTTCTAAAATGCAGCCGATTTGTCTGGTCCCCGGGCTTCTAAACTTGTACTCCTTCTTAAAAAAAAAAAAAAAAAAAATATATAGTTTCGTATTCTGAAGAGAGAGTGAATTAGGGGGTATGTTTGCACAACGATCCCCAATTGAACTTGAATCTCCTTGCAGAATCCAAATTGCAGTGTCTAGCCTGTGATCTGAGGATGAAGCGTTTGCAGTGTATCAATTATGGGAAGGTTTTCATGTTTGTTTTTAAGTCAGTATGCAGTGAAATTGGCCATCACAGGTTTTACAGTGATGAATCCAATAGAGCAACCCAAATAATACTGGGTCAGTTAAAAGGACCCAAATTATATCTTCCAAAGTATTAGGTCTTACACTTACTTGGTTTTTCCTCCACGTATTTAAATGGTATTACCCTGTAATCTTTTACTTCTCTGTCACTGGCTTTTGTTTTTTTTAAATGAACACTTGTTAACATTTTTATTTTACTCACTTTTTTTGTTGCTGTTGGCTGGGTTTTCTGTTATTTTTAGCAGAAGGCCTGCCTTACTAATACACTTACGATTTGAGAGAATCAGATGTTTTAAGGATTCAAAGAAGCAAAAAATCAAATGCAGTAAAAGAATGTTGAGATGAGTTGCAAATGAGGACAAAACTGGTTTTTGCACAGGAGAAAGTGTGTTAAAATCACTACTGATAGAGAAGAATCTATAAACCAATCAGTTAGCTACAACTTCCAAAGAGTTGCAGAGTAGCTCAAAGACAATGAATAGAGCTAAAATATAACATTTAGCAAGGGGAACATGAGGAGGATGCATAGTGTTTCATTGACGACAATTGTTTTCTACACATGACTGCTAAAATATAGTACTGTCAAATTAGACTTGCTTATAAAAGTCTTAATAGTTGTATTTATCAGTGAGTCGATAAACTTTTATCTTAAATAGGTTTTTACAGGTATTTACTTAGCCCCCGCCATTTTTTCTACATGCACGTGGTATTACTTATCACTTTGTGCTTTAGAGGAGAGAGAAATTGTCCATGATCATTTCTTGTACTTGGATAAACAAGTTTCTTTAGTCATAGAAAAATATGCGCTGTAGGCTGGGGAGGACGGGAGGATGCAGAAACAGGTCACCTGTTGTCATGGGATCCAGCCTAATGAGGGGTAAACACTATTTAAGATGTCCATTTCCTCATCTGTAAAGTGGAGGTAATGATAGTTTTACTTATCTCCTGAGGGTGATTGTAATGACTGAGTTAAATTATGTGAAAGGCTTAGAACTATACCAGACACATAGTAAGCGCTTCATAAATATTAGCTGTCATTACTGTTGTTATGGCTCTAGGTAAATCGATTCATATTTGCAAGGAAAGATATCCTACCACCACCAAAAGAAGCCACTGTTGTTTTGAACTGTCGATTTGAAGGCGTTTATTGTCTGAGATCCATGGGTGTTTATTTTCCTTAATGAATCATTTTGGAAAATTTTTGATTTAATTTTAAACACAGAAGTTTAAAAAACATAAAAGCGAAGTTAATAACAGACCTACGAGGTAATTTTTAGAATCCCTACAAGTGAGGCTCATTGAAGTCCTGCAGTGCTGATGGAACATGTGCTCACATACAAGGAATTGTCCTGGATGGCATAATACACTTAACATTGCAGTGGTAGCCCCCCAGTGCTGAGCTAGCTGAGAAGATAAGACATGCATGACAAATAGGAGAATATGTATGGCAGGAAAAGGGCCCACCCAATGACTGGTTTGTCAGTACTGCTTTCGGTGTTCAGAAAGCTACCACGTTGGATTTGACGTGGGCACAGCTATATATATAAAGAGCCTTAAGATGTCACTACCGTTGTGACCTTGAGTCTCTCAAGCATTCTTTCCAATAAATACCAAGTGTCTACCACATTATCATAGCCACCGAGGAAACAAAAGAATGAAACATACCTACTACCCTTGAAACGTGCTTATGGAGCGAGATGAAAAACACAGGAATGTGTATGACGCGAAGTCATGCAGATGCTACACTCACGCTCCGTACCGGAGCCGGGGCTGCATAGAGGACAGAACGAGGAGTTCACCCTGCTGGCAGCTGGGCGTGGGGCAGGAAATGCCACCCCAGGGAAGTGGCATCTGAGTCTGCTGGGAAGCTTTTAGATGGAGAATGGAAGAGTACTCCAGCCAGCGGACGGTGGGCCTTCATGTCGAGATGTGTGATTTTTGGAGAGCCTGCTGAGGCATTTTCAGGAAATTCAGGAGTGGCCCTGATTTGGGAGCCTGAATGGTTCCTCACCCTCCTGGGTGTGTGTGTAAAAATTTGACAGGAGAACAGCACTGTTGAAACTTGAATGTGAGGTACAATTTTCCAGGAAAGGTCTGTGGAAGGGCGAGCAGAGGACTGAAGAATGAAGCTGAGAAACACCCGCTCCGCTAACAATCGGGGCCGGAGAGGAAAAGGAGACCTTCAGGGAAGTACAGCAGGAGCCCTTCACTAGGAAGGAAGAGAGCTAAAATAGTAATGTCATTAGGACCAGGGGACCAGAGGCTTCACAAGAGGAGAGTTCATGTCATCCAGCCGCGGGTCCAGAGGAAATGAAAACTAAAAAAAGGCCGTTGGATCTGACAATGGAAGAATGCCGTGGCTTCAGGCTCAGTGATTGGGGGCTGGGGCGGTGGAAGCCTATTTCTGGGGAAGAAGGAGAGGGTGAAGTGTCCCATGTCAACCATTGGTCTGAAGAGTCTGGTGGTGAGAAGGAGGGCAGGAATAGGAGGAGGACAGCCTGGTCAGTGAAGGTTTTTCCTTGGGGAAAACCGGCTCTGTGCGGTGTGTGATGGCAGAGGGAGGCGTGCTGTGGGACGGCAGAGAGGAGAATTGATGGGCCGCAGTTGGGATAGATGATGTCCTAGGAGAGGGGTTTTGGGAAGGAGGAGAGGCAGACTTTCAGTTAGTCCCCAGGGAAGGAATTAGGGCCCAGAGAAGGGAGGATTAGTAAGGAAGAGAAGACAGAAGGAGGGGCCAGAGGATGGCCTTTCTGCCCTTGGAATGCGGAGAGAGCCGGGTCAGCTGGGCCCGAGACTTCCTCTTCTATTTCTGTATCTGGGAGCATGAATGGAGGAAGTCCCCACCCACCCAGCGGGAGCTGGCCTTGGGGGCGGGGCAGGAGGCGAAGGGTGAGGGAGTGGACACGTTACCTCACATCTGCCCAGCCAGCCCACAGTCCACGCCAGCCGCACACTCTCTTCCCTCCCGCTGTTTCTGTATGTGACAGTCCCACCATGAGAGAAACTGTCCTGTAACGAAAATATCGACCACCAAAGACTCTTAATGTCTTAAAATGCTATTGTTAATACATAAAGATTTATAATCACTTCATTTAGGTGTACTAAGTGTATGACTGGTTTTCATTTTAGAAGTTTAGTTAGTATATAAACTTAAGCCGCATTTTTAAAAAAAATATATTTTATTGATTTTTTTTACAGAGAGGAAGGGAGAGAGATAGAGAGCAGAATCGTCGATGAGAGAGAAACATCGACCAGCTGCCTCCTGCATACCCCCTACCGGGGATGTGCCCACAACCAACGTACATGCCCCTGACCGGAATCGAACTTGGGACCCTTCAGTCCCCAGACCGATGCTCTACCACTGATATATATTTCCATATATATAAAATAAAAATAAAAAGATATATATATATATATATATATGGAAATATATATCTTTTTATTTTTATTTTTTACTGAGGGCTTTTCTCCATGAGGGTAGTCAGGACTCTTGCAACGTGAAGCAACAAGAACCCCCCACACACCAGCTGAGTCTAAGGCAGTGAGGAGCCATGAGGCAGCAGCAGGTGGGTATTCCAGGATCTCAGTGAAGGGTCCAGAGGGACTGGTGTCAGGCGTGTTCTCCTTGCCGATCTGCTGGTTCTGGGCGATGCCTGAGTGTTCCCGCGGCCTCTGCTCCGAGGCCGGCCCGTGGGTGCTGGCAGCCCTGCAGCACCATGACTCAGGGCCCCAGAGGACAGCAGTCTGGTTCCCACCAGCCCAGCCGCGGAGTGAACACCAGAGCAGGTCCCTCTGTGTTCTGATCCCGTCCCTGCTGAGCCTGTGGCCAGGGACCTGCCCCTTGGCCAGGCTAGGGCCTGTTCTGTGGTCAGTTCTTCCAGGAGGGCACCGTGGCGGCCCATTTCAGTCTCATGCATGTGCGCATGTGTGTATGTATGTGTGTATGTGTGCATGTGTGTTTGTGAGTATACGCGCACGTGTGTATGTGAGTGTGCATGTGTGTATGTATGTGTGTATGCGTGCATGTGTGTTTGTGAGTATACGCGCACGTGTGTATGTGAGTGTGCATGTGTGTATGTATGTGTGTGTGTGTGCATGTGAGCATGTGTGTACCTATGTATAATATTTGTTCTCTCCCAAATCGAGAAGTCTTGGGAAGAATCAGCCTTTGATGGCTTATGTGTGAGTCTTAACAGCTTCTTTATTTTATGAGTTCACAGAGATATTGTAAAAGCCTTTTTTTTTCTTTGCTGTTGGTAAAGTGTTTTCCATGCTGTGTACCACAGTGGACTTGACCTTCACAAAGATGGAGCAACTGTACCCGGGTCGATTTCTGTATAGTGAAAACAAACAGAAACAAAACCACCATCACTACACACACATACACACACACACACACACACACACACACACACACCACACACCACACACACCACACACTCTCCCCCTCTAATATCCTCTTACTCTCTCATCCTCTCACCCCCTCTCACCCTGGGTACCTAGTTAGGATTATGAAAGTAGCATGATGGAAGAGAAGGTGTAGCTGGCATTGGAGTGAAACAGAGCTGGACTTTTAAGATGGTTGGGAAGATTCAAGATAATTACGCAGAGTTCTTGATATAGCCTTATAGTCTAGGCTCCTGTTAGGTGCTTGAGAAGTGATGGCTGTGATAATTCCACTTGCTAAGCATCGGTGCTTTGTGATGGTGAAGAGAACTGGCTGTGGGTCTAGCAGGAGTCCTGCCTTTTAACCTTAACTCTCTCAATAACCAGCTGTGCTAACCAAGACCTAATGCTGTTTGACATCCCGGGCCTGTAACATAGGTACGTGGACTAGAGATCTTGTCTAGCTCAGAATTTCTACTATTTTAATAGCGTAATTTGGGTTACAGAAAAATATTTCAGAAAGGGAATCTTAGCATACTGTCAAGAAAATTAATGATCTTAGTTTTGTAGTTAGATCTGGGTTTAATTTCACCTTCTCCACTCACCAGCAGTGTGAACTTGGACAAACTACTAAACCTTCTCTCTCTTTTATTTTAATTTTAATTCTGTATTGTTTAAAATATTACCTAAGTCTCATTTCCCCCCCATTGACCTTTCCCTGGCCGCTCCCACCCCCAGCACATGCCCTCACCCCCCTACTGTCTGTGTCCATTGGGTATGCTCATATGTATGCATACGAGTCCTTTGGTTGATCTCTTATCCCTCACCCCCTACCTTCCCTCATAGGTTGGATAGTCTGTTCAATGCTTCTAAGACTCTGGTTCTATTTTTGTCCATCAGTTTATGTTGTTCATTATACCACAAATGAGTGAGATCATGTGATAATTTATTTTTCTCTGACTGGCTTATTTCGCTTAGCATAATGCTCTCCAGGTCCATCCATGCTGCTGCAAATGTTAAGAATTCCTTCTTTTTTATAGCAGCGTAGTATTCCATTGTATAGATGTACCATAGTTTTCTAATCCACTCATCTGCTGATGAGCACTTAGGCTGTTTCCAAATCTTAGCTATGCTAAATTGTGCTGCTTTGAACATATATCCTTTCTGATTGGTGTGTCTGTTTTCTTGGGATATATTCCTAGAAGTGGGATTAGTGGGTCAAATGGGAATTCCAGTTTTAATTTTTTGAGGAAGCTCCATGCTGTTCTCCACAGGGGCTGCACTAGTCTGCATTCCCACCAGCAGTGCACGAGGGTTCCTTTTTCTCCGCATCCTCCCAGCACTTGTTGTTTGGTGTGAGATGGTACCACATTGTCATTTTGATTTCATCTCTTGGATGATCAGTGACTTTGAGCATGTTTTCGAATGTCTCTTGGCCTTCTGTATGTCCTCTTTCAACAAGTGTCTATTTAGGTCTTTTGCCCATTTTTGATTGGATTGTTTGTCTTCCTTTTGTTAAGTTGTGTGAGTTCCCTATAAATTTTGGAGATTAAACCCTTATCGGAGATAACATTGGCAAATATGTTCTCCCATGCAGTGGGCTTTCTTATTGTTTTGTTGATGGTTTCTTTTGCTATGCAGAGCTTTTTATTTTGATGTAGTCCCATTTGTTTATTTTCTCCTTAGTCTCTATTGCCCTAGGAGCTGTATCGGTAAAGATATTGCTATGACAAATGTCTGTCATTTTGCTGCCTGTAGCTTCTTCTAAGTTTTTTTTTTTTTTTTGTAAACCTTGTCTCTTCATGTACAGAGCAGTAATAATAATATAATACCTACAATAAGGATTTACGCTCATGCAATTTTACTGTAATCAATATTCATCAAGTTCCTTCCAGCTCCAAAAATTTGATATTTGCAATTATTTTTGTTACATGATAATTTATTTCTTCCATTATTTCTTTTCTGACAAATTCTAGCTGGGAAGATGACTGTAAGTTACAAGGGTATAGTTCTAAATGCAACCTATCATAGCTCTGCATTGTGCCTCTGGCATGCCTCCCTGGAGGCCACGTGGCACAGACTCACCAGGGCCGTTTCGTCACAGGATCTGGGCACTTAGTGGCATGAGTTCAAACCCAAATCTTTCCAATAGTTAGCTTAGCAGTGGATTATGTTGGGTATATTCCTGGTAAAAGGTAAATTATGCCAGCAAAGAAGAGGTCCACAAACTTACAAAACAGAAAATCTTCACCATCCATTTGGAAATGAACTATGGACTTGGATCTACCAAGATTCCTACAGTCAGCCAGATCTCACTGCAGATTCCTGTGAAGATCGAAGGCAATAAAGTGTGTAAGCCTTTTAGCATAGTATTTTACACACACACACACGGCTCTTTATCTTTTAGGAGTATTTTTTTCCCCCTCATGATCACCAAGCCACACTTAATCAAGAGCACATCGATGGAAAACACAGTGCAGTTTTTATCCAAGGATTCTACTGGAACCTTATGTCAAAATAATCCCCCCAAACAACAACAAAAAAACTGAAGAAGCTCAACCACATTCCCGAATGAGAATTTCATTTTCTCTCGGCTCTTGGTTTAGTTGCTGAAACCATTTTCCATGCGAATGTGTTTTCTATGCCTTCATTCACCACACACTTACTGAGTGCTCACTCGGGCTCGGTACTGAGAAAAAGAGCCGTGAGCACAGGTAGGCAACACACTTCCTAGTAAAAAAGTAAGCCAGTGGCTCATTTAGCTTTCTTTCATAATAACTTTGTAGTTGCAAATAGTATTAGAACCTGTGAAGTCCATGAAAACAGATTAGTGTACCGTTGACTTTTGGGTAGGGTAGATGGTACCCAGCCTAAATTGTCTAACTTTGTTTAATTTGGTGTTTCTGAGCCTTTGTTGACCTATTTAACTCTTTCTCCACTGAATCTACTTTCATAAATACTAGTATCTTAGTATTTATACTAATATTTATATTAGGTTTCTTTGACTGAAAGTGAACAATGTTAACTATATGATATTTATAGGACTGGAATGGTAGCATATCAACAATACTTTATGGTTTTCCCTACACCGGTGGTCAGCAAACTCATTAGTCAACAGAGCCAAATATCAACAGTATAACGATCGAAATTTCTTTTGAGAGCCAAATTTTTTAAACTTCTTTTAAAGCCACTTCTTCAAAATATGCTCTCCCAGGCCATGGTATTCTGTGGAAGAGCCACACTCAAGGGGCCAAAGAGCCACAGTTTGCCGACCATGGCCCCACACCAATTGGATAATGCCTAGGGCAGTCCTGGTTTATGCCTGTTGTTTCAGTGTGGTTATTAATAACCTCTTTTGTTAAGTCTCAGAAGTGCCCTGGTTTGGATGATAAATTAAATGGCTCCCCATAGCTGACACTTTGGGATCACTTATGCTCCAGGCAGCCTCTAACTTCGTCCTCACAACCATCCTATAAGTTTGGTATTATTTCATCATCTGTTTTACAGATGGGTCAGCTGAGCACGGAGAGGTAAGGATGAAGTTTGCACAGCCAGTAAGACTGGGGTCAGGATGCAAACACAGTTGCCCCTGACCTAAGGGCTCGCTCCTACCCACAATGCAGTTTTGGTGCAGTGATGGCTCAGTGTACACGCCTGCAGGGAGAAAGGCGAGGTTGGAACTTGTAGTATGGGGACATGCAAAGCCAGGAAAGGGATAGGAACTTGGAAGTAAGGGGAGGGCAGGAGCTAAAAGGACTGAACTTTAAGTTGTATAAGGTAGAATTGGGCGGTTTTGATTTTTTCTCTAATCGGAGGACAGAGATAACAAGCAAGTAATGAAATAAACAGGGTAGTCTCATATACTAAGTGCTATGGCGGCAGTAAACGTGGGGTGCCTGGCCAGGAGAGGGAGAGCTCTGCATGGGGTGATCTTGGAAGAAGCCTTTGAAGAAGTGACTTATGTTTTAAAGCTTAATTCTAAATTTTATTTTTAAAATTGTGGTAAGATATGCCTTACAGAAACTGTTCCACTTCACGTGCACTGTCGGTAGCATTAAGTACATTTTCGCTGTGCAGCCATCACTGCTGGCCATCGTCAGAACTTTTCCTTCGTGCAGAGCTAAAGCTCTGAGCCCACCAAACCATTAGTCAACAGAGCCAAATATCAACAGCACAGCGATTGAAATTTCTTTTGAGAGCCATATTTTTTAAACTTAAACTTCTAACTCCACTTCTTTAAAACAGACTCGCTCAGGCTGTGGTGTTTTGTGGAAGAGCCACACTCAAGGGGCCAAAGAGCCGCATGTGGCTCCCGAGCCGCAGTTTGCCGATCGCTGCATTAAACAATCACTCCCCGTCTCCTTCTGAAGGAGATCACAACAGGAGACAGAAAGGGCTACACTTCTTTTTGAAATAAAAAGTAGATGGGGCCGGCCAGTGTGGCTCAGCGGTTGAATGTCCAGGAACCAAGAGGTCGCTGGTTTGATTCCCAGTGAGGGCACATGGCCGGGTGGTGGGCTCCACCCCCAGTAGGGGGCGTGCAGGAGGCAGCCGATGGGTGACGTTTCACTCTCATCGATGTTTCTATCTCTATCCCTCTACCTTCCTCTCTCTGAAAAATCAACAAAGGAAAACGAAAATGGACAGGCAGGAGCTGATTTAGAGGGAAGTCCCTGGACTTGGAGGAGGAGAATACTGTGTCCTGAAGCTCCAGCCTCTGGGGCACCAGGCGCTCAGGATGGAAGGGCCGGAAGTGGAGCTGAAAGGCGAGTGGCTGGGACATCTGGTGGTTCTCTCCCCACTCACCCCTGCAGATAGGCGACCCCTGCACCACCCACCTGTGTTCTCAGGAGACCACCGTTCAGTCTTTATATAACCAAGCAAGTGCCAGCATTCTGAAACCAGGGCTGCGGGTGGCCGGTTGACTTGAGGCCCGAAGATGAAGGAAATCTATGTCTGGACTGCAGAGCTCATGGCTTTCTTTCTTTTCTTTTTCTTCTTCTTCTTCTTCTTCTTCTTCTTCGTCTTCGTCTTCGTCTTCGTCTTCGTCTTCGTCTTCTTTTTTTTTTTTTTAAATATATTTTATTGATTTTTTTACAGAGAGGGAGAGAGAGTTAGAAACATCGATGAGAGAGAATCATCGATCAGCTGCCTCTTGCACACCCCCTACTGGGGCTATGCCCGCAACCAAGGTACATGCCCTTGTCTGGAATCGAACCCTGGACCTTTCAGTCCGCAGGCCAACGCTCTATCCACTGAGCCAAACCGGTTTCGGCTTCTTTCCTCTGCTCTCCTCCCAGAGCCCCACAGCCAGGCGTGTCCCGCTCCCCTGCAGATACCCAGTGCCCAGGCCCGGATGGCTCACCTCCGAGCACCCTCCGTGGGCTCTGCCAGGCGGCAAGCCTGTTCTCCGCCTGCCTCTTTCAGTCGCTTCTCTTCAGAGCCCCGCTCTTAAATATGAACCAACCACCCAGACCACTGGACATCCGGGGAAAGCCTCCGTAAAAGAAGCGTCAAAATAAGCTGAGAGAAATAAAGAGGCGGAGGAGGAAATGGCACTTGGAATACTGGGAGAAAACAGACACCATGGGGGTCAAAAGAGAAGAAAAACAAACAAACAAAAAACTAATAAAATCAGAGAAATCGCGTATTTTCCTACCAAAATGATGGAGACTATAAAAGCATAAATCAGTGGTTCCCAGAGTGGGGCATTTGCCCCACAGGGGGGCAATTTGATTTTTAAGGGGGACAATTCGAGAGTGGTTATTAACAGCTAATTTTTGGCATTTCTTATGGTTCTAGGGACCTCATATACAGTATGTGAACATATATTGTGACATGTATGCATTTCAGTTCTATGTTTTGAAACTTTATTTGCTATTCATATCACTTGGTATTATTATATATATATTTTTAACAATTTCTTCTTTAGGACTTCAACTGTCCTTTCATTCTTTTCTTTCTGCCTTTCATGTACGCCATGTTCTTTGGAAGCTGCTTTAGACCAAGTTCATGGCCTTTTAGGCTTCCTCCGAGTGAACAGGAGCTCACTTTTTGGATCATAAGAATTAGATGGGGGCATCAGGATGCTAGGTGGGGCGTGGCCAACAAAAGGTGGGGATCCACTGGCATAAATCCACGAGGGGAAGAGAACTGGGTGAGAGATGACAACAGACGGGAGATTTCAACTAAAACGGGAGCGGAGAACCTGGCTGCACGGGTGGCCACTGGGCAGAGCTGGGAAAGCAGGACCCTGGTCCGTGCTGCAGGTGGCTTGGTCCTTACTGACGGGGCGCTTGGCGTTACTTGGACCAGTAGTTGTTGTCTTTTGAGTAGTTGGCGCTCTCCCCATCGAAGCTATTAGTGGGCTGTCCACCAGTGGAGAAGTCTAGTCATCAAAATGTAGTTCTTGTCCTAGGGCTCTTTCAAGCGGTCATGCTTTATGTCCACTTTCTTGTTTGCGAGCCAGCATTTCCTAGTGAATAGCTAACGTTTTTCTGGGTGGCAGTGCCGGGGCGTTGGAAGGGATGCTGAAAATATAATAATATTCAATCTAAAAATGTGCTCTAAATTTCGTGTGTAAAGTAGTTAACACCAAATGCCTGGTGATGGGAGATGGTGTGACTTTGGGTGGTGGTACACAGTGCAGGGCATTGATCATGTATCGTAGAGGTGTACACGTGAAACTTGTGTAATCTCATTAACCAGTCACCCCAATAAATGTAATTAAAATAAATAAAATTTATAGCATCGTCAGTGTAAAAAGGCTTGTTACTTCCTTTTGAAGTAATGTAATAAATGCTTATTAGATTCCCAGCCTAACTTTAAAAGACTTTCCACCAGCAGTGAAATAAGCCTTGATGAGTTCTCTGTATATTTAACTGCTTTGTGTAATATTTTCCTACGAGGTGGCTCTATGGATTAGTCAGACAGACTTGAATTCCAGTCATGCCTGCCATCTTTCTGCTGTGTAACCTTGGATACATTATTTAGTATTTCTGAGTCTCAGTAAAATGAGATAAATGGTATCTAATTCTGAGGCTAACTTGATTACATGGAATTAAAATAGATAAAGCACTCAGCCTTCCTCCTCGGACCCTGTGGGGTCAATAAATGTTACTTCATGTTCACGTTATTGAATGTATTAAGAGGGAATACTATTTTTCTAGGACTTCACAGAAGTGCAAGCAACTGAAGACATGGAGCATTTTTGAAAGGGAATACATGTGTCTTTAAGTTTTGTCTTATTGATGTGCAATTCATGTCCTCTTCTGGCTTTTGCTACAGAAAGAGCATTGGAAAGGGACTAGAAAATTAGGGTCTAGAAGCTTCGACCCAATGAATGGTATAGTTTGTTACTTCCCCACTTTGGGTCTCATGCCCGTTTTTCAAGGCGATAGTGTGTTTCTGCACCAACATTAGATGATCCTGTGTCCTGTGAGGCTGAAGATACCTTTTGGACCTGGCTTTTAGGGGGTGTTGGGACTTGGTGTACAGCTATTGTGATCAACTCAGTTAAATGTGTTTGGAAGACTCACGATTGGACATTGCTAGACTAACAGCTGGCCTTTTCATTGGAGAACAGTGCTAGCTATGAAACCCATCTTGGAATGGAAATATGCCAGGTGTGGCCATTGCTTTTCTTCCTAAAGAATTAACCTTTATTTTCAAAGTCATGGATTTTACAAATGTCCTTGCAATCTTCTTCCTTCGAACAGTTGTGGGCATTCTTATTCCTGGGATGATCTGGGGTGTGCAGGTTTTAATGGTTCGTTATGCTAATCTCAGCTCAGTTGTCACTACAGAGGATGCCCTCTCTGCCCTAGGCTGGATTCTGTTCTTTGTTTACTGGTAGCTTTCCGTGAACCGTGAACCAGTACTTGCTTTCCCATCTTCCCAGCTCAACCGAAAGCTCTCTCCTAGGGCAGCGGCCATCTCTCTTGCTGACTTTCATCTATACTGTCTGGCACATAGTTGACATTCAGGACATATATTTTGAATAAATAAATAAATTGTTTTCCTACAAATATTTAAAAAGTAGAAATATCGATATAATGTTAAATAAAAGCATGAAATACTTACTATAGTCTTTGCTGTTACCAAACAGTGAATTCACGAGGAAAAAATAGTCAAGGTGGTTGTATAAATGACTTTTATTATTGTTTGTGCAAGAACAGTGAACATTCCCTGGTACAGGAAGCAACTTTTAAAAACTGCTGGCAGAATCCAGGAGTCAGACTGTCCTTGACCCTCAGATCAAATGCTTCAGAGCTCGGGTTTCCTTAAACCTTCTTCAGGCTGGAATAAACATTTTGACACAATGAAAGACTGACGCTGTGATTTTGGGTCTCCATAAACAAAGAGCTTAACACTTGCTAAAACAAAACCCCCCAAACTTTCTAATTTTTACTGGTTCCATTTTTTAAAAAAGTCCATTTCCTTTCAAGTGCATGGCACTTCAGCCTGAGCTCAGCTGTATTAGCAGATAAACATGTTGATTCATTTGGCCCAAAGCTATGGAGCGAGTGCCCGAGGGGCACAGCCTGTTCTTTCTCCCTTCCCTGTGGCAGCCTGTTTTTCTTCCTCTCCTTCCTCCCTGTGCCGGAGGGCAGGGATGAGTTCACCTGCATTGCTTAGGAATTTTCTTATTTTAATTCTTATCTTAATGATAAGCTATGCTTCTGGCGATTCCAGTGAGAGTAGCTGTCTCTGAACTTTACTATCCCTTTTACTTCCTGCTCTGTTTTGAGTCATGACTATTGTTATGCGTCAGAGGCATCTTCTGGTGTGTGTTTCGTTTTGAGCGTGGCCTTGATTTTGTGTCTATATGCTGTGGTGTTGGGGTAAGAGATATACTCACATACTATGAATTACAATAGAGATTCTATGAAGTATATGTTTTTATTGATTTCAGAGAGGAAGGGACAGGGAGAGAGAGAAGCATCAATGATGAGAGAGAATCATGGATTGGCTGCTGCACTGGGGATCCAGCCTGCAACCTGGGCATGTACCCTGATCAGGAATCGAGCCGTAACCTCTTGGTTCATGGGTCCATGCTGGCCGGGCTAAATAAATTTTTTAAGAAACCAAGGATGATAGTTGCGATTTTGTGATAGTTTTTAGGAAATGACCAAAATATGGGGCTTTTACTAATATATAAACCCCAAAGTACTTGTGTGTTCAGCTTATATTGTTTCCTGTGTGTTTTATACCATGGGAGGTGTCGTGAATATGCAAAGATTAATAAGAAACATGCTCTGCTTTTACCATCTGTGTACCGTTTCCCAAAGCGTACCCCATAAGTAGTTAGGTGTTCTCCAAAATAGACTTTGGTCATTGTAAAAGCTTTGGAAATAATTGGACTGAACAGAATAGGTTTCTTTGGTATAGAGTTTTCAAAAGTGTATGTTGTGAAATTTTCAAAAGCAAATATACTTTGTATGATCGTCCAGAAATCTTTGGAAACTTTTTTTTTTTGGGGGGGGGGGTGGCTCTGAGAGGAGGGGCAAGTAAGGGATGGGAACAATGGTGTGTGCTGGAAGAGGATGAGTAATGTGCCGGGGAACACTCTTTGGGAAACACTGGCCTAATGTAACATGTTTATCTAACCCAATAGTCTTAGAAGCAGGAAGGCTGTGGAGCAGGAGTGCCTCTGAAATGCTCAAGAAAGATGATATCTAACCTAGGGCTCAAACCTGAGGGTAAATTGAAGATATTTTCAGAGAGACAACGTCTAAAAATTTTATTTCCCACAAACCCTCAGGAAGCTAAGGAAGGAACTCCACCAAAACAAGGGAATCTATCAGGAAAGGGGAAGACCTAAGAGAGAAGAAAGGGTGGAAGGAATGCCCAGAATGGTTGCTGGCCCGCTGGCCCAGGGTACCCTGTCCAGGCTGGAGCCAGAAGACAGGGAGGTAAAGTTGCTCAAAATCTGACATGAATGAATACATTCAAAGAGATTTGTCAGGTTGGAGAGTCCGGTTTAATTAGGGATAAATATATAATAGGTGAGTATAGGAATAACTACATAAAAGCTAAGTAGCCCGCCTGGTGTTGCTCAGTGGTTGAGTGTCAACCTATGAACCAAGAGGTCACTGATTCGATTCCCGGTCTGGGCACATGCCCAGGTTGCAGGCTCAATCCCCAGTAGGGGGCATTTAGGAGGCAGCGATCAATGATTCTCTCATCAGTGTTTCTATCTCTTTCTCCTTCTCCCTCTAAAAATCAATAAAAACACATTTTTAAAAAATGATGTAAATGAGAAATTAGACAATTATTGATTCTAAGGAAGAGAAAATGTTATGCAGAAAAAGGTAATTACTGTTTACTACTTGACTCAGCCCTGAATGTCTATGTAGTCATGAGGATTTAAGCTTAAATAGTGAGCTAATGAAAGTATTTAGACAGTGGGAGTGGACGGTGTGGAGGATGGAAGAACTAGGAAACAGTTCAATCTTAAACTCCATCACCAGACAATTACTAGATAATACCATCAGCTGACCTTTTAAGAAGCAATAATGCACATTACATCACTTAGAGCTATGAGGATAAATTCCAGAATGACTGACTAAAGGAAGTTTTTGGGAAAGGGCATTTGGAGAGGAGGCTGGGGACTAGTTTTCCTTAACAGACCTTGTAGATGTAGTGGATTAAAAGACAAAAAAAAAAAAAAAAAAAGACCTATGGGTGTGCAACATTTATTTCTGAAACTTTAGACCTTGGAGATTCCATTCACTTCAGCAGATTTTTTTCTAGATCTTCATTTTCCCAGTTGCTTTAATTTCTCAGTTAAATGTTTCGTTAGGTAGCTGTAGTGTGGAATTGGGAAATCACCTTGTCATTCCCTTCATTAGTTAGCTTCAAAGGCCTGATGTGGGGGTGAGGAGGTGGCTGCCAGTCCTCCCATATCAGCCAGTCCAGGACCAACCCTCTCCAGTCTGCCCTCGTCCTGCAGTGCTTTCCTTCTGTGCCCCTCACTTCTCAGTGTCTTCATGTCAGCTGTGTGATGCTTGTTGCATTGTACTGTGTTTCACGTCGGTACTTACCTGGACGCCCCTGACCCTTGCCTGCCTTCCTTTCCTCTCCGTGGCAGCTTCCATGAGCGTTTCGGCAGCAGGGATGCTCGTGCGGGTAGAAGCTGCTGTGCGTCTCCCCAGAGCATGGATCTGGGGGCTGAGCCGGCCTGTGGGTGGCGGCCAGGTTGAGGAATGCTGTCACCCTCCGGCATTTCTGGTTCCCTGGCTTCTAATCATTCCTGTCATCTCCACTGCCAGTGCTTTTAATAACTGCAGGGTTCATGATCGACTGATTGACTTCCGTGAGATGCAGAGCCCTTAATGGGATGTCACAATTAAGTTACTAGTTAAGTTCTGCTGACCTCAGCAGAAGAGGGATCTAGGGAGGATGTCTGCAGTCTCCGGAGGGATGGGGAGGCCAGGCTGCGAGGATCGGGCCATACAGCTGGGAGCAGCGCCTCCATTCCGAAAATAGCTGGAGAACACTCAGTGACTGAGAACCCTGCTCCGGAAGCTTGTCCTTCTTTATTACACTAATGTCGCTATTTCACTCTTTAATGATAAACCTGCGAGTTAAGAAATTATTTTTTTTAAATATATATTTTATTGATTTTTTACAGAGAGGAAGGGATAGGGAAAGGGAGTTAGAAACATCGATGAGAAAGAAACATCGATCAGCTGCTTCCTGCACACTCCCCACTGGGGATGCTCCCGCAACCAAGGTGCATGCCCATGACCGGAATTATTACTTTTCTTTTCGAGTAGGGCCGATGTGGGGGAAAACGCTGGAATGACTGGATTTGTTTGGCCCCAGATTTTACATCCAGAGCTGGGCAGAGAGAGGAAACACATTTTCAGGAGTTGAAAGTACAGGTTCAGTCTGCTTTATGCTTGAATACCCCTTTCTGAGCAGAGCTGGAGGGTAGCTGCAGGTCAGTGCATTTCCCCAGGGTGTCTGGTTGAAACATAATTCCGATCCCTTGATCCACTGGGTTCTTGTCTCACGTAATGATAGTTTCACTTCTTCATTCCCAGTTTGGACCCATTTTATTTCTTTTTTTCTTGCCCTATTCCTCTGGCCAGGACTTCTGGTACTATCCTATATAATAAAAGCCTAATATGCTAAGTGTCTGGTCATCTGGTGACTAGTTGACTGTTGAAGCAATCAAAGTGTAATATGCTAATGATATGCTAAGGCTGTTCAACCGCTTGCTATGAAGTACACTAACCACCAGGGGGTAGACGCTCTGACCAGAAGGAAGGTTAGTTTGCTGCTGGGGTCTGGATAATTGGGACTGAGCAAGATGGACTGGACATGCCCTGGAGCCTTCCCTCAGTCCCTCCCTGTCCCAATCGTGCACTGGTGGGGTCCTTCAGCCTGGCCTGTGTCCTCCCACAATCTGGGACCCCTCTGGGGATGTCAGAGAGCTGGTTTTGGCCCAATCCTGCAGGCCACTCCTCTTGGGTGGGCACCTGATGCAGGGCTCATGGCTGGCAAGCACTACGGCGGCAGCACCAGCCTCTGGATCGGGACTAATTGGGCATGAGGCAGGTGCACTGGGGCCGGGATGAGTGAGAGCTGCAGGCAAGTGTTGGACTGCGGGTTTCAGCCTGATCCCTGCAGGCCACCCCAAGAGACCCCACCCGTGCACGAATTCGTGCACTGGGTCTCTAGTCCCATATAATAAAAGGCTAGTATGCAAATCAACCGAATGGCAGAACGAGTGGTCTCAATGACACACTCTAACCACCAGGGGGAAGATGCTCAATGCAGGAGCTGCCCCCTGGTGGTCAGTGCGCTCCCATAGAAGCCCTGAGCCGGGCTCACAGCTGGTGAGTGCAGTGCATGGTGGTGGTGGAAGCCTCTCCCCTCTCCGTGGCAGTTGGACATCCCCCAAGGGCTCCTGGACTGTGAGAAGGTGCAGGCCAGGCTGAGAGATCCCCCCACCCCCCCAGTGCATGAATGTTGGTCCATTGATTTTTAGAAAGAGTGGAAAGGAGGGGGAGAGACAGAGAGAAACATCAATGTGAGAGAGACACATGGATAGGTTGTCTCACAGATGCACCTTGACCAGTGCTGGGAATCAAGCCTGCAACTGAGATACGTGCCCTTGATTGGAATCGAACCCAAGACCCTGCAGTCTGTGAGCCGATGTTCTATCCACCGATCCACACTGGCCAGGGCGCCTGTGTCTTCTTCATAGTCATCGTTTAGGAATGAGGGTGCCGTCCTCTCTGGAAGCTGCCCTGCAGCTCTGCGGACCCAATGGGGGACCCTCTCAGAATATCCGTGTGTGTCTGCGTTGGGTCAGCTCCGCCACAGCACCTGCTCAGAGACACTCAGACCAGCGCTAGGTTGGCTCTTTTCCCCTCCCACCTTTGCCTGTAGCGTGGGGGCCATCCCTCACATAGCTTTTACAGCCTTCAGTGGAGACAGACGTGCGGGAGTGTAAGCAACATAAGACGGAGCAGAACAAGTGAGTTAGGGGTTCGCACGTGAATCTGGGGGAGACACAGACATTCAGCCCACAGTGTGATCCCACACAGTGGTCATGAGAAGGAAATCGTGTGTGGACAGGACTGAACACCGTGCCTCCAACATAAAAAGTACTGCGCCCCTCTAACCTGTCATCATCGTCCTCTCTTTGAGTTGGCGTGCACGTCTTGCATGTGGGGTGATGGAGGAGCTTAAGAAAGCCTTGGCGGTTTGGCCTTCATGTATAGAGAGTGTGTGGGGACATGTGGCAGCAGAGCAGGATCACAGGCTAAAGGAGGAGAAGGCATGTAGATTTAATACCGATGCTAAGAACCCTGAATATTCTTTCTGGGTGCGTGACCCTAGAAGGCAATTCCTCATTTGTTTGTATTCAGCTCTTTGTTTTGTTTTCCCTGATTCCATTGGACAGGTTGAGTTTCTTTTTCTGAGCCAAGAAAGCAGAAGCACAACTTAGATCTTCAGCTACAGACAATACAGAAGTTATTTTGCTGGATTTTGAAAAGCTCTGTTTCAAACATTTGAATCCTAGACATAGTTATGGAATAGACATGATAATCTATTCCTACCCTCTAGTTCTTAGCTGTCTCATCTCTCTTAGGCTTTCTTCTCTCTAAGTTAGTCAATCAGGGACTTATTTTATTAGCCTTTTTAGGACGATGAAGAATCTCTAACTCTTTGAGTTTGGGCAGTAACTGTCTCCACATTCACATTAGAGAGTCCTGGGTGAGTTACTAGATTCTGGGCTGGGACTGGGGAAAGAGGTGGTAGTGGGTAATAGGTGTAAAGCGTGAAATATGAATCTGGATGTTGCCTTGTCTTGGCGAGGTGTGCAGAGACAGTGACACGGCGATGAGGCCTGTCTGTATGTAAATTGTATTAATTTATATGGCGCGGCTATCACGCCATCTGCTCTGTGGTTTGGTAAGAATTCACACCGTGACTCGGCACACGGCTGGCAGCGTGGAGTTTGGGGAAAAGGAAGCAGCTGGTTTTCCCCAAGTTCATCTCTTCTCTGGTGAAAGTGGTCGGAGATGCGGCGTTAAACTGGGCTTGGGGCTTTTATTTTTGTTTTAATAACAAAAATCTAATGCTGTTTTACTTGTCACAAGCAGACAGATTTGCCTTGGAATCAAGGATTGCCCCTAATGAAAATTAACGTAAAATAACCATCAAGCAAGAAACATTTCCATCCCAGAGAAGAACGCTGTGTGCGCCAGATCAGCTTTGCTATAATACCTGTGTGATAAGCAGAGCTGCGGTTCTGCTCAGTCAATACTGCAGCCACGATACAAGCGACGGACAGCCCAGCAGGAAGGCTGCCTGTGAAAGTGGCAGCTGGAGGGATGAGACAGGCTCTGGTCCCTCTCTCTGGCAGGTGTCTCTCTTTCTCGTGTAGGAATAACCACAAACTGGTATGCTGCCTCACTGGTGAATTTATCCATTTCCCGTGCATTTGCGTTGTGGGATGTGCTCGCTGAGACTAACCTAAGTGCTGTTATGAAGTAGAAGGTCTGTCTCCAGGACCCTGTCTCTGCTCGTTTCTTATCCCTTCGGCCTCTCATTGAGCAGCTGCCTTCCCAGGCCTGGCCCTGACGAACCGCTGTCAAGCGAGATCCCAGTCCTTTTGGGCCGGGACAGGTTACAGGAGACACACGAAGAGCAGAGCAGGTTGCATTTAGTTAGAGCCTTTGAACATCCAAACAGTAGGTAAGACTTCAAACATGGATGTCTATCGAGGAAATATTTTTAGAGAATATATTTATACTAGAGGCCCGGTGCAGGAATTTGTGCATGGGTGGGGTCCAGCAGGCCCACACCATTCAGGGCCAATTGGGCCGGCCGGCCTGGGGGGTGGGGGGAGGATGCAGGTGGTTGGCCGGCTGGTCCCTCCCCCTGGTCCCTCCCCCTGGTCGAATTCCCTGTCGACCTCCATGTCAAGGGGACAATTTGCCTATTAGCATTTTATTATATAGGATTATTGTCGAGGTTATTTTTGTTGTTGTTTTTAGTTCTTAAATCACAACCAGTTGCCAGGTAGGAAAGGAAATTAACATAGTTACAGGCCTGCTTCAAGCCAGAGTCTGGGTTTGTGTGCGGCCCTTGATCTACACAGTATTATTTGATCCCACAGAGAGCAGAACTCAGCATTCTTTCTCACATTTTACAAAAGAGGAACTGAAAGAGGCACCTAGAGGTGAGGCAACCTTCCTAAAAGAGGTCACGGTGGAGGCACATCTTAAAATCAGACTTTTCAAACTCTAAGCTTTTACTTCCACCACCGTCCTGCCACGGCCTTTCCATCCTCTGTCTTACCCACGCTTCACTTTGGTGAATGGCCCGTATCTTGCCATCCCATAATGCTCTGCCAGTGGATCCTCGCCTGCCTTGCGAATCACCCTGAGCTCTGTTGCTTGTGGTTGCTCCGTCTCACTTGAACCTTTTGTTGTGGTTTTGGCGGGGAGCATAGAAATGCCTTATGAGAGGGATGGCCGACAGTCACAGCATTCATTTCTAAACACACTTGTTAGGTGTGTTTGTTTGCTTTGGATGGAGCAGCTTGCCCAACTCTGAAGTTGGTGCTTAGAGCTCGGCAGCAGTGGTGAGCTCTGTGTGAGCTGTGATGTTTGGGACTCGTCAATGCAAGATGAGGTTTCTTGTTGATGACACTAGTGAACAGAGGTGAGCAGGGTGACCACAGGCTGACAATGTCCATTCAACAAGGAGTTCCAAGGGCTGCCCACGTCCCAGGGCTGAGCTGGGTTCTATACTGAGCACAACCTGAAAACCAGGGTGTCTGCCCTCTGTAGCATAATATACGAGACATGGTGATAATGCTCATTAGAAGGAAAACAAGCCTGTCAGGTAGCCAGTAAGTGCACTGCAGGAACTGCAGTGGTGGTGGGGGGGTGAAAATCGGGGGGATAATTAACTATGCTTGGGGCACCCTGGGAAAGGTGCAGAGAAGTTATAGTTTAAACTGAAGCATAAGGGAGAGAGAGAGAGAGAAACATCACTAATGAGAGAGAATAATTGATCAGCTGCCTCCTGTACACCCCACACCGGGGATTGAGCCTGCAACCCGGGTATGTGCCCTTGACCGGGAATTGAACCGTGACCTCTTGGTTCATAGGTTGACTCAACCACTGAGCCACGGCAGCTGGGCTAGCTTGAATATATTTGTGAGAAACTCCGTGGTCTGCTTGTCCACACACAAATGCAGTACAAACCTTGGGTACTTAGCCTTTCCTCAACCACATATAATCATGTATGTTCTCCTCCTCACCCCCCTCCACATATATCCTATCGAAGGCTTCTCTTGTAGATGCTCATTTATTTCCCTGTATTTTCCTGCTCTTCAGCTCTTAAATTTCTCTTGTTTCGGAAGCAGCAGGCTGATTCCTGGGCGGTTCTGGAAAGTCACATTAGCGTTGACTGCTCTATTTCTGAATTCTTCGCTACGTGTAGTCGTGAGGGAGGGATCGCAGTGGTGGCCGGGAAGGATGGAGAGAGGAGCATAATGGAGCCAGGCACCTGATTGCTTTCTCGCTTTCACTGTCACTCGAATGGTTTTCTTCTGCTTGGAATCATCTGAGGACCAAGGGTGTGACTGGCTGTGTTCTTGAACTGAAGAGGCAGCTCGGGGACAGGCGTCTGGAGGGAAGCTTTGTGTTGGGTGGTGTATTGTCTTCTGGCCCATTTGGGCCGTAAGGCTTTGGGTTCCCTCTGATTAAGTATTCACACGCATGCTTATCTCTGTTTCCCATGTGCACGCCCGTCCTCATAGGCACGTTGGCCTATGTTAAAGCAGTTCCGTCCACTTGTCAAGGTGGGGGGTTTTACGAGATAGCCCTGCGTCAGAAGTTAGGGGAGCTGAATTCCGGTTTCCCTCGGCCTCTCAGTAATTCGTTCCATGCCTTTGCCTCAGCTACTTAATCTCCGTTGGTCTCAGTTTCTTGTGCTTTAGATAACGAGATAGGATAATGCTCTCTGAGGTGTTGCTCAGCTCAAAAACCCTCATCATTTTAATACTGACAGGGGCATTTATTGAACTACCCAATCTTTATTGGGTCCTTCCCACATTTCAAATCCTGTGCTAGATGCAGGCAAAAAGAGGCTCTGGTCGATGGGCATATAGATCGATGGAAGAGAAATAAATCCAGAAATAAGCCTGAACATCTCTAATCAATTGATTTTCAATAACGATGGCAAGACTATTTAATGGAGAGGGATAGTCTTCAGCAGGTGATGCTGGGACAGCTGGGGTCCTGTATGCAAAATAATGAAATTGGTCCCCTACCTCACACTATATAAAAAACAACTCAGTGAATCAGAGATCTAAACATCAGAGCTAAAACTATAATATTCATAAAGAAAATGGATAATTCTTTGTGACCTTGAACTAGGTAAATGTTGTTTTAGCTTTGACATCAAAAGCACAAGCAACCAATGAAAAATTGTTAAATTGGGCTTTATCAAAATTAAGAAAAACTTTGATGTGTCAAAGAACACTGTTAAAGTGAAAAGATGATCACAGAATCATCCATTTATCTAGCAAACCATTTATCTATCTATCTATCTATCTATCTATCTATCTATCTATCTATCAGCCTAAGCAACCGGCCAGCCAATGAATCTCAGAGGGAAGGGGGGAGGGTAGGAAGAGATTAATCAAAGACCTTATATGCATACTAGAGGCCCAGTGCACAGATTTGTGTACTGGTGGGGCCCCTCATTCTGGCCTGTGGGGATCAGGCCAGAACCAGCTCTCTGACATCCCCCTGAGGCATCCCAGATTGCCAGATGGAGGTATGTAGGAGGCATCCCATTGATGTTTCTCTCTCTCGTCCTCTCTCTTCCTTTCTCTCTCCTCGGCCATTCCCATCCTTAAAAGCATATTTTTTGAAAAAAGTGTTGGTGAGACTAGGGAGACTTTGGGACCCTCCACATTGCTGTTGGGACTGCACAGTGGTGCCGCTGCCTTGGAAAAAAGTTAGTTCCTGAAACACTTCAATATCGAGTTAGCATATTTATCCAGAAGCTGATTCCTCTTCAGCTTCCTCTGCTAACAAATCACTAGGCCAGAATATTCCTATTCTTCCTCCAGTCTCCTAGGTACATGCTATTCTAGAATTTTTTATTATTATTGCCTATTCTAGGCATTTTTTCCCTTGAGAGTAGAAACTTCCTGACTACTCTTAGGTCAGCTAAGTTCTCCTCTGTGATTCCCTAAACCCCAAGAGTTTCCACAGTCAAGATGATCTGTTTACACTCTTCCTCAGGACAAATCAAGCTCTTTAGGGACTAAGATTGGATTTTATTCAGGGCTGTAGCATAATATACGAGACATGGTGATAATGCTCATTAAACGGTAATTAAGTTGAACTCCTAATCTCTTCAGCTGCATTCCTGCAATTTTTACTTAAGGTTTTGTTTCTCCCTTGAAATATATCTCCTGTAAAGTAACCCAAACCCTCTGAGAATCGAATGAAAGCAAGAGTCTCTATCAATGTACCCTAAATTTCCATCATAGAACTATTTCCATCATAGAACTAATCTAAAATTACTATATCACTTTATGGTTTCTCCCCGGAATGTATCCTCAGTGGTCGTAAGGACCATGTCAGTCTGGTACACTTTTGTGTACATTAACATAACCTTACACACAGTAGGACCTTAAATACTTATTGCATGTGAATGGGTACCCTACCACCTCCCCAGTTGAAAGCAATGCATTTATACATAATACACATAATTTCACAGACCTTACAAACCTTAGACTTGGCATCTCTGCCCTACTGTTAGCAGACTAATCTTTCTAAAATGGGACTTTTATTAATGAAAAGGTCCGTCAGACTCCTGTGCCAGATATGAGATAGGCTCTTGGAATGCAAAGGTGAATAAGAACATCACTCCTGCTGCCGATGGAATTTAGAAATAAAGAGGATGAGAAGCTTCAGTCTCCTTGAGAAGGTCAAGGAGAGCTTCCTGGAGGACAGCTGATATCTCTGAGGGGGTTTTCTAGAACTGTTTCCTTCCCAGTTGCCATTGTCCTTATCAGCTGGCACCTTCCCCCACTCCCTCACCACTCCCCCCCCCCCCCCCCCCCCCCCCCCCCCCCGGGCTGCTGCTGGGGAGTCAAGAGGGCCCCTAGGGTGCTCTTGGCTGTCCTAGGGCCACCCTCTCGCTGATTAACTCGAACTTTTCTGCAATTGAAGGGGTAACTTTGGAATGAGGATCTAATTCCTTGCTAGAGAAAAGAGTATTTTTAGGTTAGCCATCAGCCAAGATGACTGAAAAGTCAGCAGCATCCTGCATCTTAACTGAAGCCCCTGCGAGTTTTCGCCGTCTATGGTTTGATGTTGGTTTGGTTGACAATGGCATCAGGAGGCATGAGCACTTAGCAGCACTAAAATAGTATATAATTTATGTATTTATTCTGTTTATTTTCTCCTTCGTTCCCATTTCAGTGTGAGCTCCATGAGAACAGGACTTTTTCAGGTTTGTTCCATGAATGTTTGTTGAATGCATTCTTAGGATGTCATCAGAGGTGGTAGCTGAGTAGTTTAAGTAAAAGAGGATAGAAGCTGTTTACCTGGTTGAGGATAGCCTTGGCTGGTAATTCCAAATCAAGCAGGAATAGGTTTTTCCCCATTTGGAAAAGTTTGGTAAAGAGACTATTTACGAGAATTTTCTTCTTAGTCACCTTTGTTTCTTTTTATTACTGGTAGCTTGTAAAATTCACATGACTTTAGCTTTCTTTTTTGTAATTTATATAAGTTTTGTAATTTATTACTGTAAGTCATATAATCACAACATGTTATGGCTCTTTCGATTCTTAGAGAAAATGAAAATTTTAGGAATTCTCTTCTTTAACCTGAATGCAGCTGTGAAATGATATTAATAAGTGGTTTTAGACCTCAGATAAATTTTGTTTTTTAAAATGACTGAGCAAATGTGCACCAAAGTAAATATATGTGTAAATGACTTTACATTATTCAAAATTCTAGAACTAGACATCTGTCTAATGGATGCTGTTCTAAATGTTGCTAAATGATTAACAGTAATTAAAAGGTTAAATATAAGCTGAAGGAAATTTTGAAACGTTTGCAACAGCAAGTAATCTGACTGATGGAGACATTTTTGTCAAAGTTGAAAAAGTTAGAGCTAATTAATTTCTTGGGAGACATATGATGAAATTGTAGGTGTGATAACATATTTCAGTAACATATGGTAGTTATGGGGCACCTTTCTAATGACTGAGCAGCCATTTAAATATAGACTTTTTTTTTGGTATTTTTCTTTAATTTCCCTTCTTACTGAATTTTTTAAAACTAATTTTGTTTTCTAGAGGTGAGTAGTCAGGATTTAATGATTTATATTTAAAACAATTCCATGAACTTGTAATTCTAGTCTAAATGGCACAAATTTTAATAAAAAAGTTTTCTTAAAACTATAGCCAATGCATGGCTGGTGTGGCTCAGTGGTTGAGTGTCGACCTTGGAACCAGGAGGTCACGGTTCGATCCCTGGTCAGGGCACATGCCCGGGTTGCAGGCTAGATCCCCAGTGTGGGGTGTGCAGGAGGCAGCCTACCAGTGATTCTCTCTCATCATTGATGTTTCTCTCTCTCCCTCTCCCTTCCTCTCTGAAAGCAATTACACACACACACACACACACACACACACACACACAAAAACCCTATAGCCAATCAATTTGCCCTTGGTATATTGCACATATTATGCTTATATTACTAAGTAAATCCAATTATGGAAGTATACCCTCTATACACATTGTACAACTCAGATTATCCTAGACTGAGGACCAAAAAAATGTTAAGTGGCCATCTTTGTTTTACAGCACAGAGAGGTGCATATTTGAAAAATTTAGCTGTATTTTTCCCTTATAAAGATTCACTGTTTGCATTTTGCCTAATTTCCTTCCTTCCATTCTTGCTTTCTGAATATTGCTTGATTATGACAACAGATTAAAGAGAGAATTAGCCATTGTTATTAAAATAGTATCTAACACCTTCATAGAGGAAATTTTGAGTTAAGGATTTTGCAAATAGAAGCAATTAAGTAGTGAATTATAGTTTTCATTTTTTAAAGTTGAATTTTAGCACAATCTCTGTGATTATAATATGGGGTATAAGTCTAACATTTCCTAGCTGTCATTCAAAAATACCCACATGAAGTGAGAGTTCCGGATGGAAACACGGCTGGGTGCCCCAGAGGCAGCCACTGGAGGGGTCACATGACCTGCTCTCAGTCTCAGCATCCTACCGAGTAGACTGATGAGTGGGAAAGGCAGTGAAGCTCTGCTTTGCAGGTCTTCTGATGTTAAAGCGACAGTATTCATGTTTTAAAGGAAATAAGCTGAGCCCAGCAGGTGTGGCTCAGTGGTTGAGCCTTGACCTTTGAACCAGGAGGTCACTGTTGAATTCCTAGTTCAGGTACGTGTCCATTTCTGGGTTGCGGGCTGGAGCCCCAGTAGGAGATGTGTAGGAGGCAGTCAATCAGTTATTCTCTCTCATCATTGATGTTTCTCTCTCTTCCTCCCTCTCTCTTCCTCCCTCTCTCTTCCTCTCTGAAATCAATAAAAAATATTTTTAAAAAATAAAATGAAATACGCTGAAAGGGAATATAATTTTAGACCTCAAAGGAAAGATGATGTACAAATTCTAGAATTATTAAGGAGATAACTATAACATTTCTTTGGTTTCTAATCAGGACACTATTCCAAATATTGTTGTATTTTTTTTTAATATGCTTGCTTTAAAATTTTGCTTACACTAGTTAGAGGGTCTAACATGTCCAGAAATCTCCCAAAATGATTTACTAAACCTTTTTGATATTACCATAATTGTTTTCAATTAAACTTGAGTATCCTCCGAAGAATTTTGGTATGACGCCTGTTCTATGAATTCTTCCTTGTCTAAATGTGTTGCGAAATTTTCATTGTCAGTTGACATGCTTTTAGCCAATGAGGACAAATTCAAGTATCCACGAGGGAGATGGAAGTATTTTGTTCCACGTGGGCTTTGAACTCCAGCTGTAAGTGAAATAGAAAGGTGAATGTCAAGCGATTCTCAATAAAACACTACTCATTCATTTAATCAAATTTGTAAACTTTGGATTAATGCCTAATTATCTGTGAACACGCTCTGTTTTAAGGATAGCAGAATTCCCTAAAATGTAGCTTACCAGTTTGAAAGATGGCTTTAGGAATTTGTTCTGGGGCTGTCAACTTTAAATAATTTAATTGGTTAGATTGCTAATAGTGATTAGAATTTCCAGAAACAAAATCCTAGTGGATAGGCTATTCATTTTGTAGAACATACGGCTGTTTCAGTGGAATAGAGTAAAATGATGACTGAGAAATGAACTGGTTTGTTTTATTCATTATCAACAACAGTAAAATAAACTTTAAGTTATATCACTTTTCTTTATTAAAGTAATAACTCCACACAGTTTTGTGTAGCTACTGGGCACTATTTAATGAAGCTTGGAAAGACGGTGAGTAGGGAAATCTGATTTCATAGCTGAGTATTTACACTTAGGAATAGCATATTTCTTTTTGCTTCTATTCAGATAAATCTTAGTAAATGTAGATATCAGATCCATAAGTCGACATTAAAATTCACTGTAAATAGTTGGCCCCGGTCCTGAATGCTTGGTTCATCTTAGAGATGTTTCTGGAACAGTGAGCAGGTGACTTGGGAAGGTTAGAAGACTCACGTTTTAATACAGAGTCAGCAGTTTTTACCTCGCCATCTTCCTTGCCGGGGCGCCGAGGGCAGTGTTACAGCCATTCACAGGTCTTTTTAAAAAAATATATATTTTATTGATTTTTTTTATAGAGAGGAAGGGAGAGGGATAAAGAGTTAGAAACATCAATGAGAGAGAAACATCGATTAGCTGCCTCCTGCACACCCCCCACTGGGGATGTGCCCGCAACCAAGATACATGCCCTTGACCGGAATCAAACCTGGGACCTCTCAGTTTGCAGGCCGACGCTCTATCCACTGAGCCAAACTGGTTTCAGCCATTCACAGGTCTTACTTGTTCTCTGTAACAACTCAGGAGGTCTGGAAGGGGCTTCTGATCGAAAAGGAGGATCGGAGAGAAAGGGCGTGCAGAGTCCTACTGACAGTGTGGACAGCAGTCCATTCCGTGGAGCACGGTGGGCTCTGTCACATGGAAGCACTTCCTTGGATGCTTTCATTCCCATCTGCGGAGAGTGGATCACTGATGGCACGTAGGTCAGACAAGAAAGAGAAGCCCAACATTATCTTTCTCCCCGAAGGCCCTGCTCCCGGAACATGGCATGTTAGCCCGGTCAGGTCATTGCCAGGGGGTCTCAAAGTTGGCAATTAAAAACTTTATAGTGAATTCATTGTTTATGACTTTATGTTAGCGGTTTCTGTTGACTAGGACAGTTTCAAGAACAGATGATCAGCCTTCTAGCCTGAGAATAAACGGTTATGTTTTGCCCTAAGAATGAAAGAACAATTTTAATAAGCACATTTTAAATATATCCATTTTACATAATTTAGTCTCTAAATACATGCCAGAGCTTCTCAGAAACTCAGAATTACTTATTCTTTGGAAATTTGGGGGCAGCTGTAGGTGCTTTATTCACTTACAATTACCAGGTATACTGACAAAAATCTGTTGTTTTGACTTTTAGAAATTGTCCTTAGCATCATAATTTCTTATGAGATACTGATTTGGTTTGAATTAATATCAATAGTGCAGCCAACACAGACACCAGGGGGGTGAGGGCCTGAGTGGGAGGGGATTGAGGGCGGGGCCATGGGGGAATAAAGACACATATGTAATACCTTAATCCACTGGTCAGCAAACTGCGGCTCTCGAGCCACATGTGGCTCTTTAGCCCCTTGAGTGTGGCTCTTCCACAAAATACCATGGCCTGGGTGAGTCTATTTTGAAGAAGTGGCGTTAGAAGAAGTTTATATTTCAAAAATTTGGCTCTCAAAAGAAATTTCAGTCGTACTGTTGATATTTGGCTCCGTTGACTAATGAGTTTGCCGACCACTGCCTTAATAAAGAAGGGGAAAAAAATTTAAAAAGTAATTCAGCCAAGAAGAAAGATTCTAGGATAAAGGAACCAAAATTCTGTGCATTTGGGCTTCGACAGTAAAATACTTCTGTTTCTTAAAATACACACGTATTATTTCCCTTAAAAAAAAAAAAACAGCAACCGAGGCCTGTCCTCCTCGCTAACGTTACGGCCTGGCTCTGAGTCAGGAATGGTGCGATGTGCTTCACATTGGATGCCATGTAGCATAGGAAATGGTTCAGGACGCGGCAGAGAAAGCCCATCAGCTCTGGCCATGGTTGTGGGGATGGTGGTTGTCTTATTTGGCACCAGACATTCCGGGGGCTGGGACGGGCCCTTCTTTTGTGGATATCGATGCTGCAGCTGATTGCCGACGATCCTGGGAGGTGAGAGGGCTTTCTCAGCCGCTGGTCCTTGCCTGGCTGGGTTTTCAGGAGCCAGAAAAGATGTTCTATCAGCTCCTAAGCTTTCCACTTGCTATGTGTGGTTTAGTGACTCCTTGGAGCCAGGGTGAACGGGAGAGGAGGCTGGGCTCAGTCAGCTGGTCTCCATCATCCATCCATCCATCCATCCATCCATCCATCCATCCATCCGTCCGTCCGTCCGTCCGTCCAGTCGGTAACACGTGGTGAGGACTGGCAGTGGAGCTCCCGTGGAAGTCAGGGAGGTGACAAGTAAAGAAGATGAATGCTTAAAGCATGTATTAGGCAATAGAGAAAAATCAAGTCCGGGAACTAGGATATGTTGATGGGTGGGGTGGTCTGGGGTGAGATTCTTTTATAGGGTGGCCTGAAAGATGTGAGTTAATGCTAGCCGCGTGTGGAGGGCTGCTGTTCCAGAGAGAGGGGCTAGCTAGCATCCAGACTGTTGCTGTAGAACTTCCTTTAGTTCAGACAGCTGGTTGCTGAACTTTTTTTTAATGGCAAAATAGACATAACATAAAAGTTACCATTTAAGCCGAAACAGGTTTGGCTTAGTGGATAGAGCCACGTTAAGTGTACAGTTTGGTGACATTCAGTGTATTTCTCAAACTATAAGCTTTTAGGAGAAATTGCCATATAATAAAGGATTCTTTTAGTGTTTGAGTAACTAAACATCTTTGCTGAGGTGTAGGGTGTGGATAGTCATAGACTCTTAATCTGGTCTTCATGAACTTTGCTTGCTGTGATCTGAACGCATCTAATGGCTAACTTGAAACAAAGTTTGTTATGATAAAATTACACTTTATAAGAAAATTGGAGAATCCTGAGAGTTTTCTTTATAATTTAATTTAGATTCTGGTAATATGGAGAACATTCACATGAAGCTCACTGAGCTAATAACTTTGCTTTTTTACCAGCTAATCTATCAATATATCATCAATTGGAGCATTTACTTACACTTTAACTCTCAATGTCCAGTCTTTCACGTGGGCTTACAAGTGTGCCAAAAGGCAGGAGGGAGCAGTAGGAGATTAATGAAGGACTTATTCATTAGCGTGGCAGATATTTATTGGCTGTCTCATACACATCCGTTGTGTTCTGCTGAGAAGATGGTGAGTCAGAACACACAGAGTTCTTGCCCTCCTCAGCCTGATACCGTGGACCAGCTCTTTCTTCCTTGTTGCAGGAGGCCGTCTCGTGCATAGTAGGGTGTTTAGCTGCATTTCTGGCTCCTCACCCATAGACCAGCGGTCGCCAACCTTGCAGACCTCATGGATCACCAGTGGTCCAGGCACCACCAGTTGGCGACCCCCCTTCCATTCCAGATATTGTCAAATGCCCACAGGGGCAGGGCACAAAATCAGCATCCTTGTTGAGTGCCACTACTCAGAGAGCTTCAAGTAAGTGAAGATCCGGGTACTAAGCAGCCAATCAGTTCAAAATACTTTATAAATACGAATAACGGTATATACAACCATCACCTGTGGTAAGTGCTAATTAAGACATGTACAGGAGCCATGAGACAGGAAAGGAGAAATTAGTATCTCCATACTGACTGGGGCTCAAACAGATAAACGTTTTTCTTGAGTATATATTCCAGACTTGATGTGGGAAAAGACAAGAAACTTAAGACACGGCTTTGAGTTTTTCTTTCAGCATATACACCTGATAGTTGCCTGTTAGACGGCATCCTCCAAGGTAAGACCCATTAAGAGTGGAGGAGCTGCCAAAACTAGTTTGGCTCAGTGGTAGAGCATTGGTCTGTGGACTGAAAGGTCCCAGGTTCGATTCCGGTCACGGGCATGTACATTGGTTGTGGGCACATCCCCGGTAAGGGGTGTGCAAGAGGCAGCTGGTCGATGTTTCTCTCTCATCGACATTTTTGGCTCTCTATCTCTCTCCCTTCCTCTCTGTAAAACATCAATAAAATATATTAAAAAAAAAAAAAAAAAAAAAAAGAGTGAAGAAGCGAACTGTTAATAGCTAAGCCAACACCAGAGGCAGCAGTGAGGCCAACACTGCATCCAGACTTCCATCACCTACTTCTACTCGGGGGAAAAGACCCTATATGAAGCACAAAGAGGATGATTTAAGGCAACATATCAATTAAGTGCTAAGCTGTGTCATGTTATTAACATGGATCCATCAATCACTGCCATCCACTCGTCAGGCCCCATTCACGAGGATGAGTGGCAACACAAGAGGCGAGCGGTTCATTTTGACAAAGGCTGCCTGGATTCTGATTCTTCAGCTGAGGCTCGGAGGGTCGATCTATGTGGCCCAGCAGCTCCTGTTCGGTTCTCACCTTTTGCTGCTTACCCTCCTCACCTGTGGAAGAGCTTGAATGTGATAGAGCAGACAATGGAGAGCCACTGAGTCTTGATGGGGAATGTAACATGATGCGATGGTTGTATCTCCTGGAAGAAAACATCCCTTCTTCCACCAGCCCATCAACCTTGCCTCGCAGAATATATTCCGTTGATTTTTTTACAGAGAGGAAGGAAGAGGGATAGAGTTAGAAACATCGATGAGAGAGAAACATTGATCCGCCATTGGGGTTGTGCCCACAACCAAGGTACATACCCTTGACCAAAATCGAATCTGGGACCCTCAAGTTCACAGGCCGACACTGAGCCACCTTGGTTACGGTGAAATGTGTCTCTTAAACCAAATATTTATAAGTCTCCTATAAAGAACTAACTTCCTAGGATCATTTTCATACTAACAACTTTATATTTCCTGATTCTCATCGTACACGGTGCTTTTATAATTCCTTCCATGACTTACACCATCATAAATTATGCGTGTAAGTTAGTAGTCACGCTACTTAAAAATCTGAATTACTTTTTAAAGACTTAGGTGTGCCAGTTGAGTCAGTTTCCCACCTTCTGTTGCCTGCTGAGGTCAGAGGTTGGTGGAGGGAAGATTGTGAGTTTGAAATCTGGACATTTGGGGAGAAGGTAGATCAAGATGGTATGACATGACAGAAGAGGTATGAAGACCTTGAAATGGGTAGAAAGAACAGCAGGACGTGGGAGAAAAGCATATATTGGGAAGGGACAGAGGAAATATGCCAAAGGGATGCTTGCCTGTTTTAAATATTTGCTTAGAGTCAATTTGGTACCTGGGAAGAATGTTGAAAACGTTAATTTCCACCGAGCCAGTGTGGCTCAGTGTTTGAGTGTCAGCCTCTGAACGAGAAGGTTGCATTTCAATTCCTGGTCAGGGCACAGGCCCTGGTTGCAGGCTCCATCCCTAGTGTGGGGCGTGCAAGAGGCAGCCAATCAATGATTCTCCCTCATCAATGATGTTTCTGTCTTTCTCTTCCTCTCTGAAATAAATATAAATGTATTTAAAACAACAACAACTCTAATTTCTTTTTCCCCACCCTTCCATTCCAGCGACCTACATTTAAGGCCAGTTTAGCTGGTACTGACTCGTACTGTTTAACTGAGTAAAATAGACCCTTGTGCTGACATTCTCAAATGTAACAACTCTGGTATTCTTCTCCAGAACACAGCATTCAAAGTACCTAAAAACTGTCAGTGGACTTAGGGAGGATAAGCTATTTACAAACACCGGGACTACCTGCAAGTGTTTCTGTTATGTAAAGATTTATTCATTTATAATATAAATCATGTTTATTTATAAAAAAAAAAAATCAAGTTTATTTGAGGTTCTGTCTAATGCGACTCAACTGTCAAAAAAAACAAAAAAAACCCCACACCGAATCTAAGATGTGTGCGTAGTTGAAATGAGGTTGTTTTAGAAAATTACATTTTGGCACGTGACGAATCCTTAATAAGGAATAATTGTTTTATCTATTTTAGGGAAAAATTAATTTGACAGACCTATGATTATGTGAAATTTAGGTAATGAACATGGGCAGTACATAATTTCCGTGACATTTATAGCATCGGCCACAAAAAGGACGGAATTAGTATCATCAGATACAAAGGATGTTCATTTCAGACCAAAGCTGTTTGGAAGGCACGGCTCATGGTCACGGCTATGAACTCCACACAGACCGGGCCCCAGGCCGGTCCACGTGGCTCCCTGCACATACCTTTCAGGAGCGTATCTGCTGCATTTGGAAGAAGTTTCTTTTTCTTTTTAAAAAAAATATATTTTATTGATTTTTTTTTTATAGAGAGGAGGGGAAAGGAATAGAGTTAGAAACATCCATGAGTGAGAAACATCCACTGGCTGCTTCCTGCACACCCCCTACTGGTGGATGTGCCCACAACCAAGGTACATGCCCTTGACCGGAATCGAACCTGGGACCTTTCAGTCCGCAGGCTGATGCTCTATCCACTGAGCCAAACCGGTTTTGGCTTGGGAGAAGTTTCATGATTTTTTTGTACTTTCCATTATGGAGTAGATTTTTCTTAGTCGAAAATGTTCTGTCATCCAACGATTCTTTGGTTTTGGACCAGAAAGAGAACAACTTCCGATTATGTGAACTCATAAAGCAGAGGCCTCCCAGCGAGCCTTGGTTTGGACCCTGCACACAGCCTGGCTCAACAGCCATCTTCTGTGGGTAGTTCTCTATCCCCCTGCAGTCAGGGGAGCCGTGATGGGGAGGAGGGAGTAGGGCTGTGAATGGCCCATTGGCTAGTCACAGTAGCCCATTGGCTCCTCACAGGAGCCCAGGCAGGTGAGGCCCAGTGCTGATGTTCCTGGGATCAGCCCACCTCCTGGGCCCTCCTGAGTACCTGGGAACTTGGCCCAGAAAGCTCCTCCGGATTCTGCCATCCTGCACCCTCCTCCCTGCTCCCCTGCGGCTGGTTCTGTTTCTGGCCTTCCATGCGTATCTCGGGCCTGTTTGTGGAGGTGAAGTCCTTCCTTTCCTTCCTTCTCCACCGGAGTCCCCAGGGGCCCCAGATCGAAGCACCCTCGCCCTTCATCAGCGGACTGCATTGCTGAGACTTCAGAACCAGGCCACACAGCAGAGCGCCTGCTTTTTCTTCGTTAGGAAACAGCCAGCAAAAGCAGTTTATGATAAAAAAAGGTGAACTCAGTGCTCCTTTCCCTTCACACACAGGAGCAAGAGAATAGTATATACCTGCAATTTATATACAGTCCCATTTCTTAGAGTATTACACAGTTAAGCTTTCTTGATGCTTCAATCCAAATGTAAGCAATTGGCAAGAATGTCCTCTTTATTTCTCGTTACCTTGGATATACGCTGAACAGCCCATCACAGTTGGTCTACGCCTGGGTGTTCACACACACATTAAAACTTCCCGTGTCAATCGTCTTCATATTAGCAGTTGGATAGAGGCGTAAAGTGTGTTATTCTTTGTGATTCTGTCCTGATAGCATTCAGGATGTTCTTTTCCCTTTTAGAGTCTTTTTTTTTTTTTTTTTTTTTTTTTTTTAAAGAGAAACATTTAAAACATGTGTATCTGGTTTGATGTAAATTAGAGTTGTGACATATTATAGAACAATTTTCCCGAGTGAAATTGGGTTACAGAGCTCAATCAGTAATCTTTTTTCTAAAGCATGATCTCACTTCCTCTCCATGTTGATAACCTCACAGTACAAGTATGAGCAATGGAGGCAAAAGGATGTCAGTTTTCTTTCTTTTTTTGAAAATACCATTTAATTATTTCTTTTTGGTGAATTGACTAATGATTCAAGTATTAGCCTCTCAGTTAACAAAAGTTTACTAAGATCCTAGTGTTTTAAGTGGTATGTTTAGATTCAGGACATTTTAAAGAAATGCTCACAAGTTTGGGACAAGGGTATGGAGCTTGCTGCCCTTGTAAAATAGTGTGTGTGTGTGTGTGTGTGTGTATGTGTGTGTGTGTGTGTGTGTGTGAGAGAGAGAGAGAGAGAGAGAGAGAGAGAGAGAGAGAGAGAGAGTGTGTGTGTGTGTGTGTGTGTGTGTGTGTGTGTGTGGTCAGAATGCAGAGGGGAATTCTGAAAATTCATAACCAAATCTTAGGGAAGACGGGTCTTCCAGATACTCTGCTTCCAACAGGGTGTTGGGGAGTTGAGGTGATTTACACTCCATAGTTGCCATGTTTTCTTGGAGGTGAGGTTATTATGGGATCAGAGAGGGGGGTTGGGGAAGTAGATTTGAATAAGGCAAAGAAAATGGGGTAATGTTGCTTTTGGTAAATAAGCATCTGTCAGTTTGACTTGGTAGATGATCACGTCAACTAGGGATTAATTAAATAATTTCTCAAGGTTGCTCGGATTCTGGTGGGTCCCTTTAGGCTTAGCTTTATGATTTAATATAGCAAGAATCAGAAAAGTCATACAGAAAATAGATTCCATAACATACATAGGGTGGAGATTGATAAAATGGGTCCCCTGAAAGACAAAGTAGATGGGAAAATGTAGACTCACCAAGGATTCCGTAGAGAATGAGACTAGTGAGTGAGAGGAGGAGGGAACTTGCAGACTAGAGAGAGAAGGAAGGAATGGAAATGGTAAGAGAGAGGAAGTCCATGGGAGGAGGGAAATTGGGATGTTAGCTTAAGATACTCAAGGCGGTATATTTGTGTAGTGGAATTGCACTCGGGACTGTTTATTTGTGGTTCTAAGAGAAGTGGTAGGTACTGTTCAACAGAGTCACCACTAGGTGTCACTGTGACTCACGGCCAGGCTGGCCTTGACACCTATCTTTAAGACACAGGGTTTGGAAGTCAGACCTATATAAGCAGACAGTCCTGAAGAGTTTATGTAGAGTGGTTATCCATTACACTGGTATCTTGTTTGTACAACTACATCTTGAGAGAATACTTCCTTTAGAACAAAAGCAAGGCCCTGAAGCGTTCATGCGATTAATATCAGTAGAGCTTTGGTTGGCTTATTTTTACTATTGTAATAGTAGTATTCCTTCAGGGAACTTTAGCATTTTAAAAATTCTGCATCAAGCTTTCTTTTTTTTCTTTTTAAATAGATTTTATTGATTTTGTACAGAGAGGAAGGGAGAGGGATAGAAAGTTAGAAACATTGATGAAAGAGAGTCATCGATCAGCTGTCTCTTGCACAACCCCTACCGGTGATATGCCCGCAACCAAGGTACATGCCCTTGACCAGAATCGAACCCGGGACCTTTCAGTCCCCAAGCCGACGCTCTATCCATTGAGCCAAACCGGTTTTGGCTGCATCAAGGTTTCTAAAGTTAGTTTCCCTCTCTCCCCCTTAATATTGCGATAAGTTATTGGCCTGCTGGATTGGTTCTGGCTGTATGGGGATTGATGACTATTTCTAAGCATGAATGAAGGTGCTTATTTCTAAGTGGTCGGATCCTGCACGTCTGCACCATGGCCGTGACCTTCTCTCTTCAACTGGGAGGAGGAACATAGTATCTAGCCAGCTCCTTTTTATCCCCTAATTTTTTTCTGTTTCCGCCAGATAGGATCACCAACCAAAAAGCTTGTCAGACCTCTTGCCTACCCACAGGCCTTTGCGACTTGGTTCCTTCCAAACCTCTCAACAGCTTAGAGCAGCAATGCACTATAATTATTAAACAAGCATGCAAGAAAGGCCGACAAACCGTGTCGACGTCCTCAGTAACGCATATAAACAGCACCCAGGCACGCTATGCTTTTTATAGGATTTGCTTACGCTTTAATGTTCCACTTGCGTTGATTTTTATTCATCTGACTGCGGAGAGATCGCTAGAACCTCTGGGCCTCCAATAAAACTTGGCGATGGTTATAGCAGAGAACGCAGGTGGCGCTTGCTGCAGGTAATCCGCCTGGTCCCGCATCTCTGCCTTCACACGCCTCGTTCCACTGCTGAGAACCTCACGATCTTCAATCATCTCTCCATGTTTGCAGAAACCTCTCTTAAGTAGACTATCTTCAGTTCATCCCTGTGGAATTTTATTGTTTATGGACGAAGTCTGTTTCTATTTTAAGGCAGTTTCTGTAGCACTTCCCCATCTGATAGCAACCCTTTCATTTGCCAAGGTGCCTGTTTACTAACATTATTCCCATTCCTATAGAAGCCAGTATTAAGCAGACAGCCCTTGGCATCGAGTGGCCAGGAAAGGAGCCGGTGACACACACCTAGTCAGCTGCAAAGAAGGGAAGATGCATTCTTTGGAATAACTGGACACAGGCAGAGGTGCCCCGCAGCATGCTGTGAGAATTCTACAGAAAACTTTCCCTTCGCTGGCTTTTAAGACTGCGTGGTGTTAAATCATATTTTGGTCTATTAATTGAAGATGTCTTTCTCTACTCTCTTCATGTCTCTTTAAAAAACATATTGCCTTTTGGACAAGTGAGGTGAGCATGCTGCATTCACTGAGGCATGCTGGGTAGATGACAGACAAGACAGGAGGTCAGCGGAGTTCCCAGCAGCGGCATCATAACTCTGCCTCATTACGGTTATGGTGAGCCCTTCATTATGGAGAATAGCCATTTGGTTAAAAAAAAAAAAAGCATTAAAATCTGATGCAAAAAAAATGCCCCGTTAATAAAGTTCTCTGGAAATTGTAATTCCTCTTTTACTCTCGATTCCACTTGGCCACATCATTTTCCAGATGAGACTTTCCTGACATTCTTGTTGGCCGCTGCAAAAGTGTTCACTTCGAGTCTTTGTTTGGAGCTCTGCAGTGAAAATAGTCCCTATCCCCTTTAGGAACCCGCTCCTTTGTTGTGCTGGGAACAATCAGTTTATTTAGATAATGGCCGGCGTTCTGTCTAATCCCCACGGCCCGGCCTCCATCGGGAGCACATGTAGAGTTTTGTTTGCGCCCAGCAGCTTCCTGGGCGTGTAGAACGTCTCTGACATCGTTATTTAGGGGCGCCCATCCTCCCGCCGAACCACAGCCTCGCACAAAACCCCTGCAGCTGGTCAGCTCCCAGGCCCCCTTTGATGATTGTTGTGCAGCCCAGCCTGGCAGCTTGCAGTTGTTTCTCTTTCCAGCTCGGCCCCCCACCCACCCCGTGTTCACGCTACTCAAGACAATGCGTTCTGCAGAGGTAGCCCGCAGGCCCGGGTGTGTCTGGCGGACCCCTCCCTCGCCTCCTTCATGCTCTCTTCTTCCTGATTCTTTTCATTCTAAGCGTGTTCGTTGAGCTTGCTGAGATTTTTAGGGGAAAGATCCTGCTGTCTCTCTGTCTCCTGCCCTCCCTCCCATTCCCTCTTCTCTCTCCTCCTCTCCTCTCTTTTCCCTTATTGATTTTAATATCAACAGACCTTAGTCACTTCTTAAATTGAAGAAAAACAGCAGCAGCAATAAATACCCAGAAGTGATGGGACTCCTCTCGGTAGAAGTGACTTTGAGACAGACCAGAAACCAGGGGCCATCGTGCAGCTCGGACCTGGGTTGTCTCTTCATCGCTTACTGTGCTGCTGTACCCCCAAGTGACATTAACTGCCACTTGGGGGTACAAGTGGCAGTTAATGTCTAATTAACACAAGTGACACACAGATTGACAAGATATTGTCTCTATGGTTTTTTTGTTTTGTTTTGTTCCAGCTTACACTAGCTTTATCCAATATAGTCTCGCATAGGTCTTATTTACAGGAAAAATATTGCTCAAGATAAATCGTGTTTGGTTCATTGAAATGCAACATTGCATTGCATTTTAATTGAATAATTCAGCAGGATATGATTTAGATGTTATGAAACTATGTAATAGCCATAATTGAGAGGATCTAAAAAGACACAGGACCAAAGGCCAAGTTAGAGATGGATGTTAAACTGCTGAAAAAAATACAGAGGAAAACGTGTTTGAATATAAAGTGCTACTTATATTTGCATTCAGTAAAGTAAGTATTGAACGAGGGCTAATTGGAAATAGACACAGAGCAAGTGGAAAATTGTTCAGTGACCTTGAAAGTTCTTTTCATTTGGGTTTTGCATTGGGAATTGGGTTTTTGTAGTTTGCTGATACTTGTGTTAAAGTTATGTTTCAGAGTCAATGTAGATTTTGTCAAATTAATTTTTTTGAAGGACTTCCTAAATGCTTTTTAAAATTGAGATATACTTGTAGCATTGTATTAATTCCAGGTATACAACATAATGATTCAATATTTGTATATATCGCAAAATGATCACAATGTCTAATGTGTTTTCAAAATGAATATGTACTGCAGACACTTTATGTAGTTACTGTATGTCTTGAATTCACTAAATCTAATCTCAAAGGAATCCCAAAAGCATTCCCTTTGCCTGGAATTCTTTCCTCTTACCAGTGATTAAATGGGCAGGAAGAATGGCCGAGGATAAGAGTACTAAACTCTCATTCTGTAGAACTGAATCCTAATACCTATCACCACCCATTTTTGTGACTCTGGGCAAATCACCTGCATTTTGTTAAAATGAGAGAATAGACCTTAGTCATCTCCTTTGACATTGTTGTTTTAGGAGCCTGTTTCAGCATGGTGCACTGTGTTAAATTGATTGGGTTTGGTATCCTATTTCATTTTCTTATATAGATACTAGAAATCCATGCACGGGTAGGGTCCCTAGGCCTGGCTGGCGATCAGGGCCAATCAGGGCCTTTCTGCTGCCAGCTGGGACTCCATTCTGTGCTGCCCCCTGGTGGTCAGCACACGTCATAGTGAGTGATCAAACTCCTGGTCTCCTGGTCAGACTCCCTAGGGGACACTTTGCATATTATATATATGCTCAATATTTCTATTTTAGGACTGCAGTTTTTAATGAGATTGTTACTATAGGTTTTAAAACCTCCCTTATTGCTCACAAAAGAACTATCTTTTGGAGGAATTACTTAAAAATGCATATTTCATGAATAAAGACTAAGTGTAGTTATCACTAATGAAATGCCCACGTCATTGCAGGAAGAGCCTTTTCAGGGACTGCCATGAGCACACTGAGGACTGTTGGAGCCAGTAGGTGATGGTGCAGAATGTAATCAATCAAGAGGTGTAATTCCGTTACGAGTAATAACTTTTTAAAATACGTTTTATTAGATTTTAGAGGAAGAAAGAGGGAGAGAAAGAGACACAAACATCAATGATGAGAGAGAATCCTCGATTGGCTGCCTCCTACAGGCCCCCTACTGGGAACCAAACCTGCAACCCCTGCTGCATGTGTCCAAACCAGGAATGAAACCGTGACCTCCTGGTTCATAGGTCCACCCCCAACCACTGAGCCACACCAGCCGGGCACTAGTAATCATATTTTTAAAGTAAGGGTTTTTTTGTTTGTTTGTTTGTTTGTTTGTTTGTTTTAAGTAAGAGATACATTCAGAAAAGTGAAAGAATCATGAGAATGCCCCTGGGAATTTTCCCAAAGTGAGCACGCCATGCAACTGACAACACAGAACAGAACATGACCGCCGCCTCCGCAGCCTTGGCCTCCTGCCCGAGTCACTGCCCACCAGGCGGGATGGCTTTGCCCACGGCTGAGTGTGCCTCTTCAGAACGTGCAATCACGTGGCTGCTTTTTCTCCACCTTATTTTTGTGACACTCACCCATGTTGCGTGTTAGCAGTAGTTTACTCGTGCCCCGTGTTCAATAATGTTTCAATTGTATGACTATACCACAGTTCACCTGTTGTCCTGCCCAGTGCCTAAGGTGTTTATGGTTTTTGGCTAAATGTCCTTTCTTGTGCTACATACAGATTTCTGATGGGCTTATATGTGGAATTGGGATGCTGGGTCATAGGATGTGTGTGTGTGTGTGTGCAGCTTTTGCAGGTACTGCTAGGAACTCTCTGAAGTGTTGGTTCTTTACATTCCTGTTGGCAGACGATTGGTTTTCCACCAACATCTGGGATTGCCCGTCTTTAATACCAGTCATCCTCGTGGGTGTGGAGCGATGTGGCATTGAGTTTCTAATTTGCATTTTCCTGAGGACTGCTGAAATTAAGCACTTTTTTTTATATATATATATATTTGGAGGACTAAAGTAGTTTTATGACACTGCATTTGAAAGAAATGAAACTTCTGCCCTGGCCGGTTTGGCTCAGTAGATTCAGCGTCAGCCTGCCGACTGAAAGGTCCCAGGTTCGATTCTGGTCAAGGTACATGTCCAGGTTGTAGGCTTGATCCCCGGTAGGGGCATGTAGGAGGCAGCTGATCCATGATCCTCTCTCATCATCAATGTTTGTCTTTCTCCCTCCCTCTTCTTTCCTCTCTGAAATCAATAAACATAAAATAAAATAAAAGACATTAAACTTCCTTACGTTAAGAAGGGACATTGTAAATTAGATGTTATATAAAACATTTGGCATAACCACTTGCTCCTGCTCCATATTTGATAAGTTGTGAAATTCTTTGAAAATCTTTTCTAGCTTAATGAAACGACTCTGTATTTGAAACCATCAAATTAATTTCAAATGCTTATTTTTTTGTGTTCTTAAGGCTTGTTATTGATACTATTGGGGGAGAGGGGATTATGAAAATGAAATGGTTTAAATAGAGTAATTTTTGCCTCTAGGAAATAGCACTAGACATTGTTGAGATCAGTGTAAGGTTGATCCATGTAACCAAGCTCAGCCACCTGCTAACAGTGGGGATTGCCTGCGCTGTCCATTAGAGCTGTGTTTCTGGGGCAGAGGCCCCTTCTCCATGTGCTCCCACATTTCCCACTGCGGTTCCAGTGGGTCCATAGGACTATTTTCTGGCCAGTGGACTGTGCGTGAGAATATTGTCACTTCTGAGGCCCTGTACCTCCCCTCTTGATCTGCTCTGTGACATGTAGACCCCGGAGGCCATGCGCTCACAGTGCAGGCATGAAGCCCGCCAACAGTGTCTGCTGTAAACATCAGTGATACATAAGCTAACCCACCTCATGTGAGAGAATGGCCCACCCCTTGGTTTTTATAAAAAGACTAGAGGCCCAGTGCACAAAATCTGTGCATCGGAAGGGTCCCTAGGCCTGGCTGGCGATCAGGGCCAGTCTGTGGGGCGACCAGCAGGGCGATTGGGGGGCCCCTTTGGCACCTCCCTTGGCTGGCGTGGGGCATGCAGGCTGGGGGCAGCTCCTGCGTTGAGCATCTTTCCCCTGGTGGTCAGTGTGCATCATAGCGACCAGTCGTTCCACCTGTCCTTCCAAGGTTCAACCGATTTGCATATTAGGCTTTTATTATATAAAAAAAATCAATAAAAACGAAAAAATAAAAGAAAAAATAAATGAAACTTATTTTAAAATAAAATAATAAAAGCCTAATATGCAGCCCCTGAAATGCACTCCCCTTCTAAGAAATGGAGGGGAGGGGCCCGCAGTTCTATTGATAGAATCAGGGCACTGAGTGTCATTCTGCACAGATCGCCAACTTGGCCAGTCCGGCGTGTCTGTTGATTTTGGCCGTTCCTCACGGCCCGTCTGCTTCTGGCTGGTGCCTGTGCAACCACGACTGAGCTCCCAGGAGGGCCCTTCCCTTCCTGCCCCCCGTGTGGACACAAGGGCCTGTCCTCGGCTCACTTGACAGCGCGGATGCCTCGGCTGGTTGGTTCCTATGTATCCGGTGCCTTAAGAGCGCCAGGCGTCTTAAGCGCTGGGACTGGGCGGAGAGCAGAGTGGCCTCTGAGCAGGGACCCGGAGGAGCTGGTGGCCAGGGGACAGGGACGGGGAAGAGGGCAGTGTCACCGGAGTGAGGGCACATTGCTCAGCGTGTCATGGGAGAAGTGCAGTGTGACTGGAGTGAGTGTCCGGACAGTGGAGGGAGGGGGTCTGGGAAGGAAGAGGAGCACATGTCGCAGGACCTGAGTAAGAGCTGGGCTTGGTCAGAAGACCCCTGAGAAGTAGTCAAAGGACTCGAGTCAGTGGAGGCTGTGAACAGTCTACCTGCTTTTTACAAATATTTTTTTTTTGATTTCTGAAAAAGAGAGAGAGAGAGAGGAGAGGGGGGGGGGGAGAGAAGCATCATTGATGAGAATTATTGATCAGCTCCCTCTTGCACGCCCCCTACTGGGAATGGAGTCCACAACCCAGGCATGTGCCCTGACCGGGAATCAAACCCTGACCTCTTGGTTCATAGGTCCATGCTAACCACTGAGCCACACTGGTTAGAAGAGGCAGAGATCGGTGCCCTGCCGCTGTGCTGGGCACTCAGCCACGAGCCACGGGTGGCCATGGAGGGTTCCACATGTGGCTGCGGAACTGGGTTTTAATTTTATTTTGAAACTGAAGCAGTATAAAATATTTTTCCTTGAACTTACTTTTTGTTGTTGCTGCTGTTGTTGCCAGGATTATTTCAACACGTAAGCTGTTGAAAACATAAAGCCTAAATTGAGATATGCTGTAGGTCTAAAACCCATCAGGATTTTGAATTCATGCTGCTTTGGAAGAAAAAAGAAGAAGATATATCAATAACTTTTTTATTGATTACTTGTTGAAATGACACTTTCTTGGATATATTTGGTTATGTAGAGTATATTGTGTAAAATAGTTTTAAATTAGCTTTTTAAATGTGGTTTGGAGAACTTTAGAATTCATAGTAGCCCTAGCTGGTTTGGCTCAGTGGATAGAGCATCGGCCTGTGGACCAAGGCTCCCAGGTTCGAATCCTGTCAAGGGCACCTACCTCGGTTGCAGGCTCATTCCCAGCCCGGGCCCTGGTTGGGGCGCGTGCAGGAGGCAGCCAATTGATGTGTTTCTCTCACATCAATATTTCTCTCTGTCTTTCCCTCTCTCTTCCACTCTCTCTCAAAATCAATAGGGAAAAAATATCCTCAGATGAGGATTAAAAAAACACAACAATTTATACGTGGCAGGTACTCTGCGTCTGCTCTGGCCGGAGACCAGTCAGAAGACGTGCAGGAAGTCCAGGTGAGAAGAGGTGACCCGAGTTAGGGGGTGGCAGCAGGTCAGACAGACGGAGGTGAAACACAGAGGATTTGGCTTGGATTGAATGCGAGAGATGGCGAACCAGTTAAAAGGAATAAAAGGGAGCCTCTGGGTTGGGGGATGGGAGTGGGCTGGAGGGGGTTCATGGGGGAAAAGGGGACATATGTAACGCTTTCATCAATAAAGAATTTAAAACAAAAAGGGAGCCCCCAAGAACTAAAATAAGGAAATGTGTGGTCGGAGCTGATAGCCATGTAAACAAACCAACAAAAACACACGTTATTTTCATTGACAATCGAAATGGAACTCTGCAGTTGAACCAGCATTTTCCTGCTCCTGTTAGCATGTTTAATGTTTGCTGTTTAGTAAGCACTCCCTAGGAATGGGCTTCTCAGAGTTATTAACTTTGCATTTATTAGATTGTGTCCAAACGCCAAACTTTACAGCGAACTGTTCGCCATCTTTATAGCCTCGTCCTTTTAACCCTTTAGATTAGTTTCCAAGTGGTAAGTAGGATAACAAGGTTTTCATATATACATTCTCTAAACATCCTCAAATCTGACAGGACGACTGAAACGTATTTACCCTTTTTCCTCAAGTCGAAGGGTATTCCTACTTAAAAGCATGAGCACTCTATTTACATACGAAGGTTTACCAGGTCCTGGCTGCTTTAAAGTGTCGGGACGCATGTTAAACGGTTAATGCCGCTCCCTAAGACACGGGATGGGTTTCCAGCTTCATTTCTCAGTCTCTCAAGTGCATGAAAGTAGGCGAGACAGTTGGTTGACCCCGGAGCGACCTTTTCGTCGCTGGCTTGTTAGACAACAGGGTCTGTCGTCCTCATTGGCATTCAGGTCACAGGCGGGCCGGGGCTCGGGGCAGAGCCGGCACAGCTTTGGGGTTTAGACAAAGCCGCTCTGGCAGAGGCGCCCAGTTGTCAGGGTAGCTGGCCGCATTGTAAAGAGCTGTTGCATAATGGGGAGACCAAGCAGAACCATTAGGATGCAAATGCGAAGAAAAAAACGGCGGAGCTAACCTGCAAAAACAAACATCTCTTTTCTGGTGAAGAGTCTATTCATGGTGCTTTCTTCTGTTTAACTTCTCCCGGGCTGCAGAGGGAGTGGGTGCAACGGGAGTATATTAGTTGATCTTACTCTCCGGCCCGAATGCTGCTCTCCGTTATTTTAAAATGAACCGACAATTTGTACGAAGAGACCAAAGCACTTCAGCGTTTTGGAATCTTTTCGTGACTGACTGGGGCGGCCTACTTTAGCCCGGATCAGGTTCTGTGTGTGATTTTTATTCCCAGAGGAGGACAAGGAAGCCTTTTGGCCCCTGATTTCATTCCATCTGATTTCTACCCAAGTATCATTCTCATCATTGACACCCAGTAACTTCCCCCCATGGGACTCTCATTGATGTCTGATTTCACTTAGAATCAAGAGGAAAGAATCAGGCTGGGCCAGTGTGGCTCAGTGGTTGAGGATTGACCTATGAACCAGGTGGTCACAGGTCAAGTTCCCGGTCAGGGCACATGTCCAGGTTGTGGGCTCCATCGCCAGTGTGGGGTGTCTAGGAGGCAGCCGATCGATCCATGATTCTCTCTTGCCATTGATGTTTCTATTTCTGTCTCCCTCTCCCTTCTTCTCTGATAACAATAATAATATATTTTTTAAAAAGAGGGAAGTATCAAATCCTGTAAGCAGGGGTCCAGTTTCATTTCACTGTCCTACTAAGGAATCTGCCTTTGCCCTTGTCTCTTTCTTTTAAAAAAAAAAATATATTTTATTGATTTAAGAGAGGAAGGGAGAGGGATAGAAAGCTAGAAAAAACAAGGAGAGAGAAACATCTACCAGCTGCCTCCTGCACATCCGACTGGGGATGTGCCTGAAACCAATGTACATGCCCTTGACCGGAATCGAACCCGGGACCCTTCAGTCCACAGACCGACGCTCTATCCACTGAGCCAAAACGGTTTCGGCTGCCCTTGTCTCTTCCACTCGGTTCAGTCCTGTCTCAGGTGCCCAATTTCCTTCTACTTTCTTCACTTTTATTTCTGACTTTCTGCTTCCCATCTTCCTTTGCAAATATAGCGGAATTAGCAAATTTCACAGTGCTGTGGCAGGAAAGGAGATATAATAATAATGAAGTGGAAAGGGGGCTCCTAACCTAGATTAGTGGTCAGAAATAAAGACAGCTCTGCTTACTGAGCAGGGACTACCTGCCAGGCACTATTGTGGGTGCTCCCCATGACTCACCTCACTTCATCCTCCCCACAGTCTTTGAGGCGAGCCTGCTATCATCCCCGTTTGCAGGTGCGTGTTCTGAGGCACAGAGAAGTCGTGACTTGTCCATGCGCATGCATCGTGAATGCAGGAGAGCCAAGAAAGGCTTTCTAGAGGTGGTGAAGGTAGAGCTGAGGCCTGCAGGAAGAGGAGGAGCCTCCTGCTATAGGGTGAAGGGAAGCAGGTCCCTGGGTGTCAATGATGAGAAGACCAACAAAAATTGACAGGGTGGACCCTGGGGTCTTCTTGTGGGAGGAGGGGGGAGGCTGGAGGTGGTTTGTGAGGAAGTGCCTGGTGAGAAATAATGCTGGGGAAGGGAACTAGTCTGTACTCAGCATTTTACATATACTATATTTGTGGCCTGGTGCACAGATTCATGCACATTGAATGTAAATTACAAGGAGGAAGCCGGGCATTGCTATGTGACGTCATTACCTGGACGGACACTTAGCATATTAGCCTTTTATATATATATAGATAGATGTGCCATAGTTCATTTACTCAGCAGACATTTATAAGTGTCCACACAGAGCCAGTTCCATGAGTCCTGTCCATCGGAAAGTGGAAAGAAAATGCCAAGTTTGGGGTAGCATCCTTCCCACGGGAACCTGCTGGACTTGGAGGAGCCTTGAGCGAAGTCTCCATCCTCTCTCTCGGTTTTTGTATTATGTTCTAACCTGGCCTGTGCCTTGGCTTCCTCCCTTCATAGTTAGGCTTCCATGTTCTACAATCTGAGCACGTGGCTTTCCGAGGACCTGTTACTGTAGTCTCCATTCTTGTTTTGTTTTGTCTTTGAAATGTCTCTGAGGGCACAACTGCTCTACAGCTGGCATTTTCCTGACTTTTAAGTCTTTATAGAACTCTCTCCTTTCTCTTCCTGCTATTTCTCCCAGGAGTATGTTTCTCTCAGCCTCCATTAGTCACTTTCATTTTTAGTAAATTTCACTGGGCATCAAGGGCAGCCATTTGAGGCCTGTTGTTCTTTCCTTAAGCTCAGCATTTTTGGAATCTGAATGTCTATTATTACAGCTGATAATGGTCAGTGGTTATAATTTCTAAAATATATTGACCGCTTCTATGGTACTTGACAGGCACTGTGCCGATTACTTTATACGTTATTATATAATGTAATCCTTACAACAGCTTTATGTGGTGGTGGTATTACATTATTGTCTGATTTTACAGTGGGAGCAATGGAATTAACTGCAGAGGAATTAACTTTAGGTTACACTGAGAGTAACTTAGAGTGCTGGGATTTGAACCGGGTATATGACTACCCAGTTATGTACTTTGATCTCAAGCCTTCTGACAGGTACTTGCATTTTTTAATGTATACAGATTTGTATTGTTTTAAAATAAATAAGTAGCAAATGGTTAGCCTAATAAAAGCAAAGCTAAATGTACCCCACCCCCAATGACCTGCCACTATCTATACTCAGTGTTTACTTAGGACGTATTTTGTGTTTATCACTATCAAAAGGAAATTATTTCACTATTTAATGGTAATTGAGTGACTTGTTTCCAACCTAAAATTGATTCCGCCATTCTCAATTTCCTAGGGCTCCATTTTTCATGCCTGTCATTTTCCACCTTTTCCCCAGGTAATTCTAAAACGTGAGCCTTTTAATGGAGTTAGGTTTTGTTTCCCACTTATGATTGAGTAAACATGCACAATCATGAGCTCCTTCTGTAGCTCAATCTATGGAAATAGCTGGAAAGCTTAATAATGAAGAAGGATGGTGAAAAATTTGAGGGGAAATAGAACAAAATATCTTTTCTAGCTGTAAAATAATATTACCATTATTTTTCGTATGAGTAGCTGGTTCAAGTCTTAAATACCTTACTAAAATGATATTTTAACAAGCATTTCAAAATAATGTAATACTGAGACTTACTTTTCCTTTCTATAGCTCACATTTAAAAAAAAATATTCTGGCATTTCAGTTTACTTGTGAACCTCTTTTTATGTACCCATTCACTCACTCTCATATGTTCATTCATTCGTGAATTCTTTGTTGGTCAAAAACTGTTGACTCAAAGTGCCCACAGGAGACACCCAGATGCCTGGGCTCACACTGTCTCCCCCTGCACCAACTTGACAGTGAATCCATTTTGGATTTGAGGAGGGTCATCAGCCAGATGTTTCATATTGAGGGGCCCTGCCACATTTGACTTTGGAGTATTTTGGGCTTTGTATTATTAGTACAGTGGACGGCAAACTCATTAGCCCACAGAGCCAAATATCAACAGGACAACGATTGAAATTTCTTTGAAAAGCCACATTTTTTAAACTTAAACTTTTAACACCACTTCTTCAAAATAGACTCATCCAGGCCGTGGTATTTTGTGGAAGAGCCACCCTCAAGGGGCCAAAGAGCCACATGTGGCTCAGGAGCCGCAGTTTGCTGACCACGGTATTAGTACATTTGAAAATCCTGACTTTGGAATTATGTTTGCAGTTTGTAGAATTGATTTTGGTTACTGTGAACTTTCGCTGATGGCTAGTCTTTAGTTCTTAACATTCTGAAAAAAAATTTTTTTTCAATATCTTTTTTTTCAATATCTTCAGTATTTTTTTTTCAATATCTTCAGTATTATTTTTGTGAGCTCTATTCATGCTATGTAGGTATAGCTGTAGCTACTGGTAGCTCCTGCCTGTTAATTGCTGTAGAGTATTCCATTGGGGCAAATAGCCCTATATTTTACTTATTCTTTAATGGGTGAGTTTTTATAATATTCCTCCCTCCCCTTCTACTAAATCAACAATAATTTGAGTCTCTTTTGAGTCAAAAGTTTAAACGGGTTTTGAGCATAGATTATCTTTTTTCTTTTTTTTCCCCTCAGCCTATATAATAAAACACTAATATGCAAATGGACCAAATGATGGAATAGCCAGTCTCTATGACATGCACTGACCACGGGGGGGGCAGACACTCAATGCAGGAGCTGCCCCGGGTGGTCAGTGTGCTCCACCAGAAGCCAAGCTCACGGCTGGCGAGCTCAGCGTCAGTGACAGGAGCCTCTCCTTCCTCCCAGGCAGTGCTAAGGACCCCTCGGGAAGCGGGCCTAAGACCGCAGGCGGACATCCCCTAGGGGTCTTGTACTGCAAGGCAGCGCAGGCCAGTCGGGCTGAGGGACACCCACTCCCCAGTGCATGGATGTCTCGTGCACCAGGCCTCTAGTTAATACCTGTTTTAAAACTTAAGTTTTGAGTTTTACCTCGAGGGTTTTTTTTCTTGGGCTGCTTGCAGAAGGTTCTGGTTAAATGAGTTGAAATGGACTCCAGTCGGTCCTCTCTCTCTCCCTGAGCAGGGAAAGCCCCGAAACGGTCCATTTTCCTGAGAGGGTGCCCGTTGGCACGGCACAGCGCTGCTGAGCAGGTAGAAGTAAACACGGTGTAGGAACGCGGCTAATTATAGTCCTTGCAGCTGGTTTCAAAGTACTTGTAACAGTTTGCTCCGAGTGCTCACTTGCAAGCATCAAATGGGCGCGAGTTGTGAAATAGAACACCTGTTTGTTGTTGAGCATGTGTTTGTGCAGATGATTGTTGTTGTCAAAGCACCTTGATGCAGAGGAGTCCTGTTTACATTTGCATTCTCCCCGAAGGATTAACAGTGTTCTCTCAATAAATTTGCAGCCTATTCTCCTCTCCCAGGCTGCTGTTGGGAGGGTGGTGTGAAAGAGGCAACAAGTGCCTGCTAATCACTTGGATATACATAATTAGCCTCAGCCTGTGCAGGGGTTTCCCCTAGGACCATTACCATACTGCCGGGCAGAGCACCCAACCATGGCCCTGTGACCCTGCCCGTGGGAGGGTACTGGCTTGTGCATTGCTATTTACTCCTTATTTTTCTGGAGTTAAGTGTTTATCATCACCGTCCAGGCTCTCTTATTCTCTCTTAGGGAACCCAGGTCCGTTATAGAACATCCCGGAGTTGCCACTGAGTAGTGTTGCAGATTTGCACACCACCTGAGGTTATTATTCAAAACAATTTGGACACAGTGACGTCATTCCAGAGGCAAAGAAGCATTCGAGCTTCTTGGAACGCTAAGCCCAGTCCACAGCGGAGGATCCGAGGGCAATTCACAGACGCTAAGTGGAAGATGAACAGATCTTCCCCACGAGCGAAAACAGAACAAAACACGTTCTCGCCTCTCCCAGTGCGTCACGTTGTGGAATAGGAATATTTAGACTCAGGCTTTGCATCCTGAAAGGTGGGTGCGAATGAGGGTCACGGGCATTGAGGAGTAGCCTTCCGTGAAAGCTGTGAGACTGAGTCATCATTCCCTTCCCACTCCCACCCCACCCAGCCCCACTCAGGCCCGAGCCCTGCAGAGCCGGGGACAGATGGCGCGCACACGCCCAGCGCTCTGTAGCTCTAAGAGGGGCCTCCCTCCCTCCGTCCAATACTCCGACAGCACCAGCGGCCCTCGGAGATTCCGGTTTAGAAGTGTTAATAAAGAAGACACTGCTTATACAGATCAGGAAGGAAGCTTGAACAGTGGTCGGCAAACTCATTAGTCAACAGAGCTGCAAACCTCGGCCCTCGGAGGTTTTTGCATTGGCCTGTCTGACTAAGAGTCCCACCGGGGGCTGCATTTCCTGGTGTGTGACCATTGAGCTTTTTTTTTTAGGTAGTCTAAGTTTTTTAGTTTTATTAGTTAAGCATTTATTTTTTTTTTTTATAGAAGTACTAGATGCTTGGTGCACAACATTCGTGCCCTGGGGGGAAGGGTTCCCTCAGCCTGGCATGGGCCCTCTCACAGTCCAGGACCCCTCGGGGGATGTCCCACTGCCAGCTTAGGCATGCAGGCAACGGGCCTAAGCCAGCAGGCAGACATCCCTTGAGGGGTCCTTAGAGCTGCCTCTGAGGTGAGAGAGTCTCCTGTCACGGCTGCTGCGCTCGCCAGCTGTGAGCCCGGCTTCCGGCTGAGCTGTGCTTCCCCTGTGGGAGCACACTGACTACCAGGGGGCAGTTTCTGCATTGATCGTCTGCCCCCTGGTGATCAGTGCGCATCATAGCAACGGTTTTCCACTATATTAGCCTTTTATTATATAGGTTGTAACTAGCCCATCATTGCTGTTCTTTCATGGTTGACTCTCCGAGTGTAACACAGGGGCCTCTGACTTCAGTTCGAGGCCTGGGCCTGGGAGTGTGTTACAGCGGAACCTCGGTGCTCAAACTTGACCTGTTCTAGAAGTCTTCTCGAGAAGTGATTTGTTTGAAAACCGAGTCATTTTTCCCTTAGAAATAATGCAAATGGAATTATTATAATCTGTTTCAGACCCCCCAATGACTCCCTGTTTTAATCTCTCTTCTATATAGCACTTGTCTAATGTACTGTTTAATCTATAAGCAAACACTTCTTTTCTTAAAGTTATCGAACCACCCCTTCCAGTCTTAAAGGAACCCTGTTACAAGCGTTTGGTCCAGGGTGTCCTTCAGGTCAGCATGCAGCATCCTGTGCTTGTTCTTTTTTTAAAAAAATATATATATTTTTTATTGATTTTTTTACAGAGAGGAGAGGAGACGGATAGAGAGTTAGAAACATCGATGAGAGAGAATCATCGATCAGCTGCCTCTTGCACATCCCCTACTGGGGATGTGCCTGCAACCTAGGTACATGCCCTTGACTGGAATCGAACCTGGGACCTTTCAGTCCACAGGCTGACACTCTATCCACTGAGTCAAACCAGTTTCGGCATCCTGTGCTTGTTCACTCATCACTGCCCCCACGTGCCGTCCCCGGCTCCCTGCCCTTCCTTCACCCACATCGGCAGCATCTCCCACCTCTTCATTGTCTGTGTCCCTGGTTCCTTCACACCCTTCCCAGCACCCTTCACACTCTTGATGGCCTCTTTCTGTGTTAAAATTGTGCTGTTTGTTGACTTCACAGCAGCAAAAGCTTCTATCCTTCGTTGTCGGAGAGAGGCTTTGTGTCATGCTGAGGTATCAGCTTGGAGGGGTTGTCGGTTCAAAAACTGAAATTTGGTTCGAGGACTGAGACACTTTTTCTGTGAACAGTTTGGTGGCGAACCGAATTGTTCCAGATGGAGAAATGACGTTTGACTATATCAAGTCTCTGGAAAAGGTGGTTTCCGGTAGTGCACTTTTTTGTTCTTAGCACTTGGTAGACACTGAGTGGCCAGATTTTTATGATCTCTGAATGCATACTGATCTGACTACTCTATGTGCGTGCATGTGTGTGTGTGTGTGTGTGTGTGTGTGTGTGTGTGTGTATGTGTATGTATTAGAGGCCCGGTGCATGAATTCATGCATAGGTGAGGTCTGGCCAGGGGGAGGGGACATGGGCAGTTGGCCGGCCTGCCTGCTGGTTGATCTCTGGTCAAGGGGACAATTTGCATATTAGCCTTTTATTATATAGGATATACAGTGAGTGGCCAGATTATTGTGTGTTCAGAGATCATAATAATCTGGCCACTCAGTGTATATGCCTGGACTCAAAAGCATAAATAGGATCTGTTTTAGAAATGCAGACAATGAGATGAAACTGCTTTGATGGAACTGTGGCTTTATATCGGAGTCAAATTTAGGTTTGTTGCTGGTTCAACGTATGCATCTGTTTCTCTCCAGTTTTTGTGATAGGGTGCTACTCTCTCATGGTAACAAGTTTGAGTGGAAGCACAATATAATAAAAACGGAAGCCAGCAGATAGTGCTTGCAACATGAACTGAGCAGATGTGTCAAAATGCATGAATTGTCCTTCATTTTAAACATTTTGTTCATGAGAATCAAGTACACCTGCTGTGACCTTTTAAGCGATGTATATTTTAGTGATGGAAAATGTAAATGTCTTCATTTCCAAAGCGAGTTATGAAATTTTGGGGAATGTTTTATGCTTGGCTCTTTTAGAGATTTTATATTGTGCAATATGCAGAGATTCGTTCTGGTATAAAAACTGAAGTGTATCATAATGCCTACACTTCTTTTATCTTTTAAAAAATACATTTTTACTGATTTCAGAGAGGAAGGGAGAGGGGGAGAGATAGAAACATCAATGATGAGAGAGAATCATGATTGGCTGCCTCCTGCACGCCCCCTAGTGGGGAATCCAGCCCACAAATTGGGCATGTGCCCTGACCAGAAATCAAACCGTGACCTCCTAGTTCATAGGTTGACATCCCACTGCTGGGTCACGCTGGCCGGGCAGATGAAATTACCTTTTCAATAACTAACTGGTCAGAGAGGCCATGTGAGCGGCACCTTACGTGTCATTCTTGTGGCCACATTGGCTGCTTCTAATGGATGGGCAAGGTCCTGTGTATTAGGTCCAGCGCACAGAGAATATCGCTCCAGTTTCGCTCAGTGGATAGAGCGTTGGCCTGGGGACTGAATGCTCCCGGGTTCGATTCCGGTCAAGGGCACATGCCCAGGTTGTAGGTCTGATCCCCAGTAGGGGGTGTGCAGGAGGCAGCCAATCAAAATATATATATATATTGCTCTCTTCTTTTACCTTACTCTTACTCCCATGCGTGTAAAAAATCGTAGGTGTGTTACATAACGTCCTAGATTCAGTGTCCTGGATTCATTTCAACACATTTCAAAGTAAAAGTGTCATTAAAGGTGATTGAGTTTGCTGGATTTCTTGCAAGCACAGTGTAGAATGTACGCTTGATGGTCTGTAACAAGCATGTCACACTCGCAACCCACAGGCTGCATGTGGCCCACAATGAATATTTTTGCAGCCCAGCCAATGCAGCGGTGTGAGCAGTTATTTACAACAAGAGGGCCTGGTGCACGAAAATCCGTGCACTCTGCGGCGGGGGTGGTGGTGGAGGGGGTCCTTCAGCCTGGCCTACACCCTCTTGCAGTCCTGGACCCCTTGGGAGATGTCCGCCTGCTGGCTTAGGCCCCCTCCCCTGGGGTTTGGGCCTAAGCTGGCAGTCTGACATCCCTCTGGCAGCCTGGGAGCCCTGCAGGGAGCAGGCCTAGGCCACAGTCGGATACCCTTAGCACTGCCAAGGAGGCGAGAGAGGCTCCCGCCACTGGGCTCGCAGCCATCAGCCCTGCTTCTGGCTGAGTGGAGCTCCCCTGTTGGGAGTGCACTGACCACCAGGGGGCAGCTCCTGCTTTGAGCATCTGCCCTCATAGCGACTGGTCATTCGTGGTCATTAACCAGTAAGGTTAATTTGCATATTACCCTTTTATTTATTATATAAGGTTACGAAAGGAAAGAAGTCTTCTCTGTCAGATCCAGAATTGCTGTCCGTTTTGAAAGTAGGAAAGATAGGAGCAGAGAAGAGATGCCAAGTATCAGGAAGAAAACATGAATTTTATCATTGCCCCTGTGCTTTTTTTTTTTAATGCTAATTTGAAATAAACCCACGTTTCTGTGAAAGCGGAAGCTTTGCTTAACCCTTGTTTATCGAAAGGCCCGTGCTAGCTGAGCTGGACATGCTGGCTCTCCAGGTCAGCCAGAACTACACGGAACTGAGTCCAAAGAACAGGGCCTCTGGCGTATCTCTCACCAGCTCGCAGATCGCTTTCCAAATCAGGGGATCGCAACTTCCTAGAATGTCACTTTGAAAGTGAACTGGGGGCAGTTTGCCACAACCTTGCACTCAGAGGTCTGCTCTGGTCTTCGATGTTGGTCCCCCAGGGGTCAGCAGCTCCCTGTCCTTCTGTTCTCTTCTCAGTCCTTCCGGCTCGGGACTCTCGAACGAAACCTCTCCCTCATTCTCTGTGTGGCACCCACAGGAGCAGAGGATGTGAGGGACAGGCAGAACTGACCCGCCCGCCCGCCCGCCAGGGGAGGGGAGGATCGCACGGAGAACTGGGAGCGAAAGAAAGGACTGCATCGTGAAAACAGCGAGTCATAGAATGGCCCCATGGCAGTGCTTTCTCAAATAATGCCCTACGTGGGCAACAACTACCACTTACATTAGTAAGTTCTCTTCCGTGGTGAGCTGAGTGTCAGATTTCTGACTAATGGTCATCGCCACGTGCGTATTGATGTTTGGTCAGCAAGGACCACATATACAAATGGCGTGGAGTAAGATGCCAGGGAGCTGGAGAGTCCCATCGCCCCAGGACAGCCCAGCACTAGGCCTGGCTCGCCTGTGCGTGCTGACACTGATGTAACACTTCGCTGGCTGCCCCCTGGAAGAGTAGCACATGCCATTGTGTCCAGGCCATAACGGTCATCACTGTGCGACTGGTTTATGTACTTACTATACTCTTTTTGGTTGTTTTTTGTTTTGTTAATCCTCGCCCGAGGATTCCCCCCCCCCCCCCCCCCATTGGTTTCCAGAGGAAATGGAAGGAAGGAGCAAGGGGGAGAGAAAAGAGGGAGAGAGAAAATTTTCGACTAGTATGTGAGAGACACACATCAGTTGGTTGCCTCCCACACATGCTCCCACGAGGCCAGGGACCGAACCTGTGACCCTTCAGTGGGCGGGCCGGTGCTCTAACCACTGAGCAGCTCTGGCCAGGGCTATCCAATACTTTTTATCATTATTTTAGCGTGTATGCTTTCTGCTTATTTTTAAAAAAACAACAACAAATAAAACAGTTTTCTGTGAACAGTAGGATGTGTTCCCCAGGCAGCAGCCTCATCCATCGCATGTTTACATCCCCTGACTATGTCATTTTCTCTTGTGCTGGTTTAACCTCATGCTAAGTGCAAGCTGTTCACTAGTATAGAGACATGACTCTTTTACATGCTAATAGTGAATGACAGGCTCACGTGACTCTTGCCTGGATGCAATTAATAGTTGTCCTAATAATTCTGTCTAGTAGTTATACAGAACAGGAGTTTGGGAGTACATTTTTTTTTTTTAAAGCTTCCTATGATAATTTTTCCCTTTCAATCTTTTTTTTTTTAAATACATTTTATTGATTTTTCACAGAGAGGAAGGGAGAGGGATAAATAGCTAGAAACATCGATGTGAGAGAATCATCGACCAGCTGCCTCCTGCACACCCCCTTACCGGAGATGTGCCCGCAACCAATGTACATGCCTTTGGCCGGAATCGAACCTGAGACCTTTCAGTCCGCAGACCAACGCTCTATCCACTGAGCCAAACCGGTTTCGGCTCCCCTTCAATCTTTAACTTCTTTATTGAAGGTATTACATATGTGTCCCAACCCCCATTAACCCCCAAACCACCCTCTCCACTCATGCCCCCACGCCCCTGGTGTCTGTGTCCATTGGTTAGGCTTATATGCATGCATACAAGTCCTTTGGTTGATCTCTCCCTCTTATCCCACCCCATTTGATATATTCAGTGACTTATTCCACACAGCCCTTAAAATTAGTAATTTTTCCAGTTGCTGACATGAATCCTGTAACTAGAAATCTGTTTCCTGAAACACACAGACACACGGACATGCACACACACATGTGCGCATGCATGCGCGCGCACACACACACACACACACACACACACACACACACATACATGCAGTGCCGGCATGGCTAAGTGTACTAGAGATGCCAGAGTCCTGCCTAAGGGAAGCGACTCCGCCCTCAGCTCCTGTTGTTTGGGGCAGACAGCCTGCCCCTGTCAAGCTGGACCATGCACATGTGACCCACCAGCTCCTTCAAGGGACTGGAGAGGTGAGCCGCACCAGTGTGCCAGGGTAGGGATTGCCACTTAGCGCTGACCGTAAGCAGAACGCACGAAGGAACAAAACCGATGCTCAAGCCCAGGAGCCGGTGGGGAGAGAGAGTATGGAAATACAGCTGACATCTGCAGATGCAGAGAGGGTGGAGGGGAACGGGAGAGAGAGGAGAGAGACGAGAGACCAGGGCCGAGGCCAGACCACGCTCCATCCCTGAGCAGGACTGAGGGAAGTGATGTCATTCTCCCAATCTAATTTGCTCCCGTTCCACAGAGACGGCTTTCTCCCCCGGTGAGGGTGAGCATTCTCACTGAGGGAGCCTTTGTGGCGGCGGCCTCAGTGGCTTGTGTCCCTGGCAACTCACGGAAGGGCACCGGGTCCAGCCCCGGGTCAGGTTCCCGTCTCGTTGAGGGCATCAGCCAACTCCGCCTCCTTTTCTCCGGGGCGACAGACCTGGACCAGATATTTGCAAACACATTATACATTGGACTTGGGATCTGTTAAACCTCTGACGAAGACTCCAGTTGTTCACATTTTTAAAAATATATTTCATTGATTTTTTTACAGAGAAGAAGGGAGAGGGATAAAGAGCTAGAAACATCGATGGGAGAGAAACATTGACCAGCTGCCTCCTGCACACCTCCCACTGGGAATGTGCCCTCAACCCATGTACATCCCCTTGAGCGGAATCGAACCTGACACCCTTCAGTCTGCAGACCGACACTCTATCCACTGAGCCAAACCGGTTTCGGACAGTTGTTCCCATTTAACAGGATAACATTCATTTTTTACTTTTGTGGCACATGCAAATGAACTCTTCCTTAAAAGACAGATTGTAGGCAGATCAACATGAGAACGCTTGCCAGACATACTAGCATTCTCCGGGTCTGAAGTTCTAATCCAAGCATGTCAAACTCGCGGCCCGCGGGCCACATGCCTCCTTGTTTTAACTCAGGAGCATCTTCCTGGCAGCTGGGTTCTATCGGAGTGCAGTGTCCAGTCCCCCTGCCGTAGGGAAGGCTGGGCTTCAGCCTGGCGTTTGCAGAGAGGGTGCGTTCTTATCTCCGTGCTCTTGCCAAAGGCTTCTTGTTAGAGGCTCTGAGGAGCGTCTGGACTTACCCGCAGGACAGTCACATCTCTGAATTGGTACCGCTGACCTGCTGCATCCTGGTCTCAGCCAGCGAAGAGCTAGCTGGTTGATGGCGTCGGGGAGAAAGACGGGGTGATCCATTCTGCTGCCACATGTCTTCAGAGGTCACACCCGTCTAGTCACTGTTTTCGGAGCTTTTGTCACATCCTGCATCCTGAGTGTTATAGCTGCCTGGAGCTGCCGCGTGCAGGCCCGTCCTGACCTTGCTTTCCCCAACAAGTTCGTATTTCCCCGAAGGATGGCTCTTTATTGTTAAGTGGTGGAGAGGCCCGTCACGTGGTGGTCACATCTTCGAACCTGTTTTCCAAACAATACAGGGGTGGGCAAAAATAGGTTTCCAGGTGTGAGTATGCGAAACACAGCTGATGCTTGGATTATTTATTCATTGTGGTAGTATTTTCCATACGAACGACTGTAGACCTCCTTTTGCTCACCTATTGCTCTCCCTCGTTCACTGCACCAGGAGAGTTACGGTGTAATTCTGCACAGTTTTAGAAGATTGGGTTTTTCCCTTCTTTGTAGGTTGAGGCCTTGTTATTAGAACAGAATTCACCTGGTTTGAAAGGCGACATACAGACTCAGACATGTATTGCTGCTGGTCAGGTAATCCCGAAGCAAGACATGCGTGTGTGTCAAAGATTCTGATTGAGCAGGTTTAAAGACCCATTTTAATATCTAAAGTGTTTGCTAAGTTGTAAAGCAAAATTCAAAAATGAAATCATTTCACCTTGAAAGTATGTGGTCCTCCGGCCCATACTAGCCCTATAAAGGGAAATGCTGTGCCAGCAGGGGGTGACAAAGTTTATCTTCTGAGCTCGATTCGTCGTAGAAAATCATCAGTAAAGTTGGGTGGGACTATTAATGTCTTACACCTGCCGTCCTTGGTGGACTACCATCTTTTAGTGTAGTTTTGGGATGTTATTTCTATGGCATATGTATGTTTTTAAAGTCACAGATTAACTCCAACTTTAGTAGGGACCCTTAAGTTCTATATTGAGCTAATAGTTCCTTAAAATATTTGACTTCTTTCTGTTCCAAATATATTGACCAGACCAGGACTTGAGAGTCCATGTACATTGTAGAAATTCAGACCTGTGATTCCACTCCCTCTGAGATGTTAATGATTCATCTGAATTCCAGCCAAGTCTTTTGGAGTGTTTCAAATGTGGCTCAGCAAACTGTATAGTTTTATCTAAAAGGGCACACAGCTGGAATTAAAATCTAATTTGCTTATTAGAGGAAAACTAATATTACAATTCTTCTCTACACATTTTTGTCAGGAAAAAAAAATGTCACTTTGACATATATTGGACCTTGATCAGCAATGCCATCGTGTTACTGAAAACTTTTCTCAAACAAGGAGCAAATTTTTTATGCATTTTTAAGTGGCCAGACAAAAAACGCCACGCCAGCGTTATGTTCAGATTTTATTTGAGAAGTGGAAACTTCTGACATGAATACATCTTCCCGGTGCTTGGCATATGGTCCTCAATAACTATTTAATCACTGACAGATTTTCTTGAAAACAATTGTAAGATACCTACAAGGAAATTCTTCTGTGAGGTCTCGTTTTACTGATATTTATGGAGAAGTCTCACATCTGCTGCAGTGAAATATCGAATCGAGCCAGATGGTCTCAGCGAAAGGTCATCCTCGTGGTGATCCGGTGCCTTTGAAACGGCTCAGTAGAAAGCTTTGCAAAAACCACCGCACCTTCACTTAGCACGAGGCCAACGAACCTGTACCCTTTTTTTTTTTTTTTTTTTAATTAAGTTAAAGAAAAATCATTTTCCAAAGTGGACACGACATTGAGTCTTGTTTTGCGTTTCCTAGATTGCCGTGCGAGGCCACGGAACCAAGCCCAGCTCGTCCCGTGGCTAATTTACACACAACTTCTCTCGAGCATCAGTCACACCCCAGCCCGGCCTGCGGCCGAGGCGGGGAGAATAACAACTGGAAAACAAAGTGACTGTTAGCTGTTAGCGCGCGTCTCGGAGAGGATAAAGGCCCGCCATATGGCACCATCACCGCGTCCAAGTTTTCAAATCAGCTCCTCTCATCCTCCTTATGACCGCCTTTAAAAGAGAGCGGAGAACACCCCCGTGATTATCTGCCCAGAACCCCGGACGCCAAACAGCAGCCCGGCTCTGTCCAGCCTCCCCTGCCTCCGCTATTATGATGGGGGCCGCCGGGCCGCTCGGTGCTAATTACTGTGCGAGCCTCAGATGAACCCCCTCCATTCACCCGCTTTGTGCGGGGAGGGGGCGGGGGGGGGGGGGGAGCTGTCAGCGGCTGCCTGCGTGCAGCTGTGCCGTGGCCTCAGCTTGCTTAACATTATGCCGCTCTTTAGACTTGACAGAAGGGATTTTTTTTTTTTTTTTTTTTTTTTTTTTTTTTTTTTTTTTTTTTATGAAGGCAGAGCAGCCTTGTAGCGAAATGGTTTAAGCAGCTGCATTGTCGGGGAGCACAAAGAAGTTATTATTGTGTCTGCGGAGGGGGGCCGGGCGGTGGTGGTGGGGGGATGCTCGGCTGCTGTTGATGCCGATTGTTGACTTGCCATCTGCCGGGCGGGAGAAGGAGGGCTGACAGCTCCAGCAGGGCGCGGGGCTGTTTGCAGAGACGCGTAAACATGTGCAGATGTCGGGCCGGATAATGGCCGGGGCTGGAGACGGGCTCGGGATGCGCTGATGTTCGCGCATCGGGAGAGGAGGGTGTGTGTGTCTGTGTGTGTGTGTGTGTGTGTGTGTGTGTGTGTGTGTGTGTGTCCGGCTAACGGAGGGAGGGTATGTCCCAATTATCATCGTTGTCTCCGTAATTAGTTTAGGGGCTTAGTACTTCCTCTTCCTCACGTCTAGTTCTAAAAAGTGGCTTCTTTAAAAGACAATACGGACTTTCCTATTGGTCTACAGGGGCCACAGTTAACTGGTGGCAGGAGCAGGGGACTGCTAACCGGTAGCAGGAGATTTTGACTAGGAACCTGGATGGACACATTACCGTTTAACACTCGCTCATCAGCGTGTAAACCATCCTTTAAAAGGGAATTGTTTTATGGCCTGCCTGTAGGGGTGGATACCACGTATGTTTTACCGAGTAATTCCATCTTCCCTTGAACTTGGATGTCACCTGTGCAGTGAAACAGAATTACGTAGGAACCAACGCTTCCCTAAAACATTGGGGGTTTCACTAAGTCATGACTAAGCAGAAATGTCCAAGTGTGGCTACCAGGCCGGCATGCTGCCAGCCTCGTCCCCGGAGAGGTCTTTCTGGAAGGCCATGGGGGAGGGAGGTAGCGATTCTTCCCTCCACAAGACACGGAGGTCAGGCCTAGTCAGAGCAAGCATGTCAAACTCGCGGCCCGCGGGCCGCATGCCTCAGTTCCTACCCTGTTTCCCCGAAAACAAGACAGTGTCTTATATTAATTTTTTTCTCCCAAAGTTGCGCCAGGTCTTATTTTCGGAGGATGTCTTATTTTCCGGGAAACACAGTAGTATTTGCCCGTGTTGGCCGTTGAGTTTGACATGATTCAGAGCAGCTCTTCCTCTCACTGTCAGCTGTTCCTCAAGTGACTCCAATCGGTATTGGCTCAAACAGTGCAGACTAGAGGATCATCAGCCAGCAGCCACAGGGACCCTCTCCGTGGTCTCACATACCTAGTCTTGCCTTTTATGTGGGAGGCCACTGATATGTTCCTATGTTGGTGGGTAGGATTATGCACCAACAGCCATAGTTTTGTTCTCGGTCCCGCCAGACTGGCTACCTTTGGGAGCGGGCCGCGTTCCGTTCTCCAGGTAGAGGTCCCGCTGCGAAGTCTCAGTGGTACAGGCACTTGTACGTGCTGAGGCGATGGGAATATTAGAGGGTTCAAGTCCCCCCAGACCAGGTTTCCTATCACTTAACGCAGGTGAGAGAGTGTATGAAAGGCCCTTCGCCTGTGTGTCGGTTTCTTTATCTGTTGAAGGAAGGGAACAATGATTTCTACCCAGACGGTGTATTCATTCAGAACGTCTGGAACAGATGCAGTGGGGCTGCTGGGACTCCTTATTTTCGGAAGGTGTGATGTGTGAGTGGAGTGTTTGGGTCATGGTCTGACCACTGAAAAGTGAGCATCTGAAGTTCTAGAGGCAATTTAGGAGATGCAGGTTATTTATTTATTTTTTTAAAGTCTTATGTTTATTTCGTGATTTATGATTGTTTCAAAAACATGACAGGGAAATCAGTTGTTTAAGGAGAATGTAAATGGTTTGGATGGACTATTTGGGGGATATGGTACGACTGTCATTCTGTAATGATGGTTTTATGTTGTATCCTATAAAATCGGCTTTCTACTTAAAAAAAAAAACAGCATGAGATTACACAAAGTTGAACTCATTCCTTTAATTCAGTATTAATCTCATTATTTCAGAGGGACAGTAAGCTGTGTGTGGATTGTAATTGTTTTGAAAGTGAGACTTTGAAACACATGACAGTTCATAGACAACACGGTTCTCGGGAGCAGACGATACTAAAGATCAGTTTTTTTCACCTCGATGGGCTGTGGAAGCATTGTTTGATTGTCCGAACTCCTTATTTTTACAGGCGAAGAAACTGATCAAGCTCTATAGGGATGAGAGTCCTGGTGTAAGCCGATGTTTTCTTAAAGGGGAAATGGCTTTGATCGACCTGGGGGACTCCATAACCTCTGGACAGGGTGGCAATTCCCACACAGATGCAGGTGGTTCTTTAAGATTTTTCTTTAAAATTGTTTCTGTCCCGCATGCTCTCTCTCTCTCTCCCAAATATTAATAATCTTGGATGAAGATTCGGGGTGGCATCTGACCCAGCTTCTAAGAGTGGCCACAGGACTGGATATGGTGCCTGAGGACGTCTGTTTGGGTTTTGAAGAATTGGTTATACTTAAAAAAAATAAGCCTCCATTTGAATGCTATTAACATACAATGCCAGCTTTATATAAGGATATATTAATGTTTAATAGCACAGGGCAGAGAAGACCAGTATTCATGTTACAGTCTAGTTATTTATTTATTTTTTTTAAAATAATGATATGTTATTATTTATCTTTCCAAAGAAGTGGAACTATCCCAGAGCCATGGAAAGCTGTACCACAGGTTAGGATGAAACTGCTGCCCAGTGCAGGCATTGTCACACGTGGATGAACTTGAACTTGGCCTGTTTCCAAGGCACTTCAGGAGCTCCCGGCCCTAATGGGATAGAGACGCATTTGACTTGTGTCTCGGGAAAATCCTGCATGAATAGTAATTCTAAAAAATATTGGCCAGTAAGTCGCAAACAGAAGAGTATTTCACTGTGTGACATATTCTTTAAGGCATCTTGCTAAATGTTTTGGCTTAAAATTTTTAATGTGTTGTGGTTCCGAGGCAGCCTGATTAGAGCTGTTGGTAAACTCGGGAGCACTCTCTCGAACAGAAGACGATTACGATACAAAGGCAGGGAGGCAGGAGCCGCGAAGTTCGAGTATGTTCTTGGCGCCGAAGCCACTTATTTGTTTGAGGCGGCGACACAGCCGCGGAGTTCATCGCTTCCTGCATCTGAGCGCGGGCACCGCGCCGCAGCTGTTGCTCCTGGCATCTCCCTGCCGAGATGTTTAGACTGAAGTTTGTGTATTTGTTACAGGAGGTGACCTGCTTTTCTCCCATGCATTTGCATCCCGTTAGCCGACGCTACGATCGCTCTTTGTACATTCTGCTTAAGCAAAACAGGAGTTAGGATATAACTAAAATGGTTTTCTTTGACCTTTGAATTGTCCACGATGTCACTTTTAAAAAGAATTAAACTGCTCAATGCCAGTGCTGCATCATTAAAAACAATTAGTTTACTCACACTGATGCCGGGCCTGGGAGTCTTGTGTGTGGAGAGTTTACACCTGAAGTCACAGCAGCAAGGACTTTTCTTTCTTTCTTTAAAAAAAAAATATATTTTTTTTATTGATTTTTTACAGAGAGGAAGAGAGAGGAATAGAGAGTCAGAAATATCGATGAGAGAGAATCATCGATCAACTGCCTCTTGCACACTCCCCACCGGGGATATGCCCGCAACCAAGGTACATGCTTTTGACCGGAATCGAACCTGGGACCCTTCAGTCCGCAGGCTGACACTCTATCCACTGAGCCAAACTGGTTTCGGCAGCAAGGACTTTTATTAAAAGTAAATGAAGATTCTAACAGAAAGTCACATTCTTCCTGCGGAAGGAGAGCCAAGTGTGGGGAGATGGTAACGGTGGAAGGGAGCCTGGCTGCTCCCTTGCTGCGGATCAGGCTGGTCTCTGTCCTGTCTCCCAGCCAGGCCCTGTGTGGGGGAGGGTGGTGGGGTGCCGTGTTGACTCCTCTGGTCACTGATGGCCTTCGAAGACTCTGACATGAGATTAGCGCTCTCTGTATTCTTAAAACGTCTGTCACGCTCCGGATTACGCAGGGTGACTTACTCAGCGTTTTGTACGTAAGAAAAAAGTCCTTGACAGGTGAACGAATGCCAGAAAACTTGTCTCCCACTTTGGTGAAATCAGTGCCTTCTGGGGAGACGGAACGGAACCTCACTGCACATCATCCTGGATCCCGGGAAGTAAATGGGTGATTTTTTTTTTTGCTGTGTCACGATGCTTACAGTTTCAGCATCAGCATGAAGGAGAAGCGGGTGCTCTGACCTGCATCGCCAAGTCGTCTTTGGTATTATTATATTTTATTAATAAACGGGCACTTTTACATGAATGAGCCTCCTTTCTGTGGTTGGGTGAATAAGAAACCCAACCACCTGTAATTTGGGGCTGAATATTGATCTCTTGGAATTACTTAGTCTTCACGGAAAGATTTGTATGTCCCGATGCCCCGAGATGTTTTAAACAAATGATTCTGCAGAGGGCATTTTACTAGGAACTTAATAGAATATTTACGCAGTGGGTGCAGACTCACTTATATGATTTTTTTTAGTTTCATTGTGTATGGAATGCCTTGCACGATATCGAGGCTGTGAGTCATTTTCCTTCCTAATGCCTTGATTTAAAAAAAATAATCTTTCTTTTTCCAACTCACTGGAAACGGTTGAAAACAGGCATCAGGATCTTGCAGAGGTGTGGATGATGACGAGGGAAGAAATACCTACGTGTACAACTATCCCCCCTTCCGGTTTTTAAAAATGTGTGTTTTATTGGAGCGGCAGGTGAAGAGTCTCCTGGAGTCTGTCTCCATGTGTGAGGGAACACTGCCCTCAGAGGGCCACGGGGAGAAGTTCAGCCTCACAGCTCAGCTCGGCTGCTGCAGGTCTGGCCTGTGCGCCTGTTTGGAGCGGGAGAGGGCGGGGGAGGGGAAGGAATGGGGGGACATGAACTTCTTTAAGGACTCGACTCGATGAGGTTTCATTCATTCGTGGCTCTGCTTCTTTGTTCTCTTAAAATGTTAGATATACCCAGACACATCAGTGTGAGAACAGCATTCAAGCACATTGAAACCGTAACAGATGACCTGCCACAAATGGTCACATTGGATCAGTTTAAAAAGGGATAAGAAAATGACCTAGGAATGTTATGGTTTTGTTCCTGTTATATTCTTGGGTGTGTCTTACTTTTTATCCCTTTGATAACAGATATTCCGCTCTTCAAAATTATCTGAACCATTCTTCTGGATACGTAGCAGCATTCACCGACATGGAAGCATTATATTCCCTTCAGTTTTATAAGTTTAAACATCACCACACATTAAAATATAATCTAAATCTGAAACCCCTTCACTGGGGATGTAATTCTTTTTTATTTTAAAAAAAATATATTTTATTGATTTTTTTTACAGAGAGGAAGGGAGAGAGATAAAGAGCTAGAAACGTCGATGAGAGAGAAACATCGACCAGCTGCCTCTTGCACGCCCCCCACCGGCCGGCAACCAATGTACATGCCCTTGACCAGAATTGAACCTGGGACCTTTCGGTCCGCATACCGACGCTCTACCACTGAGCCAAACTGGCCTCGGCAGGATGTAATTCTTAAACAGAAATATGCCAGAAGTTGAAATACACCATTACCCCCAAGCATATGTAAAAGTCTAACATTTATGTGTCGTTTGCCATCTCTGAGCGCAGAGCATGTGGAATTAGATGATAATGAACTTGCGCAGTGAAGACAGGGAATGGGAAGGCCTGATGAGGGAGGACTGAGAGGCGGACTTGGGCTTTTGCTTTCTGGACGTAGCACACCTGTCTTAGGAGATGCTTTGAAAGGCAGTGGAGATATTTACTCACCAAACCCGGGGGCTTGCTGGCGGGGGGCCCCTGGATTGACCTGCGACTGAATTGAGAAAGACGGCTGGCTTCTGTGGCAGCGTTCTGAGCTTTTAACACAGGTTCCCATCGGTTGCACAAAAACGATAGGCGATTCATTATCGGTAATAACAGGGGGATGAAAATCGAGGGCCCTAGAAGAGTGAATAACAGAACTTTATCCCCACAAAAACAGAGCATCCGCTTTGCTCAACTAATGGGGGACTGTGACTGTGTGGACCAATGGAATGAATGAATTGCATTTCATTTCATATACTCGATTCGCTTTTGTGTAGTTAAGTATGCTGTATCTTTTTTGATTAGCTGTATGTTAAAATGTTTATTCATTTCACAAATGGCAGTGTAAATACTCTACTATAATATTACTATCCCACTTTCCAGAGAGCTCAAGGGATGGGGAGGGTTGGCCCTGGAACTTTGGACCTCGGGAGTAACACACTCATTGCTTCCCTGTGACAGCTGGGCGGTGTGTCCCAGCGGGACTTGGTTGATTTCAGTAGCTCTCTTTTCATCTCAACTTTGTCTTTGTCTTGTTACCGTGTCCCTGCACCTCGGCGTGGCTGTGAGTGCAGAGTAAGGGCACGCCAGCACCAGTCTCTGCGTGTCTGTGAGAGATCTCCCATGGGGGAGCCCAGCACTGTGGCTTCAGTGCCTTCCAATATCCTTTCCTTGTGCTTACCACTTTAGGATTTTAGAGAGGAAGAGAGAAGGAGAGCGATAGAAACATCAATGGTGAGAGAGAATCATGGATCAGCTGCCTCCTGCAGGCCCCACACTGGGGATCGAGCCCACAACCTGGGCATGTGCCCTGACCGGGAATGAAACCGTGACCTCCTGGCTCATAGGTCAGCGCTCATTCACTGAGCCACACCTGCCGGGCGCTCACCACCTCTTCCCTCCACAGTGCCCCGAGCTGTCTCAGCGGGCTCACTGCCCAGGGGAAGCAGAGGAGGGCGTGGGCCCGCCTGCAGGACAGTAGCGTTTGTGCTTCACGCAGTGTCACTCTCAGGTCCCTGCTCCTGAAAAGCGACCCGGGAGACACTCCATGGGTGAGAGTCCTGTCTGGGTGGGTGTCATCCTCTCTCTAGGGCAGTGATTACTATGGGGGGGGGGCAGCGCTGACTCACCCAAGGGGTCTCCCAGTGACACAGGACTCCCTCGGGGCCAGACCCCGGCCCTGTCCCGGGAGACGGTCCTGTTGTGTCCCGTCCCCCAGGGCGTGTGACCCCTGGCGCTGCCCTAGGTCTGTGCTCAAGGCTCCCTGCTTCCACGTGGGATGTTCCTAAGCGCGAGGTGGTGCAGTGAGCGGGCGCGGGGGCGCGGGGAGCATTGACAGTGAGAAGCCGTGTGGTCCCCGAGGAGCGGGCTCCGAAACGGGGGGAACCCCGGCCTGCGGCGCGGTGACGTGTGCGGGCGGTGTGTTCAGTGCGGGCTGGGGAGCTGGGGCTCGGCTGGGAGCGGAGCAGATTAAAGAGAAAGCTCCGCTCTCCCGACCCACAAGGGCGTGCATGTAAGCAAAACAGTAATTTGCTCACACTGAGCCGGCGGGAGGCCGTGCGGAGCGAGGGGTTCTCCGCAGCCCGCCGCTGCTGTGCAACCCGCTCCCGGCTTACGCTCCATTAAACCGCGAGTGCAATTCTTCTGCTGGCTGGTTTGTGTGGATACAGTGTTCTCCCTCCTCCTCCTCCTCCTCCTCCTCCTCCTCCTCCTCCTCCTCCTCCTCCTCCTCCTCCTCCTCCTCCTCCTTCTCCTCCCCTCCCCCTTCTTCTTCCTCCTCCCCTTTCCCTCCTCCTCCTCCTCCTCCTCCTCCTCCTCCTCCTCCTCCCCCTCCCCTCCCCCTTCTTTTTCCTCCTCCTCCCCTTTCTCTTCCTCCTCCCCTTTCCCTCCTCCTCCTCCTCCTCCTCTGCTTCTTCCTCCTCCTCCCTCTCCCCCTCCATTGCTTTTCTCTCACAGTAAAACTTAATACTACAACTCCATTAAGATGTTCTATGCTAGCCGGGACCAGTTTGGCTCAATGAATAGAGTGTGTCGGCTTGCGGACTGAAGGGCCCTGGGTTCGATTCCGGTCAAGGGCATGTACCTCAGTTGTGGGCACATCCCCAGTAGGGGGTGTGCAAGAGGCAGCTGATCAGTGACTCTCTCTCATTGATGTTTCTAACTCTATCTTTCTCCCTTCCTCTCTGTACAAAAATCAATAAAATATATTTTAAAAAAAAGATGTTCTATGCTAAAAAAAAGTATCATATTTTTGGTTTAAAGTGCAGTGTTTCCTAAAAGTGAAGGGAATGGGGATGTGATGGACTAATTTACTGAATACCACAAAACCATTCCCAGGATCGAGGGGCTGGGCGTGTTCTGGTCACAACAGAAACGAGCCAGCAGACCCGGGCCTGCCAGGGCCGCTCGGAGGTCCAGGGAGGCAGGCAGCTTCAGTGCAAAGCGTGGAACCCCGCCTGGCCTGGGAAGTAGATATGGAAACTGTTCTTTGTTGTTGTTGTGAATCTGCACCAGAGAATGTTTTTCCATGCATTTTTAAAGAGAGTGGAAGGGAGGAGAGACAGAGAGAAACATCGATATGAGAGAGACACATCCATCGGTTGCCTCCTGTACGCACCCCGAACAGGGCCAAGGAGCCTGCAACCATGGTACGTGCCCTCGACCAGAATGGAACCCGGGACCCTTCAGTCCACAAGCCGGCGCTCTATCCATTGAGCCACACCGGCCAGCCAGAAAGGACAGACTTGAAAGGACTTAATATAAGGACAAGGATAACCTGAACATTTAGGCTTGTCAGGGCTGGAAAACCAGATCAACATAGATTTAGGGAGCACCAACAATATGCAAAAGCATTTTCCTTTTTTTTTTTTTTTTTTAAGTTACATTTCAGATTACCCCTGTGTATTAATAATTGAAAACTTATTACACTGTCTCATTGCAGTGTAGATAACACGAAGAAATCTGTTAGCATTATTTTCAAGGCATACGTAAAAGAGGATGATGGTAATTTCAGCGAGAAACACATTCTCTCTCCTCCCTGAGACATTAAGACGGCTTCCGCTTAGCACTAATGGGAAGATGGCATTGTGATCTGCCATATAAAAATGCAACAGGCAACTTCAAAGATTGCAAATGTTTTATTACATTCGCTGTGTATTTCTTTAGGAACTCTATTTGGCTTTAATATTTAAGATGTAGCACACTATCATGAATTATATATTCAGTATCTGTTTGTGGTGCCAGTGCTTTTTTATGAGAACCCACCGGTGGATATGTACTCTGATATATTCTTTTAAGTACTTCTGTGTACATTTAGTTGGTATCTGTCAACAGCAACTCAATATTTATAACATTGTGAATCATACAATTGAATAGACTCCATACTGAAATTAACATTAAACCTTTGTCTTAAGTAACCATTGAGCCATGAAGACATTTACCTAAGACTAATGGTTTCTGAAAATCATATAAATTAAATTTTACGGAAAGCTGCCAATTTTTGGTTAAAAACTCTTTGGAAATTCTTGAAATATTTGCATTTTCATGGTGCTTCATCCAGCATATGCTATTTATTCAATGTTTTCAGAGAGTCCTAAGACTCTGATCTTTTCTTTGGAAGACTAGTTCCTCATCTGAGACCCTACCTCTATTTTAAAAAAGGGTTGAAAGTAATAAAAGTAATGGCAGTGCTGTGTTTTGACATTGGGTACCCTTTTCCCTTCTTTAGCTAGGATTCAAGTTTTCTGTATCTGGCACACACCATTGCTAAAAAAATAAAAGAAAAAGAAAAAGAATGCCAGTCTTTCACCAGTGCCAATGGTGAAAATCGAGTTTTCAAGCAAAAACTTGAACTTTGGAGGACATATCTGCTAGCGTGAGCCTGCAGCTCCCAGTGCTTGTGCTTTTTGGATGAGACTAGCAGTGATAGCGAATGTGATTATATAGTGAAATGTGCCGATATTTGGGAGATCAATGGACCAGTGTTCTTGAAAAGACTGGTGGGTGAGGTTACAAAAGCATTCATCGTGTAAAAGATTCCTTCAGGGTGTAGACCCGTGGATTTTCACAGAACAGTGTAGAAAGTTCCTGGTTATGGTTTCTCATTCCACATCACAAGTGATCGTTGAGGAAACTACCACTCATGAAATGCTGGTGTGATAGCGAAGAAAGATACCTGTAACTATATCACTGCTCTTGCCTTTTCAAGCTCCATGTCTGTGTGAGCCGGGTTTCCCATATTCCAATGGAAAGAACACACTGCCGCAGGTTGAGACTCTGGCCACCTATTCAGGCGAGCACTCAAGAGATTTGCAAAAGTGGAGAGCAGTTCGACTCTTCTTAATAAGTTTTTTGTTTTAGAAAATGCAATTTTCTTCATCAAAATATTTATTACATGTACTGTGTTTGTTATTTTTGAAAGAAGCAATAACAGATATCTTTTTCAATTTCTACTACAGTAAACATTGCAGATGTAATCTATATATAAAATGAAAATTTTGGGGGGTCCTCAGTAATATTTATGAGTGTAAAGAGGTTTGAGGTAAGAAGTTTCAGAATTGCTGATTCTAAGGAGTGATTCCATATCTGGAATGTACACTGAGTGGCCAGATTATACATTCAGAGATCATAGTAACCTGGCCACTCAGTGTATGTCAGTGAGAGGGGATGGAGGAGCTGGCATTCTATGCTAAGAGACTTGCACTTTGCAGCCAAGAGTAAGGAGTCAGAATTTTTTAAAAATATATTTTTATTGACTTCAGAGAGGAAGGGAGAGGGAGATAGAAAAATCAGTGATGAGTGGGAATCATTGATCAGGTACCTCCTGCATGTCTCACACCGAGGATAGAGCCCACAACCAGGACATGTGCCCTGAGCAGGAATCAAACCAGGACCTCCTAGTTCATAGGTCGACACTCAACCACAGAGCCACGCCAGCTGGCTGAGGAGTCAGAATTGTTGAGCTGAAAAGTGATATGAGAGTAATCTGGAGGTGACAGATGCATCGGGGAAGAAGTGGGGGTGGAGTAGAATGGAGAGCAGGTGGAGCGCATGAGCAGAAGGGCCCCCGTGAGGGGTTGGGTTTGGTTAGGCTGGGCAGTGTTGACCTCACTACTGATGGGATAAAGTAAGGGAGCAGCCGTAACTGGTTTGGCTCAGTGGATAGAGCATCGGTCTACAGACTCAAGGGTCCCAGGTTCGACTCCGGTCAAGGGCATGTATGTACCTTGGGTGCAGGCACATCCCCAGTAGGGAGTGTGCAAGAGACAGTTGACCGATGTTTCTTTCTCATCTATGTTTCTAACTCTCTATTCCTCTCCCTTCCTCTCTGTAAAAAAAACCAGTAAAATATGTTTTAAAAATTAAATTAAGGGAACAGTCAGGCCTTAGGTTGAGCTTAGATAAGTGGGGTCAGGAAAGTTGAATTACACCCACGTTTTTGTAGCGCTGCTTGCGATCAAGCATTTGAGATTGAGTCACCAGGTAGAAACAGCCAGCAGCAACGGACCCACAACTCAGACCAGGTGGCCTCCCTCCTCCGTGGGATCTTAGGGGACCCCCTTGCTTCAGACGATGAAGAGTTCTTTATGAGTAAGACAGTGGTGATCTGGTTGCTAAACTTCTCTATTTTGGCTAGGTAGGTTTTATATCAAAACCTGATAAATGTATTGGCCGTGATGTGCTTAGCACTGTACCATGGACTCTTGTAGTTATTATGTGTGTGTGTGTGTGTGTGTGTGTGTGTGTGTGCGCGCGTGTGTGTGTGTGTCTATGTCGATGGTTTTTAAGCTCTATTAACCCAGGTTTCTTAATTGCCAAGACTTATTTACAGCATTTCACAGAAAGTTCTTTTCCTATGTAGAGCAATAAAATGTTTAAAGAAGTTATGATTAAGATTTAGCAATGAAACTGGACTCAGTTCCCCTCCCCCTGTTTTTTATTTATTTATTTATTTTTAAGCGGCACAATTAGTCCGTGGCACATGGAAGAGAAACATTTGTCTCATAATCCGCCTTAGGATAAGCGTGTTTCATAGGAATCCCTCAACGCCAGCCGTGTGGGTGACTGACCAAGGCTTTTGAAAAGGGCTGAAAGCATGCTCTTCACAGCCACCCGATTAAATGAAAAACTGAACAGGATGTGAACGCAGATGAACGATTCTCTGAAGAAATAACGATGCAAACGAATCGTCAGAGTGTGAAATCATTAAAAACAAAACATGTGTGGGTTGTTATTGAAATTGAATTGCCGGCTTATCTATTTTCTTTTGTAAAGGAAATGGCCTGACTAAAATTTTGGAGGCCAGTGTTGTAGGACGTATATTGTACCATGATTCATTTCTCACATAAAAGCTGCTGTTCATTCCCCTCTCCCCCCTCATGGCATTAACACGCGTGTTTTCCTCGTGCAGGAGAATACATAAAAAACTGGAGGCCACGGTATTTCATTCTGAAGACAGATGGCTCGTTCATAGGCTACAAAGAGAAACCTCAAGACGTGGACCTACCTTACCCCCTCAACAACTTCTCCGTGGCAAGTAAGTTCACGGCTCCCTTTGTATGTCTTTATTCGTGTGACCTCACGTGTCAGGTCTCTTTTCTGTGAGACGCTGATGAGAAAGCTGAGGTTTGTAGTTAACAGCAGAGAGAATCTCAGCTTCGATAGAATTTCAAAGAGGGAGAGAGAGAGAGAGAGAGAGAGGGGAACATCAGTGATGAGAGAGAATCATTGATTGGCTGCCTCCTGCACGCCCCCTACTGGGATCGAGCCCTGTAGGGATGAGCAATGATAGGTGGTCTTTGGTAATTAATTCTTTAATGTTTTTAATAGTGAGCACTTGAATGTGATCATTCCCCGAATGTATGCTGCAGGTTAGAAATTCTTTCTATACTATATCCTAACATTTACCAAATGCAAACAAAGCCCTTCGACCTGATTGCTGGGTGGACCTGGTTATTGGGTGTACCTGGTTGCTGGGGGGACATAGTTGGGGTGGACATGGTTGGGGAGGATCTGGTTGCTGGGAGGACACGGTTGGGGGTGGACACGGTTGGAAGATGTCACAGTAGCTCCTAGTGCCTTTCCAGTCCATTTCCTCTCACGATCTTAGAGCATGTAAGTGGTTGCATGATGAGAAAGAAGTGATTTCCATCAGAAATTATTTTTCACCAGAGATTTTATGTTTGTAGTTAAACTTTTCATCCTTATAGACATCTAATAAAATGTTTGTGATGTAAACTTCTTTTGAAATTATGTATTTGCCTGAACATAGCACAGAGTAAGCTGAAAGACAGTGGTAATGATAATGAACTTAGATATTATTGCTATGTTATGACCAGACACTTGAGACAGTTCAACTTACTGATTATCAATGAAAGGGTTTTTATGTATTGATTCTGAAGTAAAGTGTTTTAAAGTTGTGTTCAAATAAACCTGCCTAATAGCTAATGGAGATAAACCTGCCTAATGGAGATAAAATCTTTAGCTGGACACGTTTCTTAATTTTGGTTTTGGCTGTATGTTGTTACCTGTTAACTACATTTGGAAAAGATATGAGGGAAGATTGAAGCTGAAAAATAATAATAAAAAATACAGCAAAATAGCAACAACAAAATCCAAGATAACAAAAATCCTTCAATTTTATGAAAGTAATTTTACCATTATATAGAGCCCTTGTCTTTTCTATGACTATCTCTTTTTTTTTTTTTAAAGAATAAGATTAAATAATAAACCAAAGGACTTGTGAAATCATTTGAATGATAAAAACACTAACTTAAAAAAATAAAGAAAATAAACAATCTCTCTATATCAGTGGATGCTTGGGTTTTCCATTAAAAAAAAAAAATGGATTAGTTAAGGAAATTATTTTTTCCCACTCAAATCCTCATTAGATATTTATATACTCTTTTCAGGAGAAAATTGTTTTTAATTCTATTATCAACTCTTGTATTTTGAATTGATGTAACACATTTTATTCTGAAGCTCTTCTGGGCAAGCATTTGCTTTGAAATGACAGGAACTGGCTTTGAGAATATTAACAGCATTAATTATCACGTGCCCCCTACAGCCATTGCGGTGCCTCAGTTTCCCTGTTTTCCTAGCGAATGCTATTAGCTTGTCTGAAATAATTTATAGAAGTATAGAACTCCTGTATCTGCTGATCAAAAATGCAGCATTTTTTGACCTTATGAAATTTCACACCCCAACAAGTTTTAAAGACATCCTGTATGTCACAATCTGCCCACATCTGCTCCCGCACTTCCACTGGCAGCAGCTGAAATACAGGCTGCACCGGGGTGGGGGGCGGGGGAGAGACCCGTCTGGTGACTGACAGTCAGCTCATCCCCAAAATAAATATTAGTTGGCATCTGTACTCTTTACTTGTAGGCAGTTGACTCAAACGAACATGTTATAGACCAGTTGTTTTGTGTTTTTTTTTTCTCCCAGAAGTGTATTCACATGGATCTTACACTAGATACACGCTTTTAAATGAATTATTCTTAAAGCTTGATTTTTGATTGAAAAATAACACAGGATTTAGACAAGCATCGTTGCAAAGCTGTGTTCACAAGTATCTTGAGCACAGTAGTTCGTCTACCCAATAGTCACGGTCTTTAACATTTGGCAGTTATCAGTCCAACTCAAAAGTAGAGACAGCTCCTCAGTGGAGACCTGGCACATTTGCCCATGTGTCTTGGGGACCCACCTTCTTGCTGTTGAGAAGTGCCTCGCCATGTCCAACAGACCGCCTAGAATCTCCCTTATTCGGTGTTGCACATATTGGCTCACACTGACAGGGTCTCCTCCTTCCCTGAAATGTTCCTCCAATCCCTTTTTGAAAAAAATAGGTTGGTCTGCCTTTCTAAGATCGATTTTAAATGTGAAATGAAGTGTTTTACTCATTAAGCTATTCTTCTTCTTCTGTTTGAAAGAACATAAGGACATGATGGGTCTTAAACCTACCAAAAACTATCCTTACCTCTGAACAAACATTAGACCCGATTATAGTCATGACGAAAAACATGCTGATTCCTACTAATGCCCCCACTGTGGCTGTTCTCGGGGGCAGAGGAATAGCTCTGACTTGATTCCTACTCTGACATATCACATGATGCCATCTAGGATGAGAACCTCAAAGGATTACGAGGAGTGAGAGCAGCTCAGTTCCAGGGCTTTGTCCATCATTAGAATCCTACCAGGCACTGAGAGAGCATTAAATAAAACTTTCGTCAGTAGGAACTTGACATCGACCCTGGAAGACAATCACATAGAGCACACAGCAATGGGAGGGAACATGAGAGGAGCTGCCACAGTGAACGTTCTGGAGAATAAACGCTGCAGAAGTGGAGAGGGTGGGTCAAGGTGAGCCAGGGTGACCAGCTAAGAGCTCTCCGGAGCTGAGGTGGACACGGGCCTTGAAGGACAGGTGCTGTGCAGGTCTGGGGAAGGAGGACATTTTCGGGAGGTCAGCAACAGACACAAACAGGAAGCCTGGGTTTGAGAAGCAGCTTCTTTTGTGAACAGTACAAGCAGCATCCTAGATGAACAGAGAATTCGTTGGAGAAAAATAATTTAAGATCAGAGACGTTTTAACCAGATTGTGGAAGGTCTTGAATGCCAGTTGGATTTTTAAAAAAATATATATTTTATTGAGTTTTTACAGAGAGGAAGAGAGAGGGATAGAAAGCTAGCAACATCGATCAGCTGCCTCTTGCACACCCCCTACTGGGATGTGCCCGCAACCAAGGTACATGCCCTTGACCGGCATTGAACCCGGGACTTTTCAGTCTGCAGGCCGACACTCTTATCAATTGAGCCAAACCAGTTTCGGCTAGTTGGATGTTTTTTTGTTTGTTTGTTTGTTTTCTGTTTTTTAAACATTTTATTGATTTTTTACAGAGTGGAAGGGAGAGGGATAGAGAGTTAGAAACATCAATGAGAGAGAATCATCGATCAGCTGCCTCTTGCACACCCCCTACTGGGGATGTGCCCGCAACCAATGTACATGCCCTTGATCGGAATGGAACCCGGGACCCTTGAGTCCGCAGGCCGACGCTCTATCCATTGAGACAAACCGGTTTCGGCTGGTTGGATGTTTTTAATGGCAACCTATTGGAAACTCCCGGAGGCTCTTGTCCCAATGAGTATTGGGTAAAAGAGTCTTCCGGGTCATGGTGAGCAGTAGAGGGGATCCTTTCAGAGACAAGGAGTTCCCTTCCCCCATGTGCCAGTCATTCAGCAAGGTGTGTGGTCATGTTCTCCTTCCTTTCCAGGCCCACGGCTTCCATCCCACTTGGGTTCTTCCTCAAGTCCCCTGGATCAGTTTGATGGTCCCCTAATTGATCTCTTGCCTTCAGATATTCTCTCTGGAGTGTGGGGAAGCAATGCATAGATTGCATTTAGAGTCATCTTCCAAAAAATGTTTCTCGGCAAATACCACCTTCTTGCTAGGAACTATCTCAGATTTCCTCCATTTTTACAGAGGAAGATGAATTATTATGTTTGATGTAGTGGAGATCAGTAAATAAACACTTGATAAAATTATAGCTATGTTTATACTCTGTATATTTTTAGAATTCCTTTCTTTCCCTCTATTCTCTTTAATGTTCCACACATTTTTCGCATACATTGCTACACACAGAGTTCCTAACCCTGTTTTCATTTTAAGTAATTTTTAGACCATTATACTTAATCATTTAAAGATGTGGAAGGGAAAGAGAGAGATAGAAACATCAATGATGAGGATCATTGATTGGCTGCCTCCTGCACACCCCACATTGGAGATTGAGCCCACACCCGGGCATGTGCCCTACGCAGGAATCAAAGCATGACCTCCTGGTTCATTTCTTGACACTCAAACCACTTTGCCCTGCCAGCCAGCCAAGGAGTCGGAATTTTTGAGCAGAAAAGTGATAGAAGAGTAGTGATGTACATGAACACAAGTTGGAATCATAGAGGAGTTCTCACAAGTAAATTTTAGCATATCTGTAGGAGATCTAAGTTCTAGTGACTATTGAGAGAGTTTTCATTATTGAGGGTGTATTGTGTTCTCAGCATTGTGCCAGGTTCTGAGCGGAAGGGAAGGAGATAGGAGGGAGGGCGACCTTTCTCTGAGCCATACTGCGTGCCACGCCCTCTCACTTCCGTTTTCTCATTCACCCTCTGCAGTAGCACCCCCAGGTGAGCCTCACGTCTCCAACTTAGAGAGACAGACCGAGGTCCTTCGATTTGCTTCCGGTCACCCACCTGGCAAAAGGCAGAGCCACCACCCTTGGCACGGGTCTTCTCAGACGTGTTTTGTTCAGTTCAGAAGAAAGTTGATGATGAATATGTTCAGTGAGAGTTCAGGAAAGTGAGGAGAGAAGGAGGCAGGGGGTGGAGAGGGGACACCACTTACAGCCCATGTGTGGGGAGCAGTGACCTTTTATACTCAGTTAATTACCAACGGGTCATTGCAGCTCAGTGTTTCAGCTAAAAATGTACTGATTGTCTAGCACAGTGGTCGGCAAACTCATTAGTCCACAGAGCCAGATACCAACAGTAGTACAAGGATTGAAATTTCTTTTGAGAGCCACATTAAACTTAAACTTCTTCTAATGCTACTTCTTCAAAATAGACTCGCCCAGGCCGTGGTATTTTGTGAAAGAGCCACACTCGAGGGGCCAAAGAGCCGCATGTGGCTCAAGAGCCACAGTTTGCCGACCACAGGTCTAGCACCACTCAGCAGCGGCGGGGCTTGGCTGCTGGGCTCCCTGTGTTGTTCCGTGTCATCCTGACCCAGCTCTTCCTTCAACGCCCTTCCTGTCCGAGGGCGGGGAGAATTCTGTGGGCCCGCCTCTCTGACTTCCTCATTCATCCCTATCCTCATGGATGTACGCTTTACTTCTTATTCAGTTAAATGTTGATACAGAACTAGTTTGCTTGTCTAATATTACTTTTTTAGCTTACGTTTTTATTCTCTAGAAAGAAGTCAGTGTAATTTTTAAAATTACAAACTAACAGTGATCACATCTCATCCTATTCCATCCCATCTTACTTATAATTAACACATATGGCATTAAGAGGGACTTAAGGAAGGAAAGAGAATCAACGTTTTGAAAAGCCCTTTGTGCGAGGTGCTTTATTTATATGACCACATTTTTTCACAACAAGTACAACATGAAATAAATATTACTTTAAACAAACTGGGTAATGAAACTAAAAGCTCGAGAGAGTAACTTTCCCAGGATGTCCAGTCAAGTAGCTGGCAGAACTATGACTCGGCTTCTGCTCTGACCCCTGGCTTAAGTGTGATCAATCCTGTAGAGGCATCAGAGTGACAGATGTCTTCAAATAATGCTGAGTCAGCACCACAGCCACTTCCCGTTCAGCCAAGTCTCACACACAATCAGTAGTAAGAATGTGTTCATGTGACAGTCATGCTCACTAGGCCACAGGAAGGCATGGAGACACTAGCCAGTGACCGATCATTGGATAGAAATGTTTTATGGGATAACGGGTCAGTCCCTTAACCAGCGGGGGACTCGGAGTTTTGAGTGAGGGAGTCATCCTGAGCGATCTCTCAACTTCTTTCTTCCAACACCCAATGACTTGCCCATCAACTGCTATACCTTCATGTTCAAAGCATCTGTTGTATTTCCAGTCAAGTTCAATGGGGCCCAAGGCCAGAGTTGGGGGAAGACCCTCTCAGCCTTGGAATGGAGGGAAGACTCAGGCATTCTTTGGGGTTGGAAAGAACACACCAGCGAGCAGATGCCAATGGAAACAGGCGGCGGAGGGGGAGAGAGCAAAGAGCCGGGGCCGTTGGAAGGCGGAGTGGAGAGAGTACATTGCCCCTGATTGCAGTAATGCCTCTGCTCTATAATGCAGCCTTTCACTGGGCCCAGGCTCTCATTCATGTGTGCTGGGCGCTGCTTCCTGTCGCTAATTGTCGGCACAATAGCCCTCCCGCGAGGGAGCCTCGGTGTCCTTCTGCACCAGCTTGTCATTGTCCTTCTCCCTCACCCCCACCCATGCGCTCCGAGCCCATTACTACGCTGGCATTTTTAGACATTTTCTCTGTTCGAAAATGGCAGTGCTTTTGAAACACGCCAGAATAGTTCATGCTAATTGGGCCAGCCAACCAGCAACAGTGTTGGCTTCCAAACGACACCGATAAGGCCGCTCTCTCTGTAGGATACTCCAGAAAGGAATTAAAAATAAACTCAGAATGCTCTCTTTATAGCATCATTTCCCAGGCATTGTCTCCTTCGAGCGCCTCCCTGTCGGCCCATGGAAGTAGCATGTTTGGTTAACATAGTTTGTTGGCCTGGGGTACTATTTACATGCTGACAGTTTCCCTGGTCAAGTCTTTGGAAAATCTGTGGCTTTGGGAAGATACATGTTTCCTACTCTTGGAGATCATTTTATTATGATGAGGGGAATAACATGCTCTCTTAGATTCACAAAGCCCAATAAGTTCTCATTTCGGCCTCCAGGCAACTGGCGTCTCATGTTAATTCATGTTAGAGTTTCAACATTTTGGCCAATAAATATTTTACATGTGCTTTGAACCTTGTATCAGTGATCTAATGTTGATGGGAAGATATTTTTTCCCCAATTACTGCCCTATAAATAAATGCTGAAACTGTATTATTCCTTAACAGCTCACCCATCACCGGGAACTCTACCTATGTTATAAGCATACAATCAAAGCGGGTGGTTGTTTTTACACGGGATATTCTCACCCTAGATGGTAGTTATTTTTGGTGCATGGATACTTAAGAAGTTTGGTCAGTTTTCTTTGGGGAAGAATCTTTCCATATTCTATATCTAGTCACCTGTTTCTGTCAGTTTGATTATTAAAACCTAGAGAGTGAAGATGCAGAGCTTGTTATAAAGAAATTAGAGACCCAGTGCACAGATTTGTGCACCAGTGGGGTCCCTCGGTCTGGCCTGTGGGATCAGGCCAAAACCGGCTCTCCAACATCCTCTGAGGGGTCCCTGATTGCAAGAGGGTGTAGGCTAGGCATGTTCAGGGACTGGAAGGGTTGCAGGAGGTTGGCCAGCAGGGAGGGACTGCAGGAGGCTCCAGGGCATGTTTGGCCCATCTGGCTCAGTCCCAATGGGCCGGACCCCAGCAGCAAGCTAACCTACCAGTCAGAGCATCTTCCCCCTGCTGGTCAGTGCACGTCATAGCAAGCTGTCGAGTAGCTTTAACATATCATTAGCATATTATGCTTTGATTGGTTGACCAGATGACTGGACGCTTAGCATATTAAGCTTTTATTATATATGATGAACATTTACTTCTTCTATTGCAAGCTGCTAACACTCCCCAAACAGCACGTGATATGCTAGGATGCACCTAGAACTTAGAGCTATAAAACTTGGACCCGAGAGATTCAGTTTCATAACCTCACGGACGTGATGATTTTAAACAAGGGACCGACATCAGCTTCTGTTTCCGTGTTTGTGAAACAGAAATGACTGTAACATCTGAGAACTTAGTTGGGAGGGTTAGTGAGAAATAAGCTCATAGAACCTTCGTGTTCCGGTGCCTTTCAAAGAATGACTTGTCATTATTTAAGAAGAACCAATTTAATAGAAAGGAAAGTTTCCCTACTGACCTAAATTGGCAAAATATTTAAGATGAGTTCTTTTCTGTTTCGACAATGAATGAACTGATTATTCCAAAGTATTTCTTCGCTTACTTGCAATGCAATAGTCAAGCCAGACTTTGAAGTGAAGTGTTTTGTGCTAAAGACCCAGAAATTTTGTGGCTGTGGGTGAAACCCTGCAAATGAGGAAAACTCATCTGGAGTCAGAATTCCTGAGTGGAAAGAGAGGCATTTATGTCTCATCTTAAAGTTCCTAAAGGTGAGAGAGTGTTTTATTTTTATTGATTTCAGAGAGGAAGGAGAAGGTGAGAGAGAGAGAGAGAGAGAGAGAGAGAGAGAGAGAGAGAGAGAGAGAGAGGAAGAGAGAGAGAGAGAAACATCGATGATGAGAAAGAATCACTGATCAGCTGCCTCCTACTTGCCCCACTCTGGGGATTGAGCCCACAACCCTGGCATGTGCCCTGGCCCCAAATCAAACTGTGACCTCCTGGTCCATAGGTCGGTGCTCAACCACTGAGCCACACTGGCGGGGCTGGACAAGTCCGATTCTTAATAGTGCTTTGGTTTTATTTGTATATGTTTTTAATGAAAGTATTAAGCTTGTTTGTTTATAATCCTCCAAACCTCACTATGTGTGTGTTTTTCTTTTCTTTTGTTTGTTTCTCTTTTTGGAAGTTGAGTACTTTGCTCTGAATGAATAGGCCTTTTCATTGTTCTCCAAGGGAAAAAATCGTGTAAGTGTTCTGTAAACCTAATCCTACCACTTTCCCAAGGGAAAGAAAGCTTGCTCTTAAGTCAGAGCTGTAGCTATGTAATCATGAACTTGATTAGGCTTTTAATTTTTTTTACATTGATGTTATTAGGATTTATTTATACATAAACATCTACATTTATATATGGTTCGAGTATGTATTTTTCTGACGGGATTTTTTACTAATGTTCTCAAAGGTGTAACTGGACAATTTAGTTTTTTAAAAAAATAGATATTTTTATTGATTTCAGAGAGGAAGAGAGAGGGAGAGAGGGTGATAGAAACATCAATGATGAGAGAGAATCATTGATCGGCTGCCTCCTGCATGCCCCCTACTGGGGATCAAGCCCACAACCTGGGCATGTGCCCTGACCGGGAATCGAACCGTGGTTTCGACATTCAACCACTGAGCCATGCCAGCCGGGGCAGGGCACGTTAGATTTTGAATATAAGTATTTCAGATTTAGGAGGCACTTACACTTGGTCCCCTGCTGTTGTTCACTGGCTTCAGGTGTGAAAGCTCCGTCATAAAGTTAAGTGTTGGGCACATACTCTGTGGGACTATCTATACCTAGCACCATGCGGTGTTCAGTCCTTCACTTACTTCCCTACGGACTTTGGCTTCCATTGGTGATCCTGGCTTGAACCAATCATTTTATTACATGTGGAGTATCTTTCAGCTGTTTTTGGAAATGTGGTAGTTAGCTAACACAAATTCCTTTCTGCATTTGGCTAGCGTTAATCATATGTTCTTTCATTGTGTTTATTTCATTGAGACCTGCTCTGTGTAGGCACAGTTCGAGGTGATCAAATAATAGGAATCTTGCCCTCAAGGAATTTGCAGTTTAATTTGCATTCTTGTTGGATTGTTTAAAAATGTTGTTAAGAATTTCAGTTTCATCACGTTTGAAATATCAATTAGTTTTTCTTAATTAAAGCAAAATGGTGTTCATGATTATTTTTTAGATTTCCACACAGTATTTTGTAATAAGCTGTGTTAAAATGGGTAGATCTCGTTCTTTCTATATCCGGGTAATCCGTTTCTGTTTGTTTCATGGATTGTGATCACTAATAAGCTGTTTGCTTGGATGTATGAGTACAGAGGCGTCTGAGCCACTGTGAAATATGATGATATAGTTCTTTATTTAATGAAACGAAAAATATCACAGCATAATAAATGAGCAGAGCATGTTTCTAATACTAGAGCCCCAGATTCGTGCACTGGTGGGGTCCCTCTGCCTGGCCTGCAGGGATCGGGCCAAAAACCAGCTTGGTGCACAAATCAAGACAGGCCGGACACTCCCTGGATCCCTCACGTGGTCCCTCCTAAGCCCTGATCGGCCCCAATCAAGACTGGGCAAGATGGACTGGTCCCTGCAGGGATCATGCTGAAACCCTAAGGGGTCCCAGATTGTGAGAGGGTGCAGGCCAGGCTGAGGGACCCCACCAGTGCATGAATCCTTGCACCAGGCCTCTAGTATGCATATAAGATCTTTGGTTAATCTCTCTCTTCCCTTCTGTCTACCCCCTTTCCTCTGAGCTTTATCAGTCTGTCCCATGTTTCCATGCCTGTGCATTGAGCGTTTGCCCCCTGGTGGTCAGTGTGTGTTATAGCTACTGGTGGAACAGTCGCTTAGGCTTTTATATATATAGATGTTCCATATGCTATAGTCTCGTTTTACAGCATGCTTATAAAAGAATTGAAATCTACATGAAAACATTAACCATGTACCAATTTATGAATTTTTCTACAGGAAGCACAGATGATTTGAACATGAATTTTTACAGAGATAAAAAAGGAAGAGATAGGCTTAAAAGCCAACTTACCTCACAAATGTGAATGTACTTATTAATACCATAGAACTGTGCGCTTTAAAGTAGTTAAAATGTTACATTTTATTTTAACCACAGAAAGTAGTTCATGGCTATGAGCCTGCAAAAAACAAAACCACAGAGCAACTCGCCTCATGATGCATTTTGATGTTTGCGTGCCTGACCCTCGAAACTCAGTGTTAGTGAGGCCTCATTCATTTTGTACGATCACTATTGTCCCAGGGGACCACGGCGTATTTTTAGTTAAAATGGGAAGTATTCAGAGGGTGTGCGGAGAGGAGTTGCTTTAGAAGACTTTGCAGATGTTGACTTCATTAGAGGGAGGATTTTGAGGACAGACGAGATGGAGAAATGCTGGTGGGAAGGGTGTTGCCTCTGAGATATACTTTTGGTAAATGATGGTGACATCTTCGCTCAAGAACAATGCATTAGGAGAGGTTCACATTAACGTGTGATTCACACTCAGTTTATACCCACAAATAGCCTCCCCTGTTAAAACCAGGTGGTGTTTATGGTCATTAAAAAGCCAGAATTTGAAAACAAAAAACAAAAAACATCTTTTAGAGTGGAACATAGCATTAGTAACCCCTCTTACAAAAAATTCTTTCTTATGAAATAAACAGTAATATCTTAACCTCCCCCCTCCCCCTTTCCTTCTATGGAAAGCATATTTTTATTCTGGTTCAGACTCGTCACACTCGCCAGCAGCAAAGCATCCTCTCCCTTGTCTGTCACCTGAGAGGATAGAACCCGGGGCTGGACCAGTGCGAATTTGGGAACCGCTTTTCCATCCTTAGTGCCTGAACATGTGTTCCCATTGGCTTGGCCAGTGTCCCGCGGCGTGAGACCAACAGTAAGAGGACACCGTTCCCCGCTGTCCCTCCCCTCTAAACCGCTCCGTCCGCATCCCACGTCCACAAATAAAATGCCACATCGGCTCCTACCAGGGGATCACCCTCCTCCTAGCCATCCCTCGCTGTGCTCAGAGCAGAACAAACACATGGGGCAGGGGGCTCTCCCTCCTCAAATATGTTACCCGGTGACAATGACCCTGACCTCTTGGTAGGAGAAGAGGTGTCGCCGAGGGAGGGGGCGGGGCTCAAGGAGGGGAAGGTGTGAAAACATCTTTTCTTTTTTTTTTTTTTAATATATTTTATTGATTTTTCATAGGAAGAGAGAGGGATAGAGAGTTAGAAACATCGATGAGAGAGAAACATGGATCAGCTGCCTCCTGCACACCTCCTACTGGGGATGTGCCCACAACCAACGTACATGCCCCTGACCGGAATCGAACCTGGGACCCTTCAGTCCGCAGGCCGACGCTCTATCCACTGAGCCAAACCGGTGCCGGCTGGAAACATCTTTTCAAGAGGGATGTAACTTGGACAGATGATGCCTGATGGTTTAAAGGCATTTTTCTGAACTGCGTATCCAGTCCTAAAGCTAACAGCTAGCGTCATTGAAACCTTGCTGTGTCACCCACAATGCTGAGGACTACAACGATTTGCTCTTTCTCCCCATACTAGTTCTATGATACAGGTCCTCTTACTGTGTCTCATTTAATGATTGAAGACCAGAGGCCTTAATTCTTAATTCGCTTGCAGGATTCATCGTTCATGGCAGGGAAAAAACTGGATCAGGGCACAGTGGGGTTGGAACCCATCATTTAGCCACTGCACTATTGTCCTTGGCCTGGAAGAATTCCTAAATGTTTCTGACAGAATTGATCACGTGGTGGGCTGACTGGCTGTGATTAATAAGAGTTACAGGTGGCTTGGCCAGTGTAGCTCAGTGAGTGAGCGTCGACCCATCTACCAGGGGATCATGGTTTGAGTCCCGGTCAGGGCACAGGACTGGGTGGCAGGCTCGGTCCCCAGTGGGGACATGCAGGAGGCATCCGATTGATGCTTCTCATCATTGAAGTTCCTCTCTCTCTCTCTCTCTCTCCTCTCTCTCTCTCTCTCTCTCTCTCTCTCTCTCCCATTCTCTCTGAAATCAATAAAAACATATTTTTTAAAACATACAGGTGGTATGGTATGTGCTATCAAAAAGCTAGGTAGAGGGATAAGGATGCCTTCTTAAAATGATTATATTATAGGATAGTCTAAGCTGAGTGAAAAATGAGGGGGCCAGTAGTAAGTTCTGAGACTAGAGGAGGCAGGGGGATTCAGAAAAAGCTTCATGGGAGAAGGTCGCTTTGATCTTCACCTTCGAGGACAGGTGTACTTTCGACAGCTGATGGTCACGTATGGATCGGGGTCAAAGGAATGGACAGCATCCCAGAGAGCAGAGCATGGATACAGGAACGAGCAGCAGGACGTGTCTGGGGAAAGCCGTGTGGTCCTGGGATGCTGTGTGGAGAATAGAACTCTACAGTTTGTTTGTTTCCTGATTTAAATGTGAGTATATTCAAAGAGACGTTTTATTTTATCACTAGAATGCCAGTTAATGAAAACAGAACGACCAAAGCCAAACACATTTATTATCAGATGTCTTCAGTGGACCACTGTTATAGAGAGAACGTTTCATGTAGATACCCCAGAGGAAAGGTAAGAAAGCCATTTTTTTTCTTTTTCTATTTCATGTAAAAGCGCCGGTCAATCTAAAAACCCGTGTGTCTAACCTCACCATTTGTAAATACAAGTAAATATCTTTGTAAAATGCTGTAGCCCCTTAAGTATGATTATTCTGATATAATAGATGAGTGATTTAAAAAATCACTGGGATTAATTCCACACTGGAGTAAGCGTGGGAGAATATGTTCGTGAGCTTGTGTGTGTGTGTGTGTGTGTGTGTGTGTTATTGTGAAGGAGACTTTATTTGTGTATATTTCATATAAAAGGGAAATATTTGAACCAGTTACCATTTTCTGTTCATGAGAATTTGCACTTGATCTGTAGGGAAGAATGGACGGAAGCTATTCAGGCCGTAGCAGACAGACTCCAAAGGCAAGAGGAGGAGAGGATGAGTTGTTGCAGTCCAACCTCACAGATCGACAATATAGGGGAGGAGGAGATGGATGCTTCTGCAACCCATCATAAAAGAAAGGTAGGAAACAATGACTGACTCCTCTGCTGGGCACATGTATGAATATGGAAGAAATACGCTAAAAATGGCAATTTACAAAAAATGGCAGCCTATTATCTTATACGGTCCAGTGCATGAATTTGTGCACAGGTGGGGTCTGGCTGGCCCAACCCCAATCGGGGGTGATCAGGGGCAGGGCCAGCCTGTGGAAGAGGCTGCAGACCAATGGGGTGGGCGAGATAATTGAGGGTGGGGCTGGCTGGTGGGGAAGGGTCGCAGGAGGGTTGGCAGGCCTCCTTGCCCTCGACCTGGGTGGGAGAGGGCAATCAGGTCGGGGCCTGCCAGGGGGAAGTGCCCCGTCCCCCAATTGGGCTAGTTTGCTGGCCGTAGTGGGCGTCGTAGCGGGCGTCGTAGCGACTGGTTGTTTTGGTCATTACGGAGTTCTGATTGATGGCTTTTTATACATACAGATGCCTGGCTACAGTAACTCAAAGCTATGGTTAGCGTTTGGAGAGTGAGAGAAGAGATGGTGGGACCTGCTGAGGTCATGTGATCTCTTACTCCTGGCCTAGTCGTTGTTGTAGAAATTGGTCAGACTAGAGCTTTCCCTTCCCTGAGAGAGAACGAGGCGGGCAGCAGAGGCGTGCACTTCTGTGTTCTTGTCTGAGTGATTCCGTGTATTCCTCCTTAATTTATATATTCATATTTTAACCACATTTCTGGACTAGGCAGTCTTTCTTGTATTCTAGTATCTGTGATTTAAGTACATTTATTAGACATTTGTTATTAGTCTTCGCCTAATGCAGCCACGTTGTTACGTTAGAGATGATGTAAAGAGTATTTCTATATAAAGTGTTTACCTAACAAATCATAGAATTGGGTTTTGAGGAATTAATTTTTCTGGGGAGTAACCATGCTCTCATTGTTTAATGAAATCTTATTGTAACTTGAACACCATCCAAAAGAAGAAAACATTTTGTGATAGATTACACTTCATTTGTAAAGACTAGATAATTACTGTGTCTACCACGCTGAACACAAGCATTTGGTATCAGAGATACTTTCAAATGTTCTGAAGTTTTGTCAAAATAGATATGAAATCTGCTTCTGATTTTATCACATAGAATTTTTTTTTTTTTTTTTTACTAATATCAGTTTCCATGCAAATTCCTTTTTTAAGAGATTGACAGATTAACTGGCAGAAGCTGTGAAACTGAGAGTTAGGACTGTCATCCTTTTGAAAACCCCCCTCGTTCCTAAGAATCGCATCCTCAAGGAATATAGTAATGCTTTATAATTACATATTACTCTTCATCTGAGAATGTCAGAAAGCCGTTTAAAAATTCTTCTTTGATTTTACCCCTCTGAGTTCAGTTCCAGCTTATATGGCATTAAGTAATAGGATACAGCAAGTATCATTTTCCATTTACCTTCTTGCATAGCACCAACGACCCAAGTTTAACATCTTAAAACACTCCCCGTGTGTCATTTCTCACGCTTCTCCGGTTTGTTGGGCCATTCTGCTGGCCACCAGCCTATCGCTCGGGCCTCTGCATCCCACTGGCAGTGGGCTGGGCTGGAAGATGCCAGAGAGTCTGGGTTCTGGGTCCCCCTCACATGACCTCTCTGCATTCCAGGGCCTCTCTACGCGGCCTTCCTCCAGCCACCAGCCGGGGCTGCCCACGCCTGAGTGGACAGGCTGAGCGGCTGGGTCTGGGCCTGGCCCAGTGTGACTCTGACCCTCCTTCGTGTTCACAACTGGACCCAGTGCCAGCCCAGGCAGAGGGAAGGGTGACCCCGCCTTTTATTTTTATTTTTTAAAATATATTTTATTGATTTTTTTTTTTTTTTTACAGAGAGGAAGAGAGAGGGATAGAGAGTTAGAAATATCGATGAGAAAGAATCATCGATCAGCTGCCTCCTGTACACCCCCTACTGGGGATGTGCCAGCAACCAAGGTACATGCCCTTGACCGGAATCCTACCTGGGACCCTTTAGTCCGCAAGCCGACGCTCTATCCACTGAGCCAAACTGGTTTCGGCATGATCCCGCCTTTTAATGGGAAGAATGACATGTGCATCAGGGAGGAGGGGCAGTAAATATTCTGTCCCATTTTGTTTGATTTTTAGTTGAATTAACAAATGGACTTTATTATTTCCCTGATGTCTCTTGCTGCTTTTCTTTTGAACAAGAGATACCACTGAACGCTTACCACATTATAACTTGACATTTGGAAAAACTGTGGGTAACGTATAATCTTGAAAATGAACAGAAGCGTTCATTTGTAAAATATTTAGAATTTTTACATGTATTTACATAAAGGGTTTTGATTGGCTTGTAGTTTTCTGATAATGTTTTTGTCTGGTTTTGATATCAGGGTAATGGTTACCACTTATTGGGAAATATTCTGTCCTTTTCCATTTTCCGTAGGCGCTTGTACACACATGCTATTATTTCTTCCTTAAATGTTTATACAATTCACCAGCAAAACCATGTGGGCTAGGAGTTTTCTTTGACTAAAAATTTGAGTAGCTGAGGAATTCTAGGTTCAAAAGTATTTGTCTCCAGTATCTGAGAATTGCTTCAGTGATTTCCAGCATCTGTGACTGCTGATGAGACAGCCAGTGCCATCTGATTCTTACTCATTTCAGAGAGCTCTTGGTAGAATTTGCCTTTGAGTGCATATTTACGAATAAGTTGCATCAAATATTTCATGTATTTTTTTCATTTGTATTTTCCAGACAATGAATGATTTTGACTATTTGAAGCTACTAGGTAAAGGCACTTTTGGGAAAGTTATTTTGGTTCGAGAGAAGGCGAGTGGGAAGTATTACGCTATGAAGATTCTGAAGAAAGAAGTTATTATTGCAAAGGTAACAGAAAGTTTTTTTTACACTGTACACACGTGTGTGTTCTCACACATATGCATGATAAGTGTTGAAATTCTATTCAGTGGCCAAGTTGTTGGTTGTAGGCTACTGTTAACAACATCTATTATCTTAATATTTGTAATATTAAAATTTTCAAACATTTATAGTGTTATCTAAGTATTACATACTGAAGCTATTTTATTACCTTGAGGAGATAGAAATATTCATCCTCTGTGTGTTTGGGAGAATGTTTTTGCTCTGTATTTGTGACCTAGATTAATAATTGCACTAATGTTACTTTTTATTTTCCCCCAACATTCTGAATTTCTTCTTGAATAAGAGGGATTAGAATAACAGATGATTTGTACTCATAAGTTATTCAGCTTATATCTGTTGAATGGAAAAGCAGCCTTAATAAATTTGAAAATACGAGAATAATGAAATTAAAAGAAATAGTTTTTGACATTTTTTTCAGGAGGCCTAACACCTTCTCATAACTTCGTTCACCTCTGCAAATAATGAACAGGCTAATGATGCCAGTTCTCGGGGTTCTAAATTAAACCCTAATTCCCTCAAAAAGCAAATTTGATCTACTTTATAAGTTGGTCCAAGTGTTGTCTTGCTTAACAGTGACCTACCTGTGTAGACGACTTTAGCTTTCCTTTACAATATTTCCTGTCTGGAGTGAATTGCTCGGCCCACTTTCTGAGTTTCACTCCCGTGTCTTGTAGGTTTGTTTCAACCTTGGTTTCTTTGTAGTCAGTGCTGATGGGGGAAAGACATAGAGGGGCCTAGGATTGTAACCCCGCTTTGCATATTATTACCTAATGATCTTCCCCAAGCAGTTTTGGGGGAGTACCATCCTTTGGGGACATTTGACAGTATTTGGGGTATTTGGGGTTTGAGGGGTTATCACGATGACTCGGAAGGAAAAGGCTGACTGAGGTCAGGTAGAGGCCAAGCATGCTAAACAGCTCGCAGCGAGCGGAGCCGCCCAGGAGAATCGCGGTTTGTCCAATTGTAAAACTTTCATTTGTGGGAAACGGAGCTCCTGGACAAGAATGTGATGTCGAATGGAGTACGTAAAGGATCCAGCATTACACCTGACACGTATGGTGATTACACTGGCATTTCCCGTAGGCTCTGCTACTCATTGCTAAACAATCCCAAACAAATTACTCAACTTTTTGTTGCCTTGGTTTTCTTACCTGAAAAATGAGGGTCCCAATCGTGTCCCTCTCATAGGGCTGTGTCAGGATCCAATGAATGAATAAAGAAATGGGCCCTGGTCGGTTTTGCTCAGTGGCTACAGTGCCGGCCTGTGGACTGAAGGGTCCCAGGTTTGATTCCGGTCAAGGGCATGTACCTTGGTTGCGGGCACATCCCCGATAGGTGTGCAGGAGGCAACTGATCAATATTTCTCTCTATTCGATGTTTCTAACTCTCTATCCCTCTCCCTTCCTCTCTGTAAAAAAATCAATAAAATATATTTTTAAATAAATGGAATAGCACCTGCCATCATTATTGAATAAATTTAGTTATATATTGAATAAAATTAAAATCGCATTAAATGAAAATAAATATATTATTGTTACATATTTGCTCTGATGATTACGAGTGCCGCCTGCTGTGTCTCATGCATGAGCAAATGTCATCTCCATTCTGCTTTTCCTTTCTTCCATAAGCCTCACTTGGATTCTGTCTTTCCTCACTAATTAATTACACTTTTCCGAGGAGCTGCACAAAGCCGGGTGCAGTTCACAAATGATAGACCATCCCGATTGCTGTAGATCCTCGCTGCTTTCCCCAACAAGTTCGTTTATCAGTTCCTTGAAGGAAAATGGGCTTCTTCGTAGCGAAGTGGTTAGCAATGTGACATTTTCGAGACTGACAAGACTGGGGTGCGGATCCTGAGGCGCCCGCCCTCTCGGCATCGTCTCGGGGATGAATGAAATGCATCTGCCTCACTCCTGCGGACATCTCATCGGTCACCTGGTAACCGGGTGTCTGCCGGTTCAGCCTCTGTGACGTTCTGATTTCTCCCTTTTTAATTAACAGCTGTCTGAGAGGAAATGCTCTGTGACTGCGCACATGCCCTTTTCTTAAAACATTGCCCACTATTAACCATCTCCCCGTGGATCTTGGCTACTACAAGTATCACCGCAGTCTATACTATAGGCAGTTTTCTGTTTCCCTCATTCTTCATACATATGATGCCCTGGACGCCGGGTTTCCAGACGAGAGTGATCGAATGGGCCACGTGTTATTAAGGACTCCCGTCCTGAGTAGGAAGCAAGCTGGCCTTTGAAAGTGTGAGGGAGTGAAGATGAGATGGAGAGAGACAACTTGAGATCAGACAACCTGGGCCCCAGCCCCAGCGCGGCACTGACTAGGGGGCCTGGCAGGGCTGTTGGTGCAGCTCAGCGCTTGTGCAAGGCACGTAGGCTGCGTGAGAAAGGTTTGGAACAACCGTGGTACGGGATGGAAGGTGACACCGCAGCAATGAGTCAGAATCGTCCGGGGTTCAGCTGAGCTTGGAGGGGGATTATAATGGCGCTTTTGCTCTGTCTGTGACCCCCCTTCTGATGTAGCATAGAAAGGTGAGCATGAGAGATTGGTCTGTCCCAGAACTAGAAATTGGGAGGGACAGAAGGAAAGGCTGGAGTGAAATGAGGGGCAGTGTAGACAATGTAGGACTTTTCACAGCATATGCAAGCAGCATGCTCTCCAGAGTAAGTAAGCCTGGCTTCCGAAAGGATTGTGTCACCGCTGAAGCCCTAGGAGTTCATGTCCCATTTCATCCAAGTCCCATTGGAACAGGAGCCTCAGAAACAAAGATTCCAGTCAGCCGGCATGGCTTAGTGGTTGAGCATCAACCAATGAACCAGGAGGTCACGGTTCGATTCCCCATAAGGGCACAGGCCCAGGTTGTGGGTTCCATCTCCAGTAGGGGGCATGCAGGAGGCAGCTGACCCATGATTCTCTCTCATCATTGATGCGTCTATGTCTCTCTCCCTCTCCCTTTCTCTCTGAAATCAATAAATATATATGTATTTTAAAAAGAACAAAGATTCCAGTAACAACACATGGGAAAGGTGACTACTAGTGTATGTTTATGGAAAGCAGAGAATGACTGCTTTCATTTGCTCCATCCAGGTAAAAAACACACACACACACACACATACACACACACACACACACACACACACACACACACACACACACACACAGTGTTTCCCAAAGGGTGGTGCGCGTACACCCAGGGGGACGGGAAGAGTTTGGTGGGGGTACGCATTGCAACGGAGTTTGGTGGGGATATGCACTGCACTGTGCTTAGCTGCGCCTAATTCTACATTCTCATGAGTATAAGGGTACTCAGCGTTACGAAAATTATAGAAGGGGTACACACATGTCAAAAGTTTGGGAAACACCGAAACCGGTTTGGCTCAATGGATAGAGCATAGGCTTGGGGACTGAAAGGTTCCGGGTTCGATTCCAGTCAAGGGCATGTACCTTGGTTGCGGGCATATCCCCAGTAGGGGGTGTGCAAGAGGCAGCTGATCGATGACTCTCTCTCATCGATGTTTCTAACTATCTCTCTCCCTTCCTCTCTGTACAAAATCAATAAAATATATTAAAAAAAAAAAAGTTTGGGAAACACTGAAAGAGATTAGAAATAGAAATCAGGAAACAGTGAGAAGCTAGTTTGGCAACTGGGAGCAAGCATGTCACTGTGTTATAAAACCTTTTCCAGCCCTAGACAGTTTGGCTCAGTGGGTAGAGTATCGGCCTGCAGACAGAAGGGTCCTGGGTTCGATTCCGGTCAAGGGCATGCCACCTCAGTTGTAGGCTCCTCCCAGGCTCTGGTCAGTGCTCATGCAGCAGGCAACCAATTCACATCAATATTTCTGTTTTTCTCTCTTCTACTCTCTAAAAATTAATGGAAAAAATATTCTGGGGTGAGGATTCAAATAATAACAACAATAATAATAATGAATGAATAAAACCTTTTTCCGTCTCTAGGTTTTGCCTCTCCTGGCCTCGGGAGCGGTGCGGTTTCTGTGGTCTCAGCACTGGCACTAAAGGGGCTGTTTCTCTTGCAGGATGAGGTGGCACACACCCTCACCGAGAGCAGAGTCCTGAAGAACACGAGGCACCCCTTCCTGACAGTAAGTGACCCGCGCGCGGGCAGGCGCGGTCACCACGGCTTTTCAGATGAGAGGGGGTGTGACCGCACTAAGCTAGGGAACAGGACATTGTCAGAACCAGTCACTGAGGTACGCCCTCCTCTGAGTGGGAAGACCGCAAGTCCGATTTCTTGGAAGTTACCAGAACGTAAGGGTTGAATTTGCAATATGCATGCATCCGTAGTCCCTCCCATCACTTTTAGGATATTATTTTTTTTCCTCCCGTGAATTTCACTGCCTTGAATACAGATAACTCACACAGCCCATACATCACCGAGGGCATGTTAAGGAGCCCACTGAGAAAATAGTGGACTTAAAAAGGGGCAGGCTTTAGAGATTAGCAGTACGTGTAAGGGTTTTGTGCTGCTCTGGTTTATTATAAATATACACATGATCAGGCAACATTGTCCTCACATGTGAAAGGCAGAGATCTTGGCTGGACATTTCTTGTAGACATGGAGACTTCTTTCAGTGCGAGAGGACTTTTCAGAAACACAGGAATGCTGAGCACATGACATTAACGGCAGATCGGGCATGCTATTCCTTTAGACGAAGCATAAACTGTGGATTATGAAGCAAACCAATTTTTTTTAGTCTGTTCCTTGATTGATTGTAATTGAGGCACAATCTGCAAAGTTGCTTAGAGTTCCGGTTTCAGGGAAGTACATTCAGATGAAAAGTACCAGCTAGACTTCCACAAGGAGGAATGATTTTATTCATCGTCAGCTCATTGGAAGAATAAGCCACAGGGGTATACATTGTGGCTGAGGTTTCTCTTCAGAGTAACCTTGACTGAATTTAAGAGATCTTAAAGGGTCTTTAAAAGATTTAGGATTGCCTCATGTAGGAATTTTCACAGGTATCACCAGATATCTGGACTTAATGCCACATTGTTGTGTGCTTTTTGTCTTAGTGGATTAAGTTATTTCTGCGGCCTCTATGACCCATGAAATGACATGAACCAACTCCATTGAATTGGGAGATTTAGTTAAGTCCCCTATTTGCAAAAAGTTACGTTGTCATGATGAGATCCCCACATATAACCATTGTCACTGCCTTAGGCCTCCCCTATTGTCACTCTGCCATCTCATGGGGACCCCCTGCAGGACGGAATAGATGGCACCTCCATTGAGAAGTGCGCATCGCAGTTTCTGAGTTAATTTTTACTTCGAGTGTTCATTTTCCCCTTGCAATGCCCATGGCCGAGCGAGGCATCGTTTGTCTTCCGCTGCTCACAAGCCCCACCTTAAGCGCCCTGCAGGGGCAGATAGACTCGCAGGGAACGAGAGCCGTCCGTTCCATCAGTCCCGCTTGCTGCTTCTGAGTGTGCTGTTTCGGTGCCATTGTGACAATGTGGGATTATAACATAACATATGTTTTCTTTTTTTATTTCAAGTCCTTGAAATATTCCTTCCAGACAAAAGACCGTTTGTGTTTTGTGATGGAATATGTCAATGGGGGCGAGGTGAGTGACCGGGAACCCCAGCACTGCATTTGCATGGTAATTCTGTCGGCCGTTTTACAAAGATATTAAAATATAAGTCGTAACATCACGGCTCTCGGCTTCGTGGGAGGGCTTGGAGGAGCTCTTTCTATTCAGTAGATGGGATCACAGTAATTCCTAATGAAATGTAATGATTGTTGATATTTTTAATAACTCCTCTCATATATTGGCCAATGTAAATATAATCTACATTTTTCCAAAGTGTAAAAAAAAAAAAACTATCAAAAGTAAAATCATGAAATCATTTAATTGTGAAAGTTAGAAATGTAGGATTTATGATGCTTTACGAAGTTCTTAGGTTTTTGTGAAAATTGCAATGCCCTATTTTACTTGTTGTAAACTCAGTGGAGTAAAAGATTCTAGGACTCATGGGGACTGAGTTTTCCTTTTTTCTGTGTAGCAATCAGAGTAACTGTGACTTTATTTAAAGATTTTAAGGGTTCTTGCAGTTTCAAAGAGAAATCCAATTAGTAGTATATTTCACCTGTTCCCTTAGTCCTCATCCTTTCTCCTCCCTATTTTGATCAGAGTCAATGGGAGGGGAAAATCTAATTTACCAAAATAGTTCATTGGAAATATTTCACATTGAGGGCTTTCTGAAGTAAGTTTATCTCATCTTATTTTCCAAAATAAATTTAAATCCTGTATAGAATCTTTCCTTCTATAAATTATTGCAGGAATGAGTTCATGGCAAATTTTGATGTTTTGGTGTGCACATTTGCGGTGTGTAGGCAGTATGAGTTCACCATGTTTTAAAACACTGCCCTTTCTACGAAGGAGTTCATCATTTACCTTATAAGCCTGTTACAAATTAGAAGGCATAGTGGAAGACCTCAGTGCAAGTAAACCCATAAGAGAAAGTGCTTTTTGTGGGTGTGATATATTTATATATATATATATATATATATTTATTATTATTGAAAATTTAATCATTTTTATACAATTTTAGCAAAAATGGAAGTTTGTGTATGTAATCTCCCAATTCTTTCAGGTTATCAAATGTACTTACATATTTTAAGTGTACTTCATAAAGAGACAGCTATTTAATTGGTGGAACTTAATGGGATGATTTCGGTTCTTAAATGCATTGTTTCTGGGAAGGGAACCTGCTGGGAAACCCATGCAATTGATTTACTTTTGGTTCACCTTGTCATTCTTTCTGCCCAGGGAGCTTCCTGGAAATGCAGAAAACTTGTTTGCTGTAGAAAAATACTAATCAGAGTGCTTAGGCGTTTGAAATAAGACTGAACTAGAAGTGAGGGGAGCTATGAACTCACACACACAACCCACTGCAGCACCCATAGGTGCACCCAGTGGGGAGCATGGGTATGAGACACAGAGGTCTGAGCGGGAGAACATTGTCCTGGCCCGAGCTAGGCTTCTCTAATAGGCCAGTGGAGTAATTATAACTAGCCTAGTTTTCACTCAGCTAATACTTGTTGTCTGTTGACCTTTAACTAGCAATAGCATCCTTTCAGTCTGTGTTCTGAATTTATCTTGAAATATAAACACAACAGTTGAGACATTTTTTTTTCTTACACTTTCTTCACATGTTGGGAATATGTGGACTTCTTTCAGCCTCACATACTGCACAGGAGATTAGCATGCATTGGGTCATGCTTGATATTATCACTGTGTTTGCTAGTATTGTTTAAAGCACTCAATGAGCTTTTTAAAGATATATTTTTATTGATCATTTCAGAGAGGAAGGGAGGAGAAAAAGATAGGAATACCAGTGATGAGAGAGAATCATTGATTGGCTGCCTCCTGCACCACCCGCCCCTCCCCCACTTCCATTGGGGATGGAGCCTGCAACCCCAGACATGTGCCCTGACCTAGAATGAACCATAACCTCCTGGTTCATAGGTTGATGCTCAACTACCGAGCCACTCTAGCAGGGCATAAATAATCTTGATATATGTGGATTCTGAATAAATACTGGTTGTGAAAAAATCAACATAAGGTGACTTGTAGGCCTGTCAATATAATAGAGTCCCATCCTAATTGCATTTAAGTCATATGAATTCAGAGAAATCGGCTCAGCAAGAGCTGGAGAAGCCTGAGGAGAATCCTGGGCAGAAGGAGTTGGATGAGAGAAGCCTTAGCGATTAGGGCGAGTATGTTAGTACGAGCATGTCAAACTCACTGCTTGCGGGCCGCATGCCTCGTTTATTTGGCCCGTGTTAGCCTTGGAGTTTGACGTGCTTGGTGTAGTATGTCCTTCGGGGTAACCACGGACAGTCTTCATTGGATCTCACATCCACTCGCTCCTAAGCGGAGCGCCACAGGCTCTTCCTTCTTCCCGGGCTGCTCCACGGTGTGCCCTTGGGCTGAAGTACAGCACGGACTGGGTGGCGTGGAGCCCAGCAGATCAAGGCTATGAAAGTGAGTGTAGTGCAGCCTCAGTGGGCAGTAAGCCAGCATTCGTAGAACACGTATAAGAGCACTCTGATAGCCACACTGCTGTTGGCGTGGCCAGTCCTTGCTCTTCTTGTAGCTTGGGTATTACCAAGTTCACACGAGCAGAAAAATATCCGGGGTGGGGTGTGGGGGGAGGAAGGAGAATGTAAACTGAAAGCCGACTAAGGCGTGGTCATTGTTTAGTTGGGTTTAGAGCATCTCCTTTTAGGACTGGGCCCCAGCATCCTACTCTGGCTGCATTGCTCATGGGCCTGCACGGCGGGCCTCTCTGGCTCTCTCTCAAGCTGAGATCTCTTGGAAGTGACTCTTAGGAGGTAAAGGAAAACCATTACATAGAAATGTTACTCATCTGATAAGTTCTTCACATCATTCCGTCTATATTCTTGATGTGGATACAAACGATCCTAACACGTTCGCTCATTTACCATTCTTGTCCATACTGTGTTCATTGGACAGTATGAATTTATTTGATAAAAATCCGTTTTATTTTGTGCCTGTGCCTTTCACTTTCATGCCCATCTTGAGCTCCTCTCCTGCTTCCTTCGGATTCTCATTATTGGGCTGGCATCCTGTCTGCCGTGAACCAGAATCCTCTCATTTTAAATGTGCATAAGGCAGAAGTGCTGGCAGTCGGCATTCTGGTTCTCGTTACTAATTTATGGAGGTGTGATTTGGGTGGTTTTTGAATTAAAAGTATCATTTCATATTCATAGTGATGATTTTTTTTTGTATTTTACTAAATTTATAGATATATAAATAACTTTATTGTCAGGAGTCTGACAAGCTAATTTCTTTGCCAACTATTTTAGTTATTATACTATGAAGGCTATATCAGAATTCTTATTGCTTTTTCCCAAACCTTTCTCAAAAATTCCCAAATCAAGATTGCATTCTAATATTGACATTTTCATATAAAGTTCAAGGCCAAATAAAGTTGGGAATATTTTAATGTATACTTTTATATTTCAAAGATGCTGGTTTTCATATCTAGGATATCAGATAAGAACTATAGGAGATAATAGGCGTATGTCTATTTCCGTTATTCCTCTCCATGTGGTTAGGGCACAGCAGGGAAATCTCAGGGGAGTCAGACTGTACCTTAGAGTGAGCGTTGCACAGAAGGTGCAGTGGAATATAATTGGGGACCATGAAGAGAAAAGGCAGGACAATGGATCATAACATCTGTACTAATAAAAGGGTAATATGCTAATTAGATATCTTTTGGACAAAGCTACATTGGTGGGAGCCAAAGCAGAGGCAGTTAAGAGCGATTAGGCTAGCCGGGGAGGGAAGTTAGGGGTGATCAGGCTGGCAGGGAAGCAGTCAGGGACATCAGACTGGAATTCTGAGTGGTTAGTGATGATTAGGCAGGCAGGTGAGCAGTTAGGAGCCACCAGTCCCGGATTGCAAGAGGGATGACTGACTGCCGGTTTAGGCCTGTGGGATCAGGCTTAAACCGGCAGTCAGACATCCCCCACGGGGTTCCAAATTGGAGGAGGTGCAGGCTGGGCTGAGGGACCTCCACTCCCATATGTGAATTTCATGCACTGGGCCTCTAGCATTTAAATATTAGAAAGTATAATCCCCAAGCAGTTTGTAGTCATTTGTGTTCTTCATCTTTCACTTGGCATAATATGTTTTAAACTAATAAATATTGTTGTATATATCACTAGTTTCTTTCTGTGGCTTTACACCATTAAGTGGCTATATCTTAATGTGGGTCTACCCAGTCACTAGTAGACAGACAGTTGGGTTCTTTGAAATCAGGGGTTATTACTAAAAAAGCACCTGTGAATATTGCAGTATAAATCTTTGTGTGAACATACAGTCTCATTTATGTTAGATAAACACCTAGGAATGCAATTTCTGTGTCACTGGTATGTTCAGAAGAAACTGTCAACTTGTCTGTTCCACTTTGCATATCTAGAATGTTACTTAACATCATCGTCACCTTTGGAGTGGTTAGTTTTTTATTTTATTTATTTATTTTAAGTATATTTTATTGATTTTTTTACAGAGAGGAAGGGAGAGAGATAGAGAGCTAGAAACGTCGATGAGAGAGAAACATCGACCAGCTGCCTCCTGCACACCCCTTACTGGGGATGTGCCCGCAACCAAGGTACATGCCCTTGACCGGAATCGAACCTGGGACCCTTCAGTCCACAGTCCGACACTCTTCCGCTGAGCCAAACCGGTTTGGGCTGGAGTGGTTAGTTTTTTAAAAGATTACCCATTCCAGTGGGTGTGCAATGGTATATTATAGTTTCATTTTTAATTTCCTGAACAACTAATGCTATTAACATTATTTTTGTGCTCATTTCCATTTGCATATCTTCTTTATTGAAGTATCTGTTAAAATATTTTGTCCATTTTTTAACTGAGCTGTTTGTCTTTTTAATATTGAGTAGTCAGACTTACTCTAGTATATTCTAGACACACATGCTTTGTTATATATTTGTCTTACAAATATTTTCTCCCAATCTGTGGTTTGCCTTTTCATTCAAATATACATTTCCAGTGTATATTTTTGGTTAAATTATAAAATAAATATTTTTATTGAAATATACATTTTTTTAGTTTTTTTATTGATTAAGGAATTACATATGTGTCTTTATCCCTCCCCATGTCCCCCAGCCCTCCACTCATGCCCTCACCCCCCTGGAGTCTGTGTCCATTGGTTAGGTTTATCTGCATGCATACAAGTTCTTTGGTATATATATATATATATATATATATATATATATATATATATATATATATATATATATATATATATATTATTTTTTTGCAACACTCCAGAATACATAATTTACATTCAGTAAACTTCATCACTTTTAAGCCTACCATTTAGTGAGTTTTGACAAATGTGTAAAGTAGTTGACCATCATCACAGTAATAATACAGAACATCTGTGTCGCCCTAACTCATCTTTCTTGCCCGTTTGATGTGGATTCCACCGTTCCCTATGTCTTGGAAACTGCCAATGTGTTTCCTTAAAGTGTCTTTTGAAGGACGCAACTTACAAATTACATGAGATGCAGTCTATCAGTATTTTTTCTTCGTGGTTTATGAATTTTGTGTTTGATTTAAAACGTCTTTAGCTATCCCAAATTTGTTAACATTTTCTGTTTTCTTTTAGAGGTGTTAATAGTTTTATCACTTACATTTAGGTCTGATGCTTTAGTAGTTTGTGTGTTTCCAGGAATTTGCTGATTTCCTCAAAATTTTAAAAGTTGTTGCCTAGTATTAATTATAATATTCACTTATTATATTGCCTTTGTGTCTCTGTGTAGGATCAATAGCTGACTTCTGTCTTTTATTCCTAACTTTGTATTTTGTTTTCTCTTTTTTTATTTCTAATAAGTCTTCCTAAACGTTAGTAATTTTTATTGATATTTTTTAGCTTTAGATTCCATTTATTTTTCTTTAATCAGTTTTGGGTTGTCAATTTCATTGATTTTTTTTGCTCTTTATTCTTTTTTTTTCTGGTTACTTTGGGTTTGATTTGTTTTGCCTTCTTTTTCTCTTTCTTAATGTAGAAACTTATAGCATTTATTTAAACCTGTTATTTTTTATAAGTATTTAATGTTATAAGCGTTCCTGTAGGCACCGATTTCTATGTTATATTTATATATATATGTAAATATTTGTAGCATATTTTTAATGTTATATGTTTTATGTGTTATTTTATATGTTATATCTGTCATTCTTTTCCCAAGTTGACTAATTTCTCTTTTCATGTTTTTGACTAATAGACTATTTAAAGGTGTATTGTTTCATTTTCAAATACTTGAGGGTTTCCATATATCTATTTAATTTATAGTTTAATTGTGTTCAGAGAATATATTGTATGGTTGCTATTCTTTTAAATGTATGGGATATGGTTTTTGATTCAGAATGTGATCTGTCTGGTGCATGTGCTATGTTGTTAGAAAGGACATGTATTCTGGTGTTTTGCTGAGGTGAGGGGGTGGTGACCTATGAATGGTGGTCAAGTCGTTTGATAATAAAATGTTCAATTGATCCATTCCCTTACTAATTTTATGTCCCCATTAAAAAAATATTGAGAGAGTGCTGTTGAAATCTCCAACCCAAATTGTGGATTTATCTGTTTTTCCTTTCATTTTCTTATATGGCGCCTATAGTTAGTTCATACTTCTGATTCATACTTAAATCTTATCTTATCATTTCTACCTTTTAAATTTGGAGTATTCAGTGTGACCATAGCAAACATTTGGCATACACGTTGGTATTCTTTTATTTCTCCCATCTGTTCTTTGTTCCTTTTCTGGGAAATCTGTTGCTGCCTTCTCCTGTGTTGACTGTTCTTGCTGTTTTTCATTTTAGATGCACTTTAGGGTTAGCCATGATGCTTTGTCTTGTTTTGATAATAGTAGTATTTAACAACGATTTGCTGAATTTCTGTCCAGTTCTAGACCCTGACAAGGCAGCTGGACTTAACAATAGTCTTTCTCCTATGTGGTTCATTCTATGCAATTATAAAGAAGGCTTATAAATGAAATTTCTTGTTAATGGAGTAATTTACACATTTGTTGTCTCAATTATCTAGAATCTGTATTTAGAGTAATAGGTGATATGCTTTAGAGAGAGATGACCTAAGTTTGAATCTCAACCCTACCATTTAATAGTTATGTGATGCTAGACAAGTTTCATAACATTTCTAAGCCTTAGTTTCTTCATCTGTATGATGGACATAGTAATTGTGCCTATTTTATAAAGTTGTTTTAAGGATTAAATGATATATAATGCATGTAACTTAGCACAGTATCAGTTAAGCAGAAGCTTTCAAAAACAGTGCCTACAGTGATAGTAATAACTTACATTTACATATCATAATATGGAGATAGCATTACACAGCTTTTATGAGTGTTAGAATGTAATGCTCTTAATGCTCAAAAAGTAATGTTTATTATTTTTATTGTATTGATATTAAATGTTTCACAAATATCCCAGATATTTCATATATATACTAATAGGTTTAAATATTTTAAATTGCGTGATAATTTTTGTTCTTTGAAAAGTATATTTTATTCTATAAATGTAGAATCTATTAATATTTGAAGTGGTAGAACTGAGCAATCTCTACTTTAATCTTATTAATATAATTTTAATAAAATATTTTAGTAGAAATTATTTTAAAAGTAGATTTGGAATTAATATTATTTTTAAAATAAGAACTATTTTTATACTTATCACATTATTAAATATTTTCATTCAGTGACTTTTAATCCCAGAAACTTTTCTTAACTTTTCTCTTTAATAATTGCCCCTTACAGATACCAGGGATCTCATTGGTGATCTAGAATTGCTTGTTCATTTTAAAAAATATATATATTTTATTGATTTTTTACAGAGAGGAAGGGAGGGAGACAGAGAGCTAGAAACGGCGATGAGAGAGAAACATCGACCAGCTGCCTCCTGCACACCCCCTACTGGGGATGTGCCCACAACCAAGGTACATGCCCTTGACCAGAATCGAACCCGGGACCCTTCAGTCTGCAGACCGACGCTCTACCACTGAGCCAAACTGGTTTCGGCTGCTTGTACATTTTCAGACTTATAGGTAGAGGGCAAGAAGTAGAGGGAAAGATACTTACCTGGTAATATATAGCTGACACAGTTACTACTGAACAAGTATTTTAGGGTTCAGTTGCCCTGTACCATTTAAATTGTATTTTAAGAAATTTTATATTGAACTGTCATTAAAATATGGCATTTGTATCTCATGACTATATCACTGTTCTTTCTGAAACTTCAGAAACTAAGTGCAAATTTACATTACTTTGCATTAATTTATACTGTAGCTAATATTATTCCAATTGTGTAGGCCAATAGTATTTATTAGAGACTGAATATTTGTTTTTCCCAAAAAACTCATATTAAAACCTACTCCCCAATGTGATACCACTGGGAAGTGGGCCTTTGGGAGGTGATTAGGTCATGAGGGTGGGGCCCTTAAAACAGGATTAGTGCCCTGCCCTGAGGACAATGCAAAGACAGCCAGCCATGAACCCAGAAGCAGGTTCTCACCTGACAGTGAATCCGCTGGAGCCTCGATCTTGGATTTCCCAGGCTGTGAGAAATACGTTTCTTTTGTTTATGTTCTGTTACTGCAGTCAGTGCAGACGAAGACAGTATTGCTGATTAGCTTCCCTGTGAGTGAGCTGAATGCATTCTTTTCATCTTGGGTCTTTTTGTAAACCCCAGGGCTGTGCTAAACAGCTTTATTTCACAGACTGCCGTTTCTCATGACTTAATTAATTAGTTGTCTTTAGGATACTCGGGTCCCAGTTTCAGTTTATATTATGATCATGAATGGGATGATTGAAATTAGAGAGACTTGTATTGAGCTTACTTTGCTGTTCTCTAGCTACCAATCTTTTCCAAGGGAATAACTGTGTATGCAGTATTTGCAAGAAAAATATGATAATTGGGTTTAAAATCTAAGACTGCAGTGATCATTCCCAGGTCATTTTTCAAGTCCAGATCTTTCTTTTGGGGGGAAATTTGTTGCATTAAGAATATAACTTTTTTTTTTTTCTCCAAAACATAGCAGCGTATTTTCAAAATAAACATTCTTGGGTTTGTGATGAAATATAGACTTGTATATTAATAGATTAAAATAATCTTTTTGCATTGCTGTATTTCTACAGCATGGCTAAGCTCAACATAAAAAAAAAATGTAAATCAGTTATAAAATATCTACCATGATTGCTGGAAAAAAAAAAAGAAAAAAAAAAAATGTAGTCCTTGCTTAAAGGAACTTAAATTTCTAAAGACAATGCTCCTTGCTTGAGCAGCAAATAGCATATTATTTTTAAATAAAAACAAAGTTATTTAGTTATTGTATGTGATTTCTTGAAGTTTCCAATAAAAATACTGAACCTTTAAAACCTTATAAATAATTCTTTGGGAAGTATCTTGGATTTAATTTTTCTCGTTGCAATACATTATTTATTAAGCACATAATATGTGCCGCCTGTGGGGCATGGTGCTGAGAAAGGAAAGCTACAGAGTACTTGCATAGCTTTTCCTCTTCCCTGTGCCTCTGCCAGACAAACAATAATAATAATAATAATAAATAGGATATTAAATTTGTCATGAGCCTAAATGAGTGCTAGGATACATGATGCATTTATTAGAAACCATTGTGTAATTTTTATTGTAAAAGTGACCACAATGCGTATTCATTGCAGAGAACATCAAAAAGCCAAATAGTTATTTCAGTTCCATTAAGAAATATTTATTGGTTGCTTAGTACAGCCGGTTACTGTGCTGTGTGCTCAGTACTTACTGTATGATGTGATCAAGACGGACGGTCTCCATGTAGAAGGAAGACGTAGTGTGCTGGGGAGCAGCAAATACAAGTAGTTTCCAGGTTATAAAACAAGATAAAAACTACTCTAAACCTCATCACCTAGCAATAACTGCCATTACCACGTTAATACATTTTCCTGTTTTTATACTTACATATATTTTTATTTTATTTAATATCTTGAAATACATCCTCATCGTCTACTCAGTGATTCTGTAGACGTACTATAATTTATTAAATTCCTACTAAATTTTTGACCATTTAGATTGTTCCCATTACTTAAGCATGTATAATCAACATACAGTAAGATGGGCTCACTTCATGTGGCTTTTGACAAATAACTGTACATGGAGTCCTCCTTACAATAAAGATACTATTCTTGTTGCCTCAGAAAGTTCTGGGGCGCCTTCCTGCCCCATCCCCTCTCCCCATCAGCATCCACAGGAGGCCCCAGGCAGCCAGTGATCAGCTCTCTGACTCTGCAGACTCCCTTCACCATCTCTTAACACTCCTCAGCCACAGAGTCAGACAGCACACACTCTGTTGTGTCTGCTCCTTTTCTCGGCCTTATGCTTGGCGCTGATGCATGCGGTTGCATTTCTCAGTAGCTCGCCTTTGCTGCTGAGTCACCATCCATATGTATGGCTTGGCTCCACCAACATTTGCTCATCTGTCCGCCGGTGGTGGACATTTGGGTTGTCATATTTCCTATAAATATTCAATGTCGTTTATATCGCTGCTATTCCATGGAGTTGAGTCTACCAGGGTTTCCTTGTCTGTTTTGTTTCATTTCTTTTCTGCTTGGAAAATCTCTCATCCTGAGGTCTGAAAACTATTGATTCATATTTTCAACTTTTTAAAAAGAGTAGCATCATATTTTCTATTTAACTATCTGAAATGTATGTTGTTATGATGTGAGATAAAAATTCAATGTTACTTTTCTCCAAATTTGACCCACTATTATATCACCATTTATTAGTCTTTTTTTTTTCTTTCTCATCTACTTTGGGACACATGGTCATCATCAATATTATCAGATACCAAATTTTTATAAAATAACCAGATTCTGGCCTTCTGATTTTTTTTTTTTTTTTATAAAATATATTTTATTGATTTTATACAGAGAGGAAGGGAGAGAGACAGAGAGTTAGAAACATCGATGAGAGAGAGTCATCGATCAGCTGCCTCCTGCACACCCCCTACTGGGGATGTGCCCGCAACCAAGGTACATGCCCTTGACCGGAATCGAACCCGGGACCTTTCAGTCCCCAAGCCGACGCTCTATCCATTGAGCCAAACCGGTTTCGGCTGGCCTTCTGATTTTATTGATCTTTTCATTGGTGTGCCTCTTCCATATGAATTGTAGCTTTACGGTACAGTACCGCTCCATTTCTTTAGGCAGAAGTTTCCCTGAAAGCATTACATAGTACATTGTAGCAGAAATCTTCCATTTCAGCAATATGTTGGCTCACCTCATCCATTCTTTCCTGAAGGCATCACATACCATTTCTGCCTTTACATCCTCTTCTGAGCCCATATAAATATGACATCTCTTCCCAGGAAGGTAGCAAATGACCTCACTCGTGGGCCTGGTCAACGTGAATTCCTTCCGGAAACTTGCTTTCTGGTCAACTTGCCTTCTGGAAACTTGCTTTTCCTTCGTTCTTCAGGCACATTCTTCTTTCCTCTCACACTGCCAGGTCTCTGCCTCAGCATCCTGCTCCCTTCTTCTGTCCTGTGTGTGTTGGTTCCTAAGATTCTGAGCTTCTTCTGTGTTCACCTTCTACTGAATCCTGGGCTGTCGCGTGCCTCCTCGGTTATAACAGTATCTTTCTATAAATGACTCCCATGTCTACCTCTACACCCTCGGGCCCACTTTCAAATGGTGTCAGTGGTGTCAAATGCGTCTTTATATGTTAATAGGTCAAACAAGACCCATTGCTCCTCTGTCTCCATTTTCTTTCCCAACGCTGCTGACTGTAGCATCTACTCAGTCATCCAAGGACACCCCAACATTGTTACTCTCTCCCTTGACCCCAATGGTGTAAACTCATTCCCTCTGGAATTTTGACTCTTGAGCTGCTGCAGTTGAGGCCTCTGAGCTGTCATTCAGCTCATGTGTGCCTTCTGATGTTGTCAGATATTGTCCGACTTGCTCATTCGCTAATTCCAGTGCGCTCTCTATTTTAACGCCATACCATTTGCAGAACTGCTCATATCGCCAGCTGTTCTAATCAAATCGCCATGTCCTTGTGGATTGCCACCACGTTCTCTCATTGTGTCAGCTTTTCACAAAAGTCCCACCGACAGGTGCTCGGCGACGTTCCTGTTGCGCTTTACGCAGTGTTTGCCCGACCGTAGGCTCAGATCTGGTTCACGGGTGCTTCAGTTGCTGCCAGAACTGTTGTTTAATTATCCTAATTGTTTGCACCCCAAATTCTTTGAAGCTTCTTATCTCATAATAATAAATCTCCACCCCCTTATCTTGGCAGTCAAGGTCCTAAAACATGTGGCCTCATCCTTTTTTACTTAAATCCTGGCATTGCCTGGAATGGGGGTTATTCGTCAGCTGGGGGAGTTCCTTGTGTGTGTTTTCTTGCCGTTGCTTTCTTTTTCTTTTTAGAATTAACTCTTGATCAAGCACTGATTAGTTGACTTCTCTGTGCAGGTTCTGCACAAGGCCGTGTTAGAAACACAAAGGTGGAAACAGCTTGAGTAGCGGTCTTTGATAGGCTTCAATATAAGATTCTCCTTCTGCGAAAAGTTCCATCCTTATTTGTGAAGCCTCTTCAGGTCATCTCAACAAAGATTAATCATCCTTTGCCTCCAAATCACTTTTAATATCAGAAGTGGACAACGTATCACAGCTCTCAGATTTTATCTCTGCATGTGTCTCTTCCTCTGAGTTGAATGTCTTGAGGTCAGGAATTGTCTCTGTCATTAAATATGTTCTCTCTTCTCTTCCCATGCTGACACGGGGGTTTTAAAAATAATTGATTGGAAACTTGGCTTCCAGCCAAGAAATGTGCAGCAAGTTAGGTAGGCAGGAGAGGGTTGAATGATCACAGCCAAGGATGTGCTTCCGGAGGGGACAGGGGGTGATGGCTAAACTCCAGAACAGGAAGGAGGGGTTCGGACTGGAAATCATCGGATTGGGCAATTAAGAGGTCTTGGTCTTGATTATCTTAACAAGAGTAAGTCCCATAAAGTAGCAAGGGCAGGCTCGGAGGACAGCAGATTGAGGAATAAATAGAATTCTCCTTAAGTAAAAACTTTAGCATCTATTTTTATGGAAATTGGCTGGGAGACAAATGAAGATATGTGTGATCTAAATAAAGATCTAGAACCCCGCATGCATTATATTGATGGAGGGAGCATCCATGAGTTTTGTACCGTAGATGAGTGGGTAGCAGGTTTGATGTTATTTTAAGAAAATTTATAAATTTAACCACTATTTTCATTCAATTAGAACACTACCATAAATCAAAAATCTACATAGAGGGCCCAGGTTCGTTCATCAGAGTTAGTGATATTTTGAATAAAGCATGGTAGAAATTACTTTGACCTAGAATTTATTCAGAATGGTTTTACTGATGGTCCATGCTTCTTTCTACTCACTGTCCTTAATTTTAATGGTAATGCATTGTGTAGATATGTCTGTTTATATGCCTTATGCATTATAACACATAATATGTGAGATATATATATATATATATATATATATATATATGCTTATATAAAGTAAATGTATTTTTAAAAACTTTCCTGAGGAATTGTTACATACTAGTTTGATTTTTTGGCATAGTGTATTGAATTCTTGGTCTGACACAGTTAACATTTCTGCATTGAGAATGCCTTTTATATTTGATGGTGTGTCATAGATTTTATTTGCCTTTTTTTTTTTTTTTTTCTTGCTTGGTGTAAACATAAAATAATGATAGAGTCCCAGTCAGTAGCGTCTTGGAGCTGATAAAACAGGGCAATATGATAGAGCGTTAAAGCTTAGAGACTTCGGCCTGCTAGTTTAGCTTTGCCTTAACTAGTGTTGGGCTAGTCGTTTTTGGCGATAGGTACATGATATTGCCTTTCTTTTTTATTGTGACAGTGGGCTAGGCACAAAGCTATGTCAATACAATGACAGGCTCCTCAGGGGAGGCGGAAGTGGGGAAGGGAGGACGGAACCTTAGGGCCCCTCGTGTGTGTCACCGAGTTATGGTTTGGGGTGCGAGGCACAGATTGGTTAACTGGGCCTGTTAGAAACTTGTAGGAGTGCTGGAGGCACTCATCTCTGATCTTGCAGCAAGGAGCCCCCTGACTGGGGGCCACTTCTACCCTCACAGACGTCTGTGGAGCATCTGCCGGACGCCTGGCAGTGTGCTCAGCCCTCCCACAAGCACTGCTCCTGGGCTTCCTCTGTCCAGTGAGATGGGCCACCAGGGGTCTATCTGCTGGGGGCCTGCTCCTCTCTCCATGGCCCGCCTGGGAGATGGGACAGGCAGCTGGCAGAGAGCTGGCTGAGCCGGGGGCTGGGTGCTTGGGCACAGAGGGCACCCAACCAGTACTTGTAGGCTGCCGAGTGGCAATCAGCTGAGGAATAGCTGGGCTTGGTGTTCACCTGTTTGTCTGAGAAAAGAGTGGAAACAGAAAGAATGGGTGTTGAGAATGACAGGGGGCTGATGGGAGCTTCTCAGGCCGCCGTGGACATCACTGCCCGCTTCTCACCATGGAAACACGATGCAAACCGTGGGGATGTTTGCAGAGGCAGCGCGCTGAGTCAGCAGCCGCAGGACAGAGCCAGTGCACGCAGGGCAGCTGCAGCAAACCCGTCCTCCCCCTGAAACCAGATGCAAACGGGATCGCTAAGCGGGGCTGCTGCCTCGCTGCCCGTGTGCACTTAGTTAATAAAGTCTCCTTTTTTTTCAATTAAATTATTACCTGTATTATCTGTTAATAAAGTCCGGGAAGGGGGAGCAACCGAGAGGGAGGGGAAACGTGGGGATCCATGGCGCATCCCTCTTCCTCCTGTGAAGGAGGTTAAACGGGAGCACGCAGACTGCCTTCCCAAGATGGGTGCATTGATGGAAAGGCTGGTCTGACAGCCCGTGGGCCCCCCCCCACCCACCCAACCCCCCAGAAACCTGGGGAGCCGAGCCAGCTGCCGGCCAGGAGGCTGCGTGTCCGCGGAGAGTACCCCATCTATCAGCACAATATGGCGCGGAGAGGGGTTTTATGTTGGTGCTAATTCCCCACTAAATCAGTAATGATTACAACCCCGTCCCCGCTGTCTCCCCGCAGCTGTTTTTCCATTTGTCGAGGGAGCGCGTGTTCTCCGAGGACCGCACGCGCTTCTACGGCGCCGAGATCGTGTCGGCGCTGGACTACCTGCACTCGGGCAAGATCGTGTACCGGGACCTCAAGGTAAACGCTCGCCCCAAACAGCCCGCTTGTTTCTGTAGAGAGAGGCCGAGGGACAGACAATGCAATCACAGTCACGCCGCTCCGAGAAAAGCACATTTAGTGGGGCAGAAAGCACTCTGTTTAAGGATGTGGGCACTGCACCTGGGAGGAAATGGCAGTCATTGCTATGGATATCGTTTAAAAGATTTTTTTTAAATATATATTTTATTGATTTCAGAGAGGAAGGGAGAGGGAGAGAGAAAGAAAAACATCAAATGAGGAGAGAGAATCATGGATCGGCTGTCTCCTGCACACCCTACACTGTGGATTGAGCCCACAACCTGGGCATGTGCCTGGAAGGGAACTGTGACCTCCTCGTTCATAGGTTGACGCCCAACCACTGAGCCACACCGGCCTATGTCCGAGATTTTGATGTATAATAATTTCTGCTTGGGTGCCCAGATTAAGTACAATCTACCAATAACAGTCTGAGTTTTCTGTAACTGTGCTGGATGATATTAAACATCTGATTAAAAGTCAAGTAACTTTGCAAGTGACATTTTAAAATGAGCTTCGTTATAAGAGTCTAACATCCGATGATGTATTAGGAAGAAATTTTTATAATAAGACTTTATTGGAGGGAAATATTTGGCTTGATTTCGGTGTTCATTTTTTTTTTGGCGGATTCAACACCTGCAGCATTTTAATATAGCATGGCGTTGGTTTGATTTGCATTTTAAAAAGGGCAGTCACTTCTGCCTCCAGCCAGTCACTTCTGGCCTCCAGCAGCACCGATCCTGGCACTCCCCACAGATTCCATCTTTACTGTAGCAGGAGGAGCGGTACAGGTTTGAGAAGCCATACAGGTAACACAGCTTCGGGTCTTTAAGAGTCTCCTTTTCCTCTGGTCCCAGCAGAGCAGAAGGACCATAGCGCTTTCTTGCCACAACTTCCTGTGCACGGAGCACAGAGGACAGAGATTTCCAGCACTAACATTTTCTCATTCAGACGCCGATCCATTCCCTCTGTCACATAATGCCTGTCCCCTTAAACTGGGTAAAAATGTGCTTTGTTATGGGAACTCCATGAGGCGTATTGGGTAATATGTCCTCTCTCCTGCTCAGGACTGTTAGATGACAACCCTCTGATATGAGTAGGCAGCAAAACCAGATTTCTAATACATAATGCTTCCTCTCAAGCCCCCCGTTTGTCTTCATCATTGCTTTGGCCAGTGGGCGCCTCCATTAGGCATGAGCATAATGCCCTGGTAACGAGGACTGAGTGTGGTGATAAAGCAGATGCACCGAGCTCATCCGGGGAGAGACCCTGGCCATCAGCGACAGCGTGCGTGCTGCAGTCTGTGGCTGACGAAAGGAGGGAGGAAAGCCAGGGCGTTCAGGAGAGAAAGCTGAGGAGAGATCGTTGGTAGATGTGTGCATGCCTTCTTTACTTGGTGGAAGCCTCCGAGGGCGGGAATCCTGTGGTCCTGTGTACGTTAGTGTTAGGTGCGTTAGGAAGTGACGCCCAGGTGTTCCGCTTGGAAAGGACTTCTAGGTGATTGATTCTGCTCATCCTCCACAACACTGATGAGTCTGTATCTATCTATCTATCTATCTATCTATCCATCTATCTATCTATCTACCTACCTATCTATCATCTATCCATCCATCCATCCATCCATCCATCCATCAATTTATCTATTTCAAAGAGAAAGGGAGAAGGAAAGAGATAGAAACATCAATGATCAGAGAAAATCATGGATCGGCTGCCTCCTTTACGCCATACACTGGGGATCGAGTCTGCAACCCAGGCATGTGCCCTGACATAGAATCCAACTGTGACCTCCTGGTTCACAGGTCCATGTTCAACCACTGAGCCATGCCGGCTGGGCTCACTAATGGTCCTTACATGTTCCGGAGAGTTGTTATGCATCTGTGTAAAACACCTATTGTAATAAGACTGGATAGTGAATTACCCTGGCTTATCATATACACTGCATCCGGGGTGTTCTTTTTAAGGTGATTCATACTGTTGGAGGACAAGTTGTTTTTGTCATTGCTGCTCAGCAGAGTGATATTTCAGGATGCTGAGAGTAGAAAAACAGTTGATGGGAAAGGGTGGACACTACTGTACAATAACTGGCTTGAAAGTTATGAAATACTTGTTTTGTTTGTTTATTGCATATTGAGACATGGTTTTGCTTAAGTCACTGAGCTAACAAAAGTGTTTCATAGGGTTTTGTTCTTGAACTTTCTCTTTTTCTTTAAAAAAATGTGTTATCTAGAAAAGCACACACCATTCTAATAATTTACACATCGGCCATTAAATGCTATCCTATATAATAAAAGACCAGCAACCAAATGGCAGAATGACTCGGAATGATCCGTCTACCAGTTGCTGTGATGCACACTGACCACCAGAGGGCAGACACTCACAGGGTGGGTCCACAGCCACTCGCTAACCAGTGGGCTAATCCCCACAAGCCACGCCCCAACCAGTGCACGAATCCTATGCATCCGGCCTCCAGTATTTAATAATGATCAATACAGTCATTGAATGCTTCCAGTGTGTTAAGTTCTGGAGTCAGTATCTCATTTAATTCTCAAAACAATCACATTAGGTTGCTACTGTTATTTGTCTTCGTTTTATAGTTTAAGTTGAGGCACATAGGAGTCAATAGCCTAAGGCAGTGATTGGCAAACTGCAGCTCCGAGATTTGCCGCGCCGTTGACTAATGAGTTTGCCGACCACTGGGACAGGGGCTTAATCACAAGGAACAACAACAGCCTGTAATTATTGGAATGGAGAGTCTAGGTCAGTGATTGGCAAACTCATTAGTCAACAGAGCGGCAAACCACGGCTCCAGAGCCACAGTTTGCCGACCACTGGTCTATACTATAATACACTCCTACATTTAAGCCATTAACATCTTCTTAAAAATTAGGAGCAGGACATGTATGTTTTTATTCAACAAAACAACAGACTCTCCAGTAAATACGTACATTTCTCATCACAGCAAGCTAGCAGAGGGAGGAAGAGAAAGGGGAAAGGGAGGAATCTGGAAGCCTGATGAAGAGATGGACTCGTTGTCATTTGTGCAAATTAGGCTTTTCTTTTAGGTTCCAGCTAGTGGAGAAGCATATGGAAGGCGCAATATTTCTGAATTTAGAGAAAATAAAATTTTTTTTTTGAAACGCTCAGCAGCCTCACTTCGCCGAACTATATGCCATAAAGGAAGGGTGTATGGAGCGTGTAGGTCAGCCAGGGAGCACAATCAGAACCACCCCTGAGGACATAGGTCTGTCTGGTCTTCCTTCAGTGAGCTCAGCTTGCTTTGCTGCATTTAATTTCTGGTTTACAAGACACTGGGTGACAGAACAGTATGATAGCATCCCACTGTATATGCAGTCGTTAATGTTCATATATGGAGTTTTGTTTTGAATTGGATATTGACTTCAGAGTTCAGGTAAGCACTTGCATAGATGGCCACACTGAGGAGTAGAATAAGTTGCCTATTATTTAGAAAGTTAATTTTCATTCATTCTGTTGATAATTTCTCTTGTGTATTTATATCCACATGAGTGGGTAAGGCTATCCGATCACAACTCAGAACCATCTACGTGTGATGACAGTCATAGCTTTGGGTTCAAAATAGGATAGGAAAATGATCAGTTATTGATGCTATTTTCAATGATATTGGGATTTGCACAAACTCTACCCTTGCGTGTCATAATTTTCACTTGAGGCAGATGATCTTGCTTCTTAGTTAAATCTCTGAGATTCTCTTTGGATATGTTTTCATTAATGGCTTCAAAAAGATTCCAGTTGTATAATATTGGTGCTGTATATTTTCATTAACTGTTGACTGTTTGGCTTTGACAGTCTTTACCTTTTTATGTTTGAAAGGGTTGGTATTTCTTTATCACAAAGAACTGCAAAAGAGGATACCACCTTAGCTTTCACAATACGATTTAGGTTTGATTGGTACCCACCATCAAAAAACGTTTCTGTGCGTGACTATTCTATAATAGCAATAGATTCCCAAGAGAACGTGTTGGAAACCATCTGTATGTATCCAGAAAACGATACTCATCTCTTCGGGATTATTTAGGTCACAATTTATTTCCATAAAAAGAGGATTGGTTTCTGCTTTGAAAAATTAGGTGAGCTTTAGTTCTTACACAGTAATGGCTCTGACTCCCATTGGATTAAATAATAGTTTCATCATCAAAATATTTGATAAAACATGTTTCTTTTTATGTATGAACTAGAGGCCCAGTGCATGAAAATCCATGCACTGGGGGTGGGGAAGAGTCCCTTAGCCCCCCTTACAGTCCGGGAGCCCTCAGGGGCAGGAGGCAACTTGGCAATCAGGGGAAAGCGACACCCCATCAAACCTCTGCTGCTGCCACTACCGGCAGCGCAAGCCTCAGCCAGCCCTGGTTACCTGAGCCTTGGGTGGCCCTGGGTGGCTGGGCTGCTGCCATCCGCCATCCGAGGCTTGCCTGCACCTCAGGCAGGCCCTGAGGGGCTGAGGGGACTGGGGGACTCCAGAGGCATGTGTGTGGAGCAGCTGGGCTCGCCTGCAAGCAGGTGGGGCTGAGGGGACTGGGCACTGCCATCTTGTGGCTGTGGGCACCCCCATCTTTGAAGGCGTTGCCGTCTTTGAGGGCGTGGCAACCAATTAACATAGTCCCTCCTTATTGGCTGTGGGTGCCATGTTTGAGGGTGGGACAGCCAATTAGCATATTTCCTCCTTATTGGCTGTGGGTGCCACCATTTTTGTGATGGTGTGAGGGTCAATAGCATATTCCCTCTTTATTAGATAGGATTACAAAACCACAAGGTTTGTAAGTCCGAAAGTTCTGTTAACAACTATGTCCTCTTTCCAAAGTCTCTTTCTCAGCATTCGATAATTGTTTCCAAACAGTATTTTCCTAGCTTGGAAGACTGTAGAATAATCCTTTCATTTTTCTTCCTATGCAGTTGGAGAATTTGATGCTGGATAAAGATGGCCACATAAAAATTACAGATTTCGGACTTTGCAAAGAGGGGATCACTGACACGGCCACCATGAAGACCTTCTGTGGGACCCCGGAGTACCTGGCGCCAGAGGTACTCCACTCAGACAAAAAGGGAACGTTGACCTAATGCTTGCCCAGGAGACATTTCAGCATGAACCAAATCTATTTTTCTTCCACTGTTTAACATTATATTGTAGGGCAAGGATATTTTATAAACTTGATGAACATAAAGGTACTAACTATAGTAGAGTAAGTTCATTTTTAGTTGGCCATATACATTTCATTTTGTGATTAAGCCTTTTAAAAAATGTATATATAATTGATGGTTTACAGAAAGGAAGGGAGAGGGATAGAGAGTTAAAACATCAATCAGCTGCCTCCTGCACTGCCCCTTCCTCCCCCCCTACTGGGGATGTGCCCACAACCAAGGTACATGCCCTTGACCGGAATCGAACCCGGGACTCTTCAGTCTGCAGGCAGACTGAACCAAACCGGTTTTAGCTTAGTGTTTTTTGTCAAGCACCTACATATTTGTTAAACCAGGATAATTTTGAACGTGTTCACTGTTTTAAGAGCAAGCATCTGAGTTCTTCTGGTCTTGGATGTGAACCGTTTCGCTAAGAACACTCATTCATCCACTAAGGACATATTGATGAATATTCATTAGGTGCCATGCATTATGTTAGATGCTGGAATACAAAGATGGTAAGAAATGGTTTTTGTCCTCACGTATTTTCGTGTTTGCTAAGATGATGAGCTATGGAGAATGATTTCTGTGCAGACAGGAACCGCTGGACTGGAGTTGTGCAGGGCGTGGCGGGACTGAAGGAGAGATGGCAGGAGCAGGAAGAGAAGAGGCAGCAGGGGGATGGGGGGATGCAGGCTTAGGCTGGGACTGTGAAGGAGGGAAAATCCTTCGGAATTGAGAGAAGGCCACACTGTGATCAGATGGTCAGTTGGGCGGATCGGCACAAGCTGAACCCTGAAATTTCTTGTACTTCCCTGTGTTAATGCCCACCTTTCTTTAAAAAAAAAAAAAAAATTTTTTTTTGATTGATTTCAGAGAGAGGGAAAGAGAGAAACATTGATGAGAGAGAAACATTGATCAGCTACCTCCTGCATGCCCTCTACTGGGGATCGAGCCTGCAACCCAGTCATGTTGCCCTGACTGCAGATGGAACTGGTCCCCTCCCGGTGCATGGGCTAATGCTCAACCACTGAGCCACATGGGCCAGACTTTCCTTGAGGGCATGGAACTGGGAGTTGTGTGTCAGACCTGGATGCAGTGCTGGGCACTGGTGCTCTGGGGAACGGCTCCCTGTCAGCCTTTCCCCTCCTCTTGCTGAGGCTGCGTCCTCCACCCCCATCTTCCAGACCCCCCTTCCCGCACCATCTGCATGGTCTTATCTGCCAGAAGTGCTGTGCTGTGGAAAGACAGGTGAAAGGCATTTAAAAGGTGCTTCAGAAAGGCTGTGAAAAGTCAGCTCAGCCCGCTTAACGTGCTCTGTGGCAGATTCACTGCTGATGTTTAAGTAAACTTAATTTTTTGTTTGTTTGTTTGTTTTTTATATTTATTTTATTGATTTTTTTACAGAGAGGAAGGGAGAGAGATAGAGAGCCAGAAACATTGATGAGAGAGAAACATCGACCAGCTGCCTCCTGCACACCCCTCACCGGGGATGTGCCCACAACCAACGTACATGCCCTTGACCGGAATCGAACCTGGGACCTTTCAGTCCGCAGACCGACGCTCTACCACTGAGCCAAACCGGTTTCGGCAAGTAAACTTAAGTTTTAAATGAGCTTAAGTTTCTCCTGTGGCAAAGACCCATCAGGAAAGATAAGTGTAAAAAGGCCATTTGTTGAAAAAAGAATATTTTTGAAATATTTGTTCTCCGAGGTCTTTGGATGAATCATGGATCTTTAGTGTTAGAGGACATGTGAGGCTGGGAATAATGTATTTTTCAAGAGATGAAGTTACAGCGCAAAAACGCACTTGCCCACGTAGTCAGAAATGAATGCGCTTTTCGCTCTTACTGCCACTGGAAGAAAATAAACCCGACCTGCCATCCATTATGGACAATAATATATTTTGAGGGGAATTTGTTTTTTGCAGACTCTCCTCTTCACTCCTCGAAATGATTAAAAAAAAAAAATTAGAAATCACACATCAGACCTTCCTGTTAAGGTTTATTATCCGAGCTGGCTCTCGCCACCGCATCCAAGCCACTTTATGCAGCGCTAATTATTTAGTCTCAGTTTTGCTCTTGAGTTAGCAGTACCTGATCAGCCCTCCAACTGCAAAACAGCCTGAAAATCAAATGCGGCTCACATGCAAGACCCAACAAAATTAAAAGTGTTAAGTGCGTTTTGGCAGTTCACTTTTATTATGCCCAGTCCTCAAATGTACCGGCGGGCCGTCATCTGCACGTTAGTTATTTTTCACGTGTTTATGCGATCGCACAAAAAGTACACGCTAAAGGGAAGCAGATGGTGACAGATGGGGGAGGTTGAATAAGGTGGTTTTGGAAGCCCAGAGAAATGCACTTCTGTAATCGTGTAAAAATAAAAATTATTTGATAATCAAGTTAGAACTAACAAAAAGATGGCAAGGAAAAAAAGAGAGAGAGAGAGACTGGATGGTTGGGAATTGCTATTCAGAGAAAACGCGTTTATAATTTTGTTTCAGATCACAGAAACCATTTTTTGTTGAAAATGTATTGTTGATGCCTTTTTAGATGTTAGAACCTCATTTTTTAGAGACCATCCACTTACTGTCTTTGTATCCATTTTTCTTTTGAAACCTACTCTTCTTTAATACATTTTATATAATCCCGATTTTGAAAATATCTGAAATAGACCAGGATATTTTGATGCAAAGATTCACTCAGAGCCATTGTGATGCTGTATAGATAATAGTAGAAATGGAAATTAGATTCTATTATAGAGGGGATCTAAAACCAGAGATCAATATGACTACCTCAGAACGAATTGGGAAAAACATGTAAATGACAGGCCAAGGTCATTGGTGGCATGGAGCGGTGCAGGCAGGGGGCGTGGTTGGAACCAAACTAGGCTTAAATGTATTGAATGGAATTTTATTCACTTATTTCAAATGCAGCAAGAAGAAATGTGAAAGGTGCCATTGTATGGGCTCTCTCAGTACTGTCGTTAGGAGATCTAAGAGAAATAAAGGAGGAGGCCCAGGTTATTGAACGTTTGCACGTTTCATCTGTAGATAAACAGCAGCTCGCACACTCGCATGTACTTAGCCCCCAGATGCAATCCTGCTCTTTCTACCAGATTGTGGAGCTGAGCCTTAACACTTGTAAGGTTTCTGTGAAAACGAAAAATGGTATTGGTAGCCTCCCTAATACTTCGTTTCACCATGAAAAATTCATGGAACACTTGTCTCCGGAGGGATGCTGGAACGCCTTCGCCTCCCGCAGGGTTCTGTGAAGGGCACATCCATGTTCATGGTGGTCGGTTCAGGTGGAAGGTGTGTGCTTTGTGGTCAGAATTCATACGTAAGCACTTGTCAGATGTCCGGCTCACTGCTGGTACTGTTTCCGGATCCTATTCAAAACCATCCCATTTTGTCCCCAGATTGGACACTTAGAAGAAAAAGTAAATACATATATTTTTATATATTTAAATATATATAAAACAAAAATAAATATATTTATTTTAAAAATATATACTTACATATATGTAAAATAAAGAATAAATATACTTATTTTAAAAATATATATTTAGCCGAAACCGGTTTGGCTGAGTGGATAGAGCGTCGGCCTGTGCATTGAAAGGTCCCGGGTTTGATTCCTGTCAAGGGCATGTGCCTTGGTTGCGGGCACATCCCCAGTGAGGCGTGTGCAGGAGGCAGCTGGTCGATGATTCTCTCTCTCATCAATGTTTCTAGCTCTCTATCCCTCTCCCTTCCTCTCTGTAAAAAATCAATAAAAATATATTAAAGAAAAGAAAAGAAAAATATATATTTAAATATATATAAAATATATTTTTTAATTGATTTCAGAAAAGAAGGGAGAGAGAGAGAAATATCAATGATGAGAGAGAATCATTGATCGGCTGCCTCCTTGCACGCCCCACACGGGATCGAGCCCACAACCTGGGCATGTGCCCTGCCCGGGAATCAAACTATGACCTCCTGGTTCATAGGTCAGTGCTCAACCACTGAGCCACGCTGGCTGGACCCAAATTGAACACTTAAAATATGAACCTAAATGATACTTTTTAGTTCAGTGTTGATGTCTGTTAGTGTTTAGAAGCAGCAGCTTTTACTTGCCTGGCGATCTGAAAGTTCTGTAGTCTATTTTTCACTTGAAATTTTTACAATGTTTTGTGGTCTTTTGGACTTAATTTGCATTTAGCACTTTGGAATGGCTGCAGGTTAGCATCAAGTTTAATTTTAAATTCTCCGAAGCTTAAGAACATGTACAAAACTAACGGCTAGCTGGTAACCTGCAGTATTTGACAGTGGCTGTTTTCACTGGGGTAGCAAAGCCCCAGTTTTTTCAAAATCCCATGATGTCTGATGCTTCCGGATGAAAAGAAGCATAGACATCCCTGGGAGGGAAGACATGTGTCAGCATGATTTAGTCACCAGCATTGCATCCATCAGGGATGTTTGTCGCCTGTTCTGGCCACAGATTGCTTTTGTAGCCCCATGTTAGCTGCATGCAGGGAGAGTGTGCTTGCGGGGAGGTAGCCAGAAGCCACGGCATTCTGGGTCCCAGCAGGGGGCAGCTACAATCTCTCAGGAATTATTAGAGCAGGTGACAGTATGTTCTTATGAACACCATACCAGGAAACACGGAATCCTTAATTCTTATAAAAGTTATACTTCCCCCAAAGCTGCAGTCCGTTTCAGCATCTGAATTAGGATATTTATAGGTCTTTTTTTTTTTTTTAAAGCAAATTCTCGTGATGGGAAGGATTCCCATAAAAGAGAAAGCGTGTCTGCGTATGTACGTATAAAACACACACCCATCCGCTACCTGAAACGTATGGGCACCAGGAAAAAAAAAAAAAGTTTGAATTAGCGGTAAATTGGTTCATCCAAGTTCACAGTTTACTTTCACAGCCTAGGTGTGCAGACAGTGTGTTCAGACGTTCCGTCCCTCCCCCGCCCATCTGCTCCGTCTGGATTACTGTCGAGCAGTGGGCCACTCTGGGGTACACATCATCCCCTTATCTCTGCTTGCCTCGGGTGCGTGGATGGCCTGGGCGTATACGCTCCAAGAGGCATCCTTCCGGTCTCCCAGCAAACCCTAACTGGTAAAAGGATATTGGAATGAATATGTGTGTTTTCTAAGTGACCATTAACCAAATAAATGTTTACATTGGGAACTTCCATTGATGGTATCATTTTAAGACATGGTGTATTAGTGAATTTGTTTAAATCAATAGCCATGCAAGAGCTCAATGTGCCCGCAACCGAGGTGCATGCCCTTGACCGGAATCGAACCTGGGACCCTTCATTCCGCAGGCAGACGCACTATCCACTGAGCTAAACTGGTTTTGGCGTAAATCAACCTTTTTGCTGGGGAGCAAAAAAATCATGAGAGGCAGCCAGAAGGAATGGCAACTCTCAGGTTAAAGAATATAAATTTTATATGTTTCTGTAATTGTGAAAAAGGAAGTGCTCTGAGTAAGGGAGAAAATTATCTTCTAGAAGTAATATACAAGAGGCTGTGGATTTTACGTTCACTCTGGAATTTCTAGAGTTTTTCCAAGTATTGCGGTTTGAAATAATTTATATGTAAGGAGTGCGGAAGGAGAGTATGTGAATGTAGCATGTTTTATAATATGCTAGTATATTCACGTGTAGAATATTGGAGTCACTTTCATCTCTCATCTATTTCTTTGCCCAGCTGTTTGGAGGGAGGAGTTGAACAGAAATCTTTCTTTGGAATTGACAGCACAGACACTTAGATCTTAGGGCGGTTCCTCCTTAACATAGCTTAAGCTTGTGTGTCAAAAAGGTAACACATCGCATCAGATTTGTTCAGGGCAAAGCGATACTGCATTACATCTATATGTCAGAGCACATTGTGTTCAAAAGCAAACCACTTAGTTGGAGAATCAGTGTTCATTTTACAAACCCAAATAAAATGCATTTTATTTTATCAAACAGATTTTTGTACAATGCAGTTTTATTTTTTCAGATGCTTATTTCTCTTCAAAAAATACCCCCCTTTTACATATATATATATATATATATATATATATATATATATATATATATATATATATATAATGTACTCACTTTCCCTTCTGGCTGCAAACCAGGTATTTAAGCAAAAATAAAGGATTGCCAGTTTTGCCAGCTGGGGACGAGAACCCGGCTGGTGAAACGTGGGTTCGGGAGGCAGTGAATCCAGCTTTTATGCTTTTTATGGTTTTGTGAAAAAAGAGGTTAAAAACCACATTTGGCTCGCTGTGTGTGCCACTGTTTTGCTGGTGGTGGAGGAATGCCGAGATTTTAAATTTTTTTTGTTCTTAGGTAAAATCCTGAATCTATTTGCAAAAGGCCCACAAACAATACAATCCATTGTACTAATCGGGCATGAGATAGACTCTTGAATAATCGAAAGTCACTGGCATTGAAAAATTAGCTGTCACAGCATTTCCTCTAAGTACACAAGTAGGATGTCTCGCTTCTTTAGATTTTTTTTCTCGTTTTCTTATGTTCTCACATTCCTCATCTCGAGCAAATAGATATTTGAAATATTTTGGGCTAACGATGAAAATGAGAATTTGTTGTTTTTCCCGAAAATTTTTGCTTCGCTGTGATTTCCGGAAGATTTTTGGGAAATGTCGGAGCTAGACTGGAGTTCTTTCTTGCCAGTGTTGTCCCAGGCTGCTTTAGCCACGAACTGTGATAACAGTCGCATTAAAATTTTTTTCATAGCCCTTGAAAATACCACTAAATATCTTTTAAGTAACATAGTTTTTTCTTGAAATCATACGCTCCATCTTTTTAAAAAATATATTTGATTTTTTTACAGAGAGGAAGGGAGAGGGAGATAGAGTTAGAAACATCAATGAGAGAGAAACATCGATCAGCTGCCTCCTGCACACCTCCCACTGGGGATGTGCCCACAACCCAGGTACATGCCCTTGACCGGAATCAAACCTGGGACCCTTCAGTTTGCAGGCCAACGCTCTATCCACTGAGCCACACTGTTTAGGGCATGCTCCATCTTTAAATACCTGGTGAGCCAAAGGTCCTTAACTGTCAATATGTCACGTGGGATTCCATGGAAGTATTGGTAAATTTTAAATAAAACTCACATCAGAGTCATCGAATGCTCTTACGTAATCAGTTGTAAGATTTTTTTAATTGATAAATTTCATAGGTATGGTTTTCTTGATCTGTTTATCCCAGAGCTAAGAGGATCACAAGTAAGCTTTAAGATTATTCAAATATAATTTAAAATAAAATATATCCACATATATATATGCAAATAAATGAAGAAAATTCTATTGAATGCGAAGCAAATCTAATTTTTAAAAAATGATCAGAATTTTCCTGGGACAGCCCTAGCTGGTTTGGCTCAGTGGATAGAGTGTCTGCCTGCAGACTGAGGGACCCTCGTTCTATTCTGGTCCAGGGCACATGCCCAGGTTGTGGGCTCAATCCCCAATAGGGGGTGAGTAGAAGGTAGGCATTCAATGATTCTCTCTCTTCATAATGTTTCTCTTTCTCTCTCTTCCTCTAAAATCAATAAAAATATATTTTTAATATTTTTTAATGGGACAAATAGCAAGTTATCATGTTCCGATGGGAACAGGTTGCTCTAACAGAGCCTGATGCTTTCATATCATTTCTTACTAAATTAATTTTGCGTGCAATGTATTCTGCAAAACAAATTTAAGGCATAAAGCCCTGGTGGTTGTGGTTCAGTGGTTAGAGCATCAGCTGGCACACCCAAGTATCTCAAGTTTGATTCCTGGTCAAGGGCATGTACCTGGGTTTCGGGTTCTCTTCCCGCCCCCAGTTGGGAGGCGTGCAGGAGGCAACCAGTCAATGTATCTCTCTCACATCGATGTTTCTCTCTCTTTCTCTTTCCCTCCCTCCGCCCCACTCTCTCTGACAAGCAATGGAAAAAAAACATCCTCATGTGAGGATAAACAAACAAAAAGAAGTTAGGGTGTATGGTACACTGGTATTGAGTCCCCGATTTTGTTTGTGTTTAACAGAAATTGCCACTGGGTACGTAAGCTTTGGATACTCAAGTTTATTAGTTCAAACCACAGATCTTCAGACTCGCTGGCGGCTGCCGCATTGGGGGCCTCCATCGTTCTAGCAGCCCTGCCCTGCGTGCTCCTCCGTGACACTGCCCCTTCCCTCCTGTCTTCCACGTGTGATCCATGTCCCCTAGTTCTCCTCAATTAGGAATACGCAAGGCATGTCCTGTGTCCCCCTGTCAGCATGGCTCAGCTCTAAGCTGCCACTTAAAGGTGAACCAACCTGGACAGTGAACCGGGCCTGAGAGACAACGTGCAGGCCTGCTGACGGCCTATCTGGTCCTCGGCCCATGCACGTCTGCCTGCCCTTGGCCTTGGTTGTCTGATACACCCCTTATGTCTACGCTGACCGTCTCTGGGAATATATCCATCCTTTCAAATAGTCGGTGTGATTGACATCTTTGGAGGATGCTTCATGTCCAAAGATCAAGATCTAAACGTTGCTACCGAAAGCCATTTGGCTCAGTGGATAGAGCGTCGGCCTGCGGGCTGAAGGGTCCCGGGTTCGATTCCGGTCAAGGGCATGTACCTTGGTTGCGGGCACATCCCCTGTGGGGGAGTGTGCAGGAGGCAGCTGGTCAATGCTTCTCTCTCATCGATGTTTCTAACTCTCTGTCCCTCTCTCTTCCTCTCTGTAAAAAAAAAAAAAAAAAAAAAATCAATAAAAATATATATATTTTTAAAAATCCAAACATGGCTCACGTAGGCTATAAGAGTGAGGATCCATTTTCCCGTGAACGTCCCGTGTTCTGTAAACGCGTGGCATTTGGCGTTGAAGGTGCGGCCGCTCATCGTCTCCCCGCTCTCGCTCGCTCGCTCTCAGGTGCTGGAGGACAACGACTACGGCCGGGCGGTGGACTGGTGGGGGCTGGGCGTCGTCATGTACGAGATGATGTGCGGGCGGCTGCCCTTCTACAACCAGGACCACGAGAAGCTGTTCGAGCTGATCCTGATGGAGGACATCAAGTTCCCCCGCACGCTCTCCTCTGACGCCAAGTCACTGCTGTCCGGGCTCTTGATAAAGGATCCAAACAAACGGTAGGTGGGCCGAGCACCACGCCCGGCGAGCGGGTGTGAGAGGGAGATGAGCGCCCGTGGGCCTCCTCCAAGTAGCCATGGCTTCGGGGTAGAGGTCCCCCCGACGGGGGCGCAGGCTTGTTTTTAACTGCGGGGCGTAGAATGTTTAAAAAACCGGTTTGACTCAGTGGTTAGAGCATGGGCCTGTGGACTGAAGGGTCCCGGGTTCGATTCCGGTCAAGGGCATGTACCTTGGTTGCGGACACATCTCCAGTGGGGGGCGTGCAGGAGATGAATGTGGACTGAAAGGGGCCCGGTAAGTAGGACGACAACTCTTAGAGGTTTGAGCCCCCGGAGATTGGCATTGCCTACAGAGAAGGTGTGTTCTGGATTGTCTGCTGGTTCCTTCTACAGTCGCTGTATGTAGCAAGCCCTCCGTCTGCAGTAAAATATGGGGAAGGCAAAGATGAACACCGAGTAACCCCCCCGTTTTGGGGTTTGAGGAATGATTGGGGCACAAAGCATGTGCTCACGATGCTCAGGTCACACCACGCAGAAGTTGCTTTTGAGGTGATTAGCCCGTCTGGGGGGTTGGAAGCCTTGAGCTGGCTCAGAAGGGCTTGGGGTTTGCACAGGGGTTCCCACGAGCAATGACATGTAAAGAGCAGCTGGCATCGCCAGTGACCACGGGGTAAGCGACTGCTCGCAGTGCGGAATGCGAGTTTGGGTAACATGGGGCGACGAAGCTGGCATGTTAGATTGGAAGGACCTTCCGTTTCTTAGAAAATGTTTGATCTTTGTTCAGAAGAGGATGAGATGCCACTGAGTTAGTTATTAAAGGACAATAATCTGGCTTGTGTTATGAGAAGGTGCCTCGGGCTGACCTGGGTGGATGGGAGCAGTGAGGGCCGGGGCAGGGAGGCAGAGCAGGTGAGAGAGGGTTCCCAGGGTCCAGATAAGGGGGTCCTTCCTGCAGCAGAGGTCTCGGGGCGAGAAGTAGAACTTGGTGATGATGACAGAGACTCAAAGACATGGAGAAAATCGGAGACCCGCGGCTCTCCAGCCTGGCGCTGGTCTGGAGAACGGACAGGTATGAAGAGGTGACGTACAGGCAAAGAGAAAATGCATTCTTCCCGTCCCGCATCCCTTATACCTGATGATAACCAGGACTCAGTAGGTTGGCACAGTTGGTGGTTTTCCTCAACTATATGTTTGCTTTCGAGCCCGTGTGCCAGCTCATAAGAGCCAGTTGTTAACATTTCAAGAATCGTGTGAGCTGGTTGTTCAACGCAGTCATTATTAAAAGCTAAGTTATACAGCCCAGCCGGTGTGGCTCAGTGGTTGAGTGTCAACCTATAAACCAGGAGGTCACATGCTCGGGTTGCAGGCTTGATTCCTGGTGTGGGCCCTGCAGGAGGCAAATGATTCTTTCTCAATCTCTCCCTTCCTCTCTGAAATCAATAAAAAAAAAAAAAATTAAAAACTAAGATATATAAATTTATAAATTAATATTAATATCAAAGATAATAAATACTCAAAACTCATCCCTCCGTAAGAATTTTGTCACATTTTACTGTTGGCCCTGCTGGGAGTATTTACATCATCAGAATTGGCAAACACTCTCAAGTCAGGGCTTGATTGATTGTTTTGTCGGTCATTTAGACTAGAGGCTTCCTAAAATGATATTGGCTTATAGAATTGACAGTGATAACAGCTACCACTTGCTGTGCTATTACTTACTGATTTCTAATCCCTGTAATAACCACCGGGCTGGGATTATCACCCCCATTCTACAGAGGAGTAAACTGAGGGTAATTAAGGTTTTCATTGTCACACATCCCAGAAGTTCCGGAGATGATTGCTCAGTTCAGGTGTATCACCAAAGCCCATGCTCTTTTCAGATACCATCCGGTCTTGAGAGGAGTTCCTGTTAATTAATAGCATAATAGGGAAATGAGGGCTTACACCGAAAGGTTTTTATTTTTTATAGCTATTCATCACAAGAACCACTTACCGCACAGAAAATCACATTTCACAAAGACTTGTGTTCTGCACTGGCTCATGCAAGTGACTCATGCTCATTTAATTTTATTCCTGTCTGCACAGCCTTGGCGGAGGACCAGACGATTCAAAAGAAATTATGAGACACAGTTTCTTCTCTGGAGTAAACTGGCAAGATGTATACGATAAAAAGGTAGGTTATCTCCGTGCCACGGTGTCTGTCTATTGTGGCTAAAATGAATTTTGCATCCAAAAAAAATGTGAGTCAAATTTAATAATAGCATGGTATTTTTCATTTTTTTAACCTGTCATTTAATTGAATATTGAACTTCTAGCACGCAGTCTTATTGATAATTTCGACTCCCAAAACACACCTTGAAATTCTACTCAGTATGGTGAAACAGTTGATTTTTCTTCAGCAGTACTCTTCCTTCCTTGGAGATGCAGGTTTCTTTCTAATATTATTCCACTTTAGCCAAAAAAATGTTCCATGATCATTTCTTTTTTCTTTTTTTTTTTTTTAATAAGTTTTATTGATTTCAGAGAGGAAGGGAGAGAGAGAGAAAGAGAGAGACAGAAACATTAATGATGAGAGTGAATCATCGATCAGCTGCCTCCATCATGCCCTCTACTGGGGATTGAGCCCCCAACCCGGGCATGTGCCTTGACTGGGAATTGAACCATGACCTCCCGGTTTATAGGTCGATGCTCAACCACTGAGCCACGGCTAGGCAACCCTGTCATTTTTAAAAGACGCAAATAATTTAAGTCGTGCTCTTAGGATGAAAGGGAATTAATTGACTTACACATGAAAACAGAAAGATATATGGAAAATCCCCAAGTATTTGGAAATTTGAAGTTTAAATAATTCGTGCGTTACAGGAGAAACAAAAAAGGAAACGTGGATCATCATGGCGTCCCTTACACTCACCAGTTCGTTCCCTGCTCTTCAGTTGTATCCTAAAGTTAACCTCCCTGCACTGAAATCTGTTCTCCCACACTTTTTCTTTCTTTGTACAGCTTGTACCTCCTTTTAAGCCTCAAGTAACATCTGAGACAGATACCAGATATTTTGATGAAGAATTTACAGCTCAGACTATTACAATAACACCACCTGAAAAATGTGAGTAAACCTTGAAGGCGATTCATAACACTCCGATGTAACAGAAGAAAAAAAAAAGTTGTTTTTATTAGATACTAGAGTAGAGGCCCGGTGCATGACATTCGTGCACTGGGTGGGGGGATGCGGGTTGGGGGTTCCTCAGCCGGACCTGCAGGAACCCCCAACAAATCCCCGAGTTTCCTGTGTCAGGGAATGAGCCTCGTCCTGTGGGCTCGGGCGTGCGGGATGCGAGAACCTTTTTTACTGTAAAAGGGAAGAAACGGAAATCTTGCTTTATAGACAGAGGTGTGTTCTGGGAACAGGCCAGCAGTAAGGAGGCGGTGTGTTCCTCTGTGCACACCGCTGCCCGCCCACCCGCTCGCCCTGCCTGCCGGTGTGTGTTAGTTACGGGGCAGCCTGGAGGGCGGCGCTGGCGTTCCTGCGCTCCTGTCTCTGCCCTCTGCGGTAGGAGGTGCCGGTGACCCAGAAGCTTCCGCTGCCCCTATGGCATCTGGGAAAGGTCCGAGAAGAGGGGCGCAGGAGCAGGGGTGCAGGCGGGCGTGGCCTGAGCCTCCGGCTTCTTCCTCCAGGTCCTTCTAGCCTCCTTCCTGCTCGTTATCACACTGCTCCCTGTGCACCTCCTAGCAGAGCGTGAACGGGTGCTCGGCCCGACGGGGCGGACTGTGTGTGTGGCCTGTAGGTCGCCGCGCTGTCACTGCTACTTGCTCCTGGCCCTCTCACCCCCACTCGCCTGTCTGTGCTGTGCAGTGACCTACGGCCTCACTCTCCCAGGCCTGCACGGTCAGGGACGTCCCCGGCTTTAAGGATGCTGGAGGGCAAGAGGTTACCCCCAAGGGTTAGGGTTCTGAGCCATAAGAAATGGGTTTAATTCGTTTCCCGGGCAGAGACACGCTCAGCAAAGCAAGCTGTTGGTGGGAAAACGGGTTCTCTGGCACACGATTGGCACCTGTCAGAGTCGGGATGTTAGGCTCCCGCTGCCTCTCCTCCGGGGAGTTTGACGTGACGTGACTCAGTGACCGTCCGCAGCCCGTGTGCCCAGCGGGGCTGACAGCACCGCGGACGGCAGTGCCTTGGAAAGGTGCGTCTGCTTGGTCCTGAGCAGAGTTTAGCAGCAGGAGGCGGATTCCCTTTAGGCACAGCGTCACCCAGAAGTGCGTGGCCAAGGAGCAGGACCAGGGCGCTGCCTCACGGTTGGATCGAAGGGTCCCGGGTTTTATTCCGGTCAAGGGCACAGGCTCCAGGCCCTGGTCCCAGGCCTGCCAGAGGCAACCAATTGATGTGTGTCTCTGACACCGTGTGTCTCTGTCTCTCCCTCTCCCTTCCACTCTCTAAAAATCAATGGGGAAATATCCTTGGGTGAGGATTTAAAAAAAAAAAAAAGTAGAAGGCAGAAAAGGCGAGCATGGCAGAAGAGCAGGAAGCGTTATCTTTAGTGCCCACCTCGCCCCGTACCGGGAGCCTGGCCATGTCCTTTCTCCCATCCGCCGGGCGCCCCCGAGAGGCTGGGCCGAAGGAACGGGCTGTGCGTGTGCGTTGGAGGCAGGGGAGGGGTTCTGCTGGAGGAAAAGCAGGTTGGGCATTTGAGGGATTCCTCACTTCGTTCCCTGTGGTCGTGCAGTCCAATGGGGGAGACCTCCTGGGGCCCCCTCAGGCAGGGAGCCCAGGGGCGGGGCCGGGAGCAGAAGCGCAGGGGAAGTTGTGGTGAAGGCCAGCACCTCCTCAGAACTCTGATGGGGTGATGGGTGATCATCTGAGATCAGGACAATCCTTCACACACAGGAATCCTGAGACGTGAAGGGGGAGTGGCCCCACCCGGAGCCAGCAGCTGCCTGGGCCTCCCATCCGTTCCCCGTGCCTGGTCCTGGCGCAGCCTCCTGTCCTGTCTCTCTCTCTCCATTCTGGTCTCACATTCGGTCCTAGGAAAACGGCCAGACAGGCAGGGCAGGTAGCAGATGTACAATAGACGTGAACTCTTAAACACCTGCACGGGCCCAGATGAAACGGAATCCTGGCGCTGCATTTGCAGTCACAGCTAAAGCGAGGGACAGAAAGCACTGACATTTCAGAGATCAATTTCAGGAGCTGATCAGGAGTCTCGGGAGCCCACGGGTGCTGGGGGGCCCTTCTAACTCATGTAACACTCTGGATCCCTCTGTAGTGTTCAGATTATTGAGTCTCAGACTGTGTGTGTCATGAAGGAAGTGACTTGCTAGTATCATGTCCTCCCAGATCACGTGTTTGGAAATGGGAGGCGTTTGAAACAGGTTTCCCTGCTGTGTGTTTTATGGACAAACACAAGTGTCTAGAAGCTATTGCCTCTGCATCTTCATTATCTAGAAGTTAGGACCGTATGGACCAGAGATGGCGTTGCCAAAAGCAAGTGTCGCCTGGCCAGTGTGGTTCAGTAGTGGGGCTTCAACCTATGAACCAGGAAGTCACGGTTTGATTCCCGGTCAGGGAACACGCCTGGATTGTGGGCTCGATCCCCACTTGGGAGGGGAGGATGTGCAGGAGGCAGCATCTCTCATCACTGATGTTTCTCCCCGTCTCCCTTCCTCTCTGAAGTCAATAAACACACACACACACACACACACATATATATATATAATATATATATATTTTTTTAAAGCGTAAGATTGAAATGACTGTTTCTGCCCGCAGACGATGAGGACGGCATGGACAACGAGAACCGGCCGCACTTCCCTCAGTTCTCCTACTCGGCGAGCGGCCGCGAGTAGGCCCCGCGCTGCTGCCCGAGACTCACCCCGAGATCGGCTGCGGGACGGCGGGCAGTCCGGCCCCTCCCTCCGCGGGCGCCTCCAGACACCCCGACCGACCGACCGACCGACCGGCCAACCGGCCGGCCGGCCCGCCCCGCCCTCGCCACCTCCACCCACCTGAGAACACACATATACGCAAATACACTCGACTTTCCGTTTTTTTGCATGAAATTGTATCTCAGTCTAAGGTCTCATGCTGTTGCTGCTGCTGTCTCACTCTTAGAGCAACTCTCCGAGGTCGCCGCCCGGCCCCGGGAGCCATGAGCCCTCGCCGCCCGTCCGCCCGCTGGCACCTCCTGTCTCCCGCTGTGGCTTCTCTCCGGCAGCGGAGGGTCAACGAGATACACGGACGCTAGGTACATTTTTTATTTTTTAACTCTCTAGCAGCTACACCAGAACCTAACGAGCCTGAGAAGACGCAGGGTGTGATTCAGAGCGAGCCACGGCGGCCGGTGCGGGAGAGCCCGGTGGCAGAGCAGAGCCCGGCGCAGCCGGCGGTCACGGCCACGGTCACGGCCACGGCCACCGCCGTCCGGCCCACGCCCGTCAGGAAGATCTGCGAGGACTGCCCGTCGGGCGGGGTGTGGCCTCTCCCGGCGCCTGCATCCACGTTCCTGTTGGATCCCGTAGAGGAAGACATGGACGTCCAGACCTCCCAGGCAGATGGCAGAGGAACACGGAAGGCAGGCAGGAAGGAAGCAGATGTGCAGCCGAGTCAAGGTCATTCCAAGGTCGCTGGTGGCGCCGGCACCCAGAGAGCCCCGCTTCCCTGGCGCTGGGAAACCGTATTCCATCGCCTGACCGACCGCCTCTGACGGCTGAGAAGGCAGGCGGGCGGAACGGTCCTGCTTGTCACCAGAACGCGTCCCCCGAGGTCCGTGAGTCTCTTTGCCTTTCCCGTTGCAGTTCCGCGTGAGTTGGCTTTTCCTCGGACGGACGTCAGAACTCCGAATGCCCTCTCGTGACTCCGTTCCTCTCGCAGTAGTATTTATTTTTTAGTGACGAGAATCGCCGTCGCGGCCCCGACGTAACCCAGAGCGGACGCGCCGCCGCGGTTCCCTCCGCCCCGCGTGCGGGGGACAGGCCGGCCAGCAGGACTCCGCGCCTTCCCTCCTTCGAGAGAGATGGCTTTGGCCTTGGACTTTGTCGAGGCTCCGGGACGGGACTCGCCGGGTAGGACCTGGTTTCGGGAGAAGAGACGCTGCCCGCCGACCCCTTGGTGCTAAGAACGAGAACATCCCCAGCTCGCCCACGCCCATGGGGTCACGACGCAGACCCAGGGCTGCTGTCTGCTCCGCCGAGAAGGGAGGAGTCGGGACGGCCAGGCCGCCAGAGCAGAAACGCACACGGAGTCCGGAGTGACGCCACGTGAACCCACCCGGCCGAGTGGACGCATCGCAAGTCCTGGCCACGGAGGCAGGGGAAGCTAAGAGCCCGGTGTGCGTGTGCGTGCGTGTGTTCTGATCATGGTACATTCATCGCCGAATCAAGCCATCAGGGAAACAAAACAACACCCAAAAGGAACACCTCCAGCCGTCCCCTCTCTGTATATACTCCCGTCCCCACGCTGCCCTGCCCCCCACCGGCGGGGGGCGCGTATGCAAACCTCATCTTCCTCCTCCATCGACGACGATCTTCAGACTAAACCCTTTGGTGCTAGGAGCTGACCTTTTCCAAAGCAGCCGAGGAGACCCAGGCCGGGGCCTCCCGGGGCGATCCTGGAGGTGTGTTTCCTTCAGGTCAGCTCTCCGAGCTCCCACACGGAAGGCCACGGTGTGGCGCAGGCTGGTGACCGAGGGGGGGGCAGGCGATGGCCGAGCGGGGTGCCTCATACTCACACGCAGCTGTCTTAGCCGCGGCGCCAGGAGTGGACGTGCGTACGGGAAACCACTGCCGGCGAGGGTGGCCCGCTGGGACCGCCGGGGGTCAAAGGGCATTTTCCTAAGGCAGCTAAGACATATTCCACGTAGACGTTATCCTGAGTTTTCATATCTCTACCTGAGTGAGGTCCATCCTTAGTAGGAAGTTGCAGTCATTGGTAGTTCATTTCTTACACACATATCGCTCAACTTTTTATTTTTTATTTTTCCACTTGGAATTATGTTGAATGTTTCACATGGACAAGAAGGTAGACTAGAAGGTATGTCTTGTACGTTGTCTTGCATTCATTTGGTTTTTTTTAAAAAAAAAAAAAAAAAAGACACACACACAACAACTACAGGTGAGAGGAAGGGGAGAGAGCTGGGACTGGCTGCCCGCGGCCCGGGCTCCCTCCGTGGGACTCCACACACTAAGCACATCGGTAGCTTTCTCTTTGTTTCTTTCCACACACGAAGGTGATTCCCATGACCTTGGCCAAGAGACCCGAGGCAGCGCCGACAGCGCCCGGGCTGGCCACTCCTCACCGCCGGTGCTCGGGCCCGTCGCCGGCCCCCAGGGCTCCTGAGGGTCCTCCCAGGTGTCCCCTTGGCCTTGATCTTGAGAATCACCCTTCCCGGGGCTCCCAGATGTCAGTCAGCCGGCCGGAGGCAGAGCGGAGAGAGGGGCCTAGGCAGAGGGGTTCTCACGGTTTGGATTCCGCCCGTGGCCAGGCCCGAGCCCCGGAGTCGTCCTCAGCGCAGGCGGGACGGTGCGGGTGCCGCCTTGAACTGGACACCCGTGACCTCTGCCCCCTCGGAGGACCTCGGCCCCCCCCCCACCCCCCCCCCCCCCGCCGCGTGGAGGCGGGCAGGGCAGCTCACAGCTTCGCTTCCCACACGATCGCACACCCAGTACCGTGTCCCCCCTCCCGTCCCCACCGGGGGGCGGGGGGGTCTCTGGCTTCTCAAAGCTGACTGTTCTCTCGGGGGGGCCCCTTGCTTCTCCGGGGGACGGAGCAAGGACCCCCCCCCCCCTCCTCCTAACTGCAGGGTCTCCACACACCTCAGTGTCCACACTTTGCTGCTACTGTTCGTACCGTCTCCGGTAGAATCTCCTCATCCTGCTCCTGGGGAGTGCATTGCAGGCGAGCATGAAATGTAAAGTATTTATTTAAATAAAAAGAGAACCTCTCCATTAGCGTTAGCGTTTGTGTGACATCTCCTGACCTTGCTAGTTTCTCTCGTTAGATCCGCGCAAGATCTCGTCACCGGCGAAGGGCGTCTGTCGGCAGACGCCGCGACGAGCCCAAGGAACTGTGTCCTCCCCACGACTGTCGGTCACCCCGAAACCGTCTCTCTCCCCACCCCCCTCTTCCCCCCCCCCCCCCCCCCCGAGTCCACGGCCCACACGGATGTGAACTGAGGACGAGGACCTGTTTTTGTACACTGTACATCCTTAGTATTTTTACACGTCTCGGCCAGGGGTGCCCGTGTCTCCCCCCCGTACAGACAGCTGAATAAAGCACTGTGTCAATCCGCTACTTCTCCGCTTGTTGTTGTTGGATGTGGTTCTGTGATCGCAGAAAACGGAATCCTGGCCTTTTCTGGGGGGGGAAAAAAAAGGTTTTCAGGAGCTCCACCTGGTAGTCACCGGCCTGGGATAAGATGTGGCAGGAAAAGGTATAAAAGTTAGTAGCACCAGTCACACGTGGGCTTCGTCCATCCGTCTAGTAAGACGGCAGGCGTGTGGCTGTGCAGCCCTGGCGGAGGCCGTGTCCCAGGGAGGGGACTCCCGGCACCGGGTCAGCATAGCCCCCGGGGTGAGGCCCTCCCCACCTCCCCAGCAGGCGGTCTGGACCAGGCCGAAGCCGCGTGGCTCATCGGTGACGTCTTCCTGGCCACATGAGGCTCAGCTTCCTTCCTCCCGGGGTACCTGCTCCTGGAATTGGGGGCACAGTAAACGTAGACATGAGGGGGATGGAGGGGCCAGGAGATGGACCTCGGTCTGATGGACCTGGGGTCCTCGATGGAGCTTTTTTCTGACGTTACCTCATAAGACTGCCCCTGTGGGGCCTGGCTCTCCCCTGGGATTCGGCCGGACAGAGGACCGGCTTAGGGACCAAAATCAGACAAGTTGGATGTGGACGTGGCCGCACGGATGCTCCCCTCCCCACACCACGGGGCTGACGGTCCGGGAGGCGGGGATCAGTGCCCTCTGGTTTCCTCTGGTGCTATTTTTAGACTCGTAGGTCATTTACTCCTAGACCAGGATTAGGGACAACGTCCATCCCTTACGCCACGGCCTTGATCTCCAGCGTGGAGGGTGAGACCGAAACCGCCTGACTCCGAGCAGAGATTCTGCTCCTTCGGGCCAGAACCTCATGCTGGAGAGGCTCGCGTGGTCTTTGTGCGGGCACCCCTCCCCCCCCCAAAGCCCCACACGGTCACTCTGAGAGGCCTGGCTGGTGACAGTGGCAGGGGGTCACTGGCCCCGAGGTCAGCCCGAAAGCGGGGACTTGCCCAGGTGGCAGCTGCCTGTCCGGTTCCAGTGCCATCCTCAAGGACAACGAGGCATGCCAGTCCCGCTTTACCCCGTAAAAGCATCGGGGCCTGTGTGTAGCTGAGATACCGGTTGAGATTGAACGGATGGTCTGTGTCCAGAGGCTGAGGGAGGTTGGGCGTTCCCAGGCCCCTCACTAAGTTGAGCCCCCTGGCCGGAGAGGCCTGACTGTCTGTGATTGTTGCTACCGTGTTTCCCCGAAAATAAGACCTACTTACAGGTTTCCTTCTGAGTGAAATATAAGACATCCCTCCCTCCCCGAAAATAAGCCCCCACCCCCCCAGGCTCTGTCTCAGAATGCTATTGCTAAACGTGAGAGATTTGGTCCACTGATTCTGAAAGAAATGGAGTCACAAGAAATTCACCAGGAAATTCAGGAATTGGATTGCTGTGATGATGTTCCAGAAGATGATGACATGATTGTCAGTGAGTAAATGAGTCAATTCTTGATACTGTAGGATTCAGTTTGTCTGGTTTGTGTTGACAACTACCGTACTACCGTACCGTATACAGGTAATAAAGTTCCTTTATTTTCATTTAACAGTAAATGTGTACCGTATTCTTCTTCATGGAAAAATAAGACATCCCCTGAAAATAAGTCCTAGCGCATCTTTGGGAGCAAAAATTAATATAAGGCACTGTCTTATTTTCGGGGAAACAGGGTAACAGCGAGGAGAGGAGGATGCTGAGGACTCCAGGTTAGCGGGATGCGGTCAGCGGAGTGTCTCGGCTGGAGGCGGGAGGCAGGGTGGAAGGATGCTCTGTGGGTGGCGGAGAGGAGAGGAGCATGGGAGGCAGGAAGAACACGGTGTGTCCTCCTGCCCTGCGGCCTGGTTACAATATGTGCCTTTTCGGTGTGTCCTGTCCATCACTACATGGTAGAACGTCAGCATCATGACTCGAGTCTTTCCCAAGTTCGTTTATTGAAACCCATACGTGTGACACACATCGCATACACATGAGCAGATGTAAACGTGCAGTGACTCGAAGCCATTCCCAGAATCCCTCGCCGGGCGGGTGCCGGCTCCAGCCGGAGATGGGGAGGACCAGCCCCGGGAAGTCTCGGTGCATTGTGGCACGCCCCGTGCGGATCGGATGAATGTAAATATTCTCTGTAAATCACTGGTTCCACTGTTCCATCCGGGTCAGCCATCGGACTGTGGCATGCTGGGTCACTGGAAAAAAAATAATAAAAAATAAAGAGGACGTTTAAATAGATCCTGTCCTTCCATGTGATTTGTCTTCTCCCTGGTATTTGGAGGAAAAGAATGTCTTATGCCAACAATGGAGAAAGTGGATGTAGCCAACGGGATGGAGAGTTTGCAACTCACCTTCCCCAGTGGAATAAGAACATAAGGTGAACTCTTTTTAAAAAAAAAAAAAAAGTTTATTGATTGGAGAGAGAGAAACATTCATGTGTTGCTCCACTTGCTTATGCATTATTGGTGGATTTTGTATGTGCCCTGACGGGGATCAAACCCTCAACTCGGTGTATCGGGACAATCCTCTAAGGCCAGTGGTCAGCAAACTGCGGTTTGCAAGCCACATGCGGCTCTTTGGCCCCATTGAGGGTGGCTCTTCCACAAAACACCACGGCCTGGGCGAGGCTATGTTGAAGAAGTGGCGTTAGAAGAAGTTTAAGTTTAAAAAATGTGGCTCTCCAAAGAAATGTCCATCGTTGTGCCATTGATATTTGGCTCCGTGGACTAATGAGTTTGCCGACCACTGCTCTAACCAACTGAGCTACCTGGCCAGGGCCCATTTCTCTCTCTCTCTCTCTTTTAAAAAAATTTATTTTCATTGACTTCACAAAGAGGAAGGGAAGAGGAGAGAGAGAGATAGAAACATCAATGATGAGAGAATCATGGATCGGCTGCCTCCTGCACGCCCCACACTGGGGATCGAACCTGCAACCTGGGCATGTGCCCTGACCAAGAATCGAACCGTGACCTCCTGGTCCATAGGTCGATGCTCAACCACCGAGCCACGCCCACCAGGCAGGGTCCCTTGTTTGATGCTTTACATCTGCAGCGCAGACAGACGCCTGCATCTCGGGGACGAGCCGTGTGAGATGCTGTGGCGGAGCCCCGTCTCTCCCCCGTCCACAGAAGGAGATGCTGACTCCTGCCAGGGTGTGGCGCCTGAAAACGGCTCCGTTACCGCGAGCAAACCCGGTGCAGGCCGAGTGTCCCTGAGGAACTGCCTGGGTCACCGCCAGCTCTGTGGCTGCGGACCACTCACGGTAACACAGGGAAAGGCCTCCCCCCGGAACCTCCCCCCTGCGGGTGGAAGGAAGAGGGGGTCTGGCAGGGGCTGTCAGTGGTGAGCAGGTGTCCATGCGTCCACTGGTCAGGGGGGTCGGGCTGTGGAGTCACAGGTCAGAGAGGTGAGTCCCGCTGCCCGCCTCTCAGTGCAAACTGCGCGGGGAAGCACGCAGTCCCCCTCTGTGCCGAGGGGGAGGCCCCGCGGTGAGGGGACTGGATGGGGAGCTCAGGAGACACCCCTCCCTCCCAGCGTTCACCCCTGCAGGTGAATCAGGACGCGATGCGGGCCTTGGGCCGGCCTGGTCTCTGTTTTGCAGCCTCGGCCCTGCCCGCAGGTGCCCTGGGCCTGAGGGGCAGAGCGGCGGCACCTGTGAGCTGCTTGTTGGGCTTTCCCAGCCTGGGCCCAGGCGTACAGCGAGGTCGGAGGTCAGCATCCCCGCTTCCTTTTCTTGTTTTTATTGTTCCCACTTGGTCCAGTGTGTGGGAGAGGCCTCGGGTGGCTTGAAGGATGTTTGTAGGCCAAGCCAGAGACGGCGCTGAGGCCCCCAAAGGCCTCGGGGCTCCACGCCGAGCCTGGCTGGATGGTGAGCCTTGCAGAGGAGGCAGGTGTGGCCCCTCTTCCCAATGAGCGGCCCTCCACGGGAAGGCCCGGGCAGCCCCGCAGGAAGGCCCGGGGGCGGGGCTGCGGGCAGAGCCAGGGCTGCGGCTCCCAAGGGCCTGCGTCAGACCCTCTCCAGGCCCCGCGGCCTCCAGGGCGCCCTGAGGGTCCTCCCTCCTGCCAGGAAGGCCCCTGTCCTGGGAGGAGGCGGCCACTCACTGCAGAGATGCTCAGCGCCCTGGCCCCATCCTCAGAGCCACCCCGTTGTGTGCAAACAGAAGCCCCGAGAGAGGTGAGTGTGGGGCGCAGAGAGGTGAGTTTGGGGCACAGAGAGGTGAGTGTGGGGCACAGAGGGGTGAGTGTGGGGCACAGAGGGGTGAGTGTGGGGCACAGAGAGGTGAGTGTGGGGTGCAGAGGGGTGGCCGGCAGGTGGGGGCTCCCCCCAGTGGAACAATGGGGTGACTGTGGGGTCGTGGTAGGGCGGCAGGAGGGAGTCAGGGGGGAAGAAAGCGGGGTGCGGGCTGGTCTGGAGGCTGGGGTGCAGGGGAGACTTGGGGGAGAGGCCGAAGGGGGTCGGGGCTGGGGAAAGGGCGCCCCTGGGTCTGTCCCCGAAACCCCTGGACCCGGGCTGGCCCAGCGCCCTGGGCTGCTGACTTTCTCAGAAAGAGGAAAGGTGGTATTTACATCTCACAGAGGTCTCCAGGCTGACAGAGGGGTTTTGGCACAGCAATTACAAAATGTGCGCTGGCCGGGGGGGCATGGGGACAGACCTGGGGGACTCTCCTGGGAGCTGCCCGGGGCTTCTGCTCTCCGGCCGCAGGGGTGCCCGGGCCCTGCGGTGGCAGAGGGGCCCTCTGTCCTCGGTGATGCTCGGCCGAGGCTGCCACGGCTCCATCTGACCCTCCCACGGGCCTCCCTCTGCGGCGCCTGCAGCTGCTCTGCCTTCGGCCCTGATGGGCCTGGCCGGGCGGGCGGGCATGAGTGAATCTCCCCCTCGCTCCCCGGCGGGGCTGCCCGCTGGCCCGGGGGGCGGGACGGGGGTCCGTTCTCACGTCCGGGGTGTGTTTCAACAGGAAAGGTCATGCTGTCACGGGCTCCGTCGGGGCGAGGTCAGGGGGAGAAGCCGGGGGGATGGACGGCAGGCTTTTCCCGCACCAGCTCCGGGGAACGCGGTTCTCAGCACGAGTCCTGAGGGCCGGCCACCCAGCACCCCGCCCTCAGCAGGCCCGACCCCTGCCGGCGGGGGCTCCGGGGCCCGCCAGGGAGGGGCCAGACATGGGGTCCTCAGCGTGGACAGGCCGGAGTCACCCCACTCCCGCCCCAGCATCCACTTCAAGGCTTTGTTTTCTTCGTTTTTTAAAAATATTTTTTATTGACTTCACAGAGAGAGAGGGAGAGAGAAACATCAATGATGAGAGAAAGTCATTGACCGGCTGCCTCCTGCACGCCCCCTACTGGGGATGGAGCCCACAGCCCGGGCCTGTGCCCTGACCGGGAATCGAACTGAGACCTCCTGGCTCCCAGGTTGGTGCTCAGCCCCTGAGCCCCGTGGGCCGGGCCAGGCCCTGAGCCTTCGGTTTGGGTGGGAGCTGCTCTCCCCTCTGTCCAGTGCCCCTGTGCGGGGAGCTCGGTCCACAGGGTGAGCGCTGACCTGCTACGTCACCGGCCGCCTGGCACGTGTCGCCCTCAGTGGCTGAGCCTCCAGGACATTTCCCGGCGCGGCCCCTCCTGCGCCTTCCACCCTGCGGCGAAGCTCGGCTCCCTGCCCTCCCCTCAGGGCTGAGGCCTGATTTCCAGGAAGCAGCTGCCTTCCCGTGCGGGGACCAGGGTGCTCGGCCATCTCACTCCTGGGTCAGCCCCGCCACCTTCTCCCCGCCCGCCCGCCTGCCTTCCTGCCAGTCAGCCACGCCCCAGCCGTGGCCTCAGAGTGCTGAGGCCTTGGGTGGGGTGGCCACAGTGGCAGCCATAGGGGCTGCTCTGCAGGTCAGGGGGGTTGGGGGTCCAGGGCACCTGTCAGTGCCCTCCGTGGGCGAGCACTGTGGCCCTCTCTCTGTTCTCTGAGTCCTAAGGGAAGCCTCTCTCCACAGGCCCTGACCTCTGGTCTAAGGCCGTGGTCGGCAAACTGCGGCTCTTTGGCCCCTGGAGGGTGGCTCTTCCACAAAACACCACGGCCTGGGCGCGTCTGTGTTGAAGAAGTGGCGTCAGTTTAAGTTTAAAAACTGTGGCTCTCCAGAGAAATGTCCGTCGTTGCGCTGTTGGTATTTGGCTCCGTGGACTGATGAGTTTGCCGACCGCTGGGACAGAGGCTCAGTCACAGGAACAGCAGCCTGTAACACTGGAATGGAGAGTCTAGGGCGAGGTCTAAGGCATGTCCCAGGTGTGAGCTTTAAGTGGCTCAGGGGTTCCCGGCGACCAAGCTGTGGGCCCAGCAGAGCCCCTTCTGTCGCTTTGTCCCCAAACCCGGGCGGGGGCACCTCTGGGCCCAGCCTGACCGGCCCCCCCCCCAGCTGCCCCTGCAGGTGGACCACCCGTCCTGCGGCCGCGCTGTCCCCGTCCCTGTGCGGTCACAGGCCGCCCCGGGGAGAGGCATCTGTCCCTGCCTGCAGGGCAGCCGCAAGGCCCGTCCGCAGAGCCGGGGACGCTGGGCCCAGCCTCAGGCTCACCCCCTCCCTGCCCAGCAGGCCCGGCCCCCACGCTGACCGGGACACAGGGAAGCCGCCTTCCCCTGGGGATGGCCACCCCCAACTCCCACCCCACCCCTCCCGCTGTGCCCTCACCCCTCCCCCTGGGCCCTCACCCCTGGCTGGGCCCTCACCCCTGGCTGGGCCCTCACCCCTGGCTGGACCCTCACCCCTCCCCCTGGGCCCTCACCCCTCCCCCTGGGCCCTCACCCCTGGCTGGGCCCTCACCCCGGCTGGGCCCTCACCCCTCCCCCTGGGCCCTCACCCCTGGCTGGGCCCTCACCCCTGGCTGGACCCTCACCCCTCCCCCTGGGCCCTCACCCCTCCCCCTGGGCCCTCACCCCTCCCCCTGGGCCCTCACCCCTCCGGCTGGGCCCTCACCCCTCCCCCTGGGCCCTCACCCTGGCTGGGCCCTCACCCTGGCTGGGCCCTCACCCTGGCTGGGCCCTCACCCCTGGCTGGGCACAGCTTTTCCTGGAACCACTGTTGCAGCTGCAGGGACAGGAGGTCAGGGCAAGGTCACCGGGCCCAGCTCCTCGTCCTCCCATCGCCGGACAATGACGGGCCAGCTGGGCTGGAAGGGGAAGCTGGGAGCCGGGAGGGCACTGGACAGGTGGGGGCCTGCGTGGGGGTGGGGCAGCGAGGGCCTGACTCCTCGGCTCCTGGGAACTGCATCTTGGGGCGGGATGAGGGCTGGGACGTGGGGGGGGCGGGGGGGGACCCCCACCCAGGAGGAAGGGGTCAGAGGTCTCGCAGCCTCCAGCTCTGCGTCTGGCAGTCCCCGCCCTCTGCCCGGGGCAGGGGCCTGGCAGGAGCAGGACGGTAAACAGAGGCAGGGGATTCCGGGGGACAGACGGCGCCACCCCAGCGCGCCCCTGGCTGCGGAGCGGGAGGCGCGGGCGGCAGACGCCTGACATTCGGGGTGGCTGTGCCGGAGCCGCAGCCTTTTGCAGGCAGGAGCCCTGCTCCCCGCGCCACATGCAATATTCAGTGTTTCCTTCACTTGTCTAATTGACTCAAATATTTAGCTCCTTTAGGGTCGCGATGGCGGATGTACGCTGCGAAATGCAAGTCTCCCCGGAGCCAGAGGAGATTCCGCCTCTCCTCTCCCCTGAGCTCAGGACCAGGGTCGGCAAACTGCGGCTCCCTGGCCCCTGGAGGGCGGCTCTTCACAAACACCGCGGCCTGGGCGAGGCTGTGCTGAAGAAGTGGCGTTAGGAGAAGCTTAGGTTTAAACAGGGGGGCTCTCCACAGAAATGTCCGTCGTTGTCCTGCTGATGTTTGGCTCTGTGGGCTGATGAGTTTGCCGACCCCCGGGCGAGGACAGAGGGAACCGCGAGCAGCAGGGCGAGGGGAGGACGGACAGAGCCCTGTAGCCTTTCCAGAACAAGGCCACGCGGGGTGACAGCGGGCGGGGAGGCCGTGGCTGTGGGTCCCGGGGGGACAGGGCAGGGGGTGTCGGAGGGACAGGGCAGGGGGTGTCGGAGGGACAGGGCAGGGGGTGTCGGGGGTCTCGGGGGGACAGGGCAGGGGGTGTGGGGGGTTCCGGGGAGACAGGGCAGGGGGGTGTTGGGGTCCCGGGGGGACAGGGCGGGGGGAGTCGGGGTCCCGGAGGGACAGGGCAGGGGGAGCCGGGGTCCCGGGGGGACAGGGCGGGGGGAGTCGGGGGTCCCGGGGGGACAGGGCGGGGGGAGTCGGGGTCCCGGGGGGACAGGGCGGGGGGAGTCGGGGGTCCCGGGGGGACAGGGCAGGGGGAGCCGGGGTCGCGGGGGGACGGGGGGGGGTCCCGGGGGGACAGGGCAGGGGGAGTCGGGGGTCCCGGGGGGGCAGGGCAGGGGGTGTTGGGGTCCCGGGGGGACGGGGGGGGGTCCCGGGGGGACAGGGCGGGGGGAGTCGGGGGTCCCGGGGGGACAGGGCGGGGGGAGCCGGGGTCCCGGGGGGACAGGGCGGGGGGAGCCGGGGTCCCGGGGGGACAGGGCGGGGGGAGCCGGGGTCCCGGGGGGACAGGGCGGGGGGAGCCGGGGTCCCGGGGGGACAGGGCGGGGGGTGTCGGGGGTCCCGGGGGGACAGGGCGGGGGGTGTCGGGGGTCCCGGGGGGACAGGGCGGGGGGAGTCGGGGGTCCCGGGGGGACAGGGCGGGGGGAGTCGGGGGTCCCGGGGGGACAGGGCGGGGGGAGTCGGGGGTCCCGGGGGGACAGGGCGGGGGGAGCCGGGGTCCCGGGCCCCCATGTGAGCAGCCCCGCGCGGGGCTGCGTGTCATCTGTGCGAACAGGCCGGGGGCGCGGTGGCAGTTGAGCTGCATTTGCTCGGCGGGTGTGAGCAGAGCAGGGGAGCCGCTCCGGTTGACAGGGTCTCGCACACAGTTTTGAAGGAACCAGGGCACACTTGCGCAGAGTGGGTTTTCATCTGAAAAGTATTTTTCTGGGAATGGATCGGTGTTTATTTTCGAGGCTGACAATCCGGGCGAGAATCCGGGGGGAAAACAAAGACACAGCCGTTTGGTGGGAATCAAGTTGTTTGTTTTCGTGGCGTTGGCACGCCTTCCGGAAACTCCTGGTTCGGTGTGTGCGCGCCGGTGGCTCCGAGCGCCGTCTGCCTGGCAGGGAGCTCACCTCCTGGGGCACCCCCAGCGGCGGGGGGGGGGGGGGGGGGTCCCGGGGTGCAGGGCAGACCCTGCCAACGTGCATCACCTCCGGGTCCCAGCGAGCTGGCCCTCCCTTTGCTCCAGGCCACACACCGGCCTGCTGCCCGCCCAGCTCTGGTCTCTGCGTCCGGCCGGCCCGGCAGCTCAGTTGGTGAGTCCGTTGGTGCGAGGAGATCCTGTCCGTGACGTTGAGTATAATCACATATATGGCTGTTGGGCCCGTGTGCACGCGTTTAAATCACATTCGAACGGGAACTGGCTGCCAGGAATGCTCCGAGAGGCGTGGGGCCAGTGCATGAGTCGCGGGCACGTCGGGAGGGACTGAGGGAACCCTCCCCGGCGGCAGCTGGGCCAGAGCCACGTCCACCACCACGTGAGTGCGTGAACAAGTAAGCCGGTATGGCCCGGTGGCTCAGTGGTTAACCGCCCCCTGTGAGCCAGGAGGTCACGGCTCCATTCCCGGTCAGGGCACGTGCCCGGGTGTCGGGCTCAGTCTCCAGTGCGGGGCGTGCAGGAGGCAGCGGGTCAGTGGTTCTCTCCGATCGGCGACGTTCCTATCTCCCCCTTCCTCTCTGAAAAATCAATGAAAACATAGAAATTAAAGATATGAAACAACCCCGAGCGGGGGAGCCGGCCGCCGGGTGAACGGGCAGCTCGGCGACCGGCTCCCTGCTGTCAGGCCGCCCAAGCTCCGGGGCCCAGCTTCTCCCTGGACGCCGGCGCCCCCTCCCCAGGCGCCAGGCGGAGAGGGTCGGTGCCAGGCTGGGTTCCTCCTGTGGCCCCGCACCCCCTTCAGGACTGGGAGGGCATCTCGTGACGTTTTTTATATATTTTTATTTTTTTTACAGAGGAGAGAGAGAGATACAGAGTTAGAAACATGGATGAGAGAGAAACATCCACCAGCTGCCTCCTGCACACCGCCCACTGGGGATGTGCCCGCAACCAAGGTACATGCCCTTGACCGGAATCGAACCCGAGACCTTTCAGTCCGCAGACGGACGCTCTATCCACTGAGCCACACCGGTTTCTGCTCAAAGCCCTTTCCCAGAAGCCCCTCCACCCCGAGAGGCAGGCGCTTCACCAGGCCATGTCTCCCGTCAGTGCCCTCCGGGGGCGAGTCCGGAGGGCCTGGGCTCCGGCAGCGCCTGAGCCACGGCCGGGCAGCCGCTCGGACCAGCCCGGCTCTCCCACAGCCGAGTGAGGTTCAGGGCCTGGGAACCCGCACGGCCCACTGAGGCCCAGCCAGGCCCGAGTGCCCATTCCAGAACTCAGCGGGAGCGACTGCGAATAAAAGCCTTTCCCCAGGCTGGTCGCTTCCGGTCGGAGGCCACAGGCCGCCCCAAGCTCTGTCACCTGCTTAAGGGGGACACATCAGGGGTGACCCTGCCCAGAGCAGCTGCGCGGCCAGCACCCCCCCTCTGAGGGGTGCGAGGAGGACAGAGATGGTCAGGAAGGAACTGGGCACAGCAGGCCAAAGAAATGCCAGCTTCCTTCTCTCCTCCCCCAGCTGGAGGGGCCCCCGGAGCAGCCACGGGCACAGGTCCGGGACCCAGCAGGAGGGGATGTGCCCCCCGCCCTGGGCCAGGGAGGCCGCTCGGCCCCGGTGAATGACAGTCCCTCAGGGGCGCCTTCTGGCCGCGAGGATTCCCAGGGCCCTGAGACGCGGCTGTGGGGCCAGCCAGGCTGGTCTGGGCGGCCAGGGGCTCAGGGTTCAAGTTCACTGCAGGGCCTTGGGCTCCTCAGCAGAGCGCGTGCAGGCCTGGGTCCCGGCCTCCCCTGGGCACCATGCCCGTGGCGAGCGCCAGCAGCCCGTTCTCTGGCCGTGCCCCTGTCTGAGCACCCATGGCTAAGGGGCCCAGACATCCTGCTTTCTAACAATTTGTCCCACGTCCCACGGTGTTTTAAAAAAGCCCCGATTTTTAGAAAGAATCTTTTAAATCTTTTGGACTTTTTTAAAACGCCGCGGGACGCGGGACAAATTGTTAAAAAGCGGGACGTCTGGTCACCTTACCCATGTCACACGTGAGTCTGAGGGCCCCATGTCACATGTGAGTCTGAGGGCCCCATGTCACACGTGCATCTGAGGGCCCCATGTCACATGTGCGTCTGCCAGCCCCTTCGGAGGCCGGCCAGCCGGGCCGAGCAGAGCCAGGACGCTCATACCCGTGTGCTCCGGCGGGAAGGAAGGCCGTGCTCTCCTGAGGATCTGAGGTTTGGGGTTTTTCTCTCGGTATTTAATTCGGCAGCGATCGGTTTCCGGGCCCCGATGGCCCAGGCTGGGATCTGAGAGCTGCGGGCAGGCAGAGGGGGAGGTGGGGGTTGGAGGGCAAACCCCGTGTGACCGTGTGTGGCCCAGAACGGAGACAAGAGGCCCCACGCCCCCCTCCGCGGGCAGCTGGAGCGGCCGGGGACTCCCTCATGCCCGCGCCCCGGTCGGTCCCTCTGTCGGGGGCGGAGGGAGGCCGTGGGGCCAGCCCTGCTCGCAGGAAACACTGACCGCGCCGGCTACCCGGGCTGCTGCATTCTGTCACAGAGGCGCCTCCTCGCTGGCCGGGAGCTGGCCCTGGGGGCTCTCCTGGGAATGGGCCTCCTCCCGGTGACCGCCTGCTGCAGACCCCGGAGCCCGGCCCTGCACACCCAGGCCTGGCACACCCCCAGGCCGGCCTGTGAGCCGCCCACTCTGCACCCCATCCCTATCCCTCTGCTCCTGTCCGGCCCCTCATGGCGGGAGGGGCGCAGGCTTCTGTGGGTGACCTGCTGCTCCCCCACGCTGCCCGCCGAGGACGCAGCTCTGCCTGCTGACCCGGCTCAGGCAGTGACAGGCAGCCCGGACCCCGTGGTTGCCCACCCCGGCCGGGAGCCTGCTCACCTGCCTGCAGACCCGGGGCCCTGCCCTTGGCCACCGCCAGCCGGGCTCAGCCGCCCGGCTCCGGCAGGAAGGGGGCCGAGCCGGCTCTGTGGCCCGGGGCGGAGCGGCCATGTCCCCTCGCTGCTGGTCCCGCGGGCCTGTGCCTTCCCGGCTCCCCTGGGGAGGGGAGCGAGAAGGAAACCCGACATTCCCGCTGCCTGCTGGGTACAGTTCAGTTCCCCTGGGAGCTGGGCTGGGCTGGCACCCACTGGGCAGATGGGGAGACTGAGGCTACACCAGACGTCAGGCTTGCTCAGTCTGGCAGCATTCTGTTCTCTGAGCCTGTAAACACCTGTGTTCTCCAGGGTGACCCAGGCGGGGTGTGAAAATGCAGGTTCCTGGGCCGAGGCGATGCCCTGGATTCTGTGTCCCTGAGTCCTTTTGTTTTCTTACCCTCACCGGAGGGTTTATTTTTTTTAAATATATTCTTATTGATGTCAGAGAGGAGGGGAAAGAGGGAGAGAGAGAAACATCAGTGAAGAAAGAGACTCATGGATGGGCTGCCCCCTACGCGCCCCACACCGGGGACCGAGCCTGCAGCCCGGCATGTGCCCTGACCGGGAATCGAACCCTGACCTCCTGGACCGTAGTTTGACGTTCCGCCACTGAGCCAGACTGTCTTACTGATTTGAGAGAGAAGGGAGGGAGAAGGAAACACCAATGTGAGAGAGAAACATGGTTCAGATGTGGCCCCTACATGCCCCAACTGGGGATGGAACCTGGAACCTAGGTGTGTCCCTGACCAGGACTGGAACCCCCAACCTTCTGGTGTTTGGGACGATGCTCTAACCACTGAGCCACCTGGCAGGATGGCGTGTGCTTCTTCACTGGCATCTCAGCTGACCGTGGAGGGTGGCGAGGCTCGGCTTGGAGCAGCGCCCTCGCCCTCGCCCTGGGCACAGCCTCAGGGGCGCACCGTGGTGCTTGGGCGGGCCGGGGGGAGAGTCCAGGTGTGTCCTGGTGCCCAGGCTCAGGTCAGGGGCTGGCAGGGTGCTGGGTGGGGGTCACTCTGTGGGGAACAATGAGGCCTTTGCAGGGGGGTCTGGTGGGCCGAGCGGGAAGACCCCGCAGAGGATAGAGAATCCCAGACACACACGGTCCTTTTGAAAGGATGATGAGAGACAGTTTCTCCTCCTCTCTCTTTCCAGATGCGTTTTCCCATGAATCACGCCGGCATGGGTGTGTGACGTCCCCCGGGGACTCAGGGCCCCTGGGCGCACCCCTGACTGCAGGCCGAGGCCACGTGGTCACCCCAGGATCCTAGCAAACGGCTGGAGGCGGAGAGCCCGGCCTCTCGGACAGAGAGCAGTGGTTCAGACAAAAGGGTTCGTGCTGGGCTCCCAGCTCGCTTGCACCCACTTTTCTCCTCTTCCTCCCCCTCCTCCCCCTCCTCCTCCCAGCAGGTCCGGGTCCAGCCCAACAGGTCCGGGTCCAACCCAACAGGGGACCTGGGCTGCGGACTCAGACTCAGGCTCCAGGCAGTGTCCCTGCTGGCTGGCTGTGCCTGTGTGAGCCTCAGTTTCCCCGTCTGTAAAATGGAGCCGATACTCCACGCTGCAGGGCGAAGGGGGTTACACCTGTCACCATGCCAGCCTCCCCTGGCATCGACACCGCACTCCCTTTGCTGTCGGGCATGGTGCCACCGTCTCCTCCGTTTTTTCTCTTTTGGGGACACAGGAAGCAAGTAATTCTTGTTCTGCATCTTCGATTCTTCAGTAAAGTTTGTGTTTGTTTAAAAATGGCTTTGCCTGGCTGTTTTGGCTCCGTGGATGGAGCGGCGGCCTGAGGACCGAGGGGTCGTGGGTTCGATTCCCGGTCCAGGGCGCCTACCTCCAATGCAGGTTTCCCGGCCCTGGTCAGGGCCCCGCAGGAGGCAACCAACCGACGTGCCTCTCATGTGGATGTTTCCCTCTCCCTCCCTCCCTCCTATTCTCTCTGGAAATCAATGGGGAAATATCCGTGGGAGGATTTTTAAAAAGGCAACACAGGGGCTTTTATAACCCATGCATCCCCCCAAAATCTTAGCTCGATGGTCAGGTAACTTAGGACGAGATTTCTATTTCCTCACCCAGTCCGGCTGTGCACTTACCTCCTCCAGGCGCCCTTCACAGCTGACTCCCGGCCCCGCCCCCCACAGCCCCGGCCCCGCCCACTGCAGCCCCGGTCCCGCCTCCTGCAGCCAGGCCCCGCCTCCTGCAGCCCGGCCCCGCCTCCTGCAGCCCTGGCAGAGGTGCCTGCCTGGATCTGCTCAGCAGGTGGTGTGGCCGCTGCACAGCTTCAGCTCCCTAGAGAGGCCGGGCCTGTGCCCCCCACGGTGCCCCCCACATGTCCCTGTGCCCCCCATATGCCAGCACAGCCTTCAGGATCAGTGTTATCCCCGATAAAACGCAGCTGTGAATCGGAAACAAGACAAAGAGCCACGTGCAGACCATCCTGAAGACACCCCCCTTCCCCCCACACACACACATACACACACACACATACACACACTTACACATACACATACACACATACACACACATACACACAGTTACACACATGCACACACGCACACACATACGCATACATACACACACATGCACACACACACACACGGAGGAGTGTGCAGGGTACCAGGGGTCTCAGGGCCCTGAGGGACCCCCTTCCCCCGCCAGCGCATGGTGTGTGTGTCCCTGGGGTCTCAGGCCCCCCTCCCCTGAGGACCCCCTAGCGCGGGGTGTGCGTTACCTGGGCTCACAGCCCATCCCCTCCCCAGAACACTCCCCCAGCGCGGGGTGTGCGTGTCCCTGGGCTCTGAGCCCCCCCCTCCCCAGAACACCCCCCAGCGCGGGGTGTGTGTCCCTGGAATCTCAGACCTCCCTCCCCAGAACACCCCCCAGCGCGGGGTGTGTGTCCCTGGAATCTCAGACCCCCCTCCCCTGAGGACCCCCCAGCGCGGGGTGCGTGTCCCTGGAATCTCAGACCCCCCTCCCCTGAGGACCCCCCAGCGCGGGGTGTGTGTCCCTGGAATCTCAGACCCCCCTCCCCAGAATAGCCCCCAGCGCGGGGTGTGTGTCCCTGGAATCTCAGACCCCCCTCCCCAGAACAGCCCCCAGCGCGGGGTGCGTGTCCCTGGAATCTCAGACCCCCCTCCCCTGAGGACCCCCAGCGCGGGGTGTGTGTCCCTGGAATCTCAGACCCCCCTCCCCTGAGGACCCCCCAGCGCGGGGTGTGTGTCCCTGGAATCTCAGACCCCCCTCCCCAGAACAGCCCCCAGCGCGGGGTGTGTGTCCCTGGAATCTCAGACCCCCCTCCCCTGAGGACCCCCCAGCGCGGGGTGTGTGTCCCTGGAATCTCAGACCCCCCTCCCCAGAACAGCCCCCAGCGCGGGGTGTGTGTCCCTGGAATCTCAGACCCCCCTCCCCAGAACAGCCCCCAGCGCGGGGTGCGTGTCCCTGGAATCTCAGACCCCCCTCCCCTGAGGACCCCCAGCGCGGGGTGTGTGTCCCTGGAATCTCAGACCCCCCTCCCCTGAGGACCCCCCAGCGCGGGGTGTGTGTCCCTGGAATCTCAGACCCCCCTCCCCAGAACAGCCCCCAGCGCGGGGTGTGTGTCCCTGGAATCTCAGACCCCCCTCCCCCGAGGACCCCCCAGCACGGGTGTGCGTTACCTGGGCTCTGAGCCGCTCCACCTCCTCCGTCAGGCTCTGCCTCTCCTGCAGGAGCGCGTTCTGCTTGCTCAGCAGCTGCACCAGTTGCTGGGCGGTGGCCTGGCTGTGCTGGTCCAGCTGCTGCAGCCTGGACAGACGGAGACGGAGAGACCGGCGAGTCAGACACGGCCCTGAGCCCTGTCAGCCCGGCCTGAGGGTCTGAGGGGCCCTGAGGGGGGCGGCCCAGCCGGAGGGGCCCGGGAGCGGGCACCGCACACCCGAGGTCAAAGGCCAGGGCCAGCCTGCCTCACCGGGCAGCTGGACGCCCCCCCCCCCCAGGGCAGACACCAGCCTCTGGGCAGCGGCGAGGAGGGGACATGGGCTCAGGGTGCCCACTGCTCAGCACCCAGTCCCTCACGCGGCGCCTTGCTGACCAGGGTCTTAAAGACCCTAAATCCGTCCCCTGCCGACGGCGCCCGCTCCAGGCTCGCCCTGCACCCCCACCGTGTGCCCCTCTGTCACCGACGTTTCCTATCCGGCTCAGCGCAGGCGGGCCAGAGGCGGGGGTTCAGATGGGACAGGGAGCCAGCACCCCACTCTGAAGACATGGCTGCCCCCACGCCCCTGACAGTCCACAGCGGCCAGGAGCACCCACGTGACATTAGCTTGTCTTTTCACGCACACACGCACACACGCACACACAGGCAGCATGCATGCACATGCACTTATACATGAGCACACACAGGGTTTTGAAAGCTCGGGATCCATTTCAAGCTCTAGGCTCCGTGTCCAACACTGAGGCAAAGACCCCAAAGCCTGTTCTGCAGACACCGGGCCTTCGTGGGGGCTCTGAGCAGAATCCAGCCCCCTCCCCACCCTGCACCCCACCCCCGTGTCCAGAACTGAAGGGGCGCCCACCTGGGGTGGGGGCCTCATGCCGGAGCCGTCTCCCAGGGCTCAGAGCCCAGCGGGTGGAGGACACGGACGCCACTGCTGCACCCACAGGCTGGGCTCCCCCGGGCTCATCCGTGCACAGCCTGCTGCCCCCACTGCACCCCGTAACATGGAGCAGCAGCAGCAGGCGGTGAGCACGCCCCAGACCCTGAGATCCTTGCCCGGCTCACACAGCCCTTCAGTCAGCCCCCCTCCCCGCACTCTCCCGAGGAATGGACACAGCGCATGCTCACACAGCCCCAGGCCCAGGGTCCGGGCCTGGGCTGGTCCCGCCCACCGGCCTCCTCCCCAGCCCTGGAGGAGGAGAGTGAGGCCGGGGACAGGGGCCTGACCAAGCCCCTCAGAGAAAGATGAGCATCTCATGATCTCACTCCTGTGTGCAACCCAATGGACACCATCAGCTGATGAGCCAAACACACCCACAGACACGGACACAGGGAGCAGACGGGAACCTCAGAGGGAGGGGGTGGGGAGAGAGCACAGAGAGCATGTGTGCGTCTGTGCATAACCCAGACACAGACGGGGGGAAAAGGGGCTGGTAGAGGTCAATGGGGAAAAGGGGACACATGTCATACTTTCATCAATAGATGATTGGATCCAAAAACGATGGCACGTCTACACAATGGAATACTACGCTGCCATAAAAAAGAAGGAATTTTTATCATTGGCAGCAGCCTGGATGGGACTGGAGAACATCATGCTGAGTGAAATAAGCCAGTCAATGAAAGAGAGACACCACATGACCTCACTTATGTGTCTGCGGCGGCGCCTCACCCCCAGCCTGGGCCTCAGTCAGACCGGCCCCCCATTCCCGGGGCAAGGGGGGGGGTAGAGCCCACAGCACTGTCCGGAGCACAGTCACAGCCCCGCCTCTCCGTCCCCTCCCCTGCTCCTGGCTGGACACAGAACGTGCCCCGGTGAAGCCTGCCTGTGGCTGTGTTGGGAAGGCCCTCTGCCCCGCCCGCCCCACACACCCTGGGAGGAGGAGGAATCATCCGGTTTCCGAGCACAATCCCCACGGGCCCTTCCCTCCCAAGACCCGCCTCTCATCCCTGCAGAAGGCAGGTACCCCCCTTTCCCAGAGGCCCCGGGGTGCCTGGGGGAGCTGAGGCCACCCCCCCCCCAGGAAGCACCTGTGCCTGCCGGCCAGTCCCTGGGGCGGGGCACGTCTGAGCCCTCTGCACCCCAGGCTGGGGCACACACCCGGGCAGAACCGAGGAGTCTGGGGGAGCAGAGCAGCCGCGCCCATCCTGGGGCCCAGCTCCCCGGGAGTCACCGGCCTGCAGGGCAGCGGTCTCCATGGGAACCAGCTGTGCATCTCAAGCCCGGGATGCAGATGCCGGGAAAGGCCCCGGTGTGTGTGCAGGGCCGGGCCTCCGTGCTGGGCCAACGCCATCGGCCCCGCACGCCCTGCAGGTGCCATGAGAACCAACACGGTTTTAAAGGCGCAAAACCCGAGAGGAGACGGAGCAAGTGGGGTGGCAGCAGAGGACTCTGCGAGCCGGGCGGCCGGGCGGGCGGGGAAAGCGGCTCATGCAAAACAGAAGCCGCCACGCACGCAGCCAGCCCCGGTCCTATCCTCAGACACGCGTTTGCTATGAATACTGTGAAAGCCAGTGAATACACATAGTCACATTTTTTTTTCGTGTTGTATGTGATACATTCCGAATATATGCAGTGTGTACTAAGTTATGAGGCGCCATCACCAAGTGAACATTGTGAGCCGGGTACCAGCACTGGGGGGCCACTCCCCGTGGACCTGTCTCCGGGCCAGACACGTGCACCCCCAGGGCCCCGGCGGCGGCCAGGGTTCTCATTAATATGGATATGTATACACACATATACACAAATATGTATACACACATATACACAAATATGTATACACACATATACACAAAAATGTATACACACATACACATACTGTGTTTCCCCGAGAATAAGACATCCTCCAAAAATAAGACCTACTTACAGGTTTCCTTCTGAGTGAAATATAAGGCATCCCCCCGAAAATAAGCCCCCCCCCCAGGCTAAACATGAGAGATTTGGTCCACTGATTCTGAAAGAAATGGAGTCACAAGAAATTCACCAGGAAATTCAGGAATTGGATTGTGATGATGGTGTTCCAGAAGAGGATGACATGATTGTCACTGAATAAACGAGTAAATTCTTGATACTGTAGGATTCACAGTTTGTCTGGTTTGTGTTGACAACTACTGTACTACCGTACCGTACACAGGTAATAAATTTCCTTTATTTTCATTTCACAATAAATGTGTACCGTATTCTTCATGAAAAAATAAGACATCCTCTGAAAATAAGACCTAACGCATCTTTGGGAGCAAAAATTAATAGAAGACACTGTCTTATTTTTAGGGAAACAGGGTACGTACTTATCTATACTTAGAACAGGGCGATATGCAAATTTGCCTGGGACACCTTCACATAACAACCGAACAGCAGGAGGGTGGGGCAGCGAGCTACTCATGCACAGATTCGTGCACAGGGCCACTGGTGTGTACGTACGTACACACACACACACACACACACACACACACACACACGTACATCCTCACCCAAAGATATGTTGTTGTTGTTGTTAGCCCTCACCCGAGGATATTTTTCCATTGGCCCTTAGGGAGTGGAAAGGAGGGGCAGAGACCGAGAGAAACATCGATGAGAGAGACACATGGATTGGCTGCCTCCCACAGGCTCCCTGCCCGGGGCTGGGCATTGAGAGCCTGCAACCCAGGTACATTCCCGCGACTGGAATCGAACCTGCGACCTTTCCATCCAAGGGGCCAACACTCTCACCACTGTGCACCCCGGCTACGGGGGACTCACCACCTTGGTAGACAGGCTGGCACTCCAACCCGCTGAGATGGCCGGCCAGGGCCCTCAGACGTACGTTGATTAGTTTCATTTGCAACCCACAACGTCACCAGGGAGCATCCTGCAATCTGATGCTGGCATATACACTGTTGTTTTTTGGGGGAGGGTTGTAGTAAAATGCCTTTTGTCCTGAGATGGTTTCAGACCGGAGTGCCTCCCTGTGGTCACTGTGGCCACAGGAAGGCTTTCTCTCCCCTGCTGAGCCATGTTCCCCAACTGCTCAGGCCCAGCTCCCCCGGCTGAGGCTCCTTATGGATGGGAAGGCCATTTTCCTAACAGCGTGTGGAGTGAAAAGGTGCAGATACTTTGACTGTAAAACACGCACTCAGTACCCTATTCCAGTGGTCGCAAACTCATGAGTCCACGGAGACAAATATCAACAGGACAACGATTGAAATTTCTTTGGGGAGACAGAATTTTTAAACTATAGGTACATTGTTATTAATGTAATAAGGGTATGTGGTATTTTGTGGAAGAGCCACACTCAAGGGGCCAAAGAGCCTCCTGTGGCTCGAGAGCCACAGTTTGCCGACTGCTGCGCTATTCCCAGGAGCACGCTCTAGCATTTACCCAGCACTTGCTTGGAGCAAGGGGCGTCGAAAGTATTTTATTTTATTTTACTTTTTTAAAATATATTTTATTGATTTTTTACAGAGAGGAAGGGAGAGAGATAGAGAGTTAGAAACATCGATGAGAGTCATCGATCAGCTGCCTCTTGCACACCCCCTACTGGGGATGTGCCTGCAACCCAGGTACATGCCCTTGACCGGAATCGAACCCGGGACCTCTCAGTCCGCAGACCGACGCTCTACCCACTGAGCCACACCGGCTTTGGCGGGTCCCCGTTTCTAAAACCGAGACAAGAAGGCCTCCAGATCCTGCCGCCGTGAGTGAGCACCTGGGTGATTCTGATGAACTCTCAAGTTCACGAGCCACTGGGTCTCTGTAACTCATGACCCTAACCACACCCCCAGGCGAGGCCTCCTGAGGAAGAAGGATTTGTGTGGCTCCAACTGTGATCCTCGCAACAGCCCGGGGCCCACCTGAGAACGCGCGGGGGGGCTCCGAAGTCCCGGTGACACCGGGTGACCATCTCGAATCCGTTCCCTCCCGTGTGCAAGGAGAGGAGGCGCTGGAGCCGGGCTCCGCAAACCTCACACCCCAGGCCACACCCAGCCTGGCCCACGGCCTGCTTCTGTTCCGCCTGCGAGTTAAGAATGGTTTTACCCTCTGGCCGGTTTTGCTCAGTGGATAGCGCACCGGCCGGCAGACCAAAGGGTCCCGGGTTGGATTCCAGTCAAGGGCATGTATCTTGGTTGGAACTCTAGAAGGAAGGAGCCAATCGATGTGTTTCTCTCACATTGATGTTTCTGTCTTTCTCTCTTCCATTCTCTCTAATAAAAAAAAAATAAAAAATAAAAAATAAAATCAATGGAGCCCTAACCAGTTTAGCTCAGTGGATAGAGTGTCAGCCTGCAGACCGAAAGGTCCCAGGTTCCATTCCAGTCAAGGGCATGTGCCTTGGTTGCAGGCACATCCCCATTAGGGGGTGTGCAGGAGGCAGCTGGTCGATGTTTCTCTCTCATCGATGTTTCTCTCTATCCCTCTCCCTTCCTCTCTGTAAAAAACAAAAATCAATAGAATATATATATATTTTAAAAATCAATGGAAAAATATTTACTGGTGTGGATTAAATAAAATAAATTACCAAAAAAAAAAAAAAAGAAAGAAAGAATGGTTTCTACCTTTTTCCACTGATTGAAGAAAATGAAAGAATATTTGGGACGTGAATGGTCTAAGACCGTGGTGGCAAACTGCGGCTCTCGAGCCACATGTGGCTCTTTGGCCCCTTGAGTGTGGCTCTTCCATAAAACCCCACGGCCTGGGCGAGTCTAGGTCTTAGAAGTGGCGTTAGAAGTTTAAGTATAAAAAATCTGGCTCCAAAGAAACGTCCATCGTTGTGCTGTTGATATTTGGCTCAGTGGACTGATGAGTTTGCCGACCCCTGGGCTAAGAAACGCAACACTCAGTCTCCCTCCATAAACGTCCCTGAGACACAGCTCTGCTGGCTGGAGTCGCTGTGACGGCTTCTGCACTGAGCTGAGGGGCTGCGGCAGGGACCCTCTGGCCACGGGGCTCACATATCTGTCATCTGCCCCTGGAGAGAGCACACTTGCCAGGCTCCGGGCTGGAGGAGCACTAGGCTCTGTGTCAGCTGCAAACTTCAGTCCCCTGACTTGACAGGAATGGCCACCGTCCCTGCCTTCGAGCACCGACAGCTCCCTCGCCGCCACCATGCACCTCGGCCGTCTGAAAGCCCAATTACTCTAATTGCCGCTCCCGGTAATGGATGTTGGCGAGCAAGCCGCATGGATTCTGAATTGTGTACTTGGTCCCAGGTTGCTGCGTCTTACAGAACCCCACCTTGCCAAGGGGGTCCCACTGAACCAGCAGGAAGAAGGCATGAGCTCCGAAACCGGTGTGGCTCAGCGGATAGAGCGTAGGCCTGCGGACTGAAGGGTCCCGGGTTCGATTCCGGTCAAGGGCATGTACCTTGGTTGCGGGCACATCCCCAGTAGGGGGTGTGCAAGAGGCAGCTGATGGATGTTTCTCTTTCAGTGATGTTTCTAACTCTCTATCCCTCTCTCTTCCTCTCTGTAAAAAATCAATAAAATATATACTTAAAAAAAAAATAAAGGCATGAGCTTCGGACCCTGGCTCATATTCCAACCACTCAGCCTCTCTCAGAGAAGGAGGCGGCTGCAACGGCTGGCCGGCCGGTTGCATTTCCTTCGTCCAATCTACCCTGTTCGGTCATGATTTCAATAGACCCTTCACTCTAAGCATCATGCAATTCAGGGAGAATTTACAGTCCTTTTTTATAAAAACATGCCCTGACCAGAATCGAACCCGGGACCCTTCAGTCCACAGACTGATGCTCTATCCATTGAGCCAAACCGGTTTCGGCTTTTTTTTTTTTTTAAGATTTATTTCTTTGGCTAATGATCTGCTTAGGTTTCCCAGTTGTTTTTTCAGAGGAAAGAGGAGAGAGGAGAGAGGAGAGAGGAGGGAGGAGGGAGGAGGGAAGAGGGAGGAGGGAGGAGGGAGGAGGGAAAGGAGAGGAAAGGGAGGAGGGAGGAGGGAGGAAGGAGGAGGGAGGAAAGGGAGGAAGGAGGGAGGAGGGAGGAGGGAGGAGAGAGGAGAGAGGAGGAGGAGGAGGAGGAGGAGGAGGAGAAGAAGGTGTGTGCCCTGATCTGGAATCGAACTAGCAACCTTTGGGGGCATGGGGCATGGGACCACGCTCAGCCAACTGAGCTATCGGGGCTGGGCGAGGATTTACATCTCCAAAGAAGAGAACTGAAGTTCCTGTGCTGCACCTTTAATCTTCCTTCTCCAATTTCCAACCAGCCCTGGCTGCCTTCGGGAGAGCAGGAGGGGCCAGGCGGGGGCAGGGTTGGGGAGAGACCCCTGCTCTTCCCTTCAAAGGATCAAGCCACGTGAGAGCCGAGAAGCCCCTCGGAGGCCATTCACCCGTCGGTGACGGTGAACCTGGGACCAGAGACCACAAGGGACTTGCCCAGAGTCACACAGCCTTTGGTCGAAAACCTAGGACTAGGACTCACGCCTCTTGACTCCAGATCCAGTCTGTCTGCAGCATTTCAAGGTCCTTTTTAAAGAGACACGACTCCTGTCCCATAGGACCGTGGTCGGCCAACCGCGGCTCTCGAGCCACATGCGGCTCTTTGGCCCCTTGAGGGTGGCTCTTGCACAAAACACCACGGCCTGGGCGAGTCTGTTTTGAAGAAGTTTAAGTGTAAAAAATGTGGCTCTCCAAAGAAATGTCAATCGTTGTCCTGTTGGTATTTGGCTCTGTGGACTGAGGAGTTTGCCGACCACTGGCCTAGGAGTTTCAGGCAAGGCCCTGGTGGGGCAGGACGCTGGCCAAGCTCCTGGGAAACGCGGACACAGAACCGCTCTCCGAGGCTGGGGGTGTGCGGAGGAGGAAGCCCCCAGATGGCCTTTGACCCCGCTCAGGGAAGGAAACCCGTTTGGGTTATTTTTTGTTTGTTTGTTTTTAAATATATTTTCTTGATTTTTTTTTTTTTTTTTTTTTTTTTTTTTTTTTTTACAGAGAGGGAGAGAGAGGGATAGAGAGCTAGAAACATTGATCAGCTGCCTCCTATACTGGGGATGTGCCCGCAACCAAGGTACATGCCCTTGACCGGAATCAAACCTGGGACCCTGGAGTCTGCAGGCCGACGCTCTATCCACTGAGCCACACCGGTTTCGGCTGCTTTTGTTCTTTTTTAACTTCCACTCCACGCTGCCTGTGTTTCGTGAAGGCCAATAACAATGCTGTTTGCAATAATTGCTACAAAAGCTTCTGAACACAGTTTCGATTCTCAGGCAGGTACTGACCAGAGTGAGGACCCTGGGGTGGAAACCATACTCACCTGGCCTGCAGGCTGGCGTGGCCGGGGATGCAGACACGGGGACTGGAGCTCCAGGACCGACGTGGGCGTGGGGGGACCAGGGCTGGCGGCTCCCCAGGCCACAGCGCCCTCGGGGGCAGCGCCAGGGCCCCGAGGCAGGGCCTGGAGCCTCTGACCTGGGTCCGAGGCTCTGCCAGAGACCGACTGCTGAGCACAGAGCTCCAGGGGGGAGCGGAAATGAGCCAGAGCTCACCGCCTGCACGTGGGGATCCTGCTGCATGGCTACCTGGTTATCTTAAAGGGCAAGCGCGGCCTGGCCCGGGCTGAGCTCCTGGCACCGGGGAAGGGAGCCTGGCACACGAAACAGCAGGGGCAGATCGGCGGGGACGTGCTGAGAATCTCAGGCTCTGAAGGACCTAGGGGCCCCGTGGCCTTGGCCTCAGGGACCTTGAACCAGCTTTCTTAAAGCCAAAGCAGAGTCTCGGAGAGCACAGCCCCTCCCGGCCATCGCCCTGTGATTCTCATTATGGGTCTCGGGACCAACAAACAGCCTCCAGCTGCCAGGAGCCGCCTACACCTGGCCCCGCCTGCACCTGTCCGGTGACCTCCACAGACCCAGCTCCGGCTCCCCCTGCCCTGCCCGCTCCCCGGGGCCATTTGGTCTCAGTCCTTCCGCTCGCAGATGTGACAATAGATTTATGATTCTTTGCCCCTTCAGCGACCCTCACAGATGTATCATTCATTCATTCTCTCTCTATCCATCTATCTGGCGAGCCACCCCCCTCCCTCCCCATGTATGTGCTTACAAGAGGCACGCATTCATATTTCTTTTCTGACCCGTTTGGCAGGAAGTTGCATGACCATTGGCTTTCCTTCTAGATATCTGTGTCTGTTTCCTGGCGACGAAGACGCTGCCAGGAGCCTAGGTGCCCGTCAGCAGATGATTGGGTCAGAAAACGATGGTACGTCTACACAATGGAATACTATGCTGCCATAAAAAAGAAGGGATTCTCATCATTGGCAGCAGCCTGGATGGAACTGGAGAACATCATGCTGAGCGAAATAGTCAATGAAAGAGAAACACCACATGACCTCACTCTTTTATGGATAATAAAGAACACTATACACTGATGAACCAAAAGATAGATATAGAGACAGTAAAGCAGCAGACTGTCAGATTACAGCGGGGAGGGGAGGGGAGGGGAGGGAGATCTGGGGGAGATAAGAGATCAACCAAAGGACGTGTGTGCATGCATATGAGCACAACCAATGGACACAAAACTCTGGGGAGGGAGGGCATGCATGGGAGTGGGGGGGGGGGGGCAATGGTAAGATATGTACACAGATAATAATTTAATTAAAAATAAAATAAAATAAATAAAAAATAAAAGAAAGACGCTGCCATGTAACCAATCTATTATCCACTCGAGTGGCTGACGTTGATAGAACACCTGCCTCTGACCTCCTGAGTTCCCGCTCTGACCTGACACTGTCCCTTTTCTTCCCTCCAAAAAGCTCTCCTGCCCTGAGCTGTCACCCCTATGGAGCCCCCTTTCCGGGGAGAAGATGGCTTTATCTCGGTGAGTGCCATTTGCAGTGAGAGTCCCCCGTCTTCAGAGAAGCGGGAAGTGTGGGAACGCCCGGTGTGCGAGGCGAGGTGTCTGCAGGCCCAGCCTGTCCCTCTGTAGCCCTCCTGATGCTCTCAGGGTCCAAACCCCGGGGGCCGAAACCGGTTTGGCTCAGTGGATAGAGCGTCGGCCTGCGGACTGGAGGGTCCTGGGTTCGATTCCGGTCGGGGGCATGTACCTTGGTTATGGCACATCCCCGGTGGGAGGTGTGCAGGAGGCACCTGATCGATGATTCTCTCTCATCGATGTTTCTAGCTCTCTATCCCTCTCTCTTCTTCTCTGTAAAAAAATTAATAAAATATACTTAAAAATAAAAATAAAACAAATTTAAAAAATAAAATAAAACCCGGGGGCATGGCCCTGGAGGTGGCCAGGCTCCACACTGTGGTGGGCTCCCCTTCCTGCTTGACCATCTTGGGGGAGCCAAACAGCCACAGGGGTGTCACCGGGTAAGAGCAAGCCGGGCACACACACTGGCGCCCCCTTAAGCAGGTTCTAAGGCAAGTCTGAGAGCCGCTCCTGTGGACACTGTGGGCGCCCCCAGCTTCTCACGGAGCCCCCCGCCCCTGGCTCCCAGGCAGCCTCCCGCTGACCTTGTCAAAGAACCCCATCTGCCAGTTGCCACGGTAACTGGAGGAGGCCGATGGCGCTGAGCAGAGCAGCGGGACTCAGAAATGAAACCGGCAGCCAAAGGGGTTCTGCTCAGAGCGATGAATCATCCGGTAAAAGGGGGTCCCCCTCCCCGCAGTGGTGGTGGGGGCAGCAGGATGGCACCCTCCCGGCCAGAAGGGGGGGTTCCACTGGTTCCTAGCGGCTCCGGCTGCAGGGCAGGCCCATCTTGCGGGCTCCGTGCCACCGTGGGGGAGAGGCTTCCAGACTCCCTCCTCCCTTTTGTGGAAGCAGCAAAGCAGACGGGGCGCCCCCTGCGGCCCAGGGCACCCCCGGCCTGGAGGAGGGTGACAGAGAACAGACAGGGCGATGGCTTGGGGATGAGAAAGCCCAGCCCGTCTCTGTCACCGGTCACCTGGGGGTGCTCCCGGCAGACCCAGCCGTGTCCGCACCGGCCAGGCCGCCTGGAGGCCGGGCAGAGGGGGCAGCCCGGCGGGCACCGTCCCAGGATGGCCGGGTAGCTCAGTGGTTCTCCGTCTGGACAGACAAGGGGGTCCGTGCTCCCCGCAGAGCAGAAAGCCGCCCTTCCTTCCTTCCTTCCTTCCTTCCTTCCTTCCTTCCTTCCTTCCTTCCTTCCTTCCTTCCTTCCTTTCTTTTTAAAAAAAATATATATTTTATTGATTTTCCACAGAGAGGAAGGGAGAGGGATAGAGAGCTAGAAACATCGATAAGAAAGAATCATCGATCAGCTGCCTCTTGCACACCCCCTACTGGTCATGTGCCTGCAACCAAGGTACATGCCCCTGACCAGAATCGAACCTGGAACCTTTCAGTCCCTAGGCTGACGCTCTATCCACTGAGCCACCCTTTCTACAGGAAGCCTCAGCGCGGGGTCAGAGGAGAAGCCCGGAGGGCTTCCGGGGGGCGGCGGCCTGGCTGTGGGGTGGGGCTGGCAGCGGGCTCAGCCCTGTGGGTCCCTCACAGCACAGGCCGCAGCGCCCGGATGGGAGCCCCCTGCCCAGATGGGGAGAAAATGCCCCGGACACGCTACCCTGCCCACAGCTCTCCTCTGTGCCAGCCCGGAGGGTGGGGTGGCACATGGCAGAGGCAGGGCTGGGCGGTCGGAACCAACCCCCTGGCAGTTACCCGGGGCTGCGGGCTGCGGGGCTGGAGGCGCTGGGGTATGCGCCTGCTCAGAGCCTCTCTCCTCACCCATTTTTTTTAAATTTTAAATAAATCTTTATTGTTCATATTATTACAAATGTTCCTCATTTTCCCCCCCTCTATTGCTCCCCTCCACCAGGTTCCCACCCCACCCTCTGCCCTTTCCCCACCCCCTATTGCCCTCATCCATAGGAGCACAGTTTATGTTCAGTCTCTTCCCACACCCCCCTCTCCCCTTTTCCCTGAGAATTGTCAGTTCACTCCCCTTCCATACCTCTGACTCTATTATATTCACCAGTTAATATCGTTCATCAGGTTTTTTAACTCCCTTGGTGTTTAGATTCACTTGTTGATAGTTACGTATTTGTTGTTAATAATTTTTATCTTTATTTTCTTCCTCTTTCTATATCTACTCATGCGTTTAGGCAGCGGGACAGCCGACGGGCAGGTCACTGAGCTGTCCCAGCCCCTGACCCACTCGCAGGGAAGGGCCCCTTAACACCTCATCCTAGAAAAACCGCCAACCAGGAGAGAACCGCAGCCAACCAGCCCGTAGTGGCCCCTCCAGGCTGCCTGCCATGGAAGGTTTTGTCTCAGAGTCTGTGAACTCCCGGAGCTGGGAGCTGCAGTGCACGCTCAGCTGGTCCAAAGAGCCCACCCAGCAGAGCCAGACCCCTGTGCAGGGGGGGCACTGAGCTCCCCGCGCCCCCATGCACTGGCCCCTGCTCCTGCCCTCCTCCCCCCCGTGGGGAACAGGTGCCCCTGGCCTGGGTCGCACTAGGAGAGACCTGCCCAGTGCCCGCTTAGGTCCCTGCTGGTCCTAACCTCCGGGTGGGGGGCGGAGGGAGGGGGGTACACGCTTGGCCAGCCTAGTCCTGCTTACCTTTTCATTGCTTATTTGTACACAAAACGTGAATCACTGTTTGTTGGCGATCACGGAGGACTCGCTTCCTAATTAAACCGGGGGGAATCTTGGCTAGTGGGGAGGACAGAGAAATAGTACCACCGTCTTCACTTCTAGGTGAGCGATTCAGCGCATGTGACTTCATCAAGCCTGGCTGAGAGCTTCAGAGCTCAGAGAAAGGAAAATTCGGTGGTGCCGGGGATGGCATTGCTTTGTATCTCTCCCCATCCCCGTCCAATCACTCAACCGATCTTCCCGATCAATCCCAGAATGTGCCCTGGAAAACGGGGCTCGGAGTGCCATAGGCATTGCAACACATCGTGGACGGACCACGAGAATCCTCGTGCTCCCTGTTCTGAGGCTCGTGGCCGTGCTTTAAAAAGCTCTGAGCTGCCGAAGCCGGAGTGGCCCAGTGGATAGAGCATTGGTCTGCAGATTGAAAGGTCCCGGGTTCGATTCCGGTCAAGGGCATGTACATTGGTTGCGGGCACATCCCCCGTGGGGGGTGTGCAAGAGGCAGCTGGTCGATGTTTCTCTCATCAACGTTTCTAGCTCTCTATCTCTCTCCCTTCCTCCTCTCTGTAAAAATATCAATAAAATATATTTTAAAAAAAGAAATAAGTAAAAAGCTATGAGCTCGTCAGAACATGTAATGAGTAACTTCAAAACACAGTTCCCAATCCAGATGAGCCAAGAGTTTTTCTATTGAATAACGATATTTGTTCAAATGCTTCTTTTCGGTGTCTGATGAGGGGGAAGGGTTTCATAACACAGTGTGGACGGATCACGAGAATTCTTCATTCACATTACATGGTGTTTTGCAAAGTATCATACTTTAAAAAGGTACCGTGTTTCCCCGAGAATAAGACATCCTCCGAAAATAAGACCTACTTACAGGTTTCCTTCTGAGGGAAAATATAAGGCATCCCCCCGAAAATAAGCCCCCCCCCCCAGGCTAAACATGAGAGATTTGGTCCACTGATTCTGAAAGAAATGGAGTCACAAGAAACTCACCAGGAAATTCAGGAATTGGATTGTTATGATGATGTTCCAGAAGATGATGACATGATTGTCATTGAATAAATGAGTAAATTCTTGATCCTGTAGGATTCAGTTTGTCTGGTTTGAGTTGACAACTACTGTACTACCGTACCGTATACAGGTAATGAATTTCCTTTATTTTCATTTAACAATAAATGTGTGTACCGTATTCTTCTTCATGGAAAAATAAGACATCCCCTGAAAATAAGACCCAGCACATCTTTGGGAGCAAAAATTAATAGAAGACACTGTCTTATTTTCAGGGAAACAGGGTATTAGCTCGTAAGAACACGCAATGAATAACTTCAACACGCAGCGGGCACTTGATTTTAAAGCGTGCCTTTAGCATTGATGCAAAAAACGCTTTTTGTGCTTGTTCGATAGAAACTCATCTGGACGCGGGGTGAAGCCAGCAACGAAACTGGGGTCCCCCGTGCATTCAGTGAGCGCTGCCTTGGACACGGCTGCTCCCACGCCAGGCCCCCCTCCTCCCCCCCGTCTCCTCACCATCCCCACCCGTGTCCCTTCCAAACCCCCGTCCAACGCCCTGTCTCCGCTCACTCTCCCAGGCTCTCCTCCACATCCCTGCTCCCAGACATGCGTGAGGTTTCGTGCACGGAATAATCAGTATCAATGCCTGTGATTCCTCCCGCACAATCTGCCCGCCCTGAGCCCCGTCCTCCAGAGAAAGAGACCCCCAGAGGGATCGCGTGCGGAATGAGAAGAGACTTTTACTTTGTTCTCCGGCGCCTGAGCAGGATGCGCGTGTGGATGGCGCTGACATCAGACACTCGGAGTGGAGCGGGCGGGGGTTGGGGGAGGTGACGGAGGCGGGAGAGAAGGAGGAAATATGTTGATGAAAACAGTAACTTCTGTTCATCTACATTTCTCCGTGGCTGTCCTAATTAAGCATGTCAGGAAATCTGTCGCCGTTTAATTGCATTGTTTGGAGGGATTCTGGGGCGGACGGGGCCGTGGGCACGAGGTAGGGACCAGGGGACCACTGTGGTCATATCTTCCAATGGATCGATAACGATCGATAGTCACCCTTCACCCTAAACTCAGAGGACAAAGAAAGAATAGCCCCACCGTGCGCTCGCCATGAAACCAGCTCCGGAACAAACAAAGAAAAAAATGAGGGAAAAGAAGACTCTATCTCTGAATAACGGAAATAATAGCGGTTGGTTTGAAATCGCTGGGTGACACCGCGGTCCCCGCAGGAAATAGTTCCCTAAGAAACGAGTGGGAAACAAGCTCCAGAAGACTCACAGGTGACCTCGTTTCAGACGGTGACAGGCGTGCGCCTTGGCCATCCGCTCGGGGAAACGCTGACAGCTGGGGGTGGCCTTCCGATTTCTAGAACCTGCGCCCTCTGTCCCCACCTGGCCACACCCAAGCTCGCTCTCGCTTCTTTCTCTTTGTTGGGGAGCCTTGTCGCCCAGCAAAATAAGCTGGGAGATGTTTTTCTTGCTCCGGGACACAGCATCGTCCTGTCCCTATGGGGACCACACCTCATCGCTGTCACCCCGATGCTTTCTCGAGGGACCCCGTCTCCCGGGGCCAGTGCAGGGGGGCTCGCTGCCTGTGGGAAGGAGATGGCGAGGGAAACCCCACAGAGGTGTGGCCGGGCCCTGGTGTGCAGCCCAGCCTGCACTGACCACTGACCCGCACGACCCCGGGGCTCACACGGGTTGCGTGATTCGGTCAGGCGAACGGACCGGTTCTCTGACACAATCAGCTGCTCCTGTCACACTCACTGGCCATCGCCCACGGTTTGTGATCCACGTGGGGGCCTCAGGGTTGGTGCTCTGTCCCGTGGAGCAGGCTGACCTCGCTTTTCTAGCAGCTAAAGGGATCCCGCTGTGCGCGCCACAGCCCCGACGTGACAGGAAGTGAGGTCCGTCTTCCTGAGACAGAGCCGAAACGTCCAGAGAACTTCAATGTCCCAAGAGAACAGACCGGAAAGACCCGCTCTCGCCGGGGGGTCCTGCTGAGCCTGAGCTGCCAGGTCACGTCTCCATTCTCACGCTTACATATATGTGGGGGGGGTCACTGCGTGAGTGGCACGTGTGACCTCAGCGTCCAGAGACCCCGCGATGGGCCTGGTGACCTTGACTTTAGTGTAAGGTGACCAGATCGTCCAGGTGTTGGCGGGACAGTCCTGATTTCTAACAATTTTTCCCCCACGCCCCACAGCTAATTTAAAAACAGTCCCGGTTTTTGGAAAGAATCTTTCCAATGTTTCCACTCTTTCCAAAAATCAGGACTTTGTTTTTAAAACGCCTCGGGATGCGGGGAAAATTGTTAGAAATCGGGACTGTCTCGCCAACCCCTGGACAATCTGGTCACCTTACTTTAATGCCACATCAGACTCCCAGTGGACTCACGGAGGAAGAAAAGATTTTCATCTCCTGGAGTTTCCGAAAACTGGTGGGAGGGCACACACACACACACACACACACACACACACACACTCGCATGCACACACATGCACACACACATGCACACACATACACACACGCACACACAGACCAGTAGCTGGGCAGGCTCCCTGCAGGCCTGTGAGCAGAGCTGGGCCCCTGCAGAGGCCGGAGGGGGGGGGTTGTTAATCACCAGATCAGAGAGAGCTCTTTGTTAATCACCAGATCAGAGAGAGCTCTTTGTTAATCACCAGATCAGGGGGGCGGGGCCGGAGGGACCAGGCAGGCCCAGGAGAGCCCTTGTAAGGAGACAATCTGGGAGTCAGGTTTCAGAGCCTGGAGGCCGCTGGCAGAGGATGCAGGATACCCAGGATGGAAGCAGGGCCGGCTCGCCCCAGGGCCCATCGCGGCCTCCCCGGCAGGCCCCCCGCGTCCACGGCCTGGCCTCCCGCCGCCCGCAGAGCCAGGAGCTCCAACAACTGCCTCCCCGCCCGACACATGGCTTCCGTCCCGGCTCCGTGCGGATCCAGACGCTCGACCATCTTTCCCGAAGACGCCATATGGCGGGCAGAAGCCTGTAGATCTAGCAGCACATCTGCTTGTGCCTTTCTGCTCCGCCCGCCGCCCCCACCCGGAGGGGCAGGCCGACCGCGGGGAGAGGGGGGGCGCCGCGGGGACCTCTGCCCGCAGCTCCCGGCGACACAGAACCGATCGGGGGTGATGGGGACGATGGGGGCACGATCACTGTGAACCAGACAACGTGGGGGCCTGTCAGTGATATGAGAGGAGGGGAGACACACAAAGGGCCGAGGGTCCCCTTTCTCCGGAGGGCGACTGCCTCAGAGCTCCCTCCCGTGCACCCAGGGGGGCAGCATCCTGGGCTGAGCCGGTTTTTCCTCTTCGTTTTGGCCAAGGAAGCCAGGCTGGCTCGGGAACTGGCCGCTATGGGAGGAAGCCTGCTTTGTTCGCAAAGAGGCTGTATGCTAATGAGCCAGCAAGACACTGCTTTTTTGGGGGCGATGAGCGGAGATGGTTGACACTGCTGAAATCCTGGCTCCCCTGGCCTGCTGAGCACACGGGCTGCCGCCCTGGATCCCAGCCCCCAGCGAGACAGGCTGCAAAGAAAAAAAAAAAAGTGTTCTCCCCTCCCGATGGCTGAAATCTGGCCCTCTGCGACTCGGAGCAGTTGGGCTGGGGGAGGACCCGGGAAATAGTCTAAAGTGTTCTCTCCGGCCGGGAATCAGAGAGACACAGGTGAAAACGAGGGGCTCCTTCCAGACTTGAAAGGGAAAGCGGGTAGACACATGGGAGCGATCGAGGCTGGGAGGCAGGGAGGCCAGACCTGACAGGCCGGGGTGCGGGCATCTGCCCCACACCTGGAGGGGGGGTGAAGGGGTAGGACGAGGGGCTCTGCAGATGGGACAGGTGAAACGCTGCGTTTCTGATCTCCTTGTACATTGCTCTGAGCCATGTGGGGGTTGACATGCGTGGCCCCTTGATGCTGTGGTGACAGGAGACAGCGAAAGAGCAAAGCACAGACCCCCTGTGGAGAAGCAGACCTTTTTGTTTTTCAAGACGAGAATGAAAAGGGAAGGGGTGTCTTTTGAGTGTTGAGCACGTCAAGTAAAATATCCCTTTACCTGCCCCGAAACTCTTAGAGGTATCCTTATTCCCGTTTAACAGATGAAAAGACAGGATTACAAAGGAGAGAGAGATAGAGAGAAAGAGAGAGAAAGAGAGAGAGAGAGAGAGAGAGAGAGAGAGAGAGAGAGAGACCTGACCGGTTTGGTTCAGTGGATAGAGCGTCAGCCTGCAGATTGAAGGGTCCCGGGTTCAATCCCTGTCAAGGGCATGTGCCTTGGTTGCGGGCCACATCCCCAGTAGGGGGTGTGCAAGAGGAAGCTGATCGATGTTTCTCTCTCATTGACGTTTCTAATTCTCTATCCCTCTCCCTTCCTCTCTATAAAAATCAATAAAATATATTTTTAAAAGGAAGAAAAAAAGAAGAAAGAAATAAAAAGAAAGAAGGAAATAAGAAAGGAAGGAAAGAGAAAAGGAAGGAAGGAAGGAAAAAAGAAAGGAAGAAAGGAGGGGAAACAAAGAACAGAAAAACCCCACAGAACTTTGACAAAGCAGTGCAGCTGGGAGGAGCCCAGGCCACAGCCATGCCTCTCACTCAGTTTCTGTCTCCATGTGGTGCAGATGCATTGCCTGAGGGGTGTGCCCGGGGCCCCAGATGCCACCCCGAGCAGATCCCAGCTATGATTTGTATGCAGGCAGGGGCCTCCCTCCGCCTGAGAATCCCGTGCACTTGTCATCTACATTACGAGTGAAGATTCATGTGGCTGAATCTTCAGAAACTCGAGGAGTGATGACAAAAAGCATCGCGCACTAAGACAGAAACAGCAGAGCGCAGCCATTCGAACCCTCCTCCTTGGGCACGTGTATCCCCGTCACTGCCATTTGCCCGGGACTGGCCAGCCTGGTCCTTCTTTCCGGAGCGCCTTCCTTGTCTAGGGCTCAGTGGACACATGGTGAGTTTGTGGATGAGTATTAAGCGCATTTCACAAAAATGGTAGGTTTGACTAAAAAAATACACGTGTCAATACTATGCCACTCAGTGAGGACACAACAGCCCAGACTAGATGGTACGAGCTCGGTTCTATTATCAGGAGGGACAACTAACTATCATTAACAACTAGAGGCCCGGTGCATGAATTCGTGCACGGGTGCGATCCCTCGGCCTGGCTGGCGATCGGGGCTGGTTCGGGGGATAAGATGGCCTGCTGGGAGGAGGGACTGTGGGAGGTTGGCCCCAGCAGCAAGCTAACCTACGGCCGATTCCGTGAGGATTTGTGCTCCCTCCTCCCTCCTGCTTGGGTCCAGGGTGCGGGTGAACCAGATTGGGGGCTGCCAGGGCCCCAGCAGCAAGGTCTGGGTCAGTGGGCATCGTAGCTACCAGCCGGTGGGTCCATCATTCTGGTTGGCCATAATGGTCACTTAGGCTTTTATATATATATATATATATATATATATATATATATATATATATATACACACACACACACACACACACACACACACAGATTCTATTATTATCATTGAGGTGTGGCTATGTAGAATGGCGAGTTTAAATTAAAAAAAAAAAAATCTAGGTGGTTGAAATCCAAGCATGATAAGTCCAGGCAAATTCCTTAAGTCTGTTTCGTTTCCAATATAAAATACTACTACCCACTTCATAGGATGGTGGTGAGAATCAGAGATAGTTTGTAGAGGTCCTGGCACTGAGCAGATTCTCAAAAACAGAACTGCAGTTGTCATTGTTATTATTTTTAATAGAGTGCTTCAGAGCACTTACAAAGTGCTTTCACACGCGTTCGCTCATTCGACTCTGACAAGATCCCAGGAATGTGGGAAGCGTTTCTTCTAGCCAATCAATGATGCAATTGAGATTCAGTAACAAGATAACTAAAGTGGGTTGCAGGCTGGATTCCCAATGGGGAGGAGGAGCAGGAGGAAATCGATCAACAATTCTTTCTCATTGATGTTTCTATCTCTCTCCCTTTCCATTCCTCTTTGAAATCAATAAAAATATTTTATTTTGTTATTTATTCATTTTAAAATATATTTTATTGACTTTTCACAGAGAGAAGAGAGAGGGATAGAGAGTTAGAAACATCGATGAGAAAGAATCATCGATCAGCTGCCTCTTGCACACCCCCTACTGGGGATGTGCCCGCAACCAAGGTACATGCCTTTGACCGGAATCGAACCTGGGACCTTTCAGTCCGCAGGCCGACGCTCTATCCACTGAGCCAAACCGGTCCTGGCAGAAATCAATAAAAATATTTAAAAAATAACTACAGCAATCAGCAAGATGAGCCATTATTATTATTACTAGAGGCCTGGTACACGGGCCCAGTGCACGGGGATCGGGCCAAAACAGGCTCTCCAACACCCTCCCGGCAGGTCCCGGATTCCGAGAGGGTGCAGGCCAGGCCAAAGGACACCACCAGCCCATGATCAGGGCCCAGGAATCATGGATCGGCTGCCTCCTGCACGCCCTACACTGGGCATTAAGCCCGCAACCCGGGCATGTGCCCTGACCAGGAATCAAACAGTGACCTCCAGGTTCATAGGTCGACGCTCAACCACGGAGCCACGCCAGCTGGGCTGTTTGCTTTCAACCCTCACCTGAGGATATTGTCCCATTGAGAAGCAGAGAGAAACATCGAGGAGAGAAAAACACATCGATGGGTTGCCTTCTACACGCGCCCTGAGCAGGGCTGGGGCCGGGGAGGAGTCCGACACTGAGGTACATGCGCCCTGGACTGAAATCGAACCCGGGGTCCTTCAGGCCACAGGCCGGTGCTCTATCCACTGAGCCACACCGGCCAGGGCGAGGCTATGGATCTTGAAGGTTCTCAGGGGTCCCCAGAACGCATCAGCCTGAGTGGCCACCCGCCTTCTCACTGCCTCACTGAGAGCGAGGCCAGGCTGCCCGGAGGCAGACGTGGTAAACGATTTCGCCCTCATCAGTCTCACAGGCTTAATCTCTTTAGTTCTGGGTGGAGCAGGAAAACAAAAGTACCGTCTTGTTCTAAATCTGCGAAGGGCCTGGGGGAGGTTCGCCCTCCCTGGTCGGCCTGGGTTGGTGAGCTCTCTCCAGCCGGCTTATCCCTGGGTGGGGCCTGGTTAGCACTCACCTCCTGGAGCAGAATTCGGGTCCTGACCTCTTACTACCCTGTTTCCCCGAAAATAAGACAGTGTCTTACATTAATTTTTTTCTCCCAAAGTTGCGCTAGGTCTTATTTTCAGGGGATGTCGTATCTTTCCAGGCGCTAGGTCTTATTTTCGGGGGATGTCTTATTTTCGGGGAAACGCGGTACACATCATTCCCTGTGACGTTAGCGACTCACACGGCTGTTTGCTGAGCACTTACTCTGTGCCAGGCTCCCTTCGCCACATTTCTGCGCAATGACTCATGCAATCCTCCTAGGAACCCCGTGAGACGGATAACGAGCTCCATGCTCTGCGGAGAGAGAGGTGGAGGCACAGGAAGTAGCTTGTCCCAAGTCACCTGTTCGGAGCCCAGCCGTCTGCGCTGAGAGGCACGCTCCTACCCCCTCCCTCGTGATGATGCTCAGAGAGTTGAGTGGGGGCGGGGACCACGCCCAGGCTACCAGCCATGGGAACTGGGTGACATTAGCTTCTCTGAGCCCAAATTTCTTCAAAGTGAAGTATAACTGTATGTCTTTTTTTTTAAATAATATATTTTATTGATTTTTTACAGAAAGGAAGAGGGAGGGATAGAGAGTTAGAAACATCGATGAGAGAGAACCATCGATCAGCTGCCTCTTGCACAACCCCTACTGGGGATGTGCCCGCAACCAAGGTACATGCCCTTGACTGGAATCGAACCCAGGACCTTTCAGTCCACAGGCCGACGCTGTATCCACTGAGCCAAACCGGTTTCGGCTAACTGTATGTTTTTTTAATATATATAAATACACACACACACACACACACACACATATACATACATATATATATATATATATATATATATATATTATTGATTTCAGAGAAGAAAGGAGAGGGAGAGAGAGATAGAAACATCAATGATAAGAGAATCATTGATCAGCTGCTGCCTGCACGCGCCCCCCCCCATGGGTCCTCCCACACCCCCCTCTCCCCCCGAGAATGAGCCCACAACCTGGGCACGTGACCTTGACTGGAATCGAACCGAGGACCCTTCAGTCTGCAGGCCGTTGCTCTACCCACTCAGCCAAACCAGCCAGACAAGCATAGTTTTAACAATACTTGTTCTGCCTACCTATCTCACAATGAGACAGGATATATAAACATATCTCCTCCCGCCCCCCCCCTCCCCCCCACACACACACACTCACTCACATGGTTTCTGAGGTCTTTTCCAGGCCCAGATGGGCCAGGACCTCTCTGAGGGGAGGGGCCGGTATCTGACATATTTTGGTGGCCATGTAGGCAGAGCTCATCACTACCACCAACCCGTGAGAGCCTGGAAAGATTGCCACTCTGGGTGCTAACTGGGGCCCCGGAATGAAACGCCAGGGTCCTTTGCTTTGGCTCTTAGAGACCCGGGCAAAGACTGGCCCAGCCCGCACTCCCTGCTCCAATGCCTTTTCCAAACCGCCTCGGACGGATGGATGGATGGATGGATGGACGGACAGATGGACGGACGGACGGACGGATGAGTGGAACAGGCGGTGGGCGGTGCCAGCCTCACTGACGGTCTGACCGGGAATGGGACAGGTGGACCGAGTGAGTGCTTCCCTCCGGTGCCCGGGCACCGTGCCACCCACACCCCAGCCACCGACATCACAGCGTGCGGGATGGGGAGGGGGGCGAGATTCTACAGAAAACAGAACGGCTGCTGCCTTCCTGAGACAGAGACGTTGATAGTATAAAGGAACAGCTGTCTGGGCAGAACACAGGCTTTTCCAGACCCAGACGAAGCTCTGTTTGTGACATTCCAGAGACGCTTCCATGACAGGGTCTGAGAGCCAGCCGCTCACGGGGGTCCGGGATCCCCAAATTACCCCAAAACCCGAAAGGCTGAGCCCAAATAAAGACCTGACTGTGAGAAAGACTTAAGGAAAGGAAGTTCCTCCTCTTCCTCACAGGATCAGGTGGGTAAGTCCACTGGGTAGTGAATGAGCACCAAGTTCCAGCACTAAATACGAAAACCCAATAGAATATTCCATTCAAAATTCATGCAGAGATGTTACTGTATAGTATTTTGTTATTATTTTTTTAAATATTTTTTTATTGATTTTTTACAGAGAGGAAGAGAGAGGGATAGAGAGTTAGAAACATCGATGTGAGAGAATCATTCATCAGCTGCCTCTTGCACACCCCCTACTGGGGATGTGCCCGCAACCAAGGTACATGCCCTTGACCGGAATCGAACCTGGGACCTTTCAGTCCTCAGGCCGATGCTCTATCCACTGAGCCAAACCGGTCTCGGCCTGTATAGTATTTTAAAATCTCAGTGCAAAATTCACTATTCTTATTGGTCTGTTGATATTATTTTTAAATATAAATATATTTTTATCGATTTCAGAGAGGAAAGGAGAGGGAAAAAGAGAGAAATATCAATGATGAGAGAGAATCATCGAGCAGCTGCCTCCTGCACGCCCCCTACTGGGGATCAAGCCTACAACCCAGGCATGTGCCCTTGACTGGGAATCGAACCCTGACCTCCTGGATCATAGGATGATGCTCAACCACTGAGCCATGCCGGCCTGGCAGGCCTGTTTATATTCCTGGGCTCGTGTTGGTCCTCTTGGTATCGCACTGCGCCAAGCTCCGGGCCTGCCCCACGTGCTCCACAGAAGTCCTGGGCCGTGCTCTGGGCTCGCTGGGCTGGGCCAGGCCTGCCATGGCAGGTGCTGGGCATGGCGGGCACTGAGGCAGGCCTGGGCCCCAAATTGCCCATCCACCTTGACCTTCCCAGAGGAGCCCTGGCTGCCAGAGAATGGACTGTCAGACTGTGCCCAGCAGATTCTGGCGAAGGGGAAAGAAGGGAATCGCATTTGGTTGGGCCTGGGGAAAGTTAAACCATGAATGGAGCGGCCAGATTGGAAGTCAATGTCATGCATGTCCAGTGTACATTGAACTCGGAATCTCTTCACTTCATCCCTCCAGCCAATCCGGCTCAAGTGAACCACAGACTGCAGTCCAGTGGGAGGCAACCAAACAGCAGCATAAAGAGACAGTTTGGCTCAGTGGATAGAGCATCAGCCTGCAGACTGAAGAGTCCCGGGTTCGATTCCGGTCAAGGGCATATCCCCAGTAGGGGGTGTGCAAGAGGCAGCTGATAGATGATTCTCTCACATAGATGTTTCTAACTCTCTATCCCTCTCTCTTCCTCTCTGTAAAAAAAATCAATAAAATATATATATATATATATATATATATATTTTTAAAAAGCGACACACCTGCCGTGGTATTTATAGGTACTTTCCGTCCGGGTTTCCTGGCGACATGTGCCAAGGGGCTGTGCCAGTCTGGGCCGCCCTGTGCCAGCACGCTTGCTCTTTCCTTCATCCACTTCTTGTTTATTGTTCTACCTTCCTTCCCACACACCTCTTGGGGTGTTGTGCAGTTTAGGAAGTTAGCGAAGGCTTGCGATTTTCCCAACGAAAGGTGTTATGGTGTTATGTAAATACACAGTATTATTTTGTCTTTATTCCAGCATTACTGGTTTGAAATAGTTCAGTGTGTGTAAATATGCTTAATAATGTGTATTAATTGGATTTTTTTTTTTTTTTTTGTCATTCCCTGGCATCCCAGTTAACAAAGTGGTAGCAGGCTTACTTGCACATTGAAATATTCGGCACATGCCGAAATCGGTTTGGCTCAGTGAATAGAGCGTTAGCCTGCGGACTGAAACGTCCCAGGTTCGATTCCGGTCAAGGACATGTACCTTGGTTGCGGGCACATCCCTAGTAGGGGTTGTGCAAGAGGCAGCTGATTGATCGATGGTTCTCTCTCATCGATGTTTCTAACTCTCTATCCCTTCTCTTCCTCTCTGTAAAAAAAAAAAAATCAATAAAATATATTTAAAAAACAACAAAAAAGAAATACTCGGCACAGTCTCAATTATCCACTGGTCTCTGTCCCTTTCAGATCACATTCTCGCGAGACGAGTTCTAAACACTCACAGCCATTTGCCTGAACACTAGCAAACACGGAATCACTAACTTGTGACCTCCCATGAAGGCAAACAGAGGGATATGCAGAGGTTCAAATTCACAGCGTAGCAACTAGCCCAAGGATGGGAACAAGTATATAAACCATCACCATAACCGAAAAGCCTACGTGTATACCTTTCAGAAAGCAAATTTCAAGTGCCACCATATACCCACACATGTTTTACATTGGGATCTTCAAAAATAAATATTAATAGTCACAGAAGCTCTTGATGGACACTTGTCAGGCCAAGAGGACCCAACCATGGCAACTTAGCTTTCTTCACAAGGTTCCGAATGAAGGGTTAGTTGCAACCTTCTCTGCAGGCAACAGCCCCTACATGTGCTGGCTCCCATGGGAACAATGGAAATTTACATCATTTATCCCTTTAAATAGCCTGTGTGGGCATGAAGGGTCTTCTTATCCTCTCTATCACAAGTGGCAGAGGGCACTTCCTGTGCAAATGGAGTCAGACGCATAAGCCCTAGAATGATTATGAAGACGGGGAGACGGTGTCAATGGATGGCTGAAAAATGCACCAAACTCAGCAAATGGCGAGTTTAACGAGTAATGTCATTTTAAAAAATATTGTTATTGCTTTCAGAGAGGAAAGGAGATGGAGAGAGAGAGAGATACAAACATCAATGAGGAGAGAGGATCGGTGATCGGCTACCTCCTGCACGCCCCGCACTGGGGACCGAGCCAACAACACAGGTGGGCAGGTCCCCTGACTGTGACCTCCTGGTTTGTAGGTCGGTGCTTAACTACTAAGCCATCCTAGAAGTGGCTTGAGTCCGGATGAGTCATGGGGCTGGGCGGCCAGTGACACTGTAGGCCGGCTGGCTGGGCCATCAGGAGGTCCAATCAGGCACAGAAGTAGGCCATGACCTTGGCAATGTCAGGATGGTCAATCAGAAGTCACATGATGCTTCTCATCTTGGGCCTTAAGACTAAATGGTCTTTCAAAACATGGAGTCCGCACCCCCTGAGAAGTCCCGTATCGCTCCTCTTCTCTGGTCTCCTTGTCCCTGTTCCTTCTCCCATGGTCCACCTGTGGCTCTTATCACAGGGCATCCTGACAATCTATCTCCTACGCTGAAATGCTGGCTCCTTCTGAGCAGGGGCTGAATCTGAGTGGTTCCTACAGCCTCCAGCACAGTGCCTGCCTGACACGTGGGAGTTTGATGAAAGAATCTATACTAATAAAAGGGTAACATGCTATTTAGACCAGATGTCTTCCGGACATCCTTCCACCAGGGCAGGGGCTGAGGCAAAGGCAGTTAGGGGCAATCAGGCCAGCAGGGAGGCAGTTAGCGGGGGCGACCAGGCTGGCAGGCAGGTGAGTGGTTAGGAGTCAGCAGTCCTGGATTTCAAGAGGGATGTCCGACTGCCCACAGGGATCAGGCCTAAACGGGCAGTCAGACATCCCTCTGAGGGGTCCTGGATTGGAGAGATTGCAGGCTGGGCAGAGGGACCCACCTCTGTGCACAAATTTCCTGCACCGGGCCTTTAAGGACAGCATCACAGTGGACTTGACTGTGCTTCTATAGGACCTATTGGCTTGGGATCAGGTGACACCAGAGTGTAAATGTCAAATTCGTTTATCCTTTTGAGGAAGGTGGTTTTCAAAGAACCACTGGCATAAGCGGCCGTGACTGCTTTCCGTTGAAGTAGAGACTTGGTTGCATCAGGAGCAGTCACGTTGCTTTTGCTTTCCAAAGATCCCAGGCTTTTTTGTTGTTGTTTTTTGTTGTTATTGTTCATTTGCTAAAAGAAAACTAGATGAAGGAGGGCAGTGCCTTGTGCATAGAAGACCTTGGGACTTTTTAGGAAAACAACTCATTGGCAGCAGCTTCGACCCAATAGCTCTATGATTCTGCCATAGATGCCAGGGCTCTACAGCCAACCAAGAGGCGGGAATTTTAAGGCAATGTGAAGGAAATAGCCCAACATTCATTTGTTCTGTTGTTCGCTCATTCATCTGTTCAACAACCATTTACCAAACACCTATTATTAATAGATTATTCCCAGTGGGTATTGGGAAACAGTGGAGAGCAAGACAGACAAGATTTCACCCCGCGGAGGTGGTGTGGTTGTTAACAAGATCCACATTTATGGGAATTTTACAAATATGCTTCTAGGAAAATTTTAGGAGAGAATCTTCACTGGTCTCATCCCAAAGATGGTGTGTTTTAGTTCCTTTGTTTAAACAGGAGTTCACACGCATTTCTGAGCTCTGGCCACAGTGGCCACCAACCCATTTGGGCCCAGAAAAGACCTTTGCACCTGGGTAAAAGAAAGCAGTCAAACCCAGCCAGTGTGGCTCAGTGGTTGAGCATCAACCTATGAACCAGGAGGTCACAGTTCCATTCCCGGTCAGGGCACTTGCTTGGGTTTCGGGCTTGATCCTCAGTAGGGGTCATGCAAGAGGCAGCCGATCGATGATTCTCCCTCATAATGTTTCTATCGCTCTCTTCCTCTCTGAAATCAATAAAAACATATTTTCAAAAAGAAAAAGAAAGCAGTCAATATGTGAGGGGGAATGATCAAGATATGAGGTGTGTGTGTGTGTGTGTGTGTGTGTGTGTGTGTGTGTGTGTCTCTCAGAATTCAGAAGGGGAATTCATTCAAGAAAACTCCATTGTCTCTGAAGCACGGTGCATTGTTCATTCTTACAATGCACAGTGGTAAATCTATATGCACCAATCGCCTGGAAGTAAGGAGGGGGTGTGTGTGAAACAGACTCTCTCTGGTAGCAGAGGTCTCTGCATTGCAGCTCAGAACCCAGCAGAAATACTGTAGCACCAGCCTGACTGATGTGCCAAGAAAGTGAAAATAGTTTCCATCAATGCACCTTTTTTTTTTTGAGACTTAAGAGGGTGGACTTCTAAACGCTCTCAAAGATGGCCAGTCATGCTCAGACAGTTACCAGGGACTGGCATTTCCTGACCCTGCTGGGGATCACAACAAAGACTTCCGGGGGCCTCTCCCCACCCCCCACTCCCCCAGTTCCTGGGGCCACGAGGGCAGGGTCTGCTTTCAGGCTTCAGCCTGTAAGAGTCGGACTTTGATCAGCCTTCTATCCGACTGTATTTTAGTAAATTATCCATGTAGTTGTATTTTGACAGCTCTCTTTACAGCAGTAAAACAAAATGTGTGCATCGCAAATGGCAAAGATTCAAATTTCAGCTATGTTTATCCAAAATAGCACTGAACTGCTTCTGTACTTATGCTATACTGCCTACAGCTTTTACGGAAGGGGAGACAGATGGGATGAATTTAGCAGGGAAACAGCTGTGGCTCGAAGGAGAGACAAGCAAAAGTTTTGCTAGCAGGCTTCATTATGGATCAAGGTACCAGTCAAATCTGCATCCCAAAGGCAGCCAGAAAAGTGTTTCTCGCTTGACTGGTGATAATTACCTTTCCTCAACAGCTGACAGAGTTCTAAGTAGGTGTAATAATTAGGCAATGAGAGGCAAGAGGCAGTGCGTTGCTGGGAACTGTGTTCCCTTCAGGTGCGCTGGGGGGCAGGGGCTCATGGACCACTGACCCAACCCCCTGAGAGACCCCAAGCCCAGGGACCGGCTGGGGGGAGTCCACAGAACAGGAAATAGGAGAGAACATCATCCCAGGAGACAGGAAGCTGGAGCTTATCTATGGGACCAGGACATCCCGTCCCTGAAAAGAAAGTCAGTAGCTGAAACCGGTGTGGCTCAGTGGATAGAGCGTTGGCCTGCAGACTGAAAGGTCCCAGGTTCGATTCCAGTCAAGGGCATGTACCTTGGTTGCGGGCACATCCCCAGTGGGGGGGGTGCAAGAGGCAGCTGGTCAATGTTTCTCTCTCATCGACGTTTCTAACTCTCTGTCCCTCTTCCTTCCTCTCTGTAAGAAATCAATAAAATATATTTTAAAAAAATTTATATAAAAAAAAGGTCAGTACCTCCACCTCCAACTTCCCACCCATTTCTTTTTATTTATTTATATTTTTATTGGTTTTTACAGAGAGGAAGGGAGAGGAATAGAGAGTTAGAAACATCAGTGAGAGAGAAACATCCATCAGGTGCCTCCTGCACACCCCGTACTGGGGATGTGCCCGCAACCAAGGTACATGCCCCTGACGGAAATCGAACCTGGGACCTTTCAGTCCACAGGCCGACGCTCTATCCACTGAGCCACACTGGTTAGGGTCCCACCCATTTCTTACCAATGAGCGTGCATCGCTCATCCTTGGCCTGTACTAGTTCCCACTCATGGGAATGAGAGTTGGGCTATTTATGCTCTGATTCATCTTTGTCTGTGTCAACACGTCTCATGGGATTTCTCCAAGATGGACCTGCTTCAGCTGTCTGCGGACACGCTGTGTTCACGCTGTCTGGTGGTCATTGGTGTCTGCAGGTGGGGCTGGCTCAGGTGGCCGCTCCTGGCTGGCTCCAGCTTGCTCCCTGTCGCCCGTGGCTCGGGGAGAACTGGCAGATGTGCTACTGCAAATCCTCCCCCACAAAGAAGCCCTCATTGCACAGACCTCGTGTTTAAAATAAGAAACCAGGCATTCTGTGCAAAATGGGTGTCTCTTTATATATTACCGTAAGTGGAAGTCTCTCTCTATAGTGCACATTAACACCTGACACGCTGCTCTATTAAATAGATTTAAAAAATATATTTTTGTTGATTTCAGAGAGGAAGGCAGAGGGAAAGAGAGATAGAAACATCAATGATGAGAGAGAGTCATTGATTGGCTGCCTCCTTGTACGCCCCACACTCAGATGGAGCCCACAACCTGGGCATGTGCCCTGACCGGGAATCGGACCATGACCTCCTGGTTCATAGGTCGATGCTCAACCACTGAGCCACACCGGCTGAGCTGAAATAGATTTTATAAACCTGATTTATGCCACATGGTGAATAACATGCTCCACCCAGACCAGCGACATCAATACTGCGATGCTAACAGGAAAACGAATGCAGAGAAAGGCTGTAAGAGAAACAAACAAAGTCTGACATGTATGCAGTCAGCCCTGGTGTGACAGTGACATTCGCTGGCACAAGGGTTTCCTAAAATGTTCGGAATTACCACATCACCGCTGAGGGGAAACACAGGGAAAGCAAGAACGTACTCACAACTATGCAAAGGAATTTTCTGATGAGAAACTTACTTCCTAAGCATTTTCCATCACTATTCCCCCTCGTCCCAAAGGCTGTGTATTCTCTTTCCTTTGATGTGCAATTGTTTCCCTTCAGTAGCCTGTCTGCGACACTCCTCGATTTTTCTGTGACTTTTGTTCCCCAAACTCCTCCATCTGACTCTATTTTGACAAGTTCCTAATACCGAGTTCAATTGGATCATCTTCTCTCCCTCTCTCCCTCTCTCTATCTCTCTTTCTCTCTCAGATTTTTAAAAATTGATTTTTAAATATATCTTATTGATTTTTTTTTTTACAGAGAGGAAGAGAGAGGGACAGAGAGAGAGAATCATCAATCAGCCGCCTCTTGCACACTCCCCACCGGGGATGTGCCCGCAACCAAGGTACATGCCCTTGACTGGAATCAAACCCGGGACCTTTCAGTCCGTAGGCCTATGCTCTATCCACTGAGCCAAACCAGTCTTGGCTAAAATTGATTTTTAGAGAGAGAGGAAGGGAGAGGAAAAGAGAGAGAGAAACATCGATGTGACAGCAAGACATCAATCAACTGCCTCCTGCATGGCCCACACCAGGGATCGAGCCTGCAACCTGAGCATGTGCCCTGACTGGGAATCGAACCTTCAACCTTTCGGTGCACGGGACGGCACACAACCTGCCTGGCCACACTGGCCAGGGAGGCCCGTCTTCCTTTTAGGGGCAGAGAGACAGGGAGGTACTGCAGCGAAGCGCAGGCTACGGAGCCAGGCAAGCCTGTACGGTCCAGCTTCGCCCCGTAGGACTGTGAGCTGTGCTCCACCTCCTTCCCCGGAGCCCCGGTTTCCCTGTCTGTGGCTTGGGGTAAAGCTCGGAGGGCTGAGGGGAGCACCTGGTGTGATGTCCGAGGAAACTGTCAGTAACAGGCAGCACGTTTTACCACCGAAAAGGAAGGTTTTACTGAAACGCCCTTTCTGCCGTGCTCTCCTTTTAAACCATTGCTTCTCTTTCCTTCTCCGTGGTCATCAGCCTGCTTAGATGTAGGGACACAAACAGACTTGAAACTGTCAATATTTCACTCTCTCCACCTCATTTTATTCCATCGATAAGATGGTAAGATTTTCACATTCAGACAGGATACTAATGCTTAAGGTATGTATACCAGTCATAGAGGTGTAAGGCATAGAGATATAAGGCACAGGTGTGTAAGGCACAGGTGTGTAAGGCACTGGTGTGCAAGGCACAGGTGTGTAAGGCACAGGTGTTTAAGGTATAAGATATAAAGCACAGGTCTGTAAGGCATGAGATATAAGGCTCAGGTGTGTAAGGCATGAGATATAAGGCACAGGTGTGTAAGGCACAGGTGTGTAAGGTATGAGATATAAGGCTCAGGTGTGTAAGGCACAGGTGTGTAAGGTAGGTATGTAAGGCACAGGTGTGTCAGGCATGAGATATAAGGCACAGGTGTGTAAGGCACAGGTGTGTAAGGTATAAGATATAAGGCACAGGTCTGTAAGGCATGAGATATAAGGCTCAGGTGTGTAAGGCATGAGATATAAGGCTCAGGTGTGTAAGGCACAGGTGTATAAGCTATGAGATATAAGGCTCAGGTGTGTAAGGCACAGGTGTGTAAGGCATGAGATATAAGGCTCAGGTGTGTAAGGTATGAGATATAAGGCTCAGGTGTGTAAGGCACAGGTGTGTAAGGCAGGTGTGTAAGGCACAGGTGTGTCAGGCATGAGATGTGAGGTATAGACATTAGGACTCGATGCAGAAATGGATCAGATGCTCCTGGTGGGACATAGTGGCAGTTTAATGGCAGGAAAACAGCTCAAAGCACAGATAATGGGGAAACAATGCGTGTCTTACTGGGACTGACAGGACGGTGTGGGTTTTTTCCATTATCATGGGAGCAGAAATGCTTCTAAGACTCTTCATATCAGCATCCCCTCTTCATAGCAGCACTGTGGAGCAGCACTGCCAGGGCCCAGGGTCTGCTCTGTCATGTGGGAGCTGGGTGACGTTGGGCCAGTTCCTTACCCTCTCTGGGCCTCACTGGTAAAACAGGGACAAGGCTAGCACCTGGTCCATAGGGTGTTATGAGAATTAACCATGTTAATAAAGGTAAGTGCTTAGAACAAGAACAATGTTCTAAGATCTAGTGCAGAGTAGGGATGATCTAAAATTAACTGGTATAATAATGATATGATGCTGATTATTATTACACATTCATTATGTTATATAATTAAGTACTAAGCATTGTTACTGTAAGGAGTGCCAGGAAATGTACATGGTGGCGAGAGGTTTCACACATCATTCAAAGCCATCGGACTGTGGAGATGTGGGAGGAGGAGGGGGATGAGGAAGATTCCAGCACAGAATGGGAGAGGTGAGCAAACCTGTGGATGCATTTCTCTGACAGCAAAGACCTTAAAGTTGTCTTTGCTGATTCGTCAGCCTTCTTCCTGAGAACTATGCTGCTGAGGGTCACTACCTACTCAGGCCTGCACAGAGGTCAAGGTCAAGCAGAACCCTGCCTTGTGGGATGGGTCCTGAGGCCTACAGGGAGGTCTCTAGTCACACCAGGAGACTTGATGAATATATTTCTTTAAAAATACACACACACACACACACAACACACACACATACATTATTGATTTCAGAAAGGAAAAAAAAAGATATAGAGAGATAGAAACATCAATGATGACAGAGAATCATTGATTGGCTGCCTCCTGCACACCCCCTACTAGGGGGATCTAGCCCACAACCAGGGCATGTGCCCTGGGCTGGAATTGAACCCGGGACCCTTCAGTCTGCAGGCCGACGCTCTATCCACTGAGCCGCACCAGCCAGGGCTCGGGTTTCTCTTTGATACCTTGGAGAGGCATCAGAGAAGATACTTGCTCCTTTGAAGAACAAGATTCCTATTAGCACCAATGACAAATGAGACCCATTACACTTTGTAGGAATCGAAACCATAGTAGCCACTCAAAACACGCCACCACTTTTCTTACAATACACCTTCTAACACCCACACCACAGGTGCAGTGACATGCACTGTGGCGAGAGGGGCTGCAGGGAAGGAGCAATGCCTTGTGGGTGGATGCATCACCTCCCAGCGTCAACGACACCACGGGTGCAGGAGGCCCCTCCGCCCTGTGAGCAGGTGGGAGCCTGGGAACGGGGAACGGACCCCCGGGCCCACTGCAGGCGGCTCCCAGGGGCTCCGCGCAGCCTCTGTCCTCAGCCTCATGGCCGCCAAGGGAAGACAATACCCATAGCCCGCCTCGCACAGCACATGAAAAGCAGTATCTAGCGCACGCTTTAAAGGTCACTGCATATAGAACAGCTAGATCGCTGAAGCAAAATACCATATTCATCAGCGAAACAGAGAAGCTTAGCAGCCTTCATCTGTTCCCATTTTAAATTTACCCCAGTATGCAAATGAGAGGAGTTTAAAAAAGCACCAGGCAAGATTCTCAGCTAGGTGTGAAGAAAAGCACAATCAAGAGGCAAATTTGTGACTTGAAGTGTAAGGATTTGCCAAATGGGCTGTACTTACATTTTACTAGGAGTCTGAGTGTCTGTAAAGCCAATAGAAAGATCCCAAATTATCGTTAAATACCCAGAGCAGAAATTTGCTGCTAAACTGCTGTGCGGTATCGGTCTCGGGTCGGCTTTTATAAACATCTGATTTTATGGGCTGCGATCATCACAGGGATACCGCACGCAGCGCTGAACGTTAAACACACAGCCCCGGTCCCAGACAGAGTCTGAAGAAAAGAAAGCAAGTACAATTTGGATTAGGGACTGAACGATCTGATTTTTAAAAACACATATATTTTGCTGCAGTGGAGAGAATCTCCTTAGCCAAGATCAGCAGGTATTCTAGCAACTTAACATTTGAAAATCAGATTGATGGCAAGTGAGATGCCTGATCATCCTCAGCAGAGTTCCCCTCCATCAGCACATTTGCACACACACCCCTCCTCCCCCGCAGACAGGCACAGAGGAGGGTTTGTGATTCACAACTAGTAACACAATGAATGTTTGTGGCCTAAACACAGGGAGCAGCCCTTTTAGTTTTAATGAGATGGAAGCATCTATAATAATAAAAGCGTAATATGCTAATTAGACCAGAGGGTGCCAGAGGGAAGCCTCTGGTGCTGGCAGCTGGGGGAAGGAAGGCCTATTCTGGCATGAATTTCATGCATCAGGCCTCTAGTATTTTATAGTTGTGAGGAATATCTATTGAGTGCTCACTGGATGTAAATCATCATACATCGATGGGAGAGAATCATCGATCAGCTGCCTCCCGCACACCTCCTACTGGGGATGTGCCCGCAACCAAGGCACATGCCCTTGACCTGAATCGAATCTGGGACCTTTCAGTCTGCAGGCTGATGCTCTATCCACTGAGCCAAACCGGTTTTGGCAACATTTTTTCTTTTATTAATATTTTCTCTAAAGGCAACTGAAACATGACGATGGATGGATGATGTCTAAGACGTCTCAAGGCTTTTGCTATACAGATGAGCATTCTGACTCTCCAGAGAGGTGATAGTTTATACGATCTGTCCCCAGGCTCAGACCTCCTCTTCCCATAGGCCATTTGTAGGGCTGATTGTCCACAGAATATATACGGGGAACTGCTGGCCCCCTCCCTCCACCCCTCTGGGCCAGAGCGAACGCGGCCAAGGAGAGAAGAGGTGGTAACACAGCCCGCGGTGAGGGGAGGCAGCTGTGTGCTATAACCGTCCTCTCCATAAACACCATGACCCACTTAAGAAGGGAAAGTGGAATGGATGCTTAGACCGAAAAATAAAATAAATAAGAGGAAGAGTGGAAGGACTCCGTTCTCTCAATTTAGAGAGAGGATAGCTGTTCGTGACTTACTGATTTGTTTATTCCTTGTTTAGGAAGGAGACTTCAAGCATCCATGTATTAAAAGCAAGGTATGGGTTTTTTAAAAAAAATATATATTTTTTTTATTGATTTCAGAGAGGAAAGGAGAGGGAGAGAAACATCAATGATGAGAGAAAATCGTTGACTGGCTGTCTCCTGCACGACTCCTACTGGGGACCGAGCCCAAATCCAGGAATAGAACTGTGACCTTCTTGTTCACAGGTGCATGCTCAACCACCAAGCCATGCAGGCCAGTCAAGGAATGGGTTTTGAACCCAAGAGTTCACCTAAACCCACTTGGAAGCCACTGCGTTCTCAGCAGCATTTTTCCTAAGAAAGCAATCCTCCCAGGACTTTAAGAGAGGAGCAGGTCAGCTCCCTGAAGAAAGCAGGCTGAACCCCGAGCATCCCTGAGTGCACACAGGTCATCCGAAAGCCGGACCACGAAGGGCGACCCTCTAGGCTGAGCAGCAGCCAATGTATGGACGGCCAGCGGCTGTGGACAGTCTGCTTGGCGTAAGAATGCTCCACAGGCCCAGCTCGGAGGCTGGAGGCTGGCCTTCCTCCTGGGGGGCGGGGGGAGGGGGCGCGGAAGGGGGAGGACAAAGATCTTCCCTCTGCCTCAGGTCTGTCTCTGGTACGAAAGAAAAATTGTGCATGGAGAATGCAATGCTGAGCCAGCTGGTGGGGTTCCGTGGTTAAGTGCCAACCTATGAACCAGGAGGTCACGGTTTGATTCCCAGTCAGGACACATGCCCGGGTTGCAGACTTGATCCCCAGTGGGGTGTGTGTGTGTGTGTGTGTGTGTGTGTGCGTGTGTGTGCATGAGGCATGTGATCAATAGTTCTCTCTCATCATTGATGTTTCCATTTCTCTCTCCCTTTCCTTTCCTCTCTAATATAAGTAAAAAAAAAGATATATCTATATCTATATCTATATCTATATCTATATCTATATCTATATCTATATCTATATCATCTATATCTATATCTATATCTATATCTATATATATATTATAAAATGCAGTGCAGATTCTTCTTATAAAACCATGCCGGAAAACCAGTTTGGCTCAGTGGATAGAGTGTCTGCCTGCGGACTGAGAGGTTCCAGGTTTGATTCTGGTCAAGGGCATGGACCTTGGTTGCAGGCACATCCCCAGTAAGGGTGTGCAAGAGGCAGCTGATTGGTGTTTCTCTCTCATCGATGTTTCTAATTATCTCTCTCCCTTCCATTCTGTAAAAAATTAATGAAATATATATTTAAAAAAACCCAGGTAGGAAGCTGTCCATGTCCATCTGCCTGACTCTAGTACTACCTTCCAAGGCCCCCAGAAGCTCCCCGACAGGCAGCGCCTCCCCGGGTCGCTGCCTGAGCCAACCTCTCCTTCCCTGCCAGGGCGATGAGTGATGCCCAGGGACACTCAGCACAGCGGCCACCGACGGCCACTCTCCAGGCGGACGGGGCCCAGCTGCTCCCACCCCTTCCGCTTCCCAAGGTCACCGTGTCTCTTCCCAAACCTGTTCTCGCTGCTTGCATAAGCACGATTAATTTTTAGTGAACTCAGAGATATGGTTGTTTAAAAAAAAAAAAAAGAGTCTGCTGAGTCTATGAAAAGCGTAGGATCGTTTAGAAAGAGTCAACAAAGCTGAGCGCTTTGAAGGGCTGCCAAGTGAGGTGTGCACGCAAGGAAGGCCTGCGGGGGCTCCGGGAAGGGTCAAGGGGATGTGACCGCTCATAGAGGCTGCCTGGCGTCCCTGTTCTCGGCTGGTGCAGAGAACCCAAAGGTGGGTGCAGAAAGAGAGGCGACTCTAGTGGGGTTTTCTAGGGAAGATGAAGTGCACTCCAAATCAGGATGTCCGTACACAAAGGAAATGTCTTGGCCCAACACATACACCAGACAGTCCTCGGTAGGGTTTCCTCACCTTTCAATTATCCGTCCAACTTCTGGTCTCAGGGCTGTGGCATCAGACAGTTTCCACTGACCTACTAATTATTTTTAAAAATATATATTTTATTGATTTTGTACAGAGAGGAAGAGAGAGGGATAGAGAGTTAGAAACATCGATGAGAGAGAATCATCGATCAGCTGCGTCTTGCACACCCCTCCACGGGGGATGTGCCCACAATCCAGGTACATGTCCTTGACCAGAATCGAACCTGGGACCTTTCAGTCCACAGGCCGACGCTCTATCCACTGAGCCAAAGGTTTCGGCGAACATCTAATTACTGATCTGCACTTAACATGTTCCTCCCTGATCCCTAGTCCCCAGGCACCTCCCTATTCTGGGAACATCTTCGTTATGGAGTAGGTACCTAGGAAACACCAGGCCGCAAGTCAGGAAAAAGGTTCTGGTCGCCACCTGAACTGTGTGAAGTCTTGCAGTCACGTGTCTCTTTGGGCCTCAGTTTCCTCAGTTATAAAGTGTCTGTGTTGGGGTATGAATAGAGGGTGAGCAGTAAATGACAAGAAGGAGTTGGGCTATTAATTGTTCAGGTGTCTTCTGATTCTTTAAAATACCACTCTAGGCAATTCAGCTCATATAAGATGGAAAGGGTTCCATAAATTAATTATTACAAGAGGCCCGGTGCACAAAAATTAGTGCATTGGGAGCGAGGTGGGGAGGGTCCCTCAACCAGGCCAGCCCCCTCTCGCAGTCCAGGAGCCTTCAGGGGATGTCCTTCTGATGGTTTAGGCCCGCTCCCCACGGGAGGTGACTGGGCTGATCAGGGGAAGGCACTGCCCCCATCACTCCACTGCTGCTGCCACTGCCGGCTGCGGCGGCTGCCAGAGCCCACAGCTGCCATGAGCCCTGGGCCTCACAGGATGGACTTCCGGAAGACATCTTCCCTAATTAGCATATTACCTTTTTATTAGTTTAGATTATTTGGAATAAAAATCATAAGTATTTGGAAAAATATAAATTCATTGTTAAGAATAAGTAACTTTTCCTGAGAAAAGTAAAGTTATTTAAAAATTTTAAGCACAAAGAAGAGAATATACATTATAAGAATATTCAAATAAGATTTGAGTTACCAACATGAAATTGATATTTTTATCATTTCAAAATGAAGGGAAAAGTCTCCAAGATGTTAGAGCTCAACGGCTTATACTTTCTTGGATGAAAAAGTTTGTAAGAAGCCATTCTTATTACTTTATCATTCCAGAGTAGGTTACAAAGCTGTAGTTTCTGGGAACAGTAAGCAATAGAAAACTGTTTAAATACTTTCCAGTATTAAATTTGCAAATACAAACGTACAAACAATGACTGACTGCAGCAAAACTATTCAAAGGCAAACATGCCACCTTCCTTAACACCTTTCATTCTGCAACGGAGCTAGAAGGACAAATTAAGTTCCAGACTCAACTTTAGTCACAACTGAATGCTTTGTAACAGCAACAAGGCTTGACAAGAATATGTGACTCCAGATAAAAAGAAAATTACTGAAGGGCGCTGCCTAACATGCTGTTTTGATCTTTCATTTTAATTATGAGATAGGTGCCTGAATTACTCTTTGTGCCACAAAAGTTACAGCAAGGTAAGAGATTTAGATCTAAGTCCATTTCATCTTTTAAAACAACCATTTATCCTTGTGAGTGGGGAAAGTTAGCAGCGTAATATTCAGTTTATACCCTGCCTTGGCGTCAGTATCAACTTCCAGTTTTCTTCTCTGACTCAGCTATTCCAAGAGTCTGACAATATTTCATTAAAAATTAATGTGTTACCCACACAAGTGGCAAATATTGAAAAGTTAGGGTATAAATAAAAAATAATAAAAATAGTAAGTGCACTAACACAGGAGCGGAAGGAAGGCAGGAGCAGGAGGCGCGACGTGAGAGGGAGAGAGAGTGAAACATCCGATTTCTATTCCGGACCTTGTACAGCGGCAGCGGGTGGAAGCCAAATATATTCTCGGGCTCCGACAGGATTTGTGAGCTACCCTGGCATTCCTCTGACTATATTCTCCCGTGTAATATTTCCTGACGGGCAATGCCAGTCTCATCAGAGCTTGGTGTTGGGGGGCATTCTTGGAGTCAGCCTGCCTTGGGGGCTTCCTGCCTAGGGGTGAGCAGCTTTCCCAGGGCACAGAGGCATGCAACCATGGCAACCTCATTCCCCCCATGCATCGTTCTCCGTCCCCATCCCCTTATTAAAAATATATTTTTTTATTGATTCAGAGAGGAAGGGAGAGGGAAGGAGAGAAACATCAATGATGAGAGAGAATCATTGATTAGCTGCCTCCTGCAGGCCCCACATTGGGGATCGAGCCCACAACCCGGGCATATATCCTGACCGGGAATCGAACCGTGACCTCCTACTTCCTAAGGCCCATGCTCAACCACTGAGCCACGCCAGCCCGGCCCAAAACCCCTGTGAATGAACAATAGGTCCCTGGTCTAATTTAGAAAGGTAAAGGCCGGCATAAAGCCCACTTCACTAATCAGCCAACCAGCTTCCTCTTTGTTGTTGTTGTTGTTCTTCTTTTTAAAAAAAACATATTTTATTGATTTTTTACAGAGAGGAAGGGAGAGGGAAAAAGTTAGAAACATCAATGAGAGAGAAACATCGATCAGCTAGCTGCTTCCTGCACAGCCCTTACTGGGGATGTGCCCGCAACCAAGGTACATGCCCTTGACCGAAATCGAACCTGGGACCCTTGAGTCCGAAGCTGATGCTCTATCCACTGAGCCAAACCGGTTAGGGCCTCTTTGTTCCTTTTATAAGAGTCAGTCCATGACAAACAGCAAGCTACATCTACCTTATTCCATCGCATCGCAGCCCTTTCCATGACAATGCCACTGAGAAACAGTCACTTGCCTTGTTAAACACACAGCCACAGACACACACTTGTCCCCAGCATCCAAGCAAAACACCAGAGTGTCCCGTCCGCCACAGGGGATGCGGGAACTATTTTGGAAATATGAAAGATCTGTTTACGCAGCCTAGGCAAACATCCCTCTGCATCAACACGAGGGTCCCCTCTTTATTGCTCCCTGATGGTTCCTATAGAATCTAAATTGTACATGAAGTTGTAATTAGGCCTTGTTTAATGTAAATTGATCACCTCAATTATTAGGAAATGGATTTGAATGTTAATGGACTCTTTTGCTGGAGACGCGCCAAGCAAATCAGCACAAACCCTGATGGTGCTCACTGCTGGAGGTGCCCCGCCAGCCTCGCTGCGGCCCGGGGCGGCCCGTGTGGCTCCGAGCCGGTCCTAACGTGGTCCAGACGGTGAGCAAGCTCTTCCTCTTGCAGGAAAAAATCAGCGTTATCGTTCAGTGTTGGGTCACTGTGTGCCAGTGAGGCTATCATTTGTTTTTTCTCTCTAAAAAAAATAGTGGTGAGATCCACCTCCCAGCTGCAAGGACTCTGGCTTTTTAGGAAATGTTCTTTCTGCAGATGCGGGTCTCTGTGAAAATCAGGGCTTTTCCCGAAGGAGGGACTGACATAAAAGCCAGCAGCAGTTGAAACCGGTTTGGCTCAGTGGATAGAGCGTCGGCCTGCAGGCTGAAAGGTCTCAGGTTCGAATCCGGTCAAGGGCATGTAGCTTGGTTGTGGGCACATCTCCAATAGGGTGTGTGCAGGGTGCAGCTGATCAAAGTTTCTAACTCTCTATCCCTCTCTCTTCCTCTCTGTAAAAAGAAAAAAAATTAATAAAAAATATATTTAAAAAAAAAAAAAAGAACATTAAAAAAAAAAAAAAGCCAGCAGCAGCGTGTCATGGCATGAGGTCGCACTTAGTGACCCTGAGGGATGGCCTCCTGGGAACTGGCTGCAGACACACCCAGCAGCACACCACACCCTGACTTTATTTTCATTTTATTTTATTTTTTAAAAAATATATATTTATATGATTTCAGAGAGGAAGAGACAGAGATAGAAACATCAATGATGAGAGAAAATCATTGATCGGCTGCCTCCTGGATGCCCCCCACTGGGGATGGAGCCCCAAACCCCAGCATGTGCCCTGATCGGGAATCCAACTGTGACCTCCTGGTTCATAGGTCGTTGCTTAACCACTGAGCAACACCGGCCGGACCTGACCGCTCTCCTTTGTAAAAATCCGGGGTCTGTGGAGTCAAGCTGGTCTCGGCACTTCCCAGCTCAGACCTCAGCCACTCTGCTCTCCAGATGGTGGCCACGTTTTCATCGTTAAATTTCAGCCGGGGATGCCGGAGGGACAGACGCACATCTGCCCGACTCCGCCAGCCTCCTCACATCTGGTTCTCAAACCCTGGGTCCCAGGCACACTCTGGGCGCAGGCATAAAGCCACCTCTGGGATAGCATGACCACCTATGGCTGCAGGCCCACGTCTATGCATCAGCCCAAACCATCGCACACCCATTGTCACTGCTACCTACATGAGACATCTTAGGAACTGAAAATATAAAGCTTGATTCACTTCAATCCTAACAGATCCTCTTTCTTCTTCTTCTTCTTCTTCTTCTTCTTCTTCTTCTTCTTCTTCTTCTTCTTCTTCTTCTCCTTCTCCTTCTCCTTCTCCTTCTCCTTCTCCTTCTCCTTCTCCTTCTCCTTCTCCTTCTCCTTCTCCTTCTCCTTCTCCTTCTCCTTCTCCTTCTCCTTCTCCTTCTCCTTCTCCTTCTCCTTCTCCTTCTCCTTCTCCTTCTCCTTCTCCTTCTCCTTCTCCTTCTCCTTCTCCTTCTCCTTCTCCTTCTCCTTCTCCTTCTCCTTCTCCTTCTCCTTCTCCTTCTCCTTCTCCTTCTCCTTCTCCTTCTCCTTCTCCTTCTCCTTCTTCTTCTTCTTTCCCAATGGAAACTGGCAGTCTTATCTAGACGTACCTACAGATGTTATATGCAACATATACATTAAGATTGAGGCTGTGGCCGAAGCCGTTTTGGCTCAGTGGTAGAGCGTCGGTCTGCAGACTGAAAGGTCCCGGGTTCGATTCCGGTCAAGGGCATGTACCTTGGTTGCGGGCACATCCCCGGCAGGGGGTGTGCAAGAGGCAGCTAGTCGATGTTTCTCTCTCATCAACGTTTCTAGCTCTCTATCTCTCTCCCTTCCTCTCTGTAAAAAAATCAATAAAATATATTAAAAAAAAAAAAAAAAGATTGAGGCTGTGAATAAAATTTCTTCAATTCCTCCCACTTTTCTGAATGAAGTTCCGGGATGCTAAAGGATCAAGTGAATGACATGGCACCCTTTTTAACCACACGGTTCAGAAAGGGCGAGAAATGATGGCCAGCTCAGTTTGAATTGATTCCGTCCTATGTGCTGATCTGAGTGGCGTAAAACCCCCTTGATGTCAGGCTAGCCCAGTGATCGGCAAACTCATTAGTCAACAGAGCCAAATACCAACAGTACAATGATTGAAATTTCTTTGGAGAGCCACATTTTTTTTAACTTAAACTTCTTCTAACGCCACGTCTGCAAAACAGACTCGCCCAGGCCGTGGTATTTTGTGGAAGAGCCACACTCAAGGGGCCAAAGAGCTGCATGTGGCTTGCGAGCCGCGGTTTGCTGACCACGCGGCTAGCTCATTGTATCCAAGTCCTTTAACTGTTTATAGGACAGTTCCCTGGCACTAGACAGCTGCTTAAAATCCATGCTTCATAACCTGGAAGGCTCAGGTTTTGGATAACACGGCCTCACAGTGTGAGTCTAATACAGTGCCACACGAAGGCACACCGTTTTACTGTGTAAGGGTATAAAATCGGGCCACAAATGTGCATTTTGTTTAAAATATATTTGATTGATTTTTAAAATATATTTGATTTTTTTTTATAGAGAGGAAGGGAGGGGGAGAGTTAGAAACATCGATGAGAGAGAAACATCAATCAGCTGCCCCCTACACCCCCCCTACTGGGGATATGCCCTCAACCAAGGTACATGCCCTTGACCGGAATCGAACCGGGGATCCCTGAGTTCGCAGGCTGACGCTCTATCCACTGAGCAAAACTGGTCAGGGTCTCAAGTGTGCATTTAGAGATAAAGAACCAACACAAAGCCACAGAACCATGAACAGACAGAGAGAAAGTATGACCAAGAAGGAGAAAGTGAGGCAGTAGCAGATAAGTAACACTGGTGGTTAGTAAACAATTGAACATAACAGTATATTTGGCATCTTAATACCCACCCACCCCAGGCACCCACCCCAGTCCCCACGTTTTCAGCCCATCAGCAATGCCTCAGCTGGACGGGTGTCTAATTTTTCCGAAAGACACAGTTGCCCAGCATTTAAACATTCAGAGTTGCATACAGCCCTAGCCAGTTTGCCTCAGTGGTTAGAGTGTCAGCCCCCTGACTAAAGGGTCTCGGGTTCGACTCCAGTCAAGGGCACATACTTTGGTTGCAGGCATGATCCCCAGCCCTGGTCAAGGCAACCAATTGATGTTTCTCTCTTGTATCAATGATTCTGCCTCTACACCTTCCTTCCCCTCTCTCTAAAAAATCAATGGAAAGAATATCCTCAGGTGAGGATTAACAACAACAATAAAACTTTGCATATTATGGGAAAGAGTGACTCAGAAGCCACTTTAATGCTGCTTTTCTACATTTCTGCAAAATGGTATTTCTGCCCCTATACACACACACACACACATACACACACACACACACACACACACACAAAAGCACACACCCGCACCTTCATGGGTAATAGCCATTTGCAAAATTAATTTCTAGGAAAAAAGGCTCAGAAAATATCACTCTATACCATAAAGACATTATCCCAAACATTCTCTTTAATCTGTTAGTTCCCATCGCCAGCGGTTTGCATGCTATCCCTGCTGCAAACTTGCTTTTCCTCCATGATATACATTTGCCACCAAACGGAGGAAGAGACCTTCAGCACAGGCTTCTATCTTCAACTGCTTTCTGAAAAGTGAACAGTCTTAATTCTCCCCAGTCTGAAATGTCAAATGAGATAAAAATCAATCATCTAGTTCCTATCTTAACGTTTGTTTCTGGGGAATAAAATTCCCACTAGAAAAATACTACAGGTTTGTTAAAGATCATTCTGAGGTTAGTTTATAGAAGACCAATTTTAAACTCATTATTAGTTACCTTGCAATCAGCAGCTCCATGTCCTCAGTCAATAGTTTTTATGCAAATAATTTAGGTACTAATTAATGTAAGAAAAAAAAAAGCAACGTGACGCTGTATAAGTGACAGAACAACCAGATTGGTGGGGTTGTGACAGAGAACTTGACCACATGAGTCCTCATGAGCCCGCTCAGTGGTCTTAACTGGTTCAAGAGCTCGTCACCTATGGCTACACTGTGGGGCTCACATGGACCTATATTCTATGGGAAAATACTAGCATATAAACCAATGCTCACGCTACAATATAACTAGTAGGACATGTACACAATGGAGTACTATGCAGTTGTAAAAAAGAGGGATCTCTTTCCCTTTAGGACAGCATGGATGGACCTGGAGACTATTACGCTAAGTGAAATAAGCCAATCTGAGAAAGACAAATATCACACGATCTCACTTATTTGTGGAACCAAATAAACAAAGTGAATTGACCAACAAAATAAGACCCGAAGCAGGGAAGCATGGAACAGACTGACATATCTTGATGTGGGGTTCTGGAGATGAGAAGAGATAAACCAAAGAACATATATATATAAAGGCCTAATATACAAATCCAACTGAACAGCTGAATGACTAGCAGAATGACCACTTGCTATGACATTCACTGACCACCAGGAGGCAGATGCTCAATGCAGGAGCTGCCCCAGTCTGCAGACTCAGGCCAGCCAAGGTGGGTGCCAGTGGGGGGCCCTCCTATCAGCCCACCAGTTGCCCCACAGATCGGCCCTGATCACCAGTCAGGCCTAAGGACCCTACCCGTGCACAAATTTCATGCCTATAGTATACTTATATGCACAGCCCATAGATGAGGGCAATATGGTGGTAAAGACCTGGGGGTTGGGTAGGAGCTAGGAAGAGGGGATTAAGGGGGGAACAGAAGATATCTGTAATACTATCAACAATAAAAATATGTTTTAAAAATAAAACATAACTAGAGAGTAATGCCATTGCTATTCTTAACATGAATTTTCTAGACGGCCTCTGTAGACACCAGGAGCTCCAAACCAGTTGTTGAAAATGTCCCTTTCCTGACTTTACAACTTTAATGGCCTCGCAACCAGAATTTACTACATTCACATCCACTTTGATTAACAAACAATTCTCTGCTCTCAAATGCCCTCCCAGCACTCCCCCCCCCCCCCCCCCCACACACACACACACACTGGTTGGCTGGTCTGTCTGCCTCGCTTTTTCCCCTTTACCTTTCACATCCCACAAAACAGAGGTTGAAATATGCTATTTCCGTTTTTCTAATCACAGTTTTCGGTCCGCTCTGATATGGTTTCTGCACTTAATCTTCTACTAAAAATATTTTAAAAATATATTTTATTGATTTCTTACAGAGAGGAAGGAAGAGGGACAGAGAGTTAGAAACATCAATGAAAGAGAAACATCAATCAGCTGCCTCCTGCACACCCCCCACTGGGGATGTGCCTGCAACCAAGGCACATGCCCTTGACCGGAATCAAACCTGGGGCCTTTCAGTCCGCAGGCCGACGCTCTATCCACTGAGCCAAACTGCTCAGGGCCTAAATATATTTTTGTAGAAATAACCAGTGAGGTCCGTTCATTAAGCCCAATGACAGTAAATGCTTTAGACTGTGGGCCAATAGGTCATAGTCTCTGACTCAGCGGCTTCACCCTGACATTGTCATGTGAAAACAGCCACAGACATGCAGTGGCGAGCATGCCCAGGTCCCTGAGCCTCTCGGAAGGCTGTGGGCTGGGCACAGTTTGCCAGTCCTGATATCAAGACTAGCAATCCCTTCCCTGTTGCTGACAGATTCATTTCAACTGTTATTTTCTCATTGAAACTTCCGGTCAAGACAATCCTCCTTATGGACTGTGCCTGCCCCACAAAGTACATTTCTCTGTCATAGAACGGATCCTGACTGCCATCGATCAGGTATTTATAAAATTCCTCACCAACATTCATCTGCTCTATGAGGCCAGAGCACTTCCCGTTTCCCGATGAGACTGGGAACGATATTGACTCTGCTGTTATATTCCCAGTAGGTGGCGGAGAACACGACACGTGATGGCAATCAATAAATATTTGTCCAGTGAAGGGCTGATGAGTTTGTTATCTGGCCCTCAGCTGGCAACCTCATCTTCCCGAGCCCCACTCCCCCGTCTGCACATGGCAGCGACACCAACAGCTACTTTTCAGCTCTGTTTCACAGTAAGACAATAAGACAACACGAGTGAGAGCATTTGGGGAACTCGAGAGCACTATGCAAATGTAATCCTTGGCCCTCTGGCTGAGAATGGCTTTTGGTTATATAAAGGCTGTAAAAACCAAGTCAGAATCCGAACGAAGACAACTGTGTGGACAGAGAGCACGTGTGGCCCCCAAGACCCAAGACATGTTACTCTCTGATCCTTGCAGAAACCAAACTTCCTCCTCCTTCCCCCTCCCCCCATTCAGCCCCCCCGCCGAAGGCTGACAGCTATGGTCATGTGTGACCTGTTCACTGAAATATTTTTCCTGGGGAGTTCATCATTACGCAGACATTATAGATGACACCTCTACAGGGAACAAGGGGCTGTGTTTATTACAAAAAATACTGCACAGAAAAGAAAAGGAAAGGCAAAGGATGAAGATTCAAGTTGGAACTCTACACTTAACCTGCCACCTCACTAAATCCCTCCGTCTCTCTGAGCCTGGATTTCTTCTTCTGGGAAAAGAGAATAAAGGCCAGGATGCTATTGAGTAGATGGCTAGCATGAGCCACGTGCTTTGTATATATTACACTGGATTTTTATATTCAACTGCACAGTAGGTATGATTAGCCCCGATACAGATGAGCAACTGATGCTGAGAGACGGTGGGTAACCCGCTCACAGCAACAGCCCTGGGGAGAACCAGAGGCAAACACTCTCAGTGCCACCTCTGCTTAGATATAGACTTTCTTAGGACTACTACGTGATTCATCTTACAAAAAGCCCACAAAACCAAACTTCTGGAGGAGAACGTTCCTCCATATTACGTTACCAAAGCACGCCTTAAAGGGGACGGTTCTGTATTACATCTCCTCCCGTGTCTGTAGAGAACAGTTAGGAGGTGCTCCCCTCCCTGTGTATTGTAAGAGCCCAAGCGGAGAAAGCATAAATACATAAGAGTGTGGGGTTTTGCCAAGACCGCTTTGGCTCAATGGATAGAGCATCAGCTTGGGGACTGAAGGGTCCCGGGTTCGATTCCGGTCAAGGGCATGGACCTTGGTTGCGGGCATATCCCCAGTAGGGGATGTGCAAGAGGCAGCTGATCGATGACTCTCTCTCATCGATGTTTCTAACGCTCTATCTCTCTCCTTTCCTCTCTGTACAAGATCAATAAAATATATTTAAATAAAAATAAACAAAAGAGTGTGGGGTTTTGAGCACGCCCCTTAAGTAACCGAGTAATCGCGGGTTCTATTTATTGCACAGCGATTCCTAGTCTGTTTAGGAACCAAACAGGTTTCTATGGCGCAGCAGTTAACAGTTAAAGCTTCTTACCTTTGCTTCATGATCTCATGGAGTCTCCCGTGCTGGATGCATTGCTCCTCCAGCTCCTCGTTTCTTTCCTGTAACTTTTTCAGTTTTTCGTAGGCGTACTTCTTCTCTTGGCTGAGATGGGCCACTGCAGATCTGGAGAAGTGAGAGCACAAACATAACAAAGGTTAGAGGTTCTTACTGCTAGAGCATGTTGTGTGTTTTTTTGTTGTTGTTTGTTTTTCTAAAATATATTTTATTGAGATTTTACAGAGAAGAAGAGAGAGGGATAGAGAGTTAGAAACATTGATCGGAGAGAAACATCAATCAGCTGCCTCTTGCACACCCCCTACTGGGGATGTGCCCGTGATCAAGGTACATGCCCTTGACCGGAATCGAGCCTGGGACCTTTCAGTCCGCAGGCGGACCCTCTATCCACTGAGCCACACCGGTTTCGGCTAGAGCATGTTTTGATTGTATAACCTTGACATTGTCTGAAACTCCTATTTTAATCTAATAGTGCAAATAAAAATGTTATGTAAAGTAAAATATTTCAGAAATTATAGACTATCTGGAAGAGGGGTCTACGTGGCAGAGACTCAAGTGGCAGACAGATAAAGGGGTAACTACTCTGACAGAGATGGCTTCGCCAACCAGACAACAATGATAATGATCAAACCCCTTTTTAAAAAAAGGCCATCGTTCATTTATCGAATATTTACTGAGTTGTCTATTTTAGGCCAGCAGCAGGCTGTTAATGGCGCAACCCCACATGTAATTTCTATAACAGAGAGTAGTTTCTTTTAAGTATCACAGCTAATTTAATGGCACACGATTAAAATCATATAGTTTCAAAAGGCATAATAATGACAACTGGCAGTCCTCCGCCCCTGGACCTTCTACCCAGCTGAGCGTATCCTTTCAAAATCCTTTCAAAAATGTTAAAGCTATTTCTTCTGGTATTTTCTCTTTGTACTTCTTCATTTGCTTTTAGTTCAATACCTCCTATTTCATAAATTAAAAATTTATACTGATCCATTATGGTAGAGGAAGATTAAACTATTTTTTATATGCCCTCTACGCCCATCTCCACCTCGTCAATGTCATTATTAGCATTTTAATTTGTGGTTAAATTGTTATCAATCTTTATGTTATAAAGACCGCCTATGTATTGATCCTTGCTCTCTAAGTGGTATATTATGATTGCATTGGCATTTGTGTGCGTTTATTTTCCCCGAATGAGTGGGCTTCAGTGTAAGAGCAACTGAGCAGCAAGCTATCTATGATATTCCCGTGGGAGACTCCCAAAAGCAGTATCTGTACTCCTTTCCGCTGTGACCTCCCTGTTTCTCAAGAGAAGGGGCCTCCAGTCTCCTGCCTCATGTGTACAACTTGATTGTCAGTGGCCTAGGGGCTGGGTGGAAGTGGAGGATGGGGACCTCACCTTTCAGAATGCAGGCTTCCTCCCAATCCTTCTATTCTAACGTCAGCGCCCCTATGTGAACCAGCGCCTGCTGGTTGACTCTCTTCAGAGAAGATGCCTCAAGTTTTCCGGGTGGAAGAGGGACAGTTACACCTGACTTCATGGGGGAAAGGGGGGTGAAACTGTCCATTTAGGTTTCAGTCCTTGTACCACACCTGCCTTCCAAGCTAAGGGTAGACAGCTTCCTCCACTTTGCTACACCAGGGACCATGCCCCCAACCTCCTCCTGTCTTCACACATTTCATTTGGGGTTGTAGCTATCTACTCCAGTGATGGCTGACATCCCTATGCAGTGTCTCCGATGACTAAACTACCTCAGATCTCAAAATGTGAAGATCAGAAAGATGTCTGTCCAAGAAAAATCGTATCCTTGTCCTTCTTTGGATGTAACATGGTTCCCACGACCAGCATCTCTTCCTGGTTAGAACAGAGAGTTTAAAACTCTTGCGTGTTAAATGATGAGTTAACAACTGGCTCGTTTCTTGAAGTAAGACTTGCTGTAAAATTGTTTCCCTCCAAAGAAAGGATATAACTTTGCTAATGGGATTCACTCCCAGGACCCGGCTGCTTCCAGGGGGGGAGCCATCTCTCACCTTTAGTTCACCTCCGTCCTGTTTTGTTCTCATCTTGGTTCACCTGTCACGTCGCAGGGAGCTCGCCCTGATTAATCCCTAGCGGTTCTCAATATGTCAGCACGTTTTCTGAAGCTACCTCTCGCTTTTATGCATGCATTAGCCTCTAATTTATTCCTTAAAGCTGTTCTCTATGCCTCATCTTCCTTACTAGATTATACATGGGGGCATGGATTATCTCATTTTCAAGCTCAGATCAAACACTCAACCTACGTTTGCTTCTCCTAATAAGAATTTACTGATATTTGAAATAGCCTAAATGAATGAATGACTTACATGTCTCCTTTCAAAAATCACATACAATATAAGAATTAGGGGCAGTTTTCTAAGAAATCGTTAACTTTGTTTTCTCCCAAGACTAGTACCTTCTATCAAAATATGCACTATGCATTAAAATAAACTTCTGAAAGGACAAAAATAAATAAATCCATAAACCAAATTAGGAAAAAAATGCAGAATAATAATTATCTATTTTTAGGTACTTTTCCAGAACAAAAGTCACTTAAAAAAAAAAAAAAAACCACAATGGAAACATAGATTTTATAATATAAAAATATAGCTCTAACTGGTTTGGCTCAGTGGATAGAGCATTGGCCTGTGGGCTCAAGAGTCCCGAGTTTGATTCCAATCAAGGGCATGTACGTTGGTTACGAGCACATCCCCAGTTGGGGTATACAGGAGGCAGCCAATCAATGTTTCTCTCTCTCTTCCTCTCCGTTCTAAGTCTCTCATAAAACCATATTAAAAATATGATGCTGATAAGACAGGAATTCCACTTTATAACTAAAAAAATACTTTGGCCTGTGTACCACATATTAATATGGATTATCTCTAACTCTTAGTGTCAGGATTAGGAAATAAATTTTGTTTCTTTCCCCAGACTTTCTGAATTTTTACAACGGGCATGTATTTAAAACAAAAAGATAAAGTCACTTTTGTTTTTTAAAAAATTCATAGAAGCAAAAAGAACCGAGAGCAAGTTTTTGAAAATTTACAAAAAGGAACTGGAAACACACAAGATAAAACGAAGGAAGATTAGAGATGTTATTTAATAAAGCGCTATCCCCACTCTCCATCATAGTCTAATTAAAAAAAAAATACAAGTGATATGAAAAATAGTCCCAGAGGAGGAAACAAATATAAAGTATTCAATTTTGCTATTATTCAGAGAAATTCATAATAAGACCAGATTACAGTCATATATTTATTGCATGCCTACTCTATGCCAGATAGTGAAATCCATCCTTTATATTAATGGTCTCAATGAATCCTACAATGTAAGTGTTTATTTCCTTTTCTTGGACAGGCAAACACGATTTAATGATTTACCTAAAGTCACTCCAATGGCCATTAGCCAAGCTCAGGCACAAACACAGGTCTCTCTTCAAGGGTGGTGCTACCCACTGTGCAAAATTGCCTCTCACTTTTTAAATTTAATGTCTCACTTCGCTCACTGATATGTGAACATACACACCACGAGCAGAATTCATTTAGTACTTAACACAGTAACACACATTAATAGTCTTTCAAAGGTTCATGGTCTTTGGACGAAAATAATTCCCATGTAGGCTTCTCCACTAACGGAATCATCAAAAATTCAGATTTATGTACAGAATTATCATTCTATTATTCATCACCGTTAAAAATTGGAAACATCTTAAATGTCTTGTGCATACAAATGATTCAATTAAAATTATAGTTCCAAAGCATTTCGTGATCTAGAAAAATGTTCCTGAGGCAACAGTAAGTGAAAGAGCAGAGTACAAACTGTATTGATAGTGTAAGCTCATTCACAATATAAATGTGGGCTTACGGACACATTTACATGCTCGCAGAAAATTAATCATAGTTAGCTGGATGGGAATGTCACAGAACGTGTCTTCTTTAATTCATCTTTGCATTTGCATCTAAATGCCCTATTTTGAGAATGCCTTACTCCTAAGAGTGACACAAATATAAGTGTCATTAGTATCGTACATCTTACTACCAGGTATTTTATTACTGCAATATTTTTTTCTGCTTTGCATATTTTTGGAGCTCCCCCCCCCCACACACACACTTTATTTATAATGATAATTTGCCTACCAACTTACAATGTTCAAAAAGAATTTGATAAATGAACATGGACATGATCTTTTATCTGCCTTGAGCCAGTGGTATATTGAATGAAAGGATAGTTTGCAAAGTTGAAAGAGTAAACCTACAAGTTTCTGGGTTAGTCTGGGATTACATCTGTGGCAGGATTATTTTGGTGTCACACAAAAGGGTAATTGACTTTAATCCACTTTCATAGAAAATGTAGGTGAATCCTGGCTTTACAGAAGTATGAACTTCCCCCTGCATTTTTATATACCAGCAATAGTGTGTAATTGCATTGGCATGAAATATAGTATTTTGCTATCATTAGGATTACAGTGATAATTGCTTTTTAAGAGAAAACATGACCCCTGATTTTTGATTCTTTTAGATTCTCATTTGACTTTTGGTAACAATTAGCAGAGTCTGACACCAGTCTCCTCTTACAGAATATAATTTCTGTAGCATCGAAACACGCAGGGAAAAAACTAGTTCAGCCGGGTGTGTGTTCCTTACTTCAATTAAACTCACACAGTTGGATACCGCCCGTTGCCAAAACAGTAATATAATTTATACATTATAGTCCACACAGTAAAACTCCACTAAAAGTCATTTAACAATATTTATAACGCCATAAAGTACAGTGTTAAAATATATGAACTGCAATATGTACCGAAATTATAAAATTTGTTTCTCATCATCAGTGATTAAAACCGGGATCATTGCTCTAGCCTCAATACCCACAACCCTGGTGGCAGATTAGGATTCAAATCTTAATGATCAATTTACAATTAACAAGATAGAAGTGAAACAAATTAAACCAACCATTATATATAACGAGACCCGGCGGGCTCCCATTGTTCCTCTTAATTACAAAACGCAGATCACAAATCCACGACGGGCAGAGGGTTCGACACCGCTCCGCCAGCCCGGCAGCCTGGGGAGTGACAATGATGGAGGAGAAAGAACAGAAGCAAAACCCTGCCGCCAGGTTCTGCCCTCTACATCCTGTTCTTTACGACATGGGAGTGCGGAGAGGCTAAACCCCAGCAGGTGCTCAGGCCCCGGCCACGGCCACGGCCACGGCCACGGCCACGGCCACGGGCCAGGCTCCCTCCAGCCAGCCCCAGCCTCACTGGGCATCCCAGACTGCCCCTGCTGGAGAACTGTCAGAGCCTGGGGAACCAAGGGGGAGGGGAGCTGAGGGTATCCGAACTTCTTCGGGGAGCATCAGCCAGAATATCTGCCTGGTGTTAACGGAAAGGAAACGACGGATTCTCCTGTCTGGCAGTCAAGCACAGCGGGACAAAACGCCCCGGATGTGCCAGTCACAGGCCCCGGGTTAGGGACCCTGCAGCAGCAACAGCGTGGAATATGCAAGGTGCTAATAACAGGGCTTCAGAGAACAGAAGCAATCCGCACTACTACTGGGAGAAACACACACCAGACACACGCACATGCGCGCGTGCACACACACACATACATGCACACACACACGTGCACACACACCATACACACATATGCACACACGCACCATACACACATGCAGGCACATGGGATCCGCTTCTGAACGCCTCCCCGTGAGGCTGGGGTAGAGAGGCAGAGTGTACCCGCCTGGCTGGCCCCAGCTGTCACTGTCCTCCTCATTCTGCACCGGCTCCAGTCACATGACCAGGTCTGTGAGTAAAGAGAAAGCTTATTTCTCGTGGAAGGATCCCATCATCGGTGTAGCGTGGGATTTTGGATAACATGAAACTCTCAGGGAGACGCCACTAAGAAAAGACAGCAATAAAAATGTGCTTTCAGTTGTTGGTCGACACGGAATTAAATACACCTACTTTCAGGAAACATCGTGTTGTAGAAATCAGAAGCAAACCTGGATTAAATGTACCACGTGGTTCAAATAGTCAATTTGGAGACTGAGTTCCAAACAACCCTCTACGATCTCCTCACCTCAGAGTTCAGGGGAAATGGCTTATCCCTGAAGTTTAGGGAGTTTAAGAAGTTTATAATTTTTATTTCAAAAGGAACACTCCGAGCTCTTCAAGTTTAAGGGTGGTTTCAAAGCAGAAAGCAGTATCAAAATGGAATGTTATATTTTGCATGGATTTTGAAAATCTCATAGTCTTTACATCAATGAGGCTGGATTGAGAAAGGGCACATGCCCGGGTTGTGGGTTCCATCCCCAGGGTGGGGGCGTGCAGGAGACAGCCGATCAACGATTCTCTCTCATCACTGATGTTTCTCTCTCTCTCCCTCTCCCTTCCTCTCTGAGATCAATAATTGGTATTTACTGAGAAGGAGCACATGCCAGAGCGGTTCTCAGTGGCTGTAGGAGCCTCTGCCTGCCTGAGGGCAGAGAGAACTGGAGTCATAAGCCTCCATACTGCCCAAACAACCAGGGATGGGGATTTTTAAAATTTATTTAATATATTTTATTGATTTTTTACAGAGAGGAAGAGAGAGGGATAGAAAGTTAGAAACATCGATGAGAGAAAATCATCGATCAGCTGCCTCTTGCACACCCCTTACTGGGGATGTGCCCGCAACCAAGGTACATACCCTAGACCAGATTCGAACCTGGGACCTTTCAGTCCACAGACGGATGCTCTATCCACTGAGCCAAACCGGTTTCGGCAGGAGTGGGGATTCTAATGCTAAGCCAGCTCATTGATGGAGGAACCCAGGTGGGGCTCAGAGTGATCAGATGCTCTGATCCACCCAGAAACCTTTCTGAATGAAACACCTGAGTCAGTGGACAAGCTTGCTGAGCCAGATGGCTTGCTCTTTGCACATCTAAGTGAGTTGCAGAAAAACACAGAAGGTAAGATATGCAGGTGACTTTCTCCTTAGGTCAGTGGTCGGCAGACCATGGCTCGCAAGCCACAGGGCCCTTGAGTGTGGCTCTTCCACAAAATTCCACAAAATATCATGGCCTGGGAAAGTCTATTTTGAAAAAGTGGCATTAGAAGAAGTATAAGTTTAAACAATTTGGCTCTCAAAAAAACACTTCAATCATTGTACTGTTGATATTTGGCTCTGTGGACTAATGAGTTTGCCGACCACTGCCTTAGTGTAATGTCACCTTTGATATCTAGCTAGTTATGTGAATGTTGCCTTTGATAGTTCAATTCAAAGGATGCTGTCCAATAGCACTTATTTACAAGAGAAAACCACTGCTCAAATAGGTCAAATAAATCTCTCTGAGATAACAGTTCTTGTCAGAGCTGAGGTGGGAACTGAGGCTTGTTACAATTTGGAATATAAAACCATTCATTCATTGAGATAATCCGATGAGAAAGTGAGCAGGAAAATTTCAATAAGACCCCAATCAGTGCGTTTCTAAAGGAATAGAGTACATATAAAATGCATGCTGGCTATCTCATTAACATAAAATACTTTTAGAAAGAGAAGGAAAGGATGGTTTTAGCTTATTTATTTACAAAGTATCACCTTTCGTTTTATAGATACACATTTCAACTATTGTTTTTGGACCTAAAAGTGGCGTGCGTGTGTGTGTTTGTGTGTGTGTGTGTGTGTGTGTGTGTGTGTGTGTGTCTAAAGAGAACTGTGGTGATGGATGAATGTCACACGTAACAACTTAAGACATGATGAAAACTGCTTGACTCATCTGCATCCATTGTTAGAAGTTTGCCATCTTGACCTTTGTTTTGTGTAATTTCACAGTTTTCAATCCTAACTATTACGAAAGTCAAATAACAAACACAGATTCATAACTACAAGAAAAAAACAAAAAACACCCAGGTGTCTGTATGGACAACTAAGAAAACATTCATACAGAGAAAATATTTCCCAAGAAATATATCGCCATACACAGGAGTCTGACCTTACCCATGGGGATATATTCCAAGACCCCAGTGGACGCTTAAAAAAATCTGTTTCTTTGTGTACATTCAGACCTTTGATAAAATTTATAAGTTGGGCACAGTAAGAGATGGATAATAACTATTATAAAATAAAATAATTATAACAATATCCTATAATAAAAGCCACGTGACTGTGGTCTCTTTCACTTTCCCAAACTCTCAAAATGCCTCATTGTACTGCGGTCCCCTTTCCTCTTAAAGGAAGCACTTACAGCTTCTCTGTGGCGTGTCCGAATTGCCAGCGGCACTAGTTTGGCACTTTGGAGCCATTATTAAGTAAAATAAAGGTGACTGCCCAGCCAGCGTGGCTCAGTGCTTGAGCATCAACCTATGAACCAGAAGGTCGAGGTTGGATTCCCAATCAGGGCACAAGCATGGGTTATGGGGTTCAGTCCCCAGTAGGGGGCGTGCAGGAGGCAGCCGATCAATGATTCTCTCTCATCGTTGATGCCTCTCTCTCCCTTCCTCTCTGAAATCAATAAAAATATGTATGAAAAACAAAAGAGTAAAACTATGAACAGACATTCGACTGTAAAATAGTGGAAGTGCTGTCCTTTAAAGAAAAGTTACAGAATTTAAACCAACCGCGCTCGGGAAGTATTATATAATAGCACCTACCTGCTCTTCTGAGAGATTTGTTCCAGTTTCTTGGCTAACGTAGAGCACTCTTCCTTTAACTTGGTCAAAAATGCATTCTGGGAGGTCAGCAGTGAGTACCGTTCACTTTCTAGAAATAACAATAACCCCCCCCCCCCACCAACAGGAGATGTTTATGGCTGTGGCTCTGCAGTGCTTCCATATGTAGATGGTAAACGTGCTAAGACGCTACCCACATCCCATATGCTACAAGGTCACGTTCAATGTCCCCAGTCAAAAGGCCACCCACCTGGTGAGACTCTGAATCTTGGGAGACATCTACTTTTCAAATCATTACTCACCAGAAACATTTTTGATCACACCAGCGTGGTGTAATGTTTCAACATGTTATCAGATTATCCAATACCCCGGTGGAGCCCTATAGGCTTATATCTTGCCATATGCAAGCTATGGTATTTTTTATTTGGACAATTTTACTGTAAAGTGTCCAAAATTATGACAATGAGAAAACTCTAAACGGAGGTATTGAGGAACTCCCTTTATGTTGTCATTCATGCTTGAGGTCCCCTGTCTGCTCACATATCCCATTACCCACCCTGCCAACCTTACTCATTATGAAGGTGAGATGTGTCATTTGATTTCACTGTCAACAGGGTGAGCTTCACTGAAGATCTGGTCAAAGAAACTGAAGCGAGTGTGGCATTTTTGTGCAATCTAAGAGGAAGTGTTAAGATGGTTCTAACATAAGGTGACCAGACGTCCCGCTTTTTTCCAAAAATCGGAACTGTTTTAAAACACCGAGGGACGCGGGACAAATTATTAAAAATCGGGACTGTCCCACCCAAAGCGGGACATCTGAATCACTTTATTCTAACAGTGACATGATCTTATCTTGCTCGCAGATCTGCCTAACTCCCTGAGCCCGAGGATCCTGCCAGCAGAGGAGGCAAGCCATAACTTAGCCCCCAACTTCCTCCTTTTTTTCTTTTCATGGAAAACATCGAAAAAGGCTGGTGAATTTTCATTTTTATCTGGACAAATGCTGTGAGGAGGAAGTCTCTATTACGTGGCTGGAGGAAATTGCGTGACTCAATGCAACGTTTACCTCTTCGTAAGTAAAGGGATTATTCAATGAAGGGCGCGTCAGCGATGTTTCCTCTCAAAATGGGCAGTAAGATCTGGACCGGGCCATCAGACACAGTGGACATTAAGTCAGGTGAAAATGGCCTGTAAGTGTGAGGCTTCTGAAGGCCCTTTCTTTTCCGTTTTAGCAGAAAGCACTCTGAGCAAAATAAATCCAAAGCACTGGAGAGTAAGCCACCTTTTCCTGCAAAAGGCGGATCAATGGAACTTGTGTTTTGCGGGGACCATCGGCCTGGGGTCTGTGGCGTGGAATGATAATGAGTGTGGCCGCCTTGTGGTGGCTGACACCGTCTGCGAACACGCAACTCGCAAGTGACAAGGCCCGAGTCGCACACGGCCGGGTTCCAAGTGCATTTTACTTTCAAATCAGAGGTAAGGAGTTGCTGGCCAACTGGGCCTGCAGGATCGTGCCAACGCGATGAGGATGAGAGATGGCGATTTTTAGCGGAGCCGCCAGCTGTGGCCGATGCCTTGTATCCATGCATTTGCAGCAGCAGAGGTTGTGAGAACTTGAAGAATGCAACGGATTCAACATCGCCCTCGACGGGGAGGGGGAAGGAGGCAGGGGCGGGCGTGCAAATGCTAAAAATGTTCTCGGAGCCGCAATAAAGGAACGGATTCCATTTGGAGCCGCTGAATGGCATCCAGCTGCGACGGTGAATTAAGAGCCGATTAACGGCGAGGGCTCTTCCCCCGTTTGGATGGGGACGCAGACTCATTAGGCTGTTAGGGGCGCTCTCATGCGTGTTCTGCGGGGGCCGGCTCCGTGCTATTCGGGGGGGACCTTTAACGGGGGAGCTCGGAGCGCTTCCCGCGGCGCCTCGGATGCTATTTTCTCTCCGCGGCATGTGTGCCCAGCCGAGCCCGGCCAACAGCGAGCCCTTTGTGTTTCCGCTTTGTTGTGGTCCCGCTCAGCCTTTCGGTCCCTCGCACACAGGTAAATAAACTCATAATCCAGATGGTGCAGCAGCTGTGAGAGCAGCGCTCCGAAATCAGCCAGACCGCGGGCACCGCTTCCCGCGTTCCCTTTTAAACGCTAACTAATATGTAATCCGGAGTCTCCGGGGCGGGGAGCATCTGCTCCCTTCGGCCAGCCAAAGGTTACAGGTGTTCCTGATGTCATTTCACAGTGAGGCGTGGGCCGGCTCGGGGCCCCCCCCCCCCATCGATCCCCCCCCCCCGGCCCCCCACCCACCGGTCCTGTCATGCTGGGCCTCCATTTGCTGCATTTTCTGCGTCAGCTCCTGCTGCCTTTGCTGGGCCTGGAGGGCCTGGGCCTTGGCTTCGCCGCTGAGGCTCTGCTGAATGCTCTCTTTTTCCAGTCTGCGGGGCAGGGAGGAGACGGGGTTTAGTCTACAGATGCACGCATGCACCCCCGTTCCTTCCCCCCCCCCCCCCAGGGCCACGGGGAGCTGAGATGCAGGAAATTGTTCAGCATAAGGAACAATAGTCTTGCCAAAAGCGCTGTGGCTCAGTGGATAGAGCGTCGGCCTGAGGACTGAAGGGTCCCAGGTTCGATTCTGGTCAAGAGCATGGACCTTGGTTGCCGGCACATCCCCAGTAGGGGGCATGCAGGAGGCAGCTGATGGTTGATTCTCTGTCATCGATGTTTCTGACTCTCTATCTCTCTCTCTTCCTCTCTGCAAAAAATCAATAAAATATATTTAAAAAAAAAAAAAAGAAAAAAGAAAAGAAATAATAGTCTTTTCACTCCCCCCCCCCTCCACCCAACTCCCCCTCCCTTCTGCCCCCGCAATTAGGGGAGAAATCTGAAGGACCTTTCAGGCAATGTGAATACATCCCGTCCACTCAAATAGACTCAGGACTCAACTACCAACATCAAAAAATCGTGACAACTGAGGGATGGTATTTTGTAACCTTGAAACACGAACACCTTCTGCCATAACTTTTTCTTGAATCCTCACCCGAGGATATTTTCCATGGATTTTTAAAGAGAGTAGAAGAGAGGGAGAGGCAGAGAGAAACACTGATGTGAGAGAAGCACATCAACTGGTTGCCTCCTGCACGAGCCCAGACCAGAGCCCAGGCCTGGGAGGAGCCTGCAACCGAGGGACGTGCCCTTGACTGGAATTGAACCTGGGACCCACTGGTCCGCAGGCCGATGCTCTATCCACTAAGCCACACGGGCCAGGGCTGCTTTAGCATTCGTCATGTTGTGTAGCCCTGGAGGATCTTTTCTCTGATGCCTGGTTCCTATTTCCCAAAGACCCTGGAGCTGAAGGAACAGGAGGCTCAGTGCATGCAGACTGGGATTCTGGAATGAAGTTTTGCAGACCGCTTCTATTTCCTCCCAAATGAAAACGGAAGCTCAAACGCAATGGCAGAGCGTCTATCTAGATTCTAGAGGCAAGCAAAGGATTCTTTGGCCCCACATGCATGTTTTGTGGATATTCTCACATATCAGCCACGTCATGTGAACATGTATGAAATGAGTAACTTGCCCAGCACTTCATAATAAAATCCCCTTTGGGTCACACGGAGAGCGACTGCAGGCTAACACACTTTGTAAACTCTAAAGACTATCGCCCGCCCACTGTGATTGGACAGTGACCTGTCCATTGGGCCTGCGGGTCCCGCTCCAATCACAGTGGCTCCTGAAGAGAGAAACTTCCTGAACAACTAGAACCTGGGGATGCAAAGGACCTAAAGGCAGGAGGCACTGTGGATGCTGACACTGGGTGAGTGCACACACACATATGTGCTCACACACACACACACACACTCATACATGTTTACACGCTCATGCATGCTTACACACGCACGCTCACATATACATACATTCACATACACGCTCACACATTTACATACACATACACACCCAAGCTCACATAACACTTACAAATGCTTACACACACACACACACACACACACTCACATACACACACATACTCACACACTCACACACATACTCACATACACACGCACACCCAAGCTCGCATACACGTACTCACACATGCTTACACACACGAGCCCACTCACACACACACATGCTCATGCACATGCTCACACATTCACATACACACACACATGTCCGACTCCCCTCCCCCCTCACACACACACTCACACGTTAGGCTGGTTCTTCATACTAAATCTGGGTGAGAGAGAGGGGGATTTCCTTCAATCAACCAGCTTAGCTCTTCCCAGCACCCACCCCCCTGTGGGCCCCTCTCCTCCACGCTGCTTCCGTTTACTGACTGAGATACTGACGGCCTGGCCTCTGTCGAACCGGAAATAACAATTCCTAAAGTGTGTCTACGGGTGCACGGACCCCTGTGGGACCTCCACACGCTGGCTTCTAGTTCCAGAGACGCATAAGGAAAGCCGGCACCGAGGCCGGTCACCGCGGGTGGCAGTGTGGTGGTGGAAAATTCCAGAAGGAAAACACACCCACGCCTCACCCAGGCGGAACCACCAGGGGTCCTCCCTCATGTGAGCCTTTCCGGTGTTTCCAATGACGTCACCCCCTTGGATGTGCTCCAAGGCCTGGCCTCACGCTCCGTCCAAACTCCCACTGTAATTGTTAAATGGACGGACAGGCCACGCTTTCCTCCCTAGTCCCACCATGTGCTCTCTTTCTTTCTTTTTTTAAAATGTATTTTTATTGATTTTTCACAGAGAGGAAGGGAGAGGGACAGAGTTAGAAACATCGATGAGAGAGATACATCAACCAGCTGCCTCCTGCACAACCCCCACCAGAGGATGTGCCCATAACCAATGTACATGCTCTTGACTGGAATGGAACCCGGGACCTTTCAGTTCTCAGGCCGACGCTCTATCCACTGAGCCAAACCGTTTTTGGAACACACACCATGTGCTTTCCAGCCACGGATCACTGCACGTGTCTCTGTTTTCCTTTAAAAAACAAACAAACAAAAAAACCCATCACATATATATATATATTATTGATTTTTTTTACAGAGAGGAAGAGAGAGGGATAGAGAGTTAGAAACATCGATGAGAATCATCGATCATCTGCCTCTTGCACGCCCCCCACTGGGGATGTGCCTGCAGTCAAGGTACATGCCCTTGACTGGAATGGAACCTGGGACCTTTCAGTCCGCAGGCCGATGCTCTATCCGCTGAGCCACACCGGTTTTGGCATATCTGCCTTCTTTGTCATCATTGTCTCTGTCCCCTGAGCCCGGCTCAATCCTGGGCACCTGGTGCATAGGAAAGGGACAGCAAGAGCTTCTTAAAAGGCTGTCCTTCTGCCCTGAGCAAGGGGGACGGGGGTGGGGTGGAGGGAGGGGTGACTGGAGTCTTGAAGTGGGGCCGGAGGGCCTGTGCAAGTCTTAGATGAGGAGGCAAACACTATGTTTGCAGAGTGGCTGAGAGAGGCGGCTCTCATGGCTTGGCAGCTGGGGGTACAGGCAGCTGGTGCTACTGAGAGCATCGTGGGCTTCCACAGAGTAACACCCCCACTTCAGACCCCGTTTAACTGGGGGTACAGGCAGGGAGACACGGGCTCTGTGATCCCTAATAACCGGGTGACCATAAGCCAAAACCGGTTTGGCTCAGTGGATAGAGAGTCGGCCTGCAGACTGAAAGGTCCCAGGTTCGATTCCGGTCAAGGTCATGTACCTTGGTTGCGGGCACATCCCCAGTGGGGGGTGTGCAAGAGGCAGCTGATCGATGATTCTCTCTCACCGATGTTTCTAGCTCTCTATCCCTCTCCCTTCCTCTCTGTGGAAAATGAATAAAATAAAACAAATTAAAGAAAAGATGCGTTGTTAAAACCAATACCATCCGGAGAGGGGGACGGGGGCAGGGTTAATAATGTCACGGAGGCAACGGTCATTGGGACGCCCCTTTGCAAACTGGGGATCTGTTCCCCTTCAAAAGGGGTCGCCAGTCTCCCATCGACGTTTGGAATTCGGTGCAGAGAAGGAACCACGGTTTGCTGTCTCCCAATAAAACAACCTCAAGGAATGCTCTACCAACAAGTGTTGAAAGGGAATCTCAAATCTGTTTAATCAAAATCTGTCCTGTTAGAGTTGAAAATAAAAGAGGATCCTAAATAATTCGAAATCTGCTCAAAGGTCATGTTTTACGTGATAGAAAGGCAGAAGTGAAATTGAAATATTTTGATTTCGGGAAACCTATTTTGTTAAAATATATTTTTATTGACTTCAGAGAGGAAGGGAGATGGAGAGAGAGAAACATCAATGATGAGAGAGAATCACTGGTCGGCTGTTTCCACATGCCCCACACTGGGGATGGAGCCCACAACATGGGCATGTGCCCTGACCGGGAATTGAACCATGACCTCTTGGTTCATAGGTTGACTCTCAACCACTAACCTACACTGGCTTGTTGGGAAACCATTTTATAACAGTCTAGGAGTATACACACACACACACACACACACATATATTTATATATATATAAATATATATAAATATATATTTATATATTTATATAATTTATAAATTATATATATATATATATATATATATATATATATATATATATATATATATATATATAAATGTGTGTGTGTGTGTATGTGTGTGTGTGTGTATGGGCCCTGCATATGAATCTGTGTGCCAGTAGCTCACCAGTAGCTCCTACTATCTTCAACATATTTACTTCTTTACTCAGACTTAGAATACTCAGAAAGTACTTTCAAAATTGCTCACCTTCTATGGGAAGCAACTCTACTCAGACATGGAATTAAATATCTGCTCACAGTTTTGTGGATTTTTGTTTTTTTGTGATTATTTTTTAAAATAATTGCATATACCAGTTGTTGGCAAACCATGGCTCGTGAGCCACATGTGGCTCTTTGACCCCTTGAGTGTGGCTCTTCCACAAAATACCACGGCCTGGGCGAGTCTGTTTTGAAGAAAATGGCATTAGAAGTTTAAGTTTAAAAAATTTGGCTCTCTAAAGAAATTTCAATTGTTGTACTGTTGATATTTGGCTCTGCTGACTTACGAGTTTACCAACCACTGGCATATACCATTTGCAGTTGGTTCTTCTTGTGTTCTTGGAAAATTACAGCTTGAGAGGCAGAACACTCCCAGAGCTGGAGGGTCAGAGGGTGGCATCGATCTCTTATGACCTATGTGACCTCGGACAAATAACTTCATGCTTTTAATTTTGGGGTTCTTCATTGAAATAGGACAGAAAAAATCCCTACATTAAAGGACTAACAATTTTAGCAACCTCTTATTTATTAATGTTTACCATAAGCTAAACTCCTCACATGTGCTCTTTTATTTAATCCTCACACAACTTTCTTATAAACCTTACTTTATAAATGAGGGAACTGAGGCCTGGAGAGGTTATATAATGTGTTCCAAGTTCCCCAGTTATCAAGGGGCGTAGCCAGGAAATTTAGGCCTACCCAATTCTAACAAAAGTCCACAGTTTGGATTTCTATGCTTTAATCTCTTACTTGATCAGGAAGGCAGAGAAATAACAGAGGTTGAAAAGTAACACCAATCTAATTTCAATGATCTATGTGTGTGTGTGTGTGGGTGGGTGTGTTCATCCCTTAATACCTACATTATCTATCCTAACAACCAAATCCCAAGTTATTGATAGTTCTCCTCCTTCCCATTTTTCTTATATGTTATGGGTCCCTTCCTTCTACAATGACATCTGTAAGCAGTATCTTCCTTTATAATCCTTAAATAAGATTTACCTTTGAAAAGCACTGAAAGGCTCACAAATACATCTCCTGCTTCAAGGCGGTCACAGACTCCCAGGGGAGATGAGGAGATACAGCTCACCTGGAATGCAGGTGCCAGAACAGAGCCCTTTGTTTGGTCACTGATTTACCTCAAGAGCCTGGACTGTTGCCTGGCACACAACTGTGTGGTAAAAACAAGCATCTGATGAATGAATGAATGAATGAATGAATGAATGAATGAACGAACGAACGAACAGTTCAAAGAAAGTACTAAGTATCCTCACAGGCATAAGGAGCCTCCTATCTACTGATTCAAAGAAGATAATGGGCCCTAGAAGGTTTTGCTCAGTGGATAGAGCATCGGTATATCTAGACTGAAGAGTCTAGGGTTCGATTCTGGTCAAGGGCACATGCCTGGATTGTGGGCTCGATCCCCAGTGTGGGGCATGCAAGAGGCAGCTGATCAGCCGGGACCAGTTTGGCTCAATGGATAGAGCATTGGGTTGGGGACTGAAGGGTCCCGGGTTCGATTCCGGTCAAGGGCATGTACCTTGGTTACGGGCAGATCCCCAGTAGGGGGTGTGCAAGAGGAGGCTGATCGATGACTCTCTCATCGATGTTTCTAACTCTCTCTCTCCCTTCCTCTCTGTACAAAATCAATAAAATATATTTTAAAAAAATAAATAAAATAAAATAAAGAGGCAGCTGATCAATGATTCTTTCTCATCATTGATGTTTCTATCTCCCTCTTCCTCTCTGAAATAAATAAAAATATATTTTTTTTAAAAAGAGAGAGAGAGAGAAGAGAATGGGAGAAGATAATCACTATATCAGCCAATAATTTAATTTAGTTTTATAATTATTGACGATAATAAAATAAAACAATCAAATGAGTGGAAAACACGATGTCTTCCACGTCCGAGACACAAACCATGCGCCGTTTACTGCTAACAGGCTATGTTCTTTGGGGTGAATGTAGAAATAATGGGATAGAACACACAGGAGGGAGAAACATCAGAGGACTAGGACGCAGAAGCCCCGCCTTCCTCATGGATGCAAGACACTGAGTGGCATCACACGCATTTCCAAGAGGAAATTATTTCTCTCTGCTTTACTGAGCACCACAGGGAAATCTGACTTATCCGCAGAGCCAAGAGCAAAAGGGTGGGGATGCATCCAGTATAGAGACTTGGGCTAAGACCACGCCTTCAAAGAGTTCCCGACAAACTCATTAGTCAACAGAGCCAAATATCAGCAGTACAGCGATTGAAATTTCCTTTGAGAGCTAAAAACCGATTTCTGCACATGGGCCACGAAGTTTCAATCTCATTGTACGTGCGCGCCCCTGCACGTGGTATTTTGTGAAAGAGCCACACTCGGGGGGCCAAAGAGATGCACGTGGTTTGTGAGCCACAGTTCGCTGACCACTGGTCTAGTAAGGAAAACTGACAAGAGAGAACAAGTAAAACGGTGTGGTGCCAGCTGGGATGGCTCAGTGGTTGAGCGCCAACCTATGGAACCAGGAGGTCATAGTTCTAGTCCCAATCAGAGCACATGCCCGGGTTGTGGGCTTGATCCCCACTGTGGGGTGGGCAGGAGTCAACTGATTAATATTATCATAATTGATGTTTCTTTCTCTCTCTCCATTTCCCTTCTTCTCTGAAATATATGTATGTGTGTGTGTGTATATATATGTGTGTGTGTGTGTGTGTGTGTATATATATATATATATATATATATATATATATATAATGGTATGGTAGCCCTGCTGGTGTGTCTCAGTGGTTGACTTATGAGCTAGGAGGTCAAGGTTTGATCCTTAGTGTGGGTGTGCAGGAGGCAATCAATCAATGATTCTTTCTCATCATGGATGTTTCTCTCTCTCTCACTCCCTTCCTCTCTGAAATAAGCAAAAATATGTTTTAAAACACTAATAAAAAACAACCACCATAGTATGGTAAATACTAAAATGGGCTAAACTCCTGCTATCATACAGGTGGGTGGGATGGGAGCTGGAGAGGGCGGGCTTCAGGAAGCTTAAACAATTAGAGGATTAAGATGTGGTGTAATTGGCCGAAACAGGTTTGGCTCAGTGGATAGAGCCTCGGCCTGCGGACTGAAGGGTCCTAGGTTTGATTCCAGTCAAGGGCATGCACCTTGGTTGCGGGCACATCCCCAGTGGGGAGTGTGCAAGAGGCAGCTGAGCGATGATTCTCTCTCATTGATGTTTCTAACTCTCTATCCCTCTCTCTTTCTCTCTGTAAAAAGTCAATAAAATATATTTTAAATTAAAAAAAAATGTGGTGTAATTGGCCACAGAAGGCACCAGAAGAACACTGCTACAAGTGAAGTGGGCAACCATGCAAAGACCCAGGGAGAAGAGCCAACCAGGAGCCGCTGAAAAATTGCAACAGCTCTGGCAGGACTGGGGGCTGGGTACACACATTGTGGGGTGAAGCGAGCACTTGGCGGAGGGGGGAGGGAGGGAAGAAGAGACGGGAGGTGCAGGCAGGGGCCAGGACATGCAGCTATTTCTAAGGACTTGTTCCCAAAACAGGGAGCCAGCGTAGGGTGTGAGGCAGGGGTGCACTGTGATCACGCTCTGGCTGAGAAACAACAGAGGCAGGGGGAGCAGCTATTACTCCGGAGCAGCCTTGTGATTGTGTCTCAGATGGAGTAGACACTAGAGGGGAGACCCTGGGACTGAAGAGCGTCCCATGTGCATTTCAGTCACGTTCAGCCTTAAAGGTGTCTGATGCGTTACGTGACTGTGTGGAGCAAAGCAGTGGGATAAATTGTGGTCTGAGTATTATTTCCTTGCCTACTTCCTTATAGCAAAGCATCTTTTTTTTTTTTTTTTTTTTTTTTTTTAAATGTCACTTGAGGACATGCTTAGAGAGAGAGAGACAGAGAGAAACATCAACGTGAGAGAGAAACATCAATCAGTTGCCTTCCATATGCTCACAACGCAGGGATCAAACCTGCAACCAGGTATGTGCCCTGACCGGGAATCGAACCGGCAACCCTTCGGTTCATGAGAGATCACTCAACCAACTGTGCCATTCCAGCAGGGCAGCAAAAGATCATTTTTTAACTCTGCTGTTCCAGGAATCAAAATAACGGTGTTGTCTCAAACTGCTGACTTTGAGTGCCTCATCAAGATAACAAATCTCGTATATATTTTTTTAATACAAAGCAAAGATTATTAAAATAACAGAATTTTTAACACCTGGACACATTTCTCATTTGAGTCGCCAGTCACCATTATTTGAAAGGAGAAGCAAAGGAGAATTCTGATAGAAAACGAAGACCAGCTAGAGATGAAGGAGCAACCCAACTTTTTAAAATTGTAAATCAGGTCTGGTTGGAAGCATCTCCCAAAATACATATTCATGTTTAAAATTAAATTATAGAGCATATTAAGAACTAGTTGATACAGCCAAGATGGCAAATTATAGAAAAATGTCATTATGTCCATGGATTGCAGACGCCTCGTAATTAAATGTGCATACAATTGGAAAATCTTTATTATGTAACAGTCTCCCCATATTGTTAAATGGGAGAGATTCCCTCCACAGATTTCTTCCCCGAACCTCCACTAACCATCCTCACATCTTTAACCAATTCCTTGTTGCTAGTAAGAAACGAATACTTTCAAAGTTTTACAAGGGGAGCATGTTGTCATATTAGTCAGTCAATAGCCAGCCAGATTAATAATTATCCCGCTGCCTGGTGAGTTCATCTGTTGCCTTTGTAGTTCTCACTTTTTGCAAAATGTTAGCTGCAGTTTGTGGAATACAAATAAGCAGATGCACGGTGATAAAACTCTGCAAAAATCGCTGGAGTTTCTTTGCTGTTAGAGATATAATCCAAGGAGCCAGCGGATGGGTCTCTCTCACATCCAGGTTTCTTCTCTCTCGTCCTCCCTCCCACTCTCTCGTCCTCCCTCCCACTCTCTCTTAAAATCAAGGAGAAAACACCCTCAGGTGAGGATGAGCAAAACAAAAATCGTGCCTATTGTTTTGTCTGATGGGTAAAAAAAATTGTTTTTAGGTGTGCAGCAGAATTTGGGTAATTAGTATTATATATACCGTGTTTCCCCGAAAATAAGACATTCTCCGAAAATAAGACCTTACAGGTTTCCTTACAGGTTTCCTTCTGAGTGAAATATAAGGCATCCCCCCGGAAATCGGCTAAACATGAGAGATTTGGTCCACTGATTCTGAAAGAAATAGAGTCACAAGAAACTCACCAGGAAATTCAGGAATTAGATTGTTATGATGATGTTCCAGAAGATGATGACATAATTGTCATGGAATAAATGAGTAAATTCTTGATAACTGTAGGATTCACAGTTTGTCTGGTTTGTGTTGACAACTACCGTACTACCGGTACCGTATACAGGTAATAAATTTCCTTTATTTTCATTTCACAATAAATGTGTACCGTATTCTTCTTCATGGAAAAATAAGACATCCCCTGAAAATAAGACCTAGCACATCTTTGGGAGCAAAAATTAATAGAAGACACTGTCTTATTTTCAGGGAAACCGGGTATATATATGCTGTGAGCTGGAAAAGGTTGAACATGGCTGGTTTAAATGGTGATCAAAAATGCGCCCTGACCCTCTCTTCCCCCCCTCCCCCCCCTTTTTTTTTTTTTTTCCTCTCTTCCCTTTTTAAGGCCTGATTGAATATAAATGGAATGTTACCAACCTACCTCCTCTACTCATGAGTGAAAGCGAAGCCGGGCAGTGGCAAGGATGTCGTAAAAAAAAAATGAAAATTTCCACATATCATTTAGTAATCCCACAGCCAAGTAACTTAGATCAGTTTTTCCTGAAGCATATTCCCCCAAGCCTACTTCCTGAAGGAGATGTGGGAACTTAACAGAAAAGGTTCCATAAATCATATAATTTTGGAAAACATCGAAAACTAAACCCTTTCAAGGGGAGTCACATGTGTTGTTAGCATGTGAGAGGCTCTGAGCAGCCTGCCTGTCAGGAACCCCATGGAATTCAAGCATCCAAAAGGAACTGATCAAAGAATCTACTTTTTCACAACTCCCACCCTGTATATATGATGAATAAAACTCTATTCCTGAACCTGACTGCCCTAGGTTTGGACCCCAAACCTGCCACAGGGCAGCTCTATAATCTTGGTCAAGATATTAACCTCATGCATCTGCTTTCTCTCTTTCTTTTTTAAAAATATATTTTACTGATTTTTTACAGAGAGGAAGGGAGAGAGATAGGGAGTTAGAAACATCGATGAGAGAGAAACATTGATCAGCTGCCTCCTGCACACCCCCTACTGGGCAAGTGTCTGCAACCAAGGTACATGCCCTTGACCGGAATTGAACCTGGGACCCTTCACTCCCAGGTGTCGGCAGACCGACACTCTACCACTGAACCAAACTGGTTTCGGCCAATAAAATATATTTTTAAAAACAGAAAAAAAATAAAAAGAAGAATCATGCCCTACTCACTTTAAAAATTCACAGTGCCTAGGATAGCTGGAATATAATATACACTCAATAAATGCTGAACGAATAGCTGCTTACCATCAATCCACCTGATATCTCTTTATTAAAAAAAAATCAAGATCTCTGTGATGTAAGACACTGTTCAGGGTACAATTAAGTTTTTGTGTTTTTGGAAAGCTCCTAGCTCTATCCATGGAGAGCTTACAGGGGAATCTGTGGTGTGAATATCAAGTGATGACACTAATTGTTGCCGTTGCTTTTGACTATCTTTTGATTTGAATCCATAATTCACACGAGGTTTATGGTGTTATTTTACACAGCAGTACCATGCTAGTAGCATTCTATGTAATAAAAGGTTAATATGCAAATTGACCAGTTGCTATGATGAGCACTGACCACCAGAGGGCAGACCCTCAATGCAGGAGCAGCTTCTAGTGGTCAGTGAGCTACCACTCAGCCATAAGCCAGGCTCATGGCTGGTGAGCACAGTGGTGGTGGCGGGAGAGACACCTCAGCAGTCAAACATCCCGTGAGGACTCTCAGACTACGAGAGGGTGCAGGCCAGGCTGAGACCTCCCCCTCAACACCAAGTGCACAAATTTCGTGCACCGGGCCTCTGGTTATTATATAAAAGCATTCAGTAACTATGATGAAAGAGATGGCAACATCAGTACATTACAAGGGAAGCAAGGCCGAAACTGGTTTGGCTCAGTGGATAGAGTGTCGGCCTGCGGACTGAAAGGTCCCAGGTTCGATTCTAGTCAAGGGTATGTACCTTGTTTGCAGGCACATCGATGATTCTCTCTCATCATTGATGTTTCTAACTCTCTATCCCACTCTCTTCCTCTCTGTAAAAAATCAATAAAATATATTTTAAAAACAACAACAACAACAACAAGGGAAGCAAGTATGTCCAATAAATTGTATGCAAAATTTTAGATGAATAAGAATATTTGATGGTACCATCTTAACAAATAGGGGAAAGAAGCACACTTTGAAGCTGATTTTAGAGTACAGGTGATCAATTTCTTTTATTAGAAAACAATCACCATTTTTCTTCCAAAGAGATGGCCTCAGACAGTCTGAAAAAAGAAAAAGAAAAGACCAACATTGTGGATGTCCACAAACCATGTAGTCAGAAGTAAACATCTATAGCTGCTAATCAGATTCCAGTTCTTTCTTTTCATCACAGACATCGTCTCGGGAATGAACATGTCCCGGACACCCCACTCCGGTCACATGGAACCTTGACCCAGGTTTCTGTGTGAGTAGAGTGCTCGCTGAATTCATCCTGAAGATTTAATCTTTGTGAAAAGTGTGCATGCAGAAATTATTGTGGATAAATTGATAGACTATGAACACCTCAAAATAACTGTGTTTTTTCATCGTCTTTCCTGGTGGCTGCTTCCTAGCAGCTCCGCCCCTACCAGCTTCCCCCTTCTCTGCAATGTAAGGCAGAGAGGTGTCCCAGGACAGGTCCCAAGCAAATGGGAGCACGTGCCCGGGCAGGTGTTAGCAAGGAGGTCCTGGGTTTGCAGGGAGAAAGTTTAATTATTTTAACAATATATTTTATTGATTTTTTTTTTTTACAGAGAGGAAGGGAGAAAGAGAGTTAGAAACATCGATGAGAGAGAAACACAGATCAGCTGCTCCCTGCACACCCCCCACTGGGGATGTGCCCACAACCAAGGTACGTGCCTTTGACCGGAATCAAACCCGGGACCCTTCAGTCCGCAGGCCGATGCTCTATCCACTGAGCCACACCAGTTTTGGTGAGAAAGTTTAATTTTAATAGGACTTCCCTGCTCCACTGTCCACTGTCCCCGTTGTCAATGCTATGGAGTGTGCAGGTGTCTGCCCGAAGGCAGGACACTGAGGTCAGCGGAAATCAGGGCACCCTCAGCCATAGAGCGCAGCCCTGGGTTCGTGGTGGGAAATGAGTATTTTAGAGAGCATTCTTCCAACAAATAAACAAAGCAGACTTTGCAAAAGGAACAGAGAGTCCGAACAAAAAAAGCAAGCAACAATATCTCGTCTAACGGTGCATGTTTCTTAGCGGTTACAGATGCCGCCCAGCAAGGCAAGCATTTGCTCCCCATATGTGAGCAAAACCCGGGCATCACAAGACACATTTGAATGGAATGTTAACCTTCACTTAATTTTTTTTCTTCTTTCTTTTCTTCACTGACGACGCGATTTTAGGATTATCACGACGGAATTCTGGCTGGAAAGGAATTAAATTAATGGGTGGATTTCTTGATTTTTTTTTTTTTTAAAGCTTAGAATCTTAAAAAAAAAATAAAATAAACAACTTTCAAATCTCTCTCCTTCGTGGTGTCAAGAGCCAAGATAAATGTATTTCCATCGCGACATCCAAACCAAAGCCACAAATTACAACCATTATGCTAAGCGCGAGCTACCCTGTCGGGCAGCTTTGCTTTGTGGGTTTTTTACCTTCCCCTCCGAACACTTTTAGCTGCTGAGCGCACAGCCTTTCAATGTTTTCTGCCTTTTCCTTTAAATAAACTGGCTCTGGCTCCTTCCATCTGGTTCCCCTTCCGTCAGCAGCCCTGCACCTGTTCACACCTCCTCTCCTGTTGGAATCCACTGAACATTCCCTCCTCTGCCAGGCTATTCTGGCACTTGCAACCTTTCTGTCATTCAATCCATCTGTCAGAAGTGAACTTTGTTTACCGCAAGCTTCTGCTTGCTTCTTCAAGAAGCAGAGCCGCTCAAGGTCATTGTCAAAATGAACTGTCGGCCCAGATTCCCATCTTCTCTCGCTAACCAGCCGGAGGACGGGGTTCTGCGGTGTGATGTGCTTGTGAGATTTACTTTGGGGTTCGGGCAGACAATCATTTGCAGTCAAGGCAGCGAGAGAGGGGGTGTCTTAATGATCGTTTTTTGTAGAACCAGACAGCTGATGTGTGCATTTCCTTCACGTGTCTCCGCACTTCTTATTATATCGAGCGGGAACTAATATGCATCAGAAGCAAAATAAAAGTTTTCAAGTGACATCAAAACACCACAAACAAGCTTCCGCTATGTAAAAATTGCCTCCGACTCTATAGCATTAACTTGAGGAATAAATATTTGCACTAATGAATTAGCCAAGGGAGAGAGTATTCCAGTTAAGAAATTTTCCACTGAGATGCTCAAAATGCACAAATGTGTACCATTTCAATGAGGAAGCTCTGTCTCCCATCACAGCTTTGAAAAACTTAACCCATGCTATCCAAACCAATGTATGTAAATTTTAATTTCCATCATTTAAAGAATTAAGTTCTGTTTTAAGTAATATTCAAATATGTGCTACCAAACACAAAATCTATCTAAAGAAATGTAAGTTGTATCAAATGGCCATTCTGAGAAAATAAGAAACTCCTAGAAATTAGGTGACAAATTATTCTGATATCTATCTACATCTATTGAGTATCCACCCTCCTTCATAAATCAGACATAAAATAACTTTATGTAGAATTCTCAGTATCTTAGGCAATCAGATTCTTTATGAAAAAACAACAACATTTGATTCAAATGCCTTAAAAAGAAAAAGGGGGATTAGTCTGCAGGAGAAAAAAATATGGCAAACATTTTATGGCACTTCATCCATAATGCTGCTGTTATATTATGAAGAATTATCTCAAGAACGAATCTCACTGCATATGTTTTTATTAAATAAGATTAATCAAGTCTGCAAAATTTTGGGGGGAAAATGTAAGCTTCTTGCATTGACATAAAATTAAAAGCAGATTTTATGAATAAAAGCTGTCTAAAATACATGTAATTGAAAACTGGAAGTGTAAGGTTTTGATAAATTAAATATCTATAATGTATTAAAGATATTTTGTCAGAGCCGTTTTTCGGATGCGTTAAAAGAAAATTATTGTGATGCTAAATCTAAAAGCAAAAACAAAAGAACAGGCAGCAAAGCTTAAAATCCAAGTGAAGAGACATTCTTTTTCAGCTTATTTCAATTTTACTACTCATCTCCAAAGTCCCCGGTCGCCTATAAATCGTTCTTATGTAATATGTAGAAACAGTATGTAATATATGGACTTTTGAAACCAAAATTTGTTTCCTAAGAGGTGCTTTCTCTTCCATCTTCCTGAAACATACTCTCTAAGTAATTTCTCTTTCTCTGGAGGAGGTTTCAGAAATCCTATTTAATTTGCCCAGCGAGCTGGTTCCCTCTTTCTGAGTATCGATTTTCCCCTCTCCTGCCGGCTGTGCTTGGTGACAGCTCGGTCACCTGGCCCCCTGTTCCTGTGTAGCCCGGGAAGGGGACTGGCGATCCGATCACTTGCTTGGTCTGATTTGCTGTGGAAAGGGAAGGACGATTAGCAAATCGCTGGTTTAATAAAGGCTGCCGAGATCACCGTGAGCGACTCTAAGTACGCAGCAAACTGCATTTGAAAAACACATGGGTAGGCTTGTTCGGGAGAATTTATATGGCAAGAACATAAACAAATGAGAACCACTCGGTGGAACATCACGGATAGCCATGCACAGATGCATGCGTGTACGTACACACACACACACACACACACACACACACACACACACACGCCTGTACTTTCTCCTCCCTAAACACGGAAGAGAAAGAAAAGGGACATACTAGCACGATTCCCTTGACAAATGGATCATTTCAGGGAGTCAGGGAAGACCGTTTCTATTTGTCTGCCTGTTGTGTGATGGGCTTCTATTAATATTATCCTTTAAGCAGGAAAACTCGGGAGAAGTTTTAGGCAGTTTGATGCCAACACTTGAAACACGCGTCTTAACGGGAAAAACAGGGCCTGGGAGCCACACTGCCAGGTGGCACAGGGGCAGACACGCCATCCTCGGGGCCCCTGGGGGGATGATATTATTCTTTAATATGAGCTTCCCCGGAACAGCAGGTGGGCGTGGGACGGGAGGTAAAATATTTAAACTCCTTCCTGAAGATCTGCCCTCTGCTCCTCTGCCTTCTGCTGACAGAAAGGCACTGGATGGGAACCCGGCTCCTGGTGTCTGGTTTCTTGATTTTTTTCTCCCATCTACTCCTGAAGCCTTTGACCAAGAGGGGGGTACCCCTCCTTTCGCGCCCTCCCTCCAGTACCTGCAGGCCACACCTTCTCTGGGGGGCGGAATGTCTGCAGGGGTGCAGGACAAAGAGCCCGCGGAGGGGGAGAAACGCGTCTGCGAGCTTCTGCTGGGAGCGGGGAGAGACTGAAGTGACAAGCTCAAATCTGCCGCGATCATTTACTAATGTGCTGCTACATCAAATAAGTCTAATTTTTCTGACAGCACCAAATTAGATTTATTGCAGAAACTGCTGCATAAATAGCATATGGCTGTGTTATACCACCTATTTCCAGTCTCGGGGATGCCCCCCTCCCCCTCCGAAATGAATAAATGGAGCCAAGCTACAAACCTCCTGCAAAAAAAAAAAAAAAAAAAAAAAAAAAAAAAAAAAAAAAAAAAAAAAAGGAAGAAAGAAAGAAAGAAATATACCAGTTCAAAAACAGATGCAGGAGATCTGGATTTCTTTGTTCAAGTCCTAGTTTAAGCATGGATGGCCCAGGTCTGTATTTCAAAAACCATGTCTCCCTACTCAGCTATGACATTGAACAGGCCAGGTTGTCTGTCTTCTCTCGTTTACTCAGAATGACTTGCTTTTTGTTTCATGGTTTGGGACTCTGTGTGATGCTTAACACTTAGAGGTTCAAGCCTCGTTACTGGGGAGGGAAAGCAGGCCGGCGTCTATGCATCGAGCCCGGTCTAGACAGGAGCAGGGAGACCAGGGGCATCCACACACCAAGCGTTTTTGGGTTGTTTTTCGGTTTCGCTTCAAAGACACGTGTGGTTGGGAAGCCGAACGGAGGTAATCTATAATACACTCTTTCGAATGATCACAGTCATCCTGGATCCTGCAAACTCTCTGATGCATAAAATATCCAAAGTGACCATGAGGACGGCAGGGCCGAGAGCTCAGTTCCGTGTGAGCCGGACTGAAACCCGCACACAAAACCCCCCCGACGGGATGGACAGACAGCTCTCCCTCGTCCCCATCCCCGGCCCGGAGCCCCCTCCCCCGGCCCGTGAGCAGCCAACCGAGCTGCCGCCCGGCTCCGTGCTTCTCTCCCAACAAAAGTTTCCGTCCTTCCGAAGACGGGAAAGACGTTGCAAGGTCTTCTCTCAGACCAGTGGGCACACCACTGCCAACGCCGTGGCGCTCGGCTACCCGCAGGCGCGCGCTCGGTGGTCAGTCCTCCCAGCTGCCCTATCTGTTACTGTCTGATTAGTTCTGCTAAGGAACCCCTCCCCTGCCAGCTTTCCGTGCCATCTGTTCCGTACATGATGGCTGCTGCCCAGCAACCCAGCACTGCCCTCCTACCTGGCACCCGGCTACCATCCTTACCCCGAAGTGCTAACACAGGTTCGCGCTGCTGGCAGGGCCAGCCTTTCATTACGGCTGCGTTGACAAGTGCAGGGTTGCTTGTAATTTCTCTTTTATCCCGATTTTGATTGTACAACCACCTCCCACTGATTCCGTTTGCTCCAGTTTTGTTGTTCACAGATTTTCCTCCCCGCATTAATCTCCCTCTGGCATGGGCCCGCATCTGTTCCCCTTTTTTATTATTAATTTCCAAATTCCCACCATTTTTTGACAAAAAAAAAAAAAAAAAAAAAAGGAGGTAATCTACACTCTGTTTCTGCCCATTTCATTTTCTTTAATTTGGAGGAGAAGTGCGAGGGCGCCTGCCAGCCGAGTTAATTCTCCGTTAACGGTTTATTTGCTGGCATCCCCCCGGCCTTTGTATACGAGTCACAGACAGGGGACGCGTGTGGACGGAATGACAACGGCGCCTGGGCTGAAGGAAAAGCAAACAGAGGAAGCGGCATCCACAAAGTTTATTAGTTGCCTCGTGCTGTCCTTCTTCCTCTCGCGTTTCACAGACGATTAAGTTCTTTGTGCAAATCGGCGTGAGTGCAGGGTTTGGGCCCCTCTGTGGACAGCGGGGCTATTTCCGCCGTCTACGACTCTTATTATTTCTTAAAAAAAAAAAAAAAATATATATATATATATATATATATATATATATATATATATATTGATTTTTTACAGAGAGAAAGAGAGAGGGATAGAGAGTTAGAAACATCGATGAGAGAGAATCATCCATCAGCTGCCTCCTGCACACCCACCTCTAGGGATGTGCCCACAACCAAGGTACATGCCCTTGACTGGAATCGAACCTGGGACCTTTTGGTCCGCAGGCCGATGCTCTATCCACTGAGCCACACTGGTTTTGGCTATTTCTTTTTCTTTCTTTCTTTCTTTCTTTTTTTTTTTTTAATATATTTTTTATTGATTTTGTACAGAGAGAAAGAGAGAGAGATAGAGAGTTAGAAACATCGATGAGAGAGAGTCATTGATCAGCTGCCTCTTGCACACCCCCTACTGGGGATATGCCTGCAACCAAGGTACATGCCCTTGACTCGAATTGAACCTGGGACCCTTCAGTCCCCAAGCCGATGCTCTATCCATTGAGCCAAACCGGTTTCGGCTGGTTTTGGCTATTTCTTAATACAATGATAGTCTTTCCCCAGCCCGGCCCTCATGGCCTAATGCACCAGCTAGGAGCTGAGGAAATGCCTCGTTCCAGAAGCTCAGAGAGAGCGCTGCCATTCTCCCGGCAGAGCGGGGCTGCTTCCAGAGGATCTGGCTCGACGGACAGTGAATACCAGGGGTGGCAGGTGGTTTTTTTTCCAAAGACACGGAGTCAGGGGACCGACGACGTCCTGTATGGACCCACGGACTCCGTGTGTCCTCCTGGCCCGCATCCCCACCTGCCACAAAGGCCTTGAGTGAATTTATCCTGCTTCTGTGGCCCTGGAGTTTTCAGGACTGAGCACTGCCCTATGCCTGCTAGTAGCCGACTTTATATGAATTTATATAATCATATGATCACAGCACTGGAGCCCCCCCACTTAAGGAGCAACCCCTCGTTTACAGAAACCTGGTGAGGGTCTGTGCCTCTCATTCTCGTGTGTCCTCAGGAAACCACAATTCACACACGTAGGCAGCCGGAACCAGTTTGGCTCAGTGGATAGAGCGTCGGCCTGCGGACTGAAGGGTCCCGGGTTCGATTCCGGTCAAGGGCATGTACCTTGGTTGCGGGCACATCCCTAGAGGGGGGTGTGCAGGAGGCAGCTGATGGATGACTCTCTCTCATCGATGTTTCTAACTCTCTATCCCTCCCTCTTCCTCTCTGTAAAAAATCAATTAAAAAAAAAAAAAAAAAGACACGGAGGGAATGAGATGCAGGAGGGCGCTGTCCCCATGGTGACGGGAGCATCAGAAGCCACCAGGACCGGTGACAGATCCAGCGACGCCCGGCCTGGTGGCCTCGCTCCAGACGAGCGTCCAGAAGTCCAGCCTCTCTCGTGGATTGCCCCCCACTTCTAATGCCTCATCCTCAACACCCCACCCCCACCCTGTGGGCATCTCGGCAGTGGCTTGTCACTTCCACAACTTCCTTTGCTGGTGGAGTCATATTGATCATAAGGACTCCCTCCACTCGGGGGGCATTCTTTTGATACACGCCCGCACCCCGGGTCAGAAACAGGTCCTTGGAGGAGACAGGATGCAGGCTCTGAGGGATGCGGGTACCCTGGGGGGGTACCCTGGGGGGGGGGATGTTTTTGGTGCAATGCCTGTTTCTCCTCACCCTCAGCGCCACCTTCCCCACCACCAGTCAGGGGGATGCTCAGCCCTCCACAGGGCCCTAGGCGGCTGGGAGAGGGCACTGGAGTGGAGGCGGGGCAGCCTTCCCCTCGGGGAACACTGGTTCACAGCGGCTCCCGAATGTCTCTGGGCTCCGGGGTGCCCACCCTGAGACCCCCGGACTGTGCGTTCTCTGCTGGGCCAAGCCTCCAGACAGTAGCTTCGTACCAGTGTGTCCATTTGGACGGGGCCGGGGCCCCCAGGGACACTGCCCACGACGAGCCCTGAAACTGGGGGGTCTCCAGGCCCCTTCTTTCTCCTCGGGTTCCTGAACATCAGCCCTGATGCCCGATGTGCCAGCCGATGAGCTGAGCTGCTGCCTCACCCCCTTGCAGACCCTAACCATTGGTCCCACTGACGCCCCCGTTAGGAGGAGGTGCCTGAGAAGGGACTGACCGTCATCACAGGGTGGTGTTTCTGTACGTCCTTCCCCTCGAGTGCGTGCTGCAGATCAGAGCTTTCTGTTAGGGACACGCTCCGACCTCGGGCTCCGAGGACCCAACCTCAGGCTTGGTTTTGGCTCCTGTTTTCGCTGAACGAGGTGCTCACTGTGAGTCAGGCCCGGGGAGCGGGCAGCGCCTTCTCCATGGCCTCTGGGCACCCACCACGTGCCAGGCTGTGGGCCTGGGTGGCAGAGGAAGGGGGGGGGACTCTGCACACACATTGGGGCTCCAGGTCTGGGGTGGGGGGAGAGGCAGGGACATTGGGCAGAGCCCGCGGAGACGCAGCCTGGCAGCCTGGGATCTGGCCTCCCGCCCTGGCCACGTGGGGACCGGGTTGCCCAGCCCTTAAAGCAGAGAGGCGCGGGCACCGGCCACGGGATGCCCATCAGACAACACGAAACAACTCCCCCCCACCTCCCCCCGTGGCGACAGCCCGCTGGCTCTGGATCGGGGTAAGGCGAGGAAAAGAGGACACCACTTAAAACAGGCCCCAGGCCATCTATTTTGAGACTCGAGGATGTTGGTTGCACATATATCCTCTTAAGATTATTTTTGACATGTTCTCTGCCTAATTTATTCATGCGAGGAGAACAGGGAAAAAAAACACACACACACACACACACACAAAACGCGAGTTTAACTTTTAAAGGGAACTTTAGACTAAAAATTCTTCAATAAATGCAGAAGGGGGGGAAAAACATAAAAGATCAAGTTCCCTGATATACTATGCCGTACCAGTGAAAATGGACCGCAAGCCTGGTCTTTTTTATTTTATTTTTTAAATATATATTTTTATTGATTTCAGAGAGGAAGGAAGAGAGATAGAAACAACGATGATGAGAATCATTGATCGGCTGCCTCCTGCACACCCCACACAGGGGATGGAGCCCACAACCCAGGCATGTGCCCTTGACCGGGAATGGAATGTGACCTCCTGGTTCATAGGTCGAAGCTCAACCACTGAGCCACACCAGCTGGGCTGGTCTTTATTGAAATTAATGTTTATTGTTGACAGTTTTACAGATGCCCCCTACCTCCACCACTTGGCTCACGCGAGCTGTCGCCTGAAGACGAGTGCCTTTCCTCCTTAATTCTCCTACAACGAGGAGGAGAGGGGAAGTTACTCATCCTTTCAGAGAACATGCTAGACTCCCCCGCTGCCAACCAGGGAAGGAGACGGGGAGATGAAAGAGGCCCATGAACCGAGGCTCCTGAGCTATGGAAGAATTTCTGTTTCGCTCTGAAAGCTGTTTTGTGCTTATTTCTGAGTAGGAGCTGTGAGCAGGGGATCTGGAGTCCGCGGGACCCGGTTAGACCCGCCTCCTCTACTCCTCCCTCCTTCCAGCTGTGTGATGTCACGGGCTGTGTGACATCATGGGCTGTGTGACATCACGGGCTGTATGACGTCACGGGCTGTGTGATGTCACGGGCTGTGTGATGTCACGGGCTGTGTGACGTTGCGCCTCACCCCTCCTCTCCCCCCGGACCCGTGTCCTTGGAGGGGTTGAGAAGACAAGGAGTCTCCATCTTCTGCGTAAAATATCTTCTTAAAAAAAAACAAAACACTTCTGGTCCTTGGCAAAGCATTAGCTTTATAAAATGAAATAAAAAGTCAATAATACTGTCATAGATGGGTACTTACGAGGTGACACTTCATAAGTTATGTGAGCATCTACTTTCAAAGTGGCACACTAATAGAATAATTGACTATTTGTTTAACCTAACATAACACGGCATTGTATTTCAGCTGTAATCAGAAAATACGTTTTAAAAAAAAAAAAGAATTACTAGAAACATTTTAAGATACCCAATACAGCCCTGTGATCATGCACTGGGATATGTGGCAGTTTAGAAGGGGATAACAGTTTCCAAATACTCTCAGTTTTTGTATGCATCTTGTGGCGGACCAGGTCCCACCCGGCCCAGGGCTGGGCCCGTGCTAGACGCTCATGGACGCACCCTTTCTTCTCTCCCCACGGGCTGAGGGTGCTCTGAACAACACCCCAAAGCCTGGGAAGAGCTGGCCATGCCCCTCGGGACTGGCCACAACGGAGACCCTCTCTCTCAAAACCAACCGAGCAGATCTAATCTTCCCTCCTTCCTCTTAAGCCATTCCGCAGGGAAAACTGGAGGCTTCGCTTAACAGACCGGAGGCAGCGGAGGGGCCCTGCTGTTTTACCTGCCAGCACCCCGAAGCCTTCTCCTTCCTCCTGGGGTTCAGGGAGGCTCCCAGAGGGGTGCGTGCACTTGACTCCGTTTTGCAATCTGAACTGCAGCTTTTGAAACTGGAAGTGCAGTCACTTCCTTACAGTCTGAGATCGAGTGCAGTCACTTCCTTACAGTCTGAGACCTAGCGCTTTGGCTCAGTGGACGGAGCGCCGGCCTGCAGACTGAAGGGCCCTGGGTTCGATTCCAGTCAAGGGCACGTACCTGGGTTGTGGGTTCGATCTCCAGTAGAGGGCGTGCAGGAGGCAGCCGATCAGTGATTCTCTCTCATTGATGTTCTATCTCTAGCTCCCTCTTTAAAATCAATAAAATTATATATATATATATGTATATATGTATATATGTTACATTATATTACATGTATACAATATACATATATAGATATCACTTTGACAGGCTGGTTCATATACACATACAGATGTGTATATGTATACTGTATACATGTATAAAATATAACATATAATTTTATTGATGATCATACATGTGCGTATACAATATACATATACAGATGTACATATGCATATTGCATACACACGCACATATATAATATGTAATGTGTAATGTGTGGTGTGCAATGTGTAACATGTAACACACACACACACACACACACACATATATATATATATATATATATATATATATATATATATATATATATATGAAGGGTATCTCCTCTGTCTTCCATTCAGGTGGCTCCGTGATGTGGGAGAACCTGACAGAATGAACCAACCTGTCAACAGAAGTCAGTCCCTGACATGACAGTTAGGAAAGGACGCCAATGGGCGTTTCCCCCGCATCCCCCGTCCAGAAAACACTCAGGCCAGCCGCGCCTGGCCTTTTTAGATGGGGTCTGGCTTTCGGAGGACATGGTTCTCTGTCCGCAGCGGTCTGAGAAAAGGACGCAGGCTCAGAGGCGTGTGTTCCGACACAGGTCGGTGCGGAGAGGCGGGCCTGCCAGTGACAACTGTCACTGTGAGCAGCCAGTGACAATCACAGCCGGCCGTCCACAGCGGCCTGTTGTCAAAGGCGTCCGCAGAGCGATCAGCCTACTCGGTGGTCGTCTCGGGAGAGGAATTTAAATCCCGTGGCTCTTCAGAGCTCGGAGAACATGTCTCACACACACACACACACACACACACACACACACACACACACACACACGGGAAGGCGCTCCCGCCGCTTTATGGAAATGCGGGGAAGAAGCGGAGGGGAGTGACAGTTGCTCTGTAATATGTGAAGCGACTGTGGCAAGTGATCAGCCAAAGGACAGTTTCGGAGGAGAAGCCCACGCCAAGACAGAGCCTCGCTGGCCTATTTATACCAGCGCCGGGAGCAGCCAGCGCTTATTTCTACGGTAAATGTGTGTGACTGACTCTCGGTTGGATGTGGGGACCAGTTGCATGAGCACCCCCCCCCCACCGGTCCCCACTGGTTACGGCCGATGGCTGACAGCACAGGCTCCAGACGCAAACTGCCGCGTGACCCTAGATGAACCATCTTAGTTCCCTGAGGCTCAGATTCCCTCGCTGTAAAACAGGGAAAGCTGGTCTATTTCTGCTCTTTTTATTTTTATTTTTAATATTTTTATTGATTTTTTACAGAGAGGAAGGGAGAGAGATAGAGACCTAGAAACACCGACGAGAGAGAAACTCCAACCAACTGCCTCTTGCACACCCCCTACCGGGGATGTGCCTGCAACCAATGTCCATGCCCCTGACTGGAATCGAACCTGGGACCTTTCAGTCCGCAGACCGACGCTCTTATCCACTGAGCCACACTGGTTTTGGCTATTATTTCTCTTTAAAGAGCTACTGTACGTCCCAGGCATCAGGCAGGCCCTAAGCTGCATGGATCCTTAACCCCAGACACGGATGCATTTAGATATTTAAAGGGTAGGCTGCATTTCACTTACTCTTGTACATACACATGAACCTCCCAAATGCCACTGCCCTCTGCAATTTCCTATGGAGTGCCCTTCATTCTCATTTTCCTGAATCCCAGTGCTGCCAGGGTCAGTAAGAAGTTATCCATCCCTCTGTTCCTCTGTCCCTCTAACACCTGACCTGGATCTCCCTTCTGGATCTTACCATTTGTCTTACTACTGGAGGCCCGGTGCATGAAATTCATGCACTTGGGGTGAGGGGGATAGAGGAGGGTTGTCCCTCAGTCTGGCCTGCGCCCGTGGGGAGCGGGCCTAAGCTGGCAGTGAGACATCCTTAGTGCTGCGCAGAGGAGGGAGACACTCACGCCATCACCGCTGCACTGGCCAGCCGTAAGCCCGGCTCAGGGCTTCTGGCTGAGTGGTGCTCCCGCTGTGGGGGCACACTGACCACCAGGGGGCGGCTCCTGACGTTAAATGTCTGCCCCCTGGTGGTCAGTGCACATCATAGTGACCGGTCATTCCGCCCATTGCTCTATTTGCACATTAGCAAAGGCCAATGTGCAAATAGACCGAACGGTGGAATAACAGGTCACTATGACGTGTGATGACCACCGGGGGGCATGCATGGAACATGGCGGGCGCTGGCCGTGGTGTGATGGTGGAGCAGGTGAGCAGGGGCACCAGACCAAGGTGGGGCACTGGCGCCAGTCACTGTCATCGGGGTAAGCCCCTGGTGGTTACTAAAAATGCTCTGCTCCCACGCAATGCACTCCCCCACCCGCCCCGTGTGGTGCTCGCACCCGCTGCCACCGCCCGGTGCTGGCCCTGGTCACTCGGTGCCCTCAGGGGGTGTGAGAGGTGGCCCAAGCCGCCCCTAGGGCTTCTCTACCTCCCCCTGCTCCTGAGGGGCGATCGGGGCAGCAGCCGCCTCTCGCACCGCTGCCACTGAGGCCCCCATCGTTTGGCGCCTTTGGTGGGTGTGAACGGGGCTGGCCCTGCAAAAGAAGGTGAGGTTGCCACAGGCTAGAGGAGGCTGGGGGGTATGTTAGGTGTGCAGAGCAGCAAAAGGGGAGGCAAGTCCAAAAGTTCAAGGGCGCTGCATCTGCTTACGTCTGGCCGGAAGTCAGCCTGGGAGGAGATGGAAATGGTGTCGATGAAATAACACCGGGAGGTGGGGAGCCCCTGGGGAGCCTGCCGTGCTGAGTGGCCGGGACATCTGGAACGGTCTGCAAGGCACCACGGGAGGGCCTGAGAGCAGGCGATGAGACAAGGAGTACTCACTCGGCAGTGGTTGGCGGAGCAGACGGGAAGAAGGTGAGGGACTGTTTTCATACCCCATGGAGGTCAGCCTGGACCATGAGGAATGCAAATGGTGGGCATGGAGGTCAGTCTATGTCCTTCAATCTCAGGATACATCTTAGACAAAGGGCACTCCATGCAATTTAAATGCCTAACACCTGGAAAGCAGAACTGCACGGTACACCGTGTTAAATCATTGTTAGAGTCATTGACGACCGGAGCCAAAGGAAACCTAGAAATCATGTAATCTAACCTAATTAAAAAAAAAAAAAAATATATATATATATATATATTTTTTTTAAATTGATTTTTTACAGAGAGGAAGGGAAAGGGAGAGAGAGCTAGAAACATCAATGAGAGAGAAACATTGATCAGCTGCCTCCTGCACACCTCCCACTGGGGATGTGCCCGCAACCAAGGTCCATGCCCTTGACTGGAATCGAACCTGGGACCCTTCAGTCCACAGGCTGACGCTCTATCCAATGAGCCAAACTGGTTAGAGCCTAATCTCGATTTATAGGGAAGCAAGCAGGTTCAGAGAATGAAGCAATTTGTCAAAAGTTGCAAAGACAGTGAGTGCTAAAGCCCAGTGTCCTCAATCTTGGGGTGTGGGGGGGGGCTCCCCTAAGTATAGTGTGTGGTTGTCATTGTCTCACTAAGGCCACCCCAATGCCTTCTGTAGCCTTTGCTGATCCACTGCAGGCCCGTCAGTCTCCCCCACGGCCCCTAAAATCCTGGTCCTCGCTGGGTGTCTGCTCCATCCTCAGCAGAGCTGACACTTCCAGCAAAAGCATCTGGGGCCGAGCCTCCTGGACCACCTCACACTGCACTCCTCTCACCGCACCTGCACCGGGCATTTCCTCCCGAGTCTCAAATAGAGCAGTCACTTCCCTGGGCGACTCCCTCTGGTAACGGGCACCCAGTGAATGCGGGCTGGGGGCTCTGTGCACCGTTAACCGCAGCCTCTCTCACTCGCCACCCCAAGTGCTTCCTGAAGAGGCCTTTCCGCTCTGTTTGACTGACGCCATCCCTGCCCAGGACTATTATTGGTGCTTATGTTCTCAACGGGCTGCTAGCCATCCTCTCCTCCTTAACCAACGTGTTTCCACATTGCTTTTTATTTCTAACAATATATTTTCTATTGATTCAGAGAGGAAGGGAGAGGGAGAGAGAGAGAAACATCAATGAGGAGGGAGAATCATTGATCGGCTGGCTCCTGCAGGCCCCCCCGCTCTGGGGATCCAGCCTGCGACCCAGGCCTGTGTCCCGACCAGGAATTGAATCATGACCTCCTGGTTCACAGGCCGACACTCAACCACTGAGCCACACCGGCTGGTTTCACGGTGTCTTTTATCGATAATTGCCTTTCAAAGCACGCATCTGAACCCATCGTAGTTCAAGCTCTCTTGACTTCTTGCATTAAACAGCCTCCTGGGCATTTGTAAATACGTTAGGCTTTGGAACCATACTCAGTTCTGCCCTGGTAGTGCTATAGGCAACCATATCACGGAAGCTGTGCCCACTAAAACTTTATAATGGGTGTGTGACTTTTATGTGTCACCAATTATGATTTTCCCTTCTCCCCAAGAGCAAAAAGCCATTCTTAGCTCAGGGCTCATACAAACACAGAAGACAGGTCAGACTTGGGCTGTCCTAACCGGTCTTCCTGTTCCCACATGAACTCCGCAAGTTCCCTCTCCACACTGCTGATTGGGTCAGCATCCCACCACAAGCTGATCACGTGGGGAGCCCTGCTGACCATAGGAGAGCAGCCCATCACCCTCACCAATAGTGAACTTACAGAAACAGAGACTAAAAAAGCAATCCCATTTATCATCGCACCAAAAAAATTAAGATACCTAGGAATAAACTTAACTAAGGAGGTAAAAGACCTATACACGGAAAACTACACGACACTGAAAAAAGAGATAGAGGAAGATGTAAACAGATGAAAGAACATACCATGTTCATGGATTGGTAGAATCACCCTCAGAATAGACCAAACTCCGGTCTCCTTCCTCTATGCCAAGGGCCAAGCAATGTAGTGAAAGATAGTAAGTGCCTCAATTAATTAACTGTTAAATAAGTGAATGTCATACTTACTGTTGGGATTTTCAATAACTGTTGAATTTCTATTTTTTTTTAAGTCCAGTTAATCAATAAAGGGAGATACAAAAAAAAAAAAGTGATAGATTATTGTCCTTTCAGACTGATCTACAGAGTTCTACTCCAGTTTTTAAATTTCAGTTGCCTGGAAGATTTGGATTCTTATTTCATTATTACTTTATAACATGGTTTTCACATTCAATGTTAAACTTTGCTCAGAATATGACATTTAAAAATGTTTGTGTTAAGAATAAATGAAGAGCTATCTGTATGGGATTTATTTCTTTCAGCTGGAATATACGGAAGGGAGAGACACCCATGTTTCCCAGACACTTGAAATATTGAATCAATAAAGAATGATAAGGGAAGTAAACTCTAAAAAAAAAACCTCAAAAAGTACATCAGCAATATTTAACCTCACAACTAAGTCACATTTGCAGTGCGGGAGAGAGATATATTCAGCCCCTTACAACGTTGATCGCCGCCTTTGCATTGCTGGGCTTTGTAAAATACGGAAGCCTAAAATGCTTACAAAACCAGCAGCACACCTAAAAAACAGGGAATCACACTGTATTTCCTGAAAACACGAGGGGTTAAATTGGTATACATAAAACTCAGTAGAAATAGCCAGCAAAACTGTTTTCCTTAAGAACAAAAGAATTCGTTATCACCAGCCACTTGCAGAGTTGCTGTATCTTATGATATGCTCTCCTTGCAAGAAACGGATCTTGTCAGATGGCACAAACAGGCATCTCGCAGGAAAACTCTCTGCGAACTACGACTTCGGAAACTAACTCTCAGAGTGAGACAGGGGCCTGGCCAAGGGGCAGAACCGGGATTAATATTTATTTACAGGGAGGCATGCAGAGCGGTCCTATTTCTGGGGTTTGGCGGCGCAGAGCACACAAATGGCTGCTTCTCAATAGAAATCTGACAAGGAGGACTGTTCGCCATCCTGTTGGGACTGGATTCCGAAGCGGGGATGCTGACATCACCATGGGGACTCTGTTAGCGTGCCTTCCCAGCTCTGCAGAAGGATGCTTTACGTGGACATCCAAAGAGCAGTTACTGTTCTGAAGCATTAAGCAATTGTCTTTGTCATAAAAGTGCTTTATCTGTTAGGATTTTTTCCCCCCCAGATATCACACATGTAGAAATGATGTACTTTCTTTCTTTCCTTCTCTCTCTCCTTTTCTTTCATTGTTTAAAGGAGAAGTTGGCAATATTCCATTTGGAATATTATCGTAGCAAAATGTTGTAGGTTTTTTTTTTTTTTTTTTTTTTTTTTTTTTTTTTTTTTTAACAAAGTTTGATTTTTAACAGAACGAGAGACATCTTGACACTAGCCTAAAACTTTGGGAGGTTCACCAACCTCCAGAATATATTTCCCCCCCCCCCCAAAAGCAGGCTGTTCAAGTGGTGTTTCTCTCCATCTGTTATCCTACCGTGCTCAGAATTACATGCTCATATTTAATGGAAAAGAGATCAGTCCCCTTTCGGAGTTGAAATTCAACATATTCCTATGATTAGAAGACCAGTGTTTTTTTCTAAACCAAGAACCAAACCAGCTCTTACAAATCGACATGTGTATTTAGACAAAGTTCTCCCAAAAAAGCTGAAAAACTCCCCAAACTGAAGACACCCGGGGGCTTGACCCGAAAATGGAAGATTATACAAAAACTGAAAGTGAGAAGCAAGCGCTTACAGGATGAGGAATGCCTACAATCGCAGTTCGACTTTTTCTCTGCTGTATTTCTCTCTCTCTCTCTCTCTCTCTCTCTCTCTCTCTCTCTCTCTCTCTCTCTCTCTGTGTGTGTGTGTGTGTGTGTGTGTGTGTGTGTGAGTTCAATATAGCAGATTACACGATGTTTGCTACCAAAAATACCTTATTGTCATTTGGGGCTGAGTTATGTGGTTACTGACGTTTTAGGACAATGATACTCTCATATCACAATACCCCATGACAGAAACAATAGGCAGCGAGACCAGGATGGTGCGAGCCTGGTTATCATAATGCTTGACATGTCAACAGTGCCATCTATTTCATCTCAACACCTTACACCTCCTTAGGACCCGGACCCCTCCTTAGGAATGGTTCCGCCTCCATTTGCATCGCAGGATTTGATTTCTGCCTCTCCATTTTTGCCTCTCGTGCCACTGACAGCGTCTGATTACTTTCTTACACATATGTATTCCCCGCGATCCTTCAGAGCGGCATCCTTATTAGACACGGGATTAACACGCGAGGGGGGTGGTAGGAGAAACATGTCACGTTGCTTGTACTGATGGAGAATCGCCTAAATATTTGAGCATCTTTTGGGACAGATCAGTCACTCCCTGCCACACTCGTCACTCACATGTCTGCGTGTTTTGCTTCTGTGCCTGAGACTTAACTCCAACAACTGCTTGGAAGGCCGTGGCAGCCCCGCGGTGGGCTGAGATGGGGGCCCCCCGGCGGGGAAGGGGGTTAGGGGGGTACCTGGTGCGGTGCAGCTGGCGCTCCGTCTCGGCCAGTTGCTCCGTCAGCGTCAGGAGCTGCTCTCCGGCCCCGGCCGCCTTCTGCTGCTCCCGCTCCACGTGCTGCTTGCTCTCCCTCAGCTCCAGCGTCAGCCTCTCTATCTCCTTAGTGGGAGAAGCAGGGAGAAAGCATCCGGATGAGACACAGGCACTGGATCGCAAAAAACGCATTTTGCTACGCATTTCAATGGGATAAGAAATTATTAGGAAGTGTAGGCGAGCGTCCATTTGATGGCAGAGGGAATTAGCAAAGCCAAAAAAAAAAAAAATGCACATTAGTAAGGAGTTTTGTGGTTTTTGTTTCTGTTTTGTTTTTTTTGGACCATAGATGAAGTCTAATTTGAAAGATGAAATGATTAAATGAGAGGAGTCAAAATGGGTAATCGGTACTTCCATTCGCAGGCTCAGTTTCCTTAAAAATAATCTGAACTTCAAATGTCACTGCTTTTACAATGCAGCGCTTCTGTCGGTGAGAGCACATCACATACATGCCAGGATTACATCAATATGTGGCTCCCTCCCGAAGGATGCATTTGTGGGTTTTATTTGAATATTTTGAAAACCAAATGAAAGGGTAATATCATTTAAGACATCTTTTAGAAAAAAGGTACAAAAGGAGGTATCATGACGATGCTAAATATTATTTAGAAAAAAATGATTTAGGAAAAAAAAAATACAGCGTGAGAGTGTATAAGATTTCTCAGCTAAAATAACATTACATTCAAGTTGCATTATAAAAAAGCAACAAAAGTACTCTCAGTTAATAAATATAAACATCTAAAATAGGGGAACATTTATGTTGGTTAATTTCTTAGTCTTGGGATGAAGTTATCTTTATCTTGCTGAAACTCAAATATTTCAAAGCAAAAATGCTTACAAAGAACATAGTTTTAAATAATTTATACATTATAGTAGAAACATTTCTTTATTATAGAACACCTATAAAAATTTTTAAAGCTACAAATATTCATGCTATTAAAACAAGAAGGGAAAAAAAAGGAGAAATATTTTTAAATTCAGCAGAAAGCAAAAAACAATTTCAAAAAATGCAACCCTTTTTAAAAAACAAAACCCTACCCAGGCAGATTACTCTAAACTTCATATTTAAGTACATTTCAAATTTCCTCACATCATTACTTAGTATTCAGAACAATTTCCAACTATATTTAATACATCAGGTAAGAAAAACTAAATAGTTCTTTCTGTAACATTTATTTCACTATACGTATTCAGTTTACCCCTATCAAAACCACATATTACTAGCAATATAATAAAACAGCTTCTTACAAGCACTCAAGTATTGTTTTAACTTTGAAAACCTATGTAATAATGAGAATATCATTTTTATTTGGAGTACATTTTCTGGATCTTTCAGATTAGAATATGAATAAAACTTATTTGTTTCCTTTAAAAAATATTTTCAACTGCTCAAGTTATACCAATATATTTCCTCTCATAATTAAATAGATGAAAAAAATAACAGAAAAATCTAATGCTTTGTGCAACATTGTGAAATAAACAAAAGCAAAGAAATACAAAATTTAAATTATATATTGACTTTGAAACTTTAAAAACCCATTTATTCTTTTTTTTTTTCCCTTTTTCTTTTTTAACACAATGCTATACATAAGACACTGCATTATGTTGAATTCAGTTTCCATCTCTTCTACACAGAATTTAACTATTCAGTTGGGTAAAAATGAGACACACACACACACACACACACACACACACACACGCAAAGACTAGTAGAATACAAAGCATGTAAGAAATAAAAACAAAGGAGTATTAGAGAAAACCTGCGCTTTAAAAGGCCTGATTAGGAAAATACCAGCATGGACAAGACAGTGGGAATGCAGGTAAGGGCACATTAGTCTGTGGGATGATAGATTAGACTACATTATAAAAGGCCTTGTATCCTAGAATAATAGAAGTGTATTTTTCTTATAAAGAATGAGGAGATGTTAATGGTTTAAACAGATATGCAATATGAGAGAAACTGAGCTTAAAAAATAAACTGGATCGATGTGTGAGATCAATTTGAGATGGCGGAGATCACACACAGTGGCAATATTACAGACAGGAGGAGCAGAGACATATTAAATATACACTAAAGACAGAAATATAAAGAGGACATGTGAGTTTATGGAAATTAAAGGAGAGAGATCAGGAGACATCAAAGATGACTCCAGAATTTTGAACTGAAGAAAAGAATGACAGAACAGAAAATGTAAAAGATTCTAAACTCTCTTAAAAAGAAAAGATGTGATGATTTTAATAAGCAATATACAATGACAACATAGGAAACCTGATGCTGATAATGAGTTTTTAAATATAAATCATCTGCTTTCATATATATATATATATATATTTGATTTTTCACAGAAAGGAAGAGAGAGGGATAGAGAGTTAGAAACATCGATGAGAGAGAAACATTGATCAGCTGCCCCCCAAGGTACATGACCTTGACCGGAATTGAACCCGGGACCCTTCAATTTTCAGGCCAACGCTCTATCCACTGAGCCAAACCAGTTTCGGCTCATATGCTTTCTTAATCTCATGTAACAAGAACATGAGGCTTCCCTGGGAGCCATGCAAACACCGGGATTGAGACGAGAGACCCAAGAGTCAACGCAAGTCAGGGGTTCAGACACAGCCCTGGCAACTTTCGGCTCTGTGACCATGGACATCACCCTGGGTTTCCTCGATCTGCAGTGGGAGTGCTAACTGGAGCATGTTCCTAAAATGACCATGAAGATTCAATCGGAGGCTGAGAACTTAGCAAGTGTCTGGCACACAGTGAGAGCTGAATTAAAGATGGCAGCCTCATTATCATTTCTGATTTCTTCTTCATCTCTCAAGAACAGCAAAGACACACACACACACACACACACACACACACACACACGATCTAATACAAAGCATATGAAACACAACAACAAGTGAGTATTAGAGAAAATCTATGTTTTAAGAAATATATTAGCATGAGCAAGAAAGTGGGAAAGCAGATGAGGGCACAGAGAATCCTAGAATGCCAGATTAGATCATATTATGAAAGGTCTGGAATTTTACCCTGAAATGAATAAAACTGTATTTTTCTTATATATAATGAGGAGGCGTTAATGGTTTACACAGGAAGGCAATAGGAAAGAAGCAGACGAATGACCTTCCTGAGGATACATGGTTATCGCCGAGGACTGAAAAGCTCTTGATTTCATTCAGTAACGTTTCCCCCCATCAGGCGCTATTTTGGTGAAATCGGAATAAAACTTTATTATCATTTCCAACTGCAAAAAGCATTTTGTCGGGAAGATGGAAAGTCCCCGCCTGCCTCCGGGGATCTGGGCCAGAAAAGGAGCTTATTGGTGCAGATCGACAAATCCAACAAATAATATCCACCCAGCTGGGCTGGGGCTCAGCGCCTCTCCCCGCGTTAGGAAGAGCTGTCACGGCACCAACTCCAACAGTCAGAAGGGGAATCGCTCGCCAGTGATGCCATGCCCCCACTGGCAGGGTGAGCCTCTGCCTCGCCCAACTAGGTCAGGGCTGATGCCTTGCTGTAGGCAGCGGCTCCGGGACCAAAAACCAAGGACAGTCACAGGCCAAGTGCACACTCCTCTTAAAGGGCCCCGCTAACACGCAGTGCCTGCTGTGCCAATGAAAAGTCCAGATTGCTCTGCACTTCACCAAAAGGTACAGCCCGCCTCCAGCCAGGAATGCAGCTGTTGGGACAACGGGGAGTCCCAGGGGCAGGAGATGGAGCAGGGAGGACTCACTGCTTGCTGTTCATTTGTAATCTACACCGTGGGACCTGCTTTCCTCAATAGGGGACATATAAGCTTTATTTTTATGATTTTCTTATCAAAATAATATGACTAAGCCAAAAACGGTTTGGCTCAGGGGATAGAGAATTGGCCTTCGGACTGAAAGGTCCCGGGTTTAATTTCGGTCAAGGGCATGTACCTTGGTTGCGGGGACACCCCTAGTACAAGGTGTGCAAGAGGCAGCTGATGGATGTTTCTCTGTCATTGATGTTTCTAACTCTCTATCCCTCTCCCTTCCTCTCTGTAAAAACTCAATAAAGTATATTTTTAAAAAACCAACAAAAAAAACCCAATATGACTAGTTTGTGTTAAATAGCACTCAATTGCTCAACACAAAGAAGGGTACTGCCCGTTACCCCTTACCATCTCCAAGCCTAATTTTCAAAGGCACACACTATCCCCTCTTCTGTTATTTACCTTCATGTTGTTCAGTGACATACTCATAAGGCTATTTCTTGATTTTTGGCAGTATTAGACATTTTCTATCGAACTCCTGTGATAAAACAGGTAATGATCTACATCTCTTATACCACCCACCCAATATCCCCTCCTCAACCTCCCCGGTAAAAATTTTGGTTAAATCATTAGTCAGTCGTCCATTTAGATTATAATGACTATAGAAATAAATTTCACTACAAGACATGAATTATTTTGCTCAAATTAATTTTCTTGTACAATATTCTATTATTCCTGGAATTAATTGCCACGTTATTAATAGTTTATTTTTCTAAGTAACTGACGTTCCCCTCTCTACCCTGCCCACAAATGATCAAACAGATTTGTCAAGTACCCATCAATAATATTTTTCCAAGTAATGGAACACATCAGAAAAATGATCAGTTCCTTTTAAATTTTTTTTCTTTGATATATCCTTTTGGTTTCTTATGCCTGGTCTCGTTAGTGGCTTTATTGTGCCAATCTTTACCCATTTTCCTATTAGAGTTCCCTGTTTTCTGGCTGTAAGTCATCCTGCTTTTAGATTTATTCTCTTTTTGATGGAAGTTTATTCTCCAGGTAACTTTCATGAGAAAGGATATATGAATTAATACATTTTTAAAGTACCTGTATGGCTGAAAATGCTGTTATTACATGCATACACTTGTTAGTTTGGCTGGGTATCAAAATCTATGCTGAAATTAAATTTCATTCAGGATTTTTTAAGGGGCCAATACACTGTCTTCAAGATTCTGATATCACAACTGAAAAGCCCTATGCCATTCTGATTCCTAGTACTTGGTCTATAATTTGCTCTTTTTGTATCTGAATGCTTTCATGGTCATTTTTCCCATGGCCACTTTGAAGCTTTACAATGTTGGGAAGTGAAATAGGCCTTTCTTCACATTTTGTGCTGTGTGGACTCTTTTAAATCAGGAGATTTATTTTCTTTAGCTTAGAGAAGTTTTCTTGTATTATTATGTTAAAATATTTTGATGCCATACATTTCAATATTTCCTCTTCCTAGAACTCCTGGCCATTGGTTTTTGCTTCTGTTGGACTGATCATCTAATTTTCTTGTATTTTCTATCTCTTCATCTTGGAAGATTCTCTTGACTTCATCTCCCAAAACTTTTACTAAATTTAAGAGAAGATTTGCACCACACTTCTCATTCCATGAGCTGCTTCTTGTTTTCATTGTTTCACAGAGCATGCTATTTTTATTTTACTGGTATAATCTCTTATCTATTAGAATATTATAGTATTTCAAATGTCCTTCTCTACTCATTATAAATGGTCCCAGGTTCCTTTTTCTGTGTGTCTGTTTTAGACACTCCATAATGTCAGAGGCTTTCTTCAAATATAATACATAGTGGTACTTCATCATATTTTAGATAAAGTTGTTAACAAACGTTTGGCTGCAATGGTTTTTGGGTAAGAGGATAATTTAGATTACTGGTCAGCCAACACTCACTTCTATCTTCCTTCCACTGGGAGTGGAATACACTGTCTCTCCCCAGTGACTCTGGGTTCGGCCACTTGATTTCCGTTGGCCAGTAAGCTTTCCATGGCCAGGGTGACAGCAGAAGCCATAGCCTGTTTGTGTGGTTTGGCCCTGCTCCTGTGTTCTGGTGATTCTCCAGGAGAAGAGTGTGCCCTTGAGAGCTTGCCCCCTTTGGCCTGGATCACAGAACACATGCATGTGGAGCAAAACGAAGCCTAAACCGCAGCCCAGACAACTTACAACCACAGCCTGAAGCAGAGCCAGCGGTCAAAGGCAGCGTGGAGCAGCCAGACCTCAGCCGACCAGAAGCATAAACATGGGCACAGATGATTGCTCTTGTGAGCCGTGAGATTTTCCACTATGAAATAACTGACAAAACCCTTCCAATATATAAGGAGCACCACAGCTGCAGATCACCTTAACCTTTTATTTGATCTTTGAAACAGCTGCAAGAAGCATACAAGGCAGCCATGATCTATTCAAAAATATAAATTGAGGGTCAGACATTGAATGGCTGTCCACAGAAGTAAAGCTAGGCCTTAAGCCAGATCCGACATCACCGACTCCACAGCAGCCATGTGTTAGACAATGGCTTTCCATCTCTGTCTTTTTTTTTTTTTTTTTTCCTTTTGACCAAGATCCATAGTAAGAAGTCCATTTTACCTCACAATTCAGAAATGTACACACCCTCTTACACATGTGCAAATGGAACTAGCATTTCAGCAAACCATCTTCATTGTGTGTGAAATACTCAGATGTGTCCTATTCCTTCTTATTCTGTTCTACCACTTAAAAAAAATCATCTGATTTCTTCTTATAAAATTGACTTCATGAGCTTGCCACTTAAAAAGCACTGTAGACATTTGATAACTTAAAAATAAATTTTTACATAAGTTTAGTAAAACCAAGTAATAGTCTCATTGAAAGAAGTTCTAGTATACATTTCTCCTGCTTTCCCAAGCAAAGCTATCTGAAGAAATGAATGTAAAACCCACTAAAAACTATATATCATCTTAATTATAAAGAAATATAAACTTTACCCTGAAAGATAAAATAGTAAAAAGGAACCATTGTACCCCAGTGATAGTGATTTATCCTTGCTACTAGAGATTATGTTACTTAAAAAAAAATCTTTTAATAATCTTTAGTATGCAGTAACTTATTTGTGCATGTGAACGAGAGAGTGGGAGAAAATAAAACAATACAGACGAGTAAGAAGATTGGAACCCGAAGTTCATGCACAGAGAAGGGAAGGAACCTGTGACTTGGAAACTGACAACTTGGACCATGTGAATTCATCACCCACAAACCCATGGCCAGACAGCTGGCACTTCTATTAACTCGTAGATGTTAAGAATGATTTTACCAAATCACTAATAAGAATTTGTCTGGCGCTACACTAACCACCTGTGGCTATTCAAGTTCATTATAATAAAAAAATCGAGTTCCTCAGTTGTATTAATCACGTGATAAGTGCTCAACAGCCGCATACGGATCATGGCCGCCATATTGTACAATGCAGGTATCAAGTATTTCCATCCTCCCAGGAACTTCTTTTGGGTAGCACTGCACTGCTTTAGGATAAGCAAACTTGATTTCTCAGGCTCACTCTCCAAACTAGACTCCTGGAAAACCAGCCTGTGAGACTAAAAGGGCATCATAGGCGGTTATAAGTCACGTTAGGGAGGAACAGAAGGAGCTGTGTCCTCTGCTGATGCCATTCTGGAAGTTCTGCTCCTGGTATCCTTATGAGGGCACACGGCGGAGATTTAATACGTTTCCAGTGCGGGCCTAATGGTGACACTCATGTCAGCTATCGTATTGGAGTGCTCACCATCTGTTCCAATAAGCGAAGTAAGACAATGTGAATTAACATTATAGAGAAAGGACACGAATGTTTCCATTGTGCTAGGAATATACGGCTCTAAACACATACAAGTACATACACATCCGCACAGACTCTGTAAATGATGAGCGATTTATGAGAATTTCAAAATTAATTTCAACCGTACAGAATATTTATCCTTCAAACTGAAATCAGACCATGAACCAATACATTTTATTTTATTTATTTTTTTAAAATATATTTTATTGATTTTTTACAGAGAGGAAGAGAAAGGGATAGAGAGTTAGAAACATCGATGAGAGAACATCGATCAGCTGCCTCTTGCACACCCCCTACTGGGGATATGCCCGCAACCAAGGTACAAGCCCTTGACCGGAATCAAACCCGGGACCTTTCAGTCCGCAGGCTGACGCTCTATCCATTGAGCCAAACCGGTTTCGGCACATTTTATTTTTTAAAAGTAAAATAAATCTGGAGTTGTTTCTTGCAAAATGAACTACCATAAAAACAGAAAGATTTCTCTTCTGAGGGGATATCCTCATGTAAAAAGGTTGGTCTTTTCAAAGGCTTTCACAAAAGTTTCATAGGTTTTTCTCTTTTGTGAAAACAAGTACAAAAGCTGGGAGATAAAAGAATTAATACAGAAAAAAAAATCTATAAATAGTTACTCCAAACTCAAGTGTTCATTATAACTGTTGACTTTTATCACTATTTGAAAATTATTTAATTACCTATTGAGAGAATTGCCCTAAGCAAACATAACATAATTTCAATTTAGGAAAATAAATGACTAATTTATTCTCTTAGACAATCCCTTCCCAAGCCCTCAGTACAATACAGTAAATATTTTTGAGTTCCTGCGGTGTGCCTACTGTGCCTGACATTGTACAGTCTGTGTGTTATGTTATATATATAATCCAGATGGCCAATTACACATATATCTCCAGTCTGTCCACTCTTCACCTCACTGTCTTTATTGTCCTTCACAACTATTAAAATATATACTATATCCCTACCATTTTGCTAAAAAAAGCAAACCGAATGAAACATCTCATTTCTCATATAATTTCCTCCTCAGATACACAGTCATCTGGGCTATAATAAGTAACAAAATTATCACAATGATCACAATACATTTCTTTAGTTATAAAAATTGATAGCAGCCAATATCTTCTCAGCAGTAATAGTAAGGCTTCAGGGTTTATGTTAAATGAATTCTAATCATAATTTTCACATTATATTTCCATATTTGGGATAATTTTGTTCCTTCTATCTCTGTACATTAAAGCTATTAATATTTTTCAATAGAACAATTCAATTGAACATACATTGAAATATATGATTTTAGTAGTATTGCCCATGACTATTTATATATTGTTGCTATCATGATATTCCCTGTGTATAGAATTATGACTAAACAGGAATAAAAAATAAGAATAAATAGAAAACCACCTGAAAACAATTTCAATAAATAAGAGAATGAAAGATAAGGGTGTTTTCCTATCTATAAAGGTGTCAGTGAACTGAAGTAATGCTATTTCTGAAGTTACATCTGATTATGTCACAGGAAAACCTCAGCTAATTTAAATATGTGAAGTTCATTACCTATTTATGATTTAGAAAAGACCTTTTTATTATTAAATGTATCTACAATGCCTTCAGGTTCTCATTGTGAGACTAAAGATACTTAAGATACATCAAGAATATCATTTATAATTCTAAACTATAGCTATTTTTTAACTTTTTTTTTTCTTCAAAGTTGACACTATTTTACCTTGAATGACTTACAGCATAAAGGTCATTGCAATGTGGATTTCAATTATTTCCTATATTTCCAATTTATGTTTCAAATGTCTTATTTTTTCAGACACTATAATTACATAAGTACCTATATAATATTTAAGTATGCTTTTCAAAAAGTAAAAATATATATATATAGTAGGTATAAGAGTACTGACAACTACAAGAACATAATTTTTTAAGAAAACTAATAAATAATTCTGGTAATATTCCAGTAATAAACATGTTTGCAGTTGTGGTATCACCTATTAAAAACTGTGTAAAATAACTTGGCCTATTTATTCTTACCCACAAAACTGACAATTGCAGCAAAGCAAATTCGTCTCTTAGATAATACACCCGTTTTTATTACATTTCAACCAGAGCAAATTGAAACTCTTATACTTAAAGCTACTTTTTTTTAGGCGTTAGCAGAAATATGTCAGTTAAATATTATGTTTTCTAAAGGGAACGTACAAGGAAGTTTGGGGGATATTTTGCATCTAACTTTCAAGACGTCAACGTCCGCTTTTAATTTAACAAATGTAATTCCTCTCCTATCATACTGTGCTGACCATTTATGATTTAGAAAAGACCTTTTTGTTATTAAATGTATCTACAATGCCTTCGGGTTCTCATTGTGAGACTAAAAATACTTAAATACATAAAGAATATCATTTATAATCCTAAAGTATAGCTATTTTTTAATGTTGTTTTTTTTTCCCTCAAAATTGACAGTATTTTACCTTGAATGACTTGCAGCAATAAAGGTCACTGCAATGTGGATTTCAACAATTTCCTATATTCAACAAATATAGGAATGTGCTCCTACCAAAAGCATTTGGGAGTTAACTCCCCTGTTTGCATCAAGATTTTGTTTAATAAAAACACAGACCTTAAAAAAAAAAAGATACAGTTAGAGGCAGAAGACCCCTCAGTCAGCATCTCCATCTACCCCCTCTCTTTGCAGAGGGGAGCATGCACTGACCGGACCGGAACCCAGGTTCCGGATTCTCCGCTCACCCCGCTTCCCTCCGCCTGTGGATAAATGCCAAACCACAACGCTAACTCGGTTACGGGCGCAAACAAGCTTCTATTGGCAATAATTAATTTTTTTAAAATGCAATCAAGAAAACACATCATCTGTTTCTCCTCTGACAACTGTTACTCAACAATAAGTTTTGCTCCCTGCTCTGCGTCTTCTCTCATTAAATCCTGTCAATCTCTGACAATCAGAACACGTGTCAGGCTCAGACCCCCTTTCTGAGAAACTGGCTTTTCCAAGACTATACACGTCAGTTTCTTAATTTAGAGGAAAAAAATCTTTTATTCGATTTTACTTTTATCAGTATGCCTGGTCAGTACAGATGTGGGGGCAAATCAACTCTTTCTTTTCTCTCAGACCAAAGAAGCTCAAACATTTAGACCCAACTCATGGTCTCACTCATTTGTGGAATACGATGAACAACATAAACTGATGAACAAAAATAGATCCAGAGACAGAGAAGCATCGATCTGAACGTCAAACCTCAGAGAAGGTATGGGAGGGTGGGAGTAAGAGGGAAGAGATCAACCAAAGGACTTGTATGCATGCATATAAGCCTAACCAATGGACACAGACACCAGGGGGGTCGGGGCATGAGTGGGAGGTGGGGGGTAATGGGGGAATAAGGACACATATCTAATACCTTAATCAATAAAGAAATTTAAAAAAAAAAGATTCCAGCCTTTCACTTCAAACGGAATGACTTTATTTTATAAGAAGCAGTATTTTAATTTTTCTCTACATCGACTTCTAATGACTGGGGAAAAGAGACCCCTATCCACCTAGTCTTGACCTCTTAGCAGTGCAGACAATGGAACACGGTGCTTCCCAGACAAAGACACTGCACCAGTGAGGTCCCCGCTCTTCCCACCTACCCAGGGTCTGACCCCCTATCGCCTCTGGTTACAGAGATCAACATCATTGCTCTCCCTTTCACCTCCTACATGCTCTTGACCGAATCGAACTTGGGACCTTTCCGTCAGCACGAGAAGCAGGATATGACTGAACGCACAGCTTGAACATTCAGACCTACAGGCTGTGGGATGCTTCCATTCAAAACATCTGACCATCAAAACAGCTTGTCTGCTCAACTCACCTCTCAGCCGCCATCCTGTTATAGGAGACACATGGATCCTCTCCCCCATTGGAGAACTGGACCGTTGAACCTTATCTTGGTGGAAGGTGTGCACCTCAATTAATGAGATGTTCTTATGTGGAGAGGAAACAGCAAATTTTAACAACAAAACTGGGTTTATTTTTAGAGACCTAACCGATTGGGGGAAAAAATAAATCCTTCTGCACTGAGGCATGGTGTACGTGATCTCACCTTATGGGGAGTTTTTAGAAAACTCCCTTTCGCTGTGGGTTATATAAATATTTCTGTAGGATTCTATTTGTGGAACTTAGGAATTCATCAAACTTTTCTTTCACTCAAAAATAACTTAACTAATTGTGGAGAGAAGCATCCAGAGTAAAGAAGATGCTTCAGTTAAATATTTTGAGTATGATTCTTTTAAATTAACAGCATCCACTTACAAATAAGTAAATACACCTATTAGTTTATTGAGCACCTATTCAATCATAACAGTTCTATGTGTGTAAACAGCGTTTCATAGTTTAGTAAACACTGTCATGGGCATTACTGAATTTATATGCTGTGACAGTTAGAAAACTAAGATCATTTCTGTTTTCGCTCATTTCCAAAAAGAAAAATAAAACAGGTGTAGAACAGATAAATACAGTCATGACTGGGATAGAACGATTTATTTTTTTGAGATATAACTGACCTATCATATCGGTACAAGATAATTATTTAAACAGTAGTGTATGGACAGAACACTTTTTAAAGGATTCATGCAATAGAAGGAATCAAGGAAACCTCAAAAAATAAGTTTACAGATTCTAATTCCTCAAATTTCCAATTTAGTCCACTTATCCAGGTTTAGATGGAAAAAAAAGAAACCACCAGAGATTGCAGGCAGGCCCATTCCGCTTCCACGTGGAGTTTCCCAACACAGGTTTCGATCCTGCCAACTACGGATCTGCTCCATCTTGACAAAAGCCCTCCGAATTCATGCCTAATTCCCACCACTATCTGCCACCAGTGTAATCTCCTGGCATGTGGCTCGGTGCTACTTGAGCACACTACTTGTACATAGTAGGTACAAAAGTAAGTGTCATTTGATTTGACTGGAATCATTTGGAAGAAGGTAAGTGGTCTCGTTCTTTAACAGAAAAACAAACACATCAGTTTTTAAAAAAAAACAACAACAACACACGTGGAAGATAGAAAATATCAAGCTACAGTGGGCAGGGCTGTTCTCTGTAAACCACTGATTTTAATGAGGACATTAATGATGTGTTGATCAAATTTGCTTGACATAAACCTGAGAGGAGTCATTTGTTACAGTAAGACGTCGAAGACAAAATCCAAAAGAGTTCAGGCAATGATAGGTCCAAACTCAAATGATCACGTTTCAGAGAGACAAATGAAAATACCTATTTTTTAAATATATATTTTATTGATTTTGTACAGAGAGGAAGGGAGGGAGATACAGAGTTAGAAACATCGATGAGAGAGAGTCATCGATCAGCTGCCTCTTGCACACCCCCTACTGGGGATATGCCCGCAACCAAGGTACATGCCCTTGACCGGAATCGAACCCGGGACCCTTCAGTCCCCAAGCTGACGCTCTATCCATTGAGTCAAACCAGTCCTGGCTGAAAATACCTATTTTAAAAAAATATATTTTATTGCCAAAACCATTTTGGCTCAGTGGTAGAGCGTCGGTCTGCGGACTGAAAGGTCCCAGGTTCGATTCCGGTCAAGGGCATGTACGTTGGCTGCGGGCATGTGCAGGAGGCGGCTGGTTGATGTTTCTCTCTCATCAATGTTTCTGGCTCTCTGTCTCTCTGCCTTCCTCTCTGTAAAAAAAAAAAATATATATATATATATATATATATATATATATATATATATATATATCAATAAAATATATTAAAAATATATTTTATTGATTTTTTTACAGAGAGAAAGAGAAAGGGATAGAGAGTTAGAAACATCAGCTGCCTCCTGCACACCCACTACTGGGGATATGCCTGCAACCAGAGTACATGCCCTTGACTGGAATCGAACCTGGGACCTTTCAGTCTGCAGGCTGACGCTCTATCCACCGAGCCAAACCGGTTTCGGCTGAACATATGTGTTTACTGCCCAATTGTAGGGCAGCAGACAGAGTGTCATTAGAGATCTTCATTGAACTTAAGGCTCAGGAAGAGTTCACCTTGAGATGTTCGGTAACCACATACATAACCAGTGGGAACTGGATCTGAAGTTAGATTAATAGACGCTTAGAGGACAGCCCCACTTCTAGGCTGGTCAGGTCATATCAAAAACACCTTGTTATCTTTGTGGAAAACTGATTGACTGCTGAGTAGAATCCTGGTGACTCCTTCCCATCGCAGTGAGTCACCCCTTCTAACGCATCCTCCTTTTATCACGTTTAACTTCATTATCCGACTAGGAGTTGTCTGGGCAATAAATATATTTTATTTCTCATTGCAATCCCTGTGCCTATTTGTGAGGGCCATGCACTCCCACACATGTATTACACGCATAGGTTATCAGTAAGTATCCTCTATAATAAAAGGCTACTATGCAAATCGACTGAACAGCAAAACAACCGGTTGCTATGATGCACACTAACCACCAGGGGGCAGACGCTCAACACTCCAGAAGCCAAGCTCATGGCTGGCGAGCAAGTGGCAGTGGTGAGAGCCTCTCTAAGGATGTCTAACTGTTGAGGGCTCCTGGACTGCGAGAGGGAGCAGGCTGGGCTGAGGGACACCCTCTGCCCCGCCCCGAGTGCACAAATTTTGTGCACTGGGCCTCTAGTTAATAAATAAATCAATGCATAAAAATGAGGTAACACTCAGCTCGCTCAGTGTCAAATCATCTACAAAACCAAGGGGACGGATGGAGTCACTAAGGCCTTTGTGGCTCTCAGTCCCCACCAAGCCATTGCTCCTTGCTGCCTCTGGTCCTCTCTTTGGTCCTTCACATGCAGCCACTCAAAGAAGAGAGACTGAAGATAAAAATCACCGTCACGGATTTTATTTCCACGGGGTTAAAAAGCATCTTCCAAAAAAATGCCAAGTGAAATTACTCTCAACCACCGGCAGCAGTTGGGGGCGGGGGTGGGGGCTGTGGGAGGTTGTCATAGCAATTACAGCTTTAAAAATCCATTAGTGTGGATCCTCCCGAAAACACGATGGGCCTGAGGTCCTGCTGCCTCCTCTGAGTCATGGTTTGACGGGAGGCAGCGTAAGCAGAGGAAAAGCCCAATGTTCTCAGGGTAAATGTATTTTTCTCATTTTTCCTCGTCCTCCTGCCCCCTTTTCCTCTGCTCTCCCTGCTTTGGTAGCTGGAACAGTGAGGCCCTTCTTTCTTTCCTGGCTGAGGAGGTGAGCCTAAGGCCAGTGGTTGGGAAACACATTAGCCCACAGAGCCAAACATCAACAGGACAAGGATTGACATTTCTGTGGAGAGCCACATTTTTTAAACGTAACCTTCTCCTAACGCCACTTCTTCAACATGGACGCGCCCAGGCCGTGGTGTTTTGTGGATGAGCCACTCTCAAGGGGCCAAAGGGCTGCATGGTTTTTTCAATGGTTTTATGAATACTATGAAGCGAGGAGGAAAGTTCTCTGCGTTTCTAGAAGCTTGGGGGTGTGGATACGAAGAAAACCTCAGCCACCATTTAACCCAGTGCCTTGCTCACTGGCAGCAACAGTGGCTCTCAGAGTTTGCTCGGGAAGTCCGCTGACCAGCCAGATCGAGGCCCCGGGGCTTCAGACTCAGCGTCCGTAGCTCCAGTCCTGCCCCGTGTGTGTATCCGTGTCTGCCCACCCATCAGTGTGGAGTCTTCTACAAACCACTAAAGCCACCGCCAATTCTTCATCCTAAGGAGCTAACCCCACTCGATTCTCACACTGACAACAAAATGGGATTTTAGAGTAGGTTATCCGGAATTTGAAAATCCTAACATTGTTCCACTACGTAGAGAATACTGCAAAGGAAATACAAACCGTGCAAATGTCCCCAAAATATGACTCTGTGCCTGACTGCAGGGTGTGCAACAGGTTAAAAAAAAAAGGCAATTACATGGGATTCTGGAGCTCACGGGAGCCCATGTCCTAGGGAATCTTTTATAACACACGTGGCACTTGAGATCCTGAGGTTATTTATACAGTTCACTATACAGTCAAAAAACACACACATTCCTGCCAAAACTGGTTTGGCTTAGTGGATAGAGCGTCGGCCTACGGACTGAAAGGTCCCAGGTTTGATTCCGGTCAAGGGCATGTACCTTGGTGGCGGGCACATCCCCAGTAAGGGGTGTGCAAGAGGCAGCTGATCGATGTTTCTCTCTCATGAATGTTTCTAGCTCTCTCTCTCTTCCTCTCTATAAAAAAATCAATAAAATATATTTTTAAAAAAATCAATAATATATATATATATATATTTTTTAAAGACACACACGTTCCTTGAATGCATCCTCCTTCCATGCCCTACATTAGCCCCTCCTCCTGCCAGCTGCACAGGGTGGAGGGGTGGTGGTGGGGGGCCTTGCTACGAAATTGCCTTCCTCCCCCACCTATGCTGGGCAACACCTGAACGTCCTTCAAAGAGCTCAACTCTCCCTCTTTTAAACCACCACACCCTTTTCTTAAAAAGCCATTTTTCATAAGTTTTTTATTGATTTCAGAGAGGAGAAATAGAAAGAAACATCAATGATGAGAGAGAATCACTGATCGGCTGCCACTTGCACACCCTGCCTTGACTGGGGACCGAGCCCAACCCGGGCATGTGCCCTGACCGGGAATGGAGCCATGACCTCCTGGTTCATGGGTTGATGGCACTCAACCACTAAGCCATGCCAGCCGCCCCCCCCCCCCAACCAACTTTTCTTTTTTAAATCTTTTTAAAAATATATTTTATTGTGGATTTTTTTGTTTTTGTTTTGTTTTTGTTTTGTTTTGTTTTTTTACAGAGAGGAAGGGAGAGGGATCGAGAGCTAGAAACATCGATGAGAGAGAAACATCCATCAGCTGCCTCCTGCACACTCCCCACCAGGGATATGCCCACAACCAAGGCACATGCCCTTGACAGAAATCGAACCCGGGACCCTTGAGTTCACAGGCTGATGCTCTCTATCCACTGAGCCAAACCAGTCAGGGCCCCATTTTCTTTATTTACATTCGCATGGATCCCTTAATTCTTTTTAAATATATTTTTTATTGATTTCAGAGAGAAAGGGAGAGGAATATATAAAAGCGTAAATGTTGAGAGAGAATCATTGATCGGCTGCCTCCTGCACGCCCCACGCTGGGGATTAAGCCTGCAATCCGGGCATGTGCCCTGACCGGGAATCGATCCGTGACCTCCTGGTTCATGGGTTGACGCTCAACCACTGAGCTACACTAGCCAGGCTCCCACACCCTTTTGTAGTTTGCTGATGATAGTTACCATGTTCTCTTTGACATAATTATTTGCATATCTGTGTTACAGAGTCCCTTCTTTAAGAACAGAGATTCATTCTAGGCCAGCCTAGTGCCTGCAGTATCTGGTGGTTGAATTAAAGCAACAAGTCAAATTTAGGGCAAAGGGATTCTAAATTTGGATTCTAAATTTGTAACAGTGTCTGCTCTCCTCACAACATGGCTGAGTCTCACTTAAAAGTATGTGTAAACGGTCATCTTAAAGCGATCGCTGCGAGGAACAGGCAGCACCACACAGAGATGCTCCAGAAACGGCTGAGTGAAAAAAGGGAAAGACCAAAATGATATCTAGGCTATGTTTACTGCCTGCAAATATCATATATGCATATGGACAAAAAGTGGAAGGTAAAACAGAGACATGAAAACAATTTGCTCTACTGGGTGATGCAAATTATTGGCTTCTGTGCGTGTACGTATGTTCATACGACAAATATTGTTTTAAGTATGTACATATGCGGTAATTAGTAATATGTTCCCTGGATATCGGGACTAATATTTCCGGGCTGTGAAAAAAGGCATGTGTACTGTCCTCCGTGTAACGCCTCTCGGCTTGCGGGTCGCAGGGCCACTCACTCAAGGAAACGCAGACGTGGGACCTGAGGGGAGGGTCTGCCAGGTGGGCCTGTTGGCCTTGTAAGTCCAACTTTTTTTAAGTCAAAGTTAGCGCCTTTTTTTTTTTTTTTTTTTTTTTTTTTTAAGGAACAAAATATATATCATCCAATGAAATTGAAAATATAGGAAAAAATATGTTTTAGGGCCAGTTGTTGACAAATCTTATGTCTTCCTTAAAAATAGTCCTTGAGCCCTAACCAGCTTGGCTCAGTGGACAGAGTGTCGGCCTGTGGACTGAAAGGTCCCAGGTTCAATTCCGGTCAAGGGCATGTATCTTGGTTGCAGGCACATCCCCAGTACTGGGTGTACAGGAGGCAGCTGATCTATGTTTCTCTCTCATGGATGTTTCTAGCTATCTCCCCCTTCTTTTCTTTTTCTTTCTTTCTTTCTTTTTTAAAAAAAATATATTTTATTGATTTTTTACAGAGAGGAAGAGAAAGGGATAGAGAGTTAGAAACATCGATGTGAGAGAATCATCGATCAGCTGCCTCTTGCATACCCCCTACTGGGGATATGCCCGCAACCAAGGTACATGCCCTTGACCAGAATCGAACCCAGGACCTTTCAGTCCCCAAGCCGACGCTCTATCCATTGAGCCAAACCTGTTTTGGCTCTCCCTTCTTTTCTTTAAAAAAAAAAAAATCAATTAAATATAGATTTGAAAAAATATTCCTTGAGACCTGGCCAGCGTTGCTCAGTGGTTGAGCATCGACCTATGAACTGGGAGGTTCCAGGTTCGATTCCTGGTCGGGGCACATGCCAGGGTTGTGGGCTCGATCTCCAGAGAGGGTTGTGCAGGAGGCAGCCGATCAACGGTTCTCTCTCATCATTGATGTTTCCATTTCTCTCTCACTCCCCCTTCCTTTCTCTCAAATCAATATATATATATATATATATATATATATATATATATATATATATATTTCTTGAATTCAGCTTACAGTTTTACATTCCTACCTGAGGCAAATCTGTATCAAAGTGTTCGGTCCATTTGGCGTGTTTTATTTCCTACCTGTGCCCTCTTCTCTTAAACAGCCTTAAACTGCGATCTGCAGGTTTGGCTTATTCATTTGACTTTTTTTTTTAATATATTTTATTGATTTTTTTTTTTTTTTTTTTTTTTTACAGAGAGGAAGGGAGAGAGATAAGAGAACCAGAAACATCGATAGAGAGAAACATCGATCAGCTGCCTCCTGCACACCCCCTACCAGGGATGTGCCCGCAACCAATGTACATGTCCTTTACCGGAATCGAACCCAGGACCTTTCAGTCCGCAGACTGACGCTCTACCACTGAGCCAAACCGGCTTCGGCTTATTCATTTGACTTTTACAACTACGTTACTATGGGAAACGGCATTATCGTCTCTGCCTGGACACAAGTGCTTCTCTGTGGAGCACGTGAAGTGCATGTATGATCCAGGTTCACACCACGGACACGGTGACTCAGCACCAGATCCCCAAGGACTCCCACTTGGGGTGAAGCACTGGGAGGATCTGGTCTCACTGCCTGTCCCTTTGGGACACACACACACACACACACACACACACACACACACACATAATCAAACGTACTTTCTTCCTGCTCATGTTGCGACTGTCCCAACAAAACTGTGATTTAAAATGAAGACACGAACTTCTCACGGCGTTTTAGAAAAACAGTAAGTGCAATCGTCTTTCAGTAAACAGGGCTGTTTTGAATTCTTCCCATAATCCTGTTTGGCCCATTCAAGCCTCACTCGGGTGAGAACAAAAGGGGCCCGGTTATTAGACAGACGCTGGGCTGCGGGACTTTCTCAGGATTCCTGGCCGGGCTGCGAGAAGAACACAGGCCTCTCTAAGCTACCAAACAATGCTCCGGGGCGTACTTAGGGCCGATCCTGTAAAAAAGAGGCATGCTTGCATCACACGCGGGACCAGATTCCCCCTCTCATGGGCGGGAGCCAGCATGAAGTTCACACTCCATTAATTTGCACTTGTCGATCGGCTGCTTTGCAAGTATTTTTAAGGCATGTTCAAACGTGTGCCCGTCTCCTCATCTAGAATAGGAACTCCCTCAGGGCAGGGCCAGGGGCTCCTGGTGACCACCCCACGGGGTCCTGGGCAGGCCGGGCCTGGGGAAGGACAGGTGCCTGGTGAGGAGCAGCGAGAGGGTTCTCTGAGCCTCCAGCAGGGAGAGAGAGTGGAGCTTGCAGACGCCGGAGAGAGAGCCTCTGTCATCATCAGGGCCCAGTGATTGCAAGTGCGAGGGACAGGCCCAAGTGGCCCCTGTCCCAGCCATTTCTGAGGCACAGAAGCGCCACGGCGGGTGGCAGCTGCAGGCTCGGGAGCCCAGCGCTCAGAAAGCCATCGATTGCCTCCACCTGCTCCCCAAAGCCTTGCAGAGAGAGGGTGCAGAAGCAGACCCAGCAGGGAGCGGCGCTGAAGGCTGTTGCCTGTATCTGTGGGTGCTACACGAGGAGGAAGGCTGACCGCCAGCCCCGTCACAGGCACCCTGAGCCGATTCAGGGATGTTTGCAGAATCCAACAGATGGCGGCGGGCCTCAGAGGTCCATCAGCGGGTCTTCAGAAAGCCCCATTCCCATCGCAACCATTTTTTCCCATCTTCCTACGGCCAGAACCTTCCTATTTCTGGCCATTGTGTGGCCGGTTCTGTGATTAAATCCCTTTGTTCTTATCCTTTCCATTTCCAGGTGTGTCGCTTTCTCCCAGAAAGTTTGGTCAAGTCCTTGAGGATGCTGTGTGATAGTCCAGTCTTCTCTCCGTTAAAAAGGTAGTCTGCCTGCCCTAGCCGGTGTGGCTCAATGGATAGAGTGTTGGCCTGCAGACTGAAGGGTCCCAGGTTCAATTCCCGTCAAGGGCATGTACCTTGATTGCGGGCACATCCCCCAGTAGGAGGTGTGCAGGAGGCAGCTGATCCATGTTTCTCTCTCATCGATGTTTCTAACTCTCTATCCCTCTCCCTTCCTCTCTGTAAAAAAAAACAACAAACAATAAAATATATTTAAAAAATAAAAAAATAATAATCTTAAAAAAAAAAAAAAGGTAGTCCGTCGACTTTGCTTGATGGCTTTTATTTCTCTGGCTTTTCCTAGGACTTTCCAGGCTTCCTCTCATCTTTACACAAAGCCAAACAACACAGACTCATTAACTCAGTGGAAGCAGGAAGTTACTCCTGTGCTGATACAGTCCGTATGCAAAGTCAGCATGAAAACGCTGAGTCATGCTCCTGTAGCCATGAGCAAACCTCTTGCCCTAATGTTTCTGGCCAGAATTTTCCAATAGATTTCTACCCTTAAATATCTGATTCCCTTACGCCACTCGGGTAATTCTGAACTTCAATGCTTCCTACTCAACAGTAGCCACAACTCCCAAGTTATAACCTTCACAATACTAGTAAGAATGTCTTATCTCTAGAATTTTTTTTAATACCAATCTAAAACCAAAATTGCACATGTAACATTTTATATGTATATGCCCATGGAAGCCACTGTTAGCAACCACTCAGATAACGGCACTATAACCAGCCCTTCGCCCACGTGGCGATGTCATCCAAGGATTAAGACCCGGGCATGAGGCCTAGCTGCTGTGCCTTAAACACTGAAAAGCCATCCAGTTCTCATTTCAGATCACTGAGTCTCCTAACCCAAAGCTCCACTTTTTAAAAAAAAATTAAATTTTCTGCCAAGACTGGTTTGGCTCAGTGGATAGAGTGTTGGCCTGCAGACTGAAGGGTCCCAGGTTCAATTCAGGTCAAGGGCATGTACCTTGGTTTCAGGCACATCCCCAGTAGGGGGCGTGCAGGAGGCAGCCGATGGATGATTCTCTCTCATCGATGTTTCTAACTCTCTATCTCTGTAAAAAATTCAATAAAATATATTTTTTAAAACATTAAGTTTTCTGGAGTGGCGTTGGTTAACAGGACCAGATGGGTTCCCAGTGCACATGTCTGTGCTGCATTGCTCTCACAGCTGTAGCTCCTCCTCCAGGCAGGACTGGCAAGCTTCCTGGGAAGGGTCAGACAGTAACCATCCTCGTCTTTGTGGGCGACGTGGTCTCTGTCGAGACCCCTCCACTCTGCTGTAGGCAGCAGGTGGACACGTGCATGGGGCTGGGCTCTGAAACAGCTTGACCGTGCAAACAGGCAGCAGGGCCCGTGGCTACAGGTGGCCAACCACATCTGCATGTGCAATGGGAACATACATGTGCATTAGGCACCCACTCTGCCTGCCTGCCCGCCCCCGGCCCCTGTGGCTTCTGAGCCATGAGAGCAGAGCGGGCAGTTCAATGCTCTGTGCGCTCTGGTTTCTCCCCTGTCTCCCCCCGGCCCGGGGCAGTTCTCAAACCCTGTGCTCCCAGTTTCTTCTCCCCCAGCCCTGCCCTGGGACCTGCTATCCTCCCCCAGGGTGTGTGCTCTGCTGTTGTCCCCTGTCCCTTCCCCTGGCAGGAGCCTGGGGGTGAGGCGGGAAGGTTGGTTGAGTGTGTAGCTCCTGGCATCTCAGGGCAGGACATGGAGGTGACCATCCACTCGGGGACTCAGTGCGGACAGCCTGGTCCCCGAGATCCAGGTACCAAGTGTGTCCTCATTGGCGGTTGCAATCGCTAGGGGTCGAGCATCTGACCCCCTTGGGATGGGAAGGATGACCCCCCCTACCTCCACAGAGGGCTTATGGGGTCCTCAGCTGCTGGCAGGGAGCACCCAGAAGCCATGGCGCATGTGCAGGCTCAGTCCGGGGAGGTGTGTGTGGCCTGCACCCCCTCACCTCCCACGAGCATCCCTGGGCGGGAGGGACCACGACCTTGAGTAGCAAACAGAAAACGCCGTGACAGGGCAGTGAGAGGGAGACGGCAGAGGAAAGAAAATGCTGGACCTTTCGCACCTGGAACCTCCCTCTTTCCCTGGATCGAAGCTCAGGGGGCTGTAAAGAATCCTCTTCTACTGAAACCAGTGTGGCTCAGTGGATAGAGCGTTGGCCTGCGGACTGAAGGGTCCAGGGTTCGATTCCGGTCAAGGGAATGTACCTTGGTTGCGGGCACATCCCCAGTAGGAAGTGTGCAGGAGGCAGCTGGTGGATGTTTCTCTCTCATCGATGTTTCTGACCCTCTATTCCTCTCTCTTCCTCTCTGTAAAAAATCAATAATAAAATAAAAGAATCCTCTTCTGAGATTCATCCACCACGACAGAAGCTGACTAAGGAAATCCCTCTCAGTTCGGAGTCAGTGACCTTGCCACGTGAGGTAGTAAGAGCTTCCTGCGCATGCCTCGATCTCCTATCTAAGACTCCGAATTCCCTTGTGATGGCTTTTAGGCACCAATGGGCTCCAGTAGGACATGGTGAGGGACTACTGCAGGGTAGCCAGCCCCCTACCCTAGATTCCCATGGACCAATTCATATTTCTTTCAAATGAGGCCACCTTATAAATAGAGAGCACAATCAAATCATTGTGCATGAAGTTTAATGAAACAAGAGCAAAGAAAGTTGAAATTTTGTGATATTTCCTCTTCTTTCCCATTAAAGAAGGTAATGCTATCATATTCTAACATCCCTACTTTCCTGGTTTGGATAAACCAACTGTAAAGCCAATATTGTGGAGCTGGTGAAAGACAGTTGAATATGGGTTGGGCATTAGATGATATTACAGAATTGGCGTGAATAGTCTTAGGTGTGATAATGACCTAGTGATCATGAGAACAAGTATTTCTTGGATGTACATGGAAGTGCTGATGGGTGAATGGGATTGAGATCTGTCTTAAGCACCTCCCACAAGAAGAGCTGGAGGAAGAAGACAACAAGAGAGAGAGGAAGACAGAGAAGACGGGAAGACAAGGCTGGTGATAATGAAGACAGAGGAAGGAGAGAAAAGATGGGAGAGAGAGGAAAAAGACTGGCAAAATGAGGATGCTGCGAAAACGAGGGAATTCATTATAATATTCTCTTTATCCCCATATGTGTTTTTAAATTCCCCTAAGGGTGTGTGTGTGTGTGTGTGTGTGCATGTGAGCGTGCTTATAGCCTACACAAATTTTCTAATAAAAGTAAAGATGCAGATTTCTCATTGTCTTCTCTACCAAATGTCTTTATTCCCCCCTATTTTTTTTTTTTTATGTGCAAGAAAAAGCATCCTGTGAGGCTGACAGGAGCGCTCCGAGCTGAAGAGTACAAAGGAGCTGATGGGAAGGAGAATCCGCCCATGGATTCCTGGCACAATGTATGTTTTAAAAGGAGAGAGAGGAGGGAGAGATGGCATTGTTGCTCTCCTGACCCTTCTCCCTGATTATGCCGCGGCCAGGGCTCAGGGTCACGGGGGAGAATGACTCGGTGGCCGACCATTTGCCCCGGTTTGTGAACATCAAAAAGCCCTTGTTCTCAGCACATTCCAAGCTCAGTCTCCCACCTACTTGGGAAATGTCCCGAGTGCTCGGATTAGCACACACATGAATGAGATGACTCTATTGCGAGGATCGCCCCGTCGGGGCACCCAGAGAGGGCCGTCTTGTTACTGTGAATGGCCCGGCGTGCGACACTTAAGAAGTTAAACGCGCTCGGTGTGCGTGGAGGTATTATTGCAGATAAATGCTCCGCGGGCCCAGCTGCTGGAAGTCAAATGGAAATTTCTCTCCCGGGCGCAGATGGCGGGCAGGGCCTCGCAGACAGAAGGTCAGGTCATGGCTGAGAGACCCGAGAACAATCGCCGCCCGGCTGCCCCGGGTCACCCTGGATCGAGACACCGCCCCTCTGTTCACGGGGACTGTCTGTGCAGACAAAACAGAGGCGAGGGCTGCCGAGGAGAGGTCCTCACGCTCTGTCCCGGGAAAAAGGGTCGCAGGGACATCACAATCACGTGGCTGTGGGAGGTCTTATTCCCAACTCTCTGATCCCCGAAAAAATGCACATCTCTATCTAAATCAACACTCAACATCAAATGGACACTCTATACTATAAAACCTTCTTTTAAAGACTTTGAGGTAGGCTTTTATTTTAGAAAAATTTATGAGAGGTCAGTGGGGGAAAGGAGACAGAGGCAATACTGGAGGCAATACTTTAAACAATAAAGAATAAAAAATTAAAAATAAGACAACACTGAGAATCCTCGTAAAGCTGTTAGGGTTTCATATCTACCAGGAACCGTTTACAAATCCCTTTAAAATCCTGCACCTTTAACCTCCACACTATCTCTGGTTCATTGCAATGAGATGTGAGAAATAACGGTAAAGGATTAACATGACAAAGACTCATTCACATGTTTTTCATTTACAAGTGATATCATAATGCTATTGTTCCTGCAGTGTTTTGTGTTTTTTTTTTTTTCTCTCTAGAAGATTAGAATGTGGATTTTAAATAACTCGGGAACTCTTCTTTGCTAGATTTTTCCAGTTAGCCCAACTCGTTATGCTGGCAGATGCGAGAGAAGAACACAAAAGGTATAGAACAGAGCCAGTGAGTATTCTAAAAAGGATACTTTTTAGAAAGTCATAATACATCAGCCAAGGGGAGCTCCGTGTTAGGTCTGAAAGTCCTAACCTTCAGTCCCTGATTAAAAAGGATTGTCAATTCCATTATCAGGCACGCCCCCAACTGGACGGGACAAAATAGTCCCGTTATTTGTACACGTTAATCACGGAGATTCTTCTGAACATTTAGAATGCTGTAAAAACACTCTGTCTTCAGCGGTGCAAAAGCAGGATTTGCTTTTGTTTGTTTAGATTTTCATTTAGTGCCAGGGATGTCCATTTTGACTTGAAAAACGTTTTATACTAAGTTTCATTATTACTTTCATTTTCAATCTCTTGCCTAATTGTGTTTGTGTCTTAGAGACCTGATCGGGTAGGAAGGGAAAATACGTTGGTGAAGAGAACAAAAAGCTTTGAACTGGAGACATGTTTGTTTGTTTTTTATTTACTGAGGGCTACCTACTTTTACATTGCAGCAACTTCTCCAAAATACTGATACTGAGACCTCAGTATCTTATTATTTTTATTTATTTAAATTCTTATGGTTAAATGGACACTCTGTTATAAAATCATCTTTTAAAGACTTTATGAGGTAGGCTTTTATTTTTAGAAAATTTATAGAGAAATTTTTGTTTTAATTGAACGAATTTATCATCCTGCTTTCCTTGAATTGTGACATAAGAACAGAAAACCCAAATCAGCCTGTTAGAACTGCTTTCCTCCACGTTTTGTCCACTTTGTCGATTAAAATCAGGGCATCTATATGATCTCAACCAAATAGAAGATAAAAAACATCTGCGCAAACTGGAATTGAATAAGCAGAATTTTCTGGAACATTTCTAATTTTGCTGTTTTTAGGCAACCCGAGCAAACGTCTTCATGGTTATCTTAGTTAAAACTGGCTTCACTCTGCCAACAATCAATTTGATTGACATATTTACATATCAACTCATCTCATCGTACAAATTTTAAACTTTTTCACTTAAAATTGGATTCAAGTTGGCATCTTTTGAGAACTTCGTGTACGTATATTTTAGGTTCAAACTGTGCATTAGAGCATTTTTTTAAACTTTTGTAAGTAATAGATACACATATCCAAATGTATATTTATGACCTGTCAGAATGGAAATTCATATGCATGCAATTGTACCCTCACCACTTCATGTGAAAGGTGGTAATTTTAGGCAACTACAAGTGAAATTCTTTTAATAGTATGAACCGAATCATTCCATTAGAACCAATATAATAGAGATGAATGACTTAGGAATGAAACCACCTCAGCTTCAGACAGAGCGTTCATGTGCTCACTGTGCCATGGCTTACCTGATCTTTCAGGTCAAGGTCCCTTTTAGCTTTGGCTCTGTACTCTCTGAGCTCCTTTTCTGCCTCCTCCTTCTCCATTTTGGTTTTATTCAATTGATAGTGCAATTCCCCACACACCTGTTAGATGACAAAAACTAGATCAATGCTAGTAGCTGTTGGAATCCACCAGCCGATGCCTGCAATTAGATCTTTTGGTGCCCCCTAGAGGGCATGTAAATAAAAAACAGCACAACTTTTCTAAGAATGGCACTTTTCCTATTAGAATATCCAATATAATATTCTGTTAAGATGTGGAGCCAACCTCAGGTATTGCTGAATATAACAATTTCAAACTATATATAAAGAAATGCATACTAAGGAATTTAAGTAATGTTTCACGATTTCTTCTGTAAAATCATAGTTTCAATTGCATATCACCATCCAAAATGCACTGTCATCTCAATTTTAAGTAGGTAAAATTATTAATGAAAAGATTAAGCTATGGTATTATTCATTTAAATTCTTATGGTTAAATAGACACTCTGTATTATAAAATCTTCTTTTAAAGATTTTGTGAGGTAGGCTTTTATTTTAGAAAATTTATAAAGAAGTTTTTGTCTCTGCTATTAGGCTATATTATTGATATCTAGGTGTAGTAGCCGTATTAACTATAAGCTCTTTAGACAATGCCAATCTCATCATGCACAACAACGTATTTCAACTAAAGAAAGATTGCCTGGTAAAGGTCATGGGCTGGATCTAAGCACATTCTGCATTCGTAACTGTAGATTTAGCAAAAAGGAAAATGTACATTTAAGTGAAATAATGCTAATGTATCATTAAATAATGAACCCACATCATGTCTTAAAAGTCTTTTCTACAGTTTTGTTTTCAATCTGTCGTCTCTACAGACATGACTATATTTGGAAAATGCAATTAGCAGATAAATTTATGTAAAGAAGTGATAAGCCTCGGGGAGAACGGAAGACTTATAGAGCGATGAATGAATACACGATTCTGCTCTGTGAGTCTCTAATGGACGAAGACAAGTTTTAAAAATCATGTGTCACGTAAGGTTATACTTTTCTGAAACTTGTCAAATTCGGTATTGCTCCAAAAAGGATGATTAGAACTTTGGAAATTTAGTACCATCAATATTGAGGTACTAGAATCTTAGAAAACCTGTATGCATTTCCTATGCTCAAATAAAACATATCTTAAAAAATAAACTATTCTGTGTTCCAAAGATATAGTGACAAGACAGAAAAAAAACCAATAAGCTTTCCCCCAGTGGCCCACAAAAGCTAGAAAAATAGTAAAATTTCTAAAAATTCTATTTGAAATTCAAATGCTTTCAGCGTGTGAGTTGATCTTTCTCATTTCAAAAAATTAGCAATTTACATAAAGGCATTGCTTTTAAAGCTAAATAACATTTAAAAATTAAGAATGCCAGAAAAAAAATAGAGGGTCCCTAATTTACTTTCTTTCTTAGTTCTTCACTGTTTCAATCTATTTGATTTACCCTCATGAATGAAATGAAAATAACCAACTTGATAATACCAGAAAATAATAATTATACAACAATTATGCGATCACGGTGTTAAAACCCAACACCAACACAAAAATATTACGTGTAACAAGTGTCTAAGCATTAGGTCTTATTGAAAATTATTTTATCCCTTTATTTTCTTTTTAAAATTCCCTTGCCTTACTACTTTCAGTTTAGCATTTGTGAGTTTATCCATAACATTGAAATTCTATCTAAAATAAATTGACAAATAAGTTGGACTAGAATTATATTATCTTTTGGTTGGAAGCAATCTCAATGCACTCCTCTAATGCCTGAGTCCCTCTGGACAATTCTAAGGACAGATTATGCTCATTCTTTACTGCACAGATTTCAACAGAAAGTTCTATGCCTATGATGAGCTGAGAACTCCAGCCATAGCTTTTATCCATAAATTGGATTAACCATGTTCATGCCTCTGCATCAGTTCTCCTATTTCTGCCCCTCTCTGCACACAAACGCATTTACTATGTGGGTAAATATGATGTTTTTAAACACCTACATTTGCTAAGTTGATTAAATTCAGGGAAGAAAAAGAAAAATTAGGCTCCCTTTCCTACTGTAGGTTAAAGTTCACTTTAAACTTCATTTGAGCTGAAACCGGTTTGGCTCAGTGGATAGAGGTCTGAAAGGTCCCGGGTTCCATTCCGGTCAAGGGCATGTTCCTTGGTTGCAGGCACATCCCCAATAGGGGGCGTGCAAGAGGCAGCTGATCGACGACTCTCTCTCATCGATGTTTCTAACTATCTCTCTCCCTTCCTCTCTGTAAAAAATCAATAAAATATATTTTTTTAAAAAATGTACCTTACATCAGCCAGTTAAAACTATTAAACATTTTAGTACAAGGTTCACAACTTTGTGATACCCAGACAGCAAAAAATATACCTTTTAAAGTATAAATTTAAAGACCAATAAAATAATTAGCTTGTAGCAGTAGAACCTTGACTTCAGAGACCAAATCTGAAAAAGAGATCAAGCCTGCAGATTTCATGTTAAGCACATGCCTCATGTTGTAAATATATGTCTTTTGGCATTATTACGAAGATCAGATAATCAAACCTATGCTGTATCTGGCAAAAATTACTTATAATTAGCAAGTTTTTTTTTTTTTTTTTTAAAAAGCAACTGTTGTCAAATATTCCATAATTAAATAAAGCTTGCTTATTTATAAGTCTGTCTCAGCCACTGATCTCTTAAGCTCTTTGAGAATATGATTTGTGTCTAATTCATCTTTGTACAGTATTTGCAGCATCCAGCCAACAGTATGAACTGTACATGAGTGACAATTAGGTGGACCTTTATTATCTTGAAATAACAAAACTTCTCCACTCCACACTTCTTTCTGAGTCTTGTTCATTAGGACAAGACGTTTCAAGGAAAATATGTAAGTAATTATTAAACTAAAATGTGGCTTTGTACCTTTGTGGCATCCGTTTCCCGGGAAGCAAGCTGGTTCTGAATTTCTTCTAGTTGGTTCACAGCAGAAACCTTCTCCCTTGTGGCCTTTTCCAGCTGGGCCTCCAGGTGGGCCAGGTTCTGAGACAGAGCCAACATCTGAAAGAGGAAGTCAGAGTCCTAAGTGATAATATCATTTGACAACTGAGTAATAAATACTGAGTTCACAGAGTCTCAGCCACTGAGCTTCTCTGAAAGCCCTTTCTCTGTGGATTTATGTCCATTTTTTTTTGCCTCTTCAATCCATCTATCCCCGATGACGTAAGCATGTACTTCCTTGGTCTCTCTCGTCATTGCGGAAAACATATGACACGATGATAAAATCCAAGTGTTGGTTGAAACTCTAAGGTAACAGATAGCAGACATCTAAGCTGCTGGAGAGACGGACATGACTACATTTCACAGGTGTTGCCAAGGAATCAGACGACTCTTAAACCCCTCTTCGCACACAGGGCATAGAGGATTGATCGATTGAGAGAGCTGGAGGGGCCGGCACTTCAGAGAGAGCTACTGGTGGTCTTTGAAATCCCATTCGCTTCCCCATCATCACTGGAGGAGGCTCTCCAAGGTTCCCCAGCCTTCCCATGACCTTCTGGTCCATTCCCCCTGAGGGACTCCCCTCAGCCACATCTCCTCTCCTCCAGGAGGCCTCTCTGGCCCCCAGCTCCCAGCACAAACAGAAGCGCCTTCACATACTCAGGGTTGCTCCTCAGTGAACGTGCACTGGGTGGTCCTTCCTGCTGTTTGCAGCCACCGCCCATTCTCACTGGCTGCTGTCCATGCCGTCCTGGTGCTGAAATATTTCCACTACCACCTTTGTCTACCCTATGGCACCCCAGCCTCTGCGTCCCCTGCACAGCACTTCTCACACTGTGTTCAGCGTCTGTTTCCTCACCAGAACTTCTACAGTCTTCAAGGGCACGCTCCTTGAGAGGCACCGAATGTTTGATAAATGCATTGGAAAACCAGAATAAATGGCTTTTCTGAGGGACTTTATGGGTACCCGGCAGTCAGACATTCTCTGAGGGGTCCCGGATTGGAGAGGGTGCAGGCTGGGCTGAGGGAACCCCCCCGCCCCCATGCACAAATTTCGAACATCGGGCCTCTAGTTTGCACATAAAATTATCTTTACTAATACCAAGCTACAAACCACCCTTACACACATTCCAGTTCAAACCTAAACGTCAAAAGAAGCTCAAGGTAACAATCAAAAACATTCATTTAAGTTCCTTAATAAAAAAAAAAATTCAAGTTCATGAATATCCACATCCTGAATGTGTCATGATGGCTTCTCTGAAAAAGTACAGCAACCATAAAGCAAACTTTAATGACCAGCTCCTAAAAATCATCTATGACTAATGTGGAGCTATGCATGGTAAACATCAGATCACTGTGTGGTTTTTTTTGAAGTAACTGCTAGACGTGTTAGCAGAAGCTCTCCTTGTAAATACTGAGTCCGTTTGCATGACAAGGCGTGTAACACATCCTACTCCCTCCTCCTGGCCCCTCCCTCTGCCGCCTGCCACTTCTCCCTGCTGCCCATTACCTGTCTGCTCCCTCCTGTCACCCACCCCGGGCCTCCCCTCCGAGTCATGCCTTCTCCTCCCCACGCCCACCATCTGGAAGCCAGCATCTCTCTGCGGGAGCCTCTCCATCCACATCTGTCGCAGGAACAGGGACAGCTGCGACCCTGCGGTGCCCAGGGCGGCGGCACCAGGTAAGTCCTCTCCTCTCTGACAGCGCGAGCAGAGACAAGGACGTCCGGGGCGGGAGAGCCTGGCAGAAAACTCTGCCCTGACACGGCCCCTGGTGTGCTGGGCACGGGGTACAGCGGGGCTGAGGCACAGAATGAAGGACTCAGCACAGGGTTCCTGCCAGGGAACCAGGTCAGGAAACGCACGGACCACAGAGGGAGCTCCATACCCAGATGAGGAACCACTCACTCGACACACAAGCCCAAGGGGCTCAGTGCCACCAAAGACCCTCTCTCTCTCTCTCTCTTTTCTTTTTTAAAATATATTTTTATTAAATTTTTTTTACAGAAAGGAAGGGAGAGGGATAGAGAGTCAGAAACATCAATGAGAGAGAATCATCGATCAGCTGCCTCCTGCACAGCCCTCCTAACAGGGATGTGCCTGCAACCAAGGCACATGTCCCAGACCAGAATCAAACCTGGGACCTTTCAGTCCACAGGCCGACGCTCTATCCACTGAGCTACACCGTTTAGGGCCCAAAGACCATCTCTTAAGACAACAATCACACACAGCGAGGACCTTGCGTGGGGCAATGATTAAAAAGCTCTCCAGGCAGAAGGCATCTGTGCCCCTAGAGATGCCCACACACATGGGATTGTTAAATTAAAATAAAGGAGAGAGGAGACAAATAATAAAAAAGAAAGAAAGAAGATCTAAAGGTACAAGCGAGCACGTCTCACAGCTGGAAGGCGGGAAGCCAGCTCTGGCAGTGACTAAGGACATTTACAACATCCTAATTCATGGATCCAGCTCCCTCCCCGATTAACTGCCTGAGCGAGGTGGTGTGATACACATTCTCTCTGAATCCCCTGGAGGAAGAATGGTATTGGATTAATTTCCCATTGAAAAAAAAGTGAAATTCGGTAAATGAAGTCATTTGTCCAAGTTCATTCAAGCTAATAAATAAAAAGCAGGACTAGGCTTTATTTTCAGATCTGTCTGCTTTTACTCACAGAAGTCTAATAAGCCAGAACCTAAAATGTATGAAATGCCCACGCTAAGTTAGGTATTGTGTTAGATACTTTCAAAACATTATCTCATTGAATTCAATCAATCCATGGAGTAGATCAGCTCCATTATTTACTCTCGAAATTAAATATATATTTTATTGATTTTTTACAGAGAGGAAGAGAGAGGGATAGAGAGTTAGAAACATCGATGAGAGAATCATCGATTAGCTGCCTCTTGCACACCCCCTACTGGGGATGTGCCCAGCAACCAAGGTACATGCCCTTGACCGGAATTGAACTCAGGACCTTTCAGGCCGCAGGCCAATGCTCTATCCACTGAGCCAAACTGGTTTTGGCTATTCTTGAAATTTAGAGAGGTCCAACTCTTAAAGGTCATGGTGAGGTCAATTTAGATTCAACCCTAAGACTTTTACTCCAACGCCACTTTCTGCCATTTGCTGGTGACAGCCCTCACCAGCGCTGGGACCAGTTTCAGCCTTTATTTCTGCACCTGCACTGAGGGCAGGGCCTTGAGATCCAATGCCAACCAGGCCTCAGCAAGGGCAAGATAGATGACTCAGCTTCAGATTCATTGCATCTCTGTCGTCACCTCTATTCAGCAAAGAATTGTCAGCATAAGAAAGAGGCTCTGTTACCTGTGCCAGCACCTGGAATAGCGCTTGGTACATTCAGCCCTCTCTTGTCCTTTCTTAGCAGGCATTCTCATCAAGATATTTTACACAGTGGAACTACTCAGGGAGGCAAAAGTTTCCACCAAACAACCAGAAAACAAACAAAAAAAACAAACAGTTGCCCGTCTTTGCAGTTGATACCATTTTCGCTCTGCTCATGGTTTTACCTCCCCCAAGCCTTAGTCATGCTGGTATGGCCAGTATTCCTTCCCATACTCTGCATTTCTAAAATCCTCCCTATTCTCTGAAGCTTAGCTGAGATGCCGCCTTCTCCGAGAAGCCTTCCATGATCTCTTGCAGACAGGGATTCTGATCCTCTGGATTCTCTGCATTTCATTCATACCTTTCCAATTCAACAACAATATATGAAGCACATTTTATGTGAGAGGAATGTCCCAAGCTATGAGGGTGTTAAGAGGCCATACAATCAGGGAACTCCTAGTAAATGAGGGGAGAGACAAACAATTCAACAAAAACTTGGAATAAATTGAGTTCATCCCTGGGAGGCTGTGAGAGGAGGTGGTACCAAGAAGGACTTTGAAGCATCCATTGGAGTGGGCAGAGGAAGATTCCTCCAGGCAGAGGCAAAGCACAAGCAAAACCCTGAAATAAAAAGATAGCATGACCCTAGCCGGTTTGACTCAGTGGATGGAGCGTCGGCCTGCGGGCTGAAGGGTCCCGGGTTCAATTCCGTCAAGGGCACATGCCTGGATTGTGGGCTCCATCCCTAGGGTGGGGTGTGCAGGAGGCAGCCAATCCATGGCTCTCTTTCATCACTGATGTTTCCATCTCTTCCTCCCACTCCCCTCCTCTCTGGAATCAATAAAAATACATGAAAAAGAAAAGAGCTTCAGCCTACAAGCCATGGGAGACATCGCCACCAACATTCGCGATGCGGACGCTGAGCCGGGAGCGGGAGTACCTTAGATCCCGAGTCCTCCCGCTCCTGCGTCAGCTCCTTCTTCATCATCTCTTTGTCGCGGGCCCGCTTCTCCTGCTGCGTGGCCAGCTCCTTCTCCAGCCGCTCCGCCTGCCTCTCCAGCTCACTCCTCAGCTGCTCACACTGGATCAGAGCCTGCGGGAGAAGACAGTACATGGGAGCTGGGGATTTAGAAAGATAAGGAGGAAATGAGACAGTGAAGCTGTCTTTTTATTTTTATTTGAAATATTTAAAACGCACTATAGCCCTAGCCGGTTTGGCTCAGTGGATAGCACGCTGGCCTGTCGACTGAATGGTTTCAGGTTCGATTCTGGTCAAGGGCTCGTGACAGGTTTCGGGCTTGATTTCCAGTAGGGGGCGTGCAAGAGGCAGCCAGTCAACGACTGTCATCATTGTTTATCTCTCTCTCTTTCTCTCTGAAATCAACAAAAATATATATTTTTTAAAAAGACTCACTATAAAGTCAAATAGACAATTTGTACACTTACTAATATAACAGTTTTCGGACATTACATTTATTTCGATTCGCATTATCAAGGCTGCATTAACTTTTACCAACAAAATTCAGGAAACGGGCCTTGATGAAGGCCACTGAGGAGTGAGAATCCTAAATAAAGGGGATCAGAAAAATAAAAGGTTCTAGTACTTTTGATTAGATACCATGTTAATATTACAAGAAATATGAAAGTATCCGTTTTTAACTGATTTTTCATTTTCTCATGGTTAAAGTTATTTGAATATTTTAAATGGTAAACATGAAAAATTTTTTTAAAGATGTTGAGCTTATTTATTAGATACAAGCATCTGTTTTTGTTTTGTTTTGTTTTGTTTTTAATCATTATGCTAGAAGCCCAGTGCACGGAATTCATGCATGGGGAGGGTCCCTAGGCCTGGCCAGTCATCAGGGCCAGTCTGGACCTTCTGGGCCAGCCAGAGCCTTCCTTTGTTCCATGCTGCCCTCTGGTGGTCAGGGCACATCATAGAGAGCGATCAGTCTCCCAATCAAACTCACACAGGGATAATTTGCATATTAGGCTTTTAGATAGATAGATAGAAAGATAACAACCATACTTCTTTAAATATAACTAAGATCAGACTTAATTCACTCCCCTTACACCTATAACTACAGTAAAAATTAGATAGTAATCAAAAGTTAAGATAAGGCAAGACCAAAACATCACATTTGTTTTATAAAATGAGAATTGCCATCTTCCATTTCTAGTTATTTAAAAATCCGTAACTGTCCATTAGTTTAAAATTCCAAACACTCTGCAATTCCAGAAGTAAAAATTCTTTAACTTCCTCTTGGTTACATTCATCTTACGTGTATATATAATACTCAATAATAAATGATGACTTCAAAATCCCAATTTTTAAAAAATTCCTATAAAATTAAGTTGCTTCACATAGAAGATCAGAGTCATCCTAAGGTGTATTAGTTTTAATCCAGTGGCCCAGGCTTACGATATCACCTGGTCCATCCTCTATTTCCCCTGAAGATGGAGAACCACGTGTCATGTGACTCCCATACTGTGTGGTCATAAGTCTCACGGTCACATTTGCTGTGCATGGAGACGAATGGTCTCCGAGAGCAGTCAGTGTGGTTACGCATAGCTCTGCTTCCCTCTGCTGAGCGCTGCAGTAAATACAGTAAAAGTCTAGGGCATGTGAGCTTTCTGTCCTCAGCTGGGAAGAATTACACTACAATTTCTTCCCGACACTTCTGGAAAGTTCTGTATGCCCAGGTGAAGTTAAACTGTCTCAGATTTTTACTTCTGGAATTGCAGGGTGGGGAATTTAAACTAATATAGACAGTTACGGATTTTTAAATAACTAGAAATGGAAGATGGCAGTTCTCATTTTATAAAACAAATGTGATGTTTTGGTCTTGCCTTATCTTAACTTTTGATTACTATCTAATTTTTTCTGTAGTTATAGGTGCAAGGGGAGTGAACTAAGTCTGATCTTAGTTATAGTTAAAGAAGTTTGGTTGTAAGTAGCTGCAGTTACTAACCAATGACTCTTCCACAGAACTAGTCCCAGCTCCAATTCAAGTTGAGAATGTTTTTAAAAAATTTTTTTTAAATTAGATTTTAATTAAAAAGAGACATTTTAAAAGCACGTGGCCAAGGGGGTGAGTGCCCCCTCCACCCAGCAACCTGTGGAAATGGTGGAAATGGCCGCAGGTCTGAGGACCTGGGCATTGTGCTTCCCCACCCAGAACACTCAGCCCTCAGGGACTTCTGTCCTGCAAACTCCTTCATCTGTGCTCATGCTTGACGTTCCCAGTCCTGGTCTACTAAACCAAAGAGCAATATGTTACTTATCTTAATGGGGTCAAACATTTTCTAAAAGAAATGTCTATCTAGGTAACTCCATTTTTACTTATGTATTTTTAAATATATTTTTATTGAGTTCGAAGAGGAAGGGAGAGCGAGAGAGACAGAAACAGCAATGATAAAAGACAACCATTGACCGTCCGCCTCCTGCACACCCCACACTGAGGATCGAGCCCACAACCCGGGCATGTGCCCTGACCAGAATCGAACCAGGACCTCCTGGTTCACAGGTCAGTGCTCAACCACTGAGCTACACTGGCTGGGCAGTTGACTCCATTTTTAAAATAGGCAACCTATTGATATAAAAAAGTCCTTCCCAACTGCCAGGGTCAGGCTTCTAGAAACCCTGATAGAATTCATCATTAAAGAATTAAAGATCTAATGAAAGGTACAGTTTTCACTTAAGAATATAACCTTTAAAACATATGAAAATCGTTTTATTTGTTATGAAATGAAGCCCACAAAACAAACATGGTTACCAGCATGCCTTAAGCATGTAACGTATGAACAGCATCGATACTGCTATTTCATTTATAAATGCTTGCTTACCAGAAACCTCTCAGCCAGCCTTACCCCGACCTCCCACGTTCAAGATACTTAGCATTTGTTTGGTTTACGGAAGATAATGTTAAGTATCCAGAAGAATTATTTTCTATGCCTGTGACTGCAGCCAAATATTCAACGCTTTTGTGATTTTTTTTTTTTTTTTTTAAATTCAGGTTTCTCATTCTTGCCTTTCTGATTCTGCCTTAGTCCAGGAAAAGAAAAAGAAAAAATTATTTGGGTCCTTTAAAAGGAGAAAAAAAGAAAAAGGTTTGGGAGTTGGGGGTATTTATTCAACCTACTGTGTTGGTGTTTTTTTGGCGGAAAAATCCTTCTTGGCACGGTTATGCCATTCATATAGGCTTAGGGTAATGAAGAGGCAGGCCGGTCTTCACTGGGCGGACCACCCCCTCACCGGTAGCTCTCCCAGGCATCACTGAAAAGCCTCTGCTTGTTCACCCTCATTCAGTCCCAGGTTAATTTTTAAAAATGTATCTTACTGATTTTTTTACAAAGAGGAAGGGAGAGGGATAAAGAGTTAGGAACATCGATGAGAAAGAAACATTGATCAGCGGCACCCCCTACTGGGGTTGTTCCCGCAATCGAACCCGGGACCTTTCAGTTCACAGGCATACGCTCTATCCACTGAGCCACACCAGTCAGGGCCCAGGTTGATTTTTTTTTTTTTTTTTTTTTTTTTGCCTCTTTTAAGGTTATCTCCACTATAATGATTTACAATTTTCAAAGGAAAACAAAAACATCTACTGAGCACTGACTATGAACCAGGCACTTTGCTAAATGGCTTCTGTGTGGATTAGTTGATTTAACTCCCTCACTAAATTTTAATTGGTTTAATATCATTCAGTTGAAGAAACTGAGCTTGGAGCCATTAAGTAGCTTGTTCAAGATCAAAAACCCAGAAAGCGGCAGGTAAAATCCGATCCAAAGTAGTTCTACATGGAATGTATAGGCACAAAACTGTAATTTTCTCTTTTGTCAATTTGCTGTCTTATAAATTTCTCAGGTGTTTTCACTACCACTATCAATGTACACACATAATATAAAATTACTTTTTCTTTTTTATGCGTTATGCAAAGTCGAACACTAGGTGGCAACAAATATCAAGGAACTATCAGAACAAAGTCCCATTTCATAGCTCACTAACAAAGTAATTGGCTTCAAAATTAAAATACGAATGTTGTCTGTTTTTATTCTCAGAAAGCAAAACTACTAATGTGTTGTAACATATCATAGAGAAAAAAATCAGTAGACTTGCACTGCATTTTGTAAACTGCTTAGAAATCAAACCTTGCATTATTAATAATTCAGTAAAATATGTTATAGAGCCCTAGCCGGTTTGGCTCAGCGGATGGAGCATCGGCCTGCGGACTAAAGGGTCCCAAGTTTGATTCCCAATCAGGGTACATGCCTGGGTTGTGGGCTCCATCCCCAGTGTGCGGCGTGCAGGAGGCAGCTGATTCTCTCTCATCATTGATGTTTCTCTCTTTCTCCCTCTCCCATTCTCTCTAAAATCAATACAGAATATTTTTTTAAAAAAGCTTACAAGGTGCTGCGCCTGTGGAGGCCGGGGTGGGAGAGGGGAGTGACAGGAAGTGGCCCTGGAGGGCAGAGGGAAGCACTATGACAGGCCTCACACAAAGAGGGTAGTGGGATCCCGGAAGGACAGTCACATGATCGCATCTGCTAAGAAAGACCCCATCTGGCTGCAGTGGAGCGGGGTGAAGAGGGGGCCAGGAGGCTTTCATGGCTCATCACCCCAGAGATCACAAGAAAGGGGACCCGGAGGAAGGAATTCCTAGATCAGAGCCGTGCTTGGCTGGAGGCCGGAGGGCGGCAGGGCTGCTGTCCAGGCCTCCTGCAGGGCCTGTCCCTGAACAAGGGTGCCATTCAGAGGCCAGGACACAGCAGCTGGGGGCGGTGACTGTGAGTTCCGTCCGGACTGTGAAATGCACACTGACAGGGAGAGGACGGGCCTGAGATGGCAGATGAAATGAGAGGCGAAGAGGAGGCTGAGCAGCTAAAGGCAGCAATGAGGACACCAAGTAGGTTTAATTAACGGATGGGGAGCAAGGGACGGGTGAGAGAGAGCAGGCTCAGAATCAGGGTCCTGCCGAAGCCGGTTTGGCTCAGTGGATAGAGCGTCGGTCTGCACACTGAAAGGTCCCAGGTTCGATTCCGGTCAGGGGCATGTACATTGGTTGCGGGCACATCCCTGGTAGCGGGTGTACAGGAGGCAGCTGGTTTATGTATCTCTCTCATCGATGTTTCTGGCTCTCTATCCCTCTCCCTTCCTCTTTGTGAAAAATTAATAAAATATATTTTTTAAAAAGTTAAAAAAAAAAAGTATCAGGGTCCTCATGGATGCTTCGGTTAACGTGGGAGTTAAAGGGGCAAGGAAGCCAAAGTGTGGGGGCCATGTAGGGACCAGGTGTCCATACATTACAACATGGACACTGAAATCTTTGAGGCTGATGAGAGAAGGGGGCGATGCTGCAAAAGGACTAGCTGTGCCCCTCCAAAGCCCACACGTTCACCCCCACCCTCCAATGTGCTGGTGTCAGGAGGGGGGCTTTGGAGGGTGATCAGATCATGAGGGTGGAGCCCTCGGGAATGGGATTATAAAAAGGAACTCCAGCCTGACCGGTGTGGCTCAGTGATTGAGCATTGACCTATGAACCAGGTGGTCATGGTTCGATTCCAGGTCAGAGCACGTGCTCCGGTTGCTGGGGGTGTGCAGGAGGCAGCCTATGGATGATTCTCTCTCATTATTGGTGTTTCTGTCTCTCCCTCTCCCTTCCTCTCTGAAATCAATAAAAATATATATATTTAAAAGGGATCAGAGAGAGCACCTCACCCATCCCATCACATGAGGATGCAGGGAGTAGATGCTGTCTATAACCCGGAAGTGGTTCCCAGCAGACACTGAATCTGCCGGGGCCTTGATACAGACTCCTCAGCTTCCACAGCTGCGAGCAATAATGTTTGTCGTTCATGTACCCAGTCTGTGGCATTTTTGCTTTAGCTACCTCGCTGACAAAGACCAGGGGGGAAAGGGTCAGATGCTAAAGCTCTTGGAAAGTATCAAAGTGCCCTAACTGGTTTGGCTCAGTGGCTAGAGCTTCGGCCTGTGGACTGAGGGGTCCCAGGTTCGATTCCGGTCAAGGGCAGGTACCTTGGTTGCGGGCACATCCCCGGTAGGAGCTGTGCAGGAGGAGGCAGCTGATTGATGTTTCTAACTCTCTATCCTTCTCCCTTCCTCTCTGTTAAAAATCAACAATATATATATATATATATATATATATATATATATATATATATATATATATATATATATATAAATTGTCAGAGTTACCACAACTATTATAATAACCCAAGTAATAAAATGGATGCATTTCTTAAAAAAAAAAAAGTGTCAAATAGCATCGGCTAGAGTGAGAATTGACTTTGATTAAAATTAGGGAGAGGAGATGGCAATGATTTCAAAGAGGACTGGGAGCTGAAAGCAGGGGCCAGGGGGAAGGCCTGGGGACAGGAGTGAGGAGTGAGTTGAATGCTGTCCCCGGGTGAGATGAATGAGAGACAAAGGGCCTTCGCTGGAGGCTCTGAGAGTCCTGATATGATGGAGGGACAACTAGACTTCAGGACACACGAAGGAGCAAGAGTGCTGTGTTGGAGGAAACAGTGAGGTATGTTTGGGAGTTTGGTCAGAACTGAGCATACGTTTCGGAAGGCACAGGGACTTGTCATGAAAGGAGTGATGGGCCAGAGGTCTGGGAAGAGATGGGATGAACTTGACAGACAGACAAATGGATAATGGATACGGCGGTGTCTGGGGAAAACACTGATGCTGCCATATGGCATGGACCAAAGCTACCCCAGCCCTCTCTGTGGTGGTGACGATTCTCTGCCTGATTCGCACTGTCTGATACAATCACCGCAGGGTGTGCAGGGAAATACAGAGTGACTCTGGTGGATTGGGGTGGCCACCAAATAGCAATGACCCAGCAGTAACTCCTATTATTCAAAGCTCCTACAGCACTACCGGTCACTAAGTGAGAATTCTTACTGTCGTCATCATTATCTGTGAACATGCTTGATTCAGTGCACACCGTGGATCTAGTCTCATGACTCAGGATGGTATTACAGATACATATATTATTCTCTGTGGCATATTTGGATGTTCTCAAAATTCCCTGTGGACAGCCCTAGCCAGCTTGGCTCAGTGGATAGAGCCTCAGTCTGGGAACTGAAGGGCTCCAGGTTCAATTCTGGTCAAGGGCACATGCCTGGGTTATGGGTTGTGGGTTTGATCCCCAGTAAGGGGTGTGCAGAAGACAGCTGATAAATGATTCTCTCTCATCACTGATATTTCTATCTCCCTCTCCCTTCCTCTCTGAAATATATATATATATATATATATATATATATATATATCCCTGTGTATAGGAAAAAACACATCTGTCTTTAGTTATACATGAACATGTACTTATGGGTGTCAAGATTTTTGCACCATTAAATATATATATATATATATATATCTATATATATATATATGCCTAAGATATCGTTAGTCTGTTTGACTGGTAGCTATGACACACACTGACCACCATGGGACAGATGCTCAATGCTATGCACAGGCATAGAAACATGAAACAGACTGATGAATCTCAGAGGGAAGGGGAAGTGGGGAGGAGGGAGGGTGAGAAGAGATTGACCAAAGATCTTATATGCATACTAGAGGCCCCATGCAAGAATTCAGGCACCAGTGGGGTCCCTTGGCCTGGCTTGCAGGGACAGGGCCAAATCTGTGCACTGGGCCTACGACATCCCCCAACGGGTCCCAGATTGCGAGAGGGCACAGACCAGGCCAAGGGACCCCACTGGTGCACGAATCCATGCACCGGGCCTCTAGTCATCAAATACAAAGGTTGAGCATACGATGCTGAAGCCGGTTTGGCTCAGTGGTAGAGCGTCAGTCTGCAGACTGAAAGGTCCCAGGTTCGATTCCGGTCAAGGGCATGTACATTGGTTGCGGGCACATCCCCTGGCAGGGGGTGTGCAAGAGGCAGCTGGTCGATGTTTCTCTCTCATCGACGTTTCTATCTCTCTATCTCTCTCCCTTCCTCTCTGTAAAAAATCAATAAAATATATTAAAAAAAAAAAATGGTTGAGCATACGAGCCTCTCAAAGTCCTTGACCGCAATGTATCGTGTTCTCTGGACAGCGACAGAAGAGTATCTGCAGAGGAATAAGAACTCTCCAAACGGAAACTTTATTTAATTTAGCAAAGTCAACATCAACAGGTTGGCACTCACGTTGCGTGTTTAGAAAGAAGGAAGAGTTTAGCTATGGGAGAACGAGGGAAGACATCCTCAGGGGGCCAAAGGGACCATGATGGCCAGCCTGGCTCTGGCCCTGCCAGACTTGCCTTGGTTTTCTCGAGGTTGGCCTCCTCCGTCATCTGCATGGCACACTTCACCTGCTCGTAGGCGCCTGTCTCTCTCAGCTGCACGTCCGCCAGGCTGCTCCTCGCGGACACCAGCGCGGCCATGAGGTCATCCCTCTCCCTGTTGGCACAGAAAGGGATTCAAAGCCAAATAGGAGCAAATGGCCGTGCATTCCGAGGTCAGGAAGGAACAAGCTTGCCCAAACCGGTTTGGCTCAGTGGATAGTCAGCCTGCGGACTGAAAGGTCCCAGGTTCGATTCCGGTCAGGGGCATATATTAAAATATATTTTAAAAAAGGAAGGAACAAGCCTGAGGACGCCGAAGCAGAGGTAAACATATGAAGAAGGAACAACTGCCAGTTCTCTTATCTACTTGGACAAATATAAGTTCTTTCCCTTTTTTAAAAACTATATATATATATATTTTTTTAAATATATTTTATTGATTTTTTACAGAGAGGAAGAGAGAGGGATAGAGAGTTAGAACATCAATGAGAGAGAAACATTGATCAGCTGCCTCCTGCACACCTCCTACTGGGGATGTGCCTGCAATCATGGTACATACCCTTGACCTGAATCGAACCTGGGACCTTTCAGTCTGCAGGCCGATGCTCTATCCACTGAACCAAACTGGTTAGGGCTAAACTATATTTTTATTGACTTCAGAGAGGAAGGGAGAGGGAAAGAAACAAAACAAAACAAAACAAAACAAAACAAAACAAAACAAAACAAAACAAACAAAAAAACAGTGATGAGAGAGAATCACTGATCGGCTGCCTCCTACACGCTCCACCCCTGGAATCGAACAGTGCCCTCCCAGGTCATAGGCAGATGCTCAACCACTGAGCCACACCGGCCGGGCTATGTCTTTTCCTTTGCATCTGCATCCCCAGTCCTCTTTTGCACTCTCCTCTTGCAAATAAATTCTTTCTCCTAGTTAGGAACACTTTTCTTCTCTCAGTGGATAAGTCCTGTTGAACCCCTCAGATGCCCTGGTCACCCGGGTAATACCCACGAGGCGATAATCTCACCCCACTGGCTCTCCTCATGGCCTCGCCCTCCCTTCCCCACCCCCATCCGCAGCCGTTCTCAGAAGGGCCAGGAGCCAGGCCGTTTCTCCGGGAGAGAAGCCAGGGGAATGCCAAGTGCCTTAGCATGTGAAACAGCCAGGATCCATTCTTACGGGTTCAGTGAATCCCACAAGAAAGGATCCGGCACATTTGGGATTTATCCGGGGGGTTGCAGTGGCCGGCAGACGGGAGAGAAGGCGAGGTGGAAACTTCGCGCACACACAGAGTTAAAACCCTGGAAGGTGCAGTGCTGAGTGCTTTGTCAAAGAGCTCAAGTTTTCAACTGTGGTTTCAAGTTCGGCTGAAGTCACTGCTTGCAATGTCCTTCCCATTGCCAAGTTCTAAACCAGCAGAAAACAGCCAACTGTGATTTTCTCTATAATTTTGCAAACTTTTGAGTCATGATTGGAAAGATGATAAACTCTAGGTGTGAGCTGCTTTCAGAATTAACCAGGGACTCCATCTAAAGAGATCTCTCACAGATAAAGTGATTTAAACTATTTGTGGTATTTGGAAAACAGCCATATTTTAAGAAATGTGTAACGCTGAACAAAGTTACAATTATTAAGCTTCATAAAGGCTCCTTTTGTGAAAAAAAAAAAAAGAATAGATTGCTACATATACCATAAAACTCATGAGAGCATGGTAACCTTATTTTAGATTTCCTGCTGTGTTTAAATTGAAAAATAAAATTCACTGTCATGTTTTTGTTCTAAAGAAAATGAAACAAGTTACTTCTTTTTAGAAAATATAATTAAACACGATGATGATGTGAAAAAGTGGGAGTCAAAGCAAATTATTCTGGGTATGTGATAACTAAATTCAATGCAGGCAAAATGTATATTTATTTACATTTTTAAATGAGCGCCAACACCAACGGGGACTGGCCTCTCTGAGAATACGCAATCCACAGAGACCCTATCCTTCTAGAACAATCTAGTTCTCAACCTTCCTAATGCCTCGACCCTTTAATACAGTTCCTCATATTGTGGTGACCCCCCCAACCATAGAATTATTTTCGTTGCTACTTCATAACTGTAATTTTGCTACTGTTATGAATCGTAATGTCAATATCTGTGTTTTCCAATGGTCTTAGGCTCTACTGCAGTGGTTCTCAACCTGTGGGTCAGTTTGAGAACCACTAGCAGGATCACTTAAAACATGGGAAAACACAGATATTTACATTACAATTATTAACAGAAGCAAAATGACAGTTATGAAGTAGCAATGAATATAATGTTATGGTCGGGGATCACCACAACATGAGGAGCTGTATTAAAGGGTCGCGGCATTAGGAAGGTTGAGAACCACTGTTCTAGAAGAATCACAAGGTCACTCTTTTTAAAAAAAAATATATTTTATTGGTTTTTAACAGAGAAGAATGGAGAGAGGTAGAGAGCTATAAACGTCGATGAGAGAGAAACATCGACCAGCTGCCTCCTGCACACCCCCTACTGGGGATGTGCCTGCAACCAACGTACATGCCCTTGACCAGAATCGAACCTGGGACCCTTCAGTCTGCAGGCGGACTCTCTACCACTGAGCCAAACCGGTTTCAGCGACAAGGTCACTCTTAAGGCTAGCAGGTCTTCCACCCGCTGGAAGTCCAACAGCTGCTCGCCGGCCCCCTGACCTGTTCCTGACACCACAGCGGCATCAAGGCCAAGGCTCCAAACAGAGAGGATTAACGAAAAGCCCAGGGTTTTTGTACATATCACAACAGGATCAACACCTAACAGATTTGCGTCTTGCGCTTCATACATTTAACCTCTTTTCAGTATATCCTCTGCTGAGTGGTTGGCCACAGGAGATGCTCAAGGAAATAAACAACAAAAGAACAAATGAATGACTCATGATCTGGCCACAGGAGGGCATTGTAAGAGCTGACCTAAAACTCCCTCTCAGTTCTCCTATTGTATGACCCAAATTTAAAATGTCAACAGACTCATTTAGAACTGGAAGATAAATGATTGAGTTGCTCTGGTTCAAAGAATTTTGAGCCCGGTCGGCATGGCTCAGTAGTTGAGCGTTGACCTATGACTCAGGAGGTCAGGGTTCGACTCCTGGTCAGGGCACATGGCTGGGCTGAGGGCCTGATCCCCAGTGTAGGCTTTGCAGGAGGCAGCTGATCAATGATTCTCATCATTGACGTTTCTATCTCTCTCCCTCTCCCTTCCTCTCTGAAATCAGTTTAAAAAAGAAGGAGCATGGGGGTCAGTTCTGTGCCGGATTAATGCGCATGTCCTATTTAAGGGGCTCGGCAAACAGGACTGAGCAAGACCATGAACAATCTGGACCAAATGTTTGACATAAGGAAGAGAGAGACTTTGTCTGATATATACGTATATATATATATATATATATATATATATATATATATATATATATATATATATGAGCTTCATCCTGAACGATGGAGTGCCTAAGAAATGCCTTGAATGCCTAAGCAAGTTAGGCCACAGCTACTGCCAGTTTAACGCATTATAAAGCATCATTAATAAGTATCGTCACTGCTTCCCAAAAGTAAGTCCGGAAGGCTGACTTCAACATTTCCTTGTTCCTCATTTCTGGGAAGTCCCTGTGAGGGTCTTTCAAAGCCAAGTGTACAGTACACTGCGGATGACACCCCTCCCCCAAATCATGAGCTGGACAAGAGGCCCAGGATGGAGCAGTGGTGATCACTTCTCTCTGAGCAGTGAAACTTCTCCACGGCGGCAAGAGCAGCAGCAAGGAATGTAATCCCAGCCGAATCCTGTTTTGCTCAGTGGTTAGAGCATCGGCTTGTGGGCTGAAAGGTCCCAGGTTCGATTCAGGTCAAGGGCATGTACATTGGCTGCAGGCACATCCCCAGTAGGGGTTGTGCAGGAGGCAGCTGGCTGATGTTTCTTTCATCATCAATGTTTCTAGTTCTCTATCCCTCTCCCTTCCTCTCCGTAAAAAAATCAATAAAATACATTAAAAAAATAAAATAAATAAAATAAATGTAATCCCAGCAGCTCCATCCTGATGGGAAAGGCATTTTGATGGTGAAGCAAGAAAAAGAGATGACTGTCGCTCTGACCTGCCTTGTGGTGTATTAAAAGGCAGACGCTCAGAAACACCAGGACTTTGGTCAACAATTTCAAATAAATCTGGGGTTATCGGCAGCTGAGTACACTCCCCAGAAAGTCCCCGAAGCCCTCACAGAACACCACAAACACACGGTGGGCTGCTCTCCATGTCAAGTGCCCATGTCACTTCCGTGTCAAATACTCACTTCACTACGTGCTTAACAGATCAGCCCAGCCGCTGAAAGCTGCTGTCCCCAGACCACGTCTCCAGAGGCTGGGAGACTCTCGATTTGTTCCTGGTGGGATATGATTTTCCTTTCTTTTTCTTTTTAATATATATTTTATTGATTTTTTAAAATATATTTTATTGATTTTTTACAGAGAGGAAGGGAGATATAGAGTTAGAAACATCAATGAGAGTCATCCACCAGCTGCTTCTTGCACGCCCCCTACTGGGGATGTTCCCGCCACCAAGGTACATGCCCTTGACCGGAATCGAACCCGGGACCCTTCGGTACGCAGGCTGATGCTCTATCCGCTGAGCCAAACCGGGTTCGGCTGGGATATGATTTTTCAAACGTCATGTTAAAGCCATGCAGGAAATACAGCTCACGGAGGGATGGAGGGAGGAAGGGGTCATGCTTCCCGTTCTGCTTAAAGACGGAACTCCAACCTACCACGAGCTGGCAACGCTTCAAAGACAGAATAGACCCCAAGTTCCCCGTGAAGAAGCGAAAGAAGCTGAACCCCCGCTGAGGCTAGCGGGTGGGACAGACAGACAAAGGTTTTCACTGACAACACAAGCAGAGACCTTCCACCGGGTACCTTATCAAAGGAGGACATGAGCCCTGACATGCTGACAAAGCAGAAAACTGAACTGAGGAGGCTGACACTTAGGTTAACAGGCTGAGCGCTGAGGTGGAAGAATAGACAACGGACTGTACGGCAGAGCAGGAATCTAATTCCCAAGTGACTGCCAGGCTTGGAATCAGGGTACATACTGTTGCTTCCATGATCTTCAAGGTCAATGTCAAAGGCAATATAAGAAGGAAAAAAACCCATGCGGGTGGTTTTTTTCTTGTTGTTGGTTGGCGGGTTTTTGCTAGTTAGTGGTTTCTGCCTTTTTTAAGTTTTTCTGTGATAATCCTCACCCGAGGATATTTTTCATTGATTTTTAGAGGAAAAGGGAGCGGAAGAGACACACAGAGAGAAGCATTGATGTGAGAGAGCCACTTTGATTGGTTGCTGCCTGCACATCCTACATTGGGGATCGAGCCTACACTCCAGACATGTGCCCTGGACTGGAATGAGGCGCCTCCCAAGCTCAGTGTTGCCTAGAGGAGGGCTGGCTTTGCAATTACAGGGCCAGAGAAATGAACAGAAATGTGCTGGCCCTCTGCTTCAATTTTCTCACCTCGAAATGAGACTGAAACCTAGAGAGAGAAAATGATTTGTCCATGTTACCCACAGTTGGTTGAACTCATTCATTCTGTTTTCAAGAAAGCTCCGTGAAGGAACCTCTTCTGCTTAGTTTTTATTTTAAATGTGTTTTTATTGATTTTTGAGAGAGCTAGGAAGAGAGAAGCTTCAATGAGAAACATCAACATCTATCAGCTGCCTCTTGCACACGTATATGTGTGTGTGTGTGTGTGTGTGTGACACACACACACACACACACACACACACACACACACATCCATCCTGCTGAAGATTGAACCCTCAACCCAGGCATGTGCCCTGACCGGGAATCGAACCAGCAACCTCTCAGTGCATGGGACAACTAGCCCACTGAGTCACACCAGCCAGGGCTGAAGGACCTTTTAAAGCCCGTTTGATGCCGAAACCAGAGTGGCTCAGTGGATAGAGCGTCTGCCTGCGGACTGAAGGGTCCCGGGTTCGATTCCAGTCAAGGGCATGTACCTTGGTTGCGGGCCCATCCCTAGTAGGGGGTGTGCAAGAGGCAGCTGGTCGATGATTCTCTCTCATCAATGTTTCTAACTCTCTATCCCTCTCTCTTCCTCTCTGTAAAGAAATCAATAAAATCTATTAAAAAACAAAAACAAAAACATTTGACCCGAAGCTTTGCATGAACCACAGGTGAGGGATTTAGCCCAGAGGAGAAGAATCGATGCCCCCTGGAAAGACAGCGCTCCGTGTTCCAGAAGGTTCCGCAGGGGGCGGCACACTTACTTGGTCAGCCGCTCTATGGTCTGCACGTGGACGCTGCTGTGCGTCTGGGAAAGGACAGCCTCATGCTGAGCGCACTTCACACACAGGCCGCCCACACGGTGAGGGTTAGACGCCTGGGCAGCAAGGACGGACTCTTTGTGCTTTAGTCGCACTTTAAGATCTTCACAGTTTTTCTGACTTTCGGCTAAATTTTTCCTAGAGAGAAGGGGAGGAGAATTCCGTAAGTGGCTACAGGACTTCCCAGTGCATCAGCAGAGTCAGAACCATTCCTGTTATTCATGCGTGTGAACCTTTGAGGTTGCTTTGCGTATGAATTCTCACCACAACCTGGAATTCGAGGCGTGATCGTCCTAATTGGCCCTCTGAATAAAATGAGACTTGAATATATTAAATAATTAGCCCAAGTTCTCGTAAAATTAGTCTGAGGGGGATACTGGCTCTCCTTTCTTAGGATCTATTACATTATACGAACCACAGAACAAACGTAAAACCACAAATACAAATTCTAAATAGTTTCGTCTAATAGAGGGGTGGGGTGACTTAACACAACACCCTTGAATTGAGGGAAATAGCCCATTTTTTTCTTTTTTTTAAAAAAATATATATTTTATTGATTTTTTACAGAGAGGAAGGGAGAGGGATAGAGAGTTAGAAACATCGATGAGAGAGAATCATCGATCAGCTGCCTCTTGCACACCCTGGGGATGCGCCCGCAACCCAGGTACATGCCCTTGCCCGGAATCGAACCTGGGACCTTTCAGTCCGCAGACCAACGCTCTATCCACTGAGCCAAACCGGTTTCAGCTATTTTATTCTTTTTGATGCTATCATAAATGGAATTGCTTTTTTAAGTTCCCAATATGTTTCTCTCTGAAATCAATAAAAATATATTTTTTTTAAAGATAAGTGAATAATGACATGTACAGGAAAAGCCATGTATTCTGGTTCTTAGTATTACTCTAGTTTTGTCTTAGACAATCCAGGGACTCAAGACTTAAAATTTTATTTCAAATTGGACTATTAGAATAATTAATTCATTAAAAGTAATTTAATAAATAAAAGTATTAGTGTTTTAAAGTTCCTTTGATTTGAAAATATTTCATTACTCTTGTTTAAAATAATATTTAACATACAAAAAATAATTCCTGGTATCTTTTTGTATAAGAAACAATTTTCTAGCTTAAAAGAAAGAGCATTGCACTTAAATTCTTGGACAATAAATATTTAATAAATCAATAATGGTTAATCTATAATATATAGGTTTTATTGGGATTTTTGAAAACATATAAAAAATAAATGAAAACTCATAATATATTACAAATTCACCATGTATACAAAAATACTCAAGCTATTATAGTATTGTTGAAATGCTAAAATTAAATAAAGTAATGTAGATAATGAAAAAATTTTCTCTTACATGTAATTTGAAAACTGGAGTGATTATTTTTTACTATCTTGAAAGCTTAATTTCTATAAGAGCAGCTAGCGATTCTTATTTCACTAATATCTTAGTGAAATAGTTGTAATATTTTACAACTGATGAAAGAACAAAACTGATAATTTAGTTCCCAGTGATTTGAAATAACATTTGAAAAAGGACTTCACAGATTTATTCCCCCTTACCCTTTTAACAATGTGAGAAAATGTCTTGTATTACAAGCAAAATGGCGTCAAATACTTCTTATAGTGATTAAACTGGGATTTCAGCAAACACTCCAATATATTTCAAGCTCATTACGTTTTTGCTATGTTTTTCCATGGATGATGATACTTTACCTCAAAACCCTCAATTGAGATTCCAGGATTTCACACTTTTGCTCATAAGTAAGTTTCAGCCTCTCCTTTAGGAAAAAAAAAGAAAAAAGTACATTTCTTCTGTATCCTGTGTTTTGTAAGCATATTTTAATTACTAATATTAAACTCAATATGTTTCCCAGGAGGAAAAAGAATGTGTTCTCTCAGGAGAACACACACACACACACACACACACACACACACACACACATATACACACACACACATATATACATATTCTAGAAGCCCGCTGCATGAATTCATGCATGGGTGGGATCCAGCCAGCCTGGCCAAGGGGAAGGGACATGGGCGATGGGCCAGCCTGCCTACTGGTCGAACTCCTGGTCGAGGGGACAATTTGCATATTAGCCTTGTATTATATAGGATATACACTGAGTGGCCAGATTATTATTAGTACAGAGATCATAATAATCTGGCCACTCAGTGTATTGAATGGATACCTGCACAGAACTACTGAGTCATAAAATGGTAATTACTGACAAAAAGTTTTTTTCAAAGTTGCATAAATCGAGTCTTTCTTTAAAGAGTGTGACCCTGGGCCCGGCCGGTGTGGCTCAGTGGTTGAGTATTGACATATCAACCAGTAGATGACTATTGGATACCCAGTCAGGACACATGCCCAGGTTGTGGGCTTGCTCTCCAATGTGGGGTGTGCAGGAGACAGCCAATCAATGACTCTCTCATCACTGTTTCTATCTCACTCTCTCCCCTTTCTATCTGAAATAAATTATATATATATGTAACATATATATTAATTGTGATGCTGGAAAAAAACCAATTATAACCAACAAGGTCAATGAGGACAAAGATCCAATCCTACTGGAATCCCCTATTGAGATTGCTATATATTTCACATACATATAATAAATATGCATAGACTAGATATGAGTGCATGACAGACAACTGGATGAATGATGGGGGCAAGTTGTGAATCCCATGATGATCAATCAAACTCTACAAGCCCCTGCTTGTAATTCTTTCATCCAACAAATATATTTTGGGTATCTAAGATGAAGACCCCTCTAACTCCAAGGAACTTAGAGTCTAGGAAGGAAGAGAAAGACAGATGTGCATTCAATTATACTTGTATGTAATTAATGCTAGCGAGGCATACAGAAGGTAAAATTACAGGAATCTGAAATTCAAGCAAAGAGATGCAGCAGAAACTTCATGACACAAAAGCCTCATTTCCTATAGAGTGAAAGGCATAGAGGCTAGAGATGTGAGACACTAGGTGGGGAGTGTATAGAGATGGCTGCACAGTAGGTAGGCCATGGACAATATAAAAGCAGTAAGACCTTCATTTAGACGCCTCACGTAGTCTCTGCACGCTGAAAACTCTTGATGACAATATAATGTGTTGGCACGAATATAAGCAACAGTATTACTCATATGCTGCTGGTAGAAGTCTAAACTGATAAAAGCCACCTAGAAAAAGTTTTGGAACTAATCTCAATTTGAACGTATACACGCATACCCTAAGACCAACAACTGGGGATATGCCCGTAACCAAGGTATATGCCCTTGACCAGAATCGAACCCGGGACTTTTCAGTCCCCAAGCCGACGCTCTATCCATTGAGCCAAACCGGTTTCAGCCATAGCAGTGATTTTCACAATAGCCCCAAACTGGGAACAATACAAAGATCCATCAACAGTTGAATGGATGAATGACTGTAGTGTATTCATACAGTAAACTTCCCCCCCTCCCCTCAATGAAAATGAACAAACTTCCACACATTCAGCTTGCATGAACCTAACAAACATAATGCTGAATAAAATAAGCCTGACACACACACACACACACACACACACACACACACACAAAATATATATATATATATATATATATATATATATATATATATATATATATATATATATATATACTGTTTGACACCATTTACATAATGTTTAAAAAAAGAGGCAAAAATCAACTGGAATGTTTAAAGATCATGCTTAGGCAATTTTCGTAAAAATCAAGATACTGATTAGCTTTCGGGGAGTGAGGGATGATGAAAAAGTTCTGAAAATAGTGTCAATGGTTGCACAACACTGAATGTACTTAATGCAAATGAGCTGTACAGTTAAAATGGTAAATTTTAAAGTATCAAAATGCTAGATTTTAGGTTTTGTCTATTTTCCAGAATAAAAGACTACAAAAAAGTAGATGCATAAACAGAAAAGCTCCAAATACTCACCAGTTCTAGCTTCCATTTCTCAGCCTCATGAGCAGAGAAGGTCTTGGTCATGTCTGCATCGCCATGGGAAAATGATTTGACAGCTTCCTGAACTCCTGAATCCTCACCTCTTGTCATCCAAGAATTCTGCATGTTTCCCTAAAATAAAATGTGCCAATAATTGCAATCAACATTGCCCTTTACGTCAACACGCATGCTTTACCAATGGAATATTAGTTCTTTTTTTATTTTTTATTTTTTTTTGTTAATCCTCACCTGAGAATTTTTTCCCATTGATTTGTAGGGAGAGGGGAAGAGAGAAGGAAAGACAGAAACATGGATGTGAGAAAAACACATCGATTGGTTGCCTGCTGCATGAGCCCTGTCCAGGGCCCGGGGCCAGGGTGGAGCCTACAACCAAGGTACACGCCCTTGGCCAGAATGGAACCAGGGACCCTTTCTTTGGTCTGCAGGCTGACGCTCTAGCCACTGAGCCACACCAGCTAGGGCCGAATGCTGATTCTTATCTGTGATGAAAGAACTTGAAGAGCAGATGCTTCTCCACTACAAATCAATAATCACATTATGTCTTCAGGCTAGCAGGGTCATATTCCACAACAAGCTCCCCAAGGTCAAGTTCCTACAGGTACAGGCAGTAACGTACATGAGCAGCGAGTGGGGGGAGGGTGTCAGGGCAGTCAACGGATGGGTTTACTCTTGAGACACAGCCTTCTGCCCTCTTCACTTCGCCTTTCACTTTTCACATCACACAAAGGCATGACTAACAATAGTTGTTAGATCATATGGTGTTTACTATGTGCCTGACAATGTTTATGTGCTTCGCGTGTAGTAACTCATTTCATCATTACGACAGTCCTACAAGTGTCATGATTATTTTCATTTTACAGGTGAGGAAACTGAGTCACGTAGAGTAACATTCTAAGACTTTCAGAGGCAGGAAGTAGCTAACATGTGGCATAGCCAGGATCCGAACCCTGGCCAGCTGGCTCCAGAGTCCATGCCCTACACCACTATGCTCTTCTGCCTTTTCAGAAAAAAAAAATACTTACCTTTGATAAGTAAGACAGAACGGACATGTAGCCTGTGTGTCTGGCATACAAAGGGGTGGTAGGGACCATGACAAACCCTGCAAATGAAGCAGCCACCACCAGTGCCAGTCAATTGATACCATGTGTGAGTGCAAACTCATATTAAAAAAAAAAAAATCTTATAATTTAAAAAAGAAGCCAGCCCGGCCAGTATTGCTCAGTGGTTGAGCGAAGACCTATGAACCAAGAGGCCACAGTTCCATTCCCGGCCAGGGCACATGCCTGGGTTGTGGGCTCAATCCCCAGTGTGGGATGTGCAGGAGGCAGCCAATCCATGATATTTTCTCTCATCATTGCTATTTCTATACCTCTCTCCCTTTCCCTTTCTCTCTGAAATCAATAAAAATGTATTTTAAAAAAATAAGTCAGGCCGAATCTGGTTTGGCTCAGTGGATAGAGCGTCGGCCTGTGGACTAAGGGTCCCAGGTTCGATTCCAGTCAAGGGACCTGAGGCTGCACCGGGGGGCTTAAGGCTGTGCCCCCTGCCCGGAGGGGCCAGCTGGGTCTGGATCTCCTGTGATTTTGAGGCGCTTGAGGGTAGGTGGAGACTTGACTCTGGGTCCTGCAGTGCACCCAGACTCTGACAGGAGGGAGACTTTCATATGCATTTTACTAATTTTCTTTCATCTCTGACACTTCTATTATAGAGGAAGGGCAAATAGCAAAATTAAAATATTTCCTCTAGTTAATTCCCTTTTAATGTGCACGAATTTCATGTAGTGGGCCACTAGTAATGTAAATAAAGTGCTTGCTATAGTACTTGGGCCATCAGAACCATGCAGTCATCAATAAATATTAATTACTGCTACATAACCATTTAAATTATTCTTCAAAGGAAGGCCTTAAGAAGCACTGAAAATCTATATTCCAATCTACCACCAAGGGATTTGGCAAGATCTACCATCTACATGGCAATAGATGCATTAAAAAGTTCAGAGGAGCCGAAACCGGTTTAGCTCAATGGATAGAGCGTAGGCTTGGGGACTGAAGGGACCCGGGTTCGATTCCGGTCAATGGCATGTACCTTGGTTGCAGGCATATCCCCAGTGGGGGTTGTGCAAGAAGCAACTGATCGATGACACTCTCTCATCGATGTTTCTAACTCTCTATCTCTCTCCCTTCCTCTCTGTACAAAATCAATAAAATATATTTAAAAAAAAAAAAAAAGTTCAGAGGAAAAAAGGAAGCTCCTATCTTTTGATCTGTTTATATTTAAGATGCTTTAAAAAGCATCCTTTATATTACAACATATTTTTCTTCTTTTAAATATATTTTTATTGTTTCAGAGAGAAAGGGAGAAGGAGAAAGAAATAGAAACAGCAATGATAAGAGAGAATTATTACTCGGCTGCCTCCTGCACGCCCCCTACTGGGGATTGAGCCCGGAACCCAGACATGTGCCCTGACCAGGAAGCGAACCGTGATCTCCTGGTTACCTAGGTTGATGATGCTCAACTACTGAGCCGCCTTGGCTGGGTGACATACTTTGCTTAATTTTCAGCATGCATAGGCTGCTGAAATGCCTCAATTCATGTACACAAGTGAAGAGTGGGGGTGACAGTCCTGGGGCAACGAGATAACACGGATGACTACCATTAAGTAGATCTCCAGGTCACCTGGCACATCTATACTGTGGCTGCAACATCTGCATTGCATGGTAGCTCATGGACTGTGCAGAACAACAAACCCTCTCCGGGCATTGGTTCTCTCGCTCACTGCAGCCGGAGTCCAGCAAGTCTCCTTTGCTCATACGGCCAAGCACGCGTGCTTCCCCCTCGTTTCCTTCCCCTTCTGCGTTACTCACTTCTCTTGCCCTCTGATTCACTTGTCTGCCCAAGTTCCTTTCTCCCTTCACTTCCCCTTCTCCCTCTTCCTGGCCAAGTTCTAATTACTGAAAACCATGAATAACGGAGTCCCTGTTTGCCAAAAGTCTACACATTTGGGAGAAAAGCAAAAGAATATATAGATACCTGTTAACTATACATATATTTAAAAGAGCTACTTCTAAGTGCTTTTCTTTGCATGGCTGTGTCATCTTCAAATTGATAGTAAAATAATAGGCAACTGTCTGGCCAGTGTGGCTCAGTGGTTGAGCCCCAACCTGTGAACCTGGAGGTCAGGGTTCGATTCCCGGTCATGGCACGTGCCTGGGTTGCAGGCTCGACACCCAGGGGGCATGCAGAAGGCAGCTGATCAATGATTCTCTCTCATCATTGATGTTTTTTATCTCTTTGTCCCTCTCCCTCCCTCTCTCAGATCAATAAAAATATATTTTAAAAAATAAAATAATCATCAACTGAGATGGAATTTTAACTACTTATATTAACAGTATATAATGATGTAATTATTTAGAAAAAGACATACAACGGAGAGAAAATTGCTGATCATAAACTGGAATGCAATTGCATAAAAAATAACCTGAAATACTACTATCAGCTCACTTCATTATTCAAAGTCAACACAATCAGCTACTTCTAAATAGCAAATTCTAACATGCAGAAGTCAAGGATTATAAATGAAACCTCAGACCAGGGAAACAAATGATTAAAAAAAACAAAACAAAAAAAAAACACCCAACACTTCACAAACAAGAACTAGAGGGCACCGAGGTAAAACACTAAGACATCTTTTTTCTTAACAGAATTAATTTACTAACGACGATTATATCGAAACCACCAGAAGCCCTCGCAAAGTGAAGCTGCCACAGGCAAGTGTCAAAACTTCCCCATGGAAAGCTGAATGTCTCAAAAAGCAGAACAAGCTCTGACTATTGGCACCCCAGAGAAGAATGGAAAACATGTTCAAGGCACAAGTATCTGTGACAACTCATAAGGAGATACCAAGTTTAAATATATTTTATTGATTTTGTACAGAGAGGAGGGAGAGAGATAGTTAGAATCATCGATGAGAAAGAGTCATTGATCAGCTGCCTCTTGCACACCCCCTACTGGGGATATGCCTGCAACCAAGGTACATGCCCTTGACCGGAATCGAACCCGGGTCCCTTCAGTCCCCAGGCCGACACTCTATCCATTGAGCCAAACCGGTTTCGGCAGGAGATACCAAGTTTAAACACTATTTAAATATCATCCCAGGAATGATAGAGACCATTCACCCCATTGTTGTTCAAAATGTGGTCCTCGAAATTAGAACCACTTCGGCAACTTGTCAGAATTTCCTATTTTAAAAAAAATATATTTTATTGATTTTTTTTTTTTTTTACACAAAGAGGAAGGAGATAGAGAGAAACATCGATGAGAGAGAATCATCCATCAGCTGCCTCTTGCACACCCCCCACTGGGGATTTGCATGCAACCAAGGTACAGGCCTCTGACCAGAATCAAATCTGGGACTTTTTAGTTTGCAGACCGATGCTCTGTCCACTGACTGAGCTAAACCAGTTCTGGCTAGAATTTCCTTTTTTTTTTTTTTTTTTTTTTTTTAAGAATTATTATGATTGATTTATTTTTTTACTTTTTTATTTTTTAATATATTTTATTGATTTTGTACAAAGAGGAAGGGAGCGAGATAGAGAGCTAGAAACATCGATGAGGGAGAGTCATCGATCAGCTGCCTCTTGCACACCCCCTACTGGGGATATGCCCGCAACCAAGGTACATGCCCTCGACCGGAATCGAACCCGGGTCCCGCAGTCCCCAAGCCGACGCTCTATCCATTGAGCCAAACCGGTCTTGGCAGAATTTCCTATTTTTAACTCAAAGACACAACCTGTCAAAATTTCGTAATTTTAACTCAGAGACTGTACCCAGACCGACCGAATCAGACTCTCAGGGTGTGGAGCGCAGGATCAACACCATCCAAAAGCAAGCAAAGTGATTGTTTTTTCCACAGTAAAGACCAAGAACTGTTGATATACGTGATTCTTCTCAAATGGCCAATAAACAGAGGGCCCATGAGGTTAAAGTGATATTTGAAAGTCCTTTAAAATTACAGCATTTGCAGCTCGGCCGGCATGGCTCAGTGGTTGAGTGTCAACCTATAAGTCAGGAGGTCAAGGTTCAATTCAAAGTCAGAGCACATGCCTGGGTTGCAGCCTCGATCCCCAGTGGGGATTGTGCAGGCCACAGCTAATCATGGTATGATTCTCTCACCATTGATGTTTCTATCTCTCTCCCCATCTCCCTTTCTCTCTGAAATCAATACATATATCTATATATATATATATATATATATATATATATATATATATATATACATTTTTTTTTTAATTACAGCATTTGCTAAGCCCCTAGTTTGCTGGAGACAAGGGCAAGATGACCAGTTTGATTCTTGGACCTTCAGGCCAGTTATCTTTCTGCCTTACCATGCTACTAACTAGACTCCATGGGAATTGAGAGCTCAAGAAAAACTTAGAGCACTGGCTGGTTTAGCTCGGTGGATAGAGTGTTGGCCTGTGGACTGAAGGGTCCCAGGTTCAATTCCAGTCAAGAGCACATGCCCAGGTTGTGGGCTCAATCCCCAGGAGGGGGTGTGCAGGAGGCAGCCAATCAATGACTCTCTCTCATCGTTGATGTTTCTATCTCTCTCCCCCTCTCGCTTCCTCTCTGAAATCAATAAAAATATATTTTAAAAAGAAGAAAACCTTAGAGAAATATATCAGAGATCTAAGTGACAGTACTGAATAGTTTCTGGACTTAACAGGGACCTTCCCCCATAACACACTTCCTGCTTTCAGCCCTGCTCTTTCCACATGGAAAAAAAACATAAATGGAAAGCGCAGAGAGGAAACCGGAGTAGAGGGCAGGCATCACTGCGTCATTTCATTCGAGCCTTCATCCCACACCAGGGAGTGTTAATGTTTAAGGCCCCGAGCAAATATGTGCAGAATCCTTTTGCCAAATTTCAAAGAGAAAACTGGAGCAGCTCAGAAGGCCGGGAGGAGATAGGAGAGAACTTCAAACTAAAATACAATGGTGGTTAATACTTTAAACAATAAAAAAATATATATATTTAAAAATTAAAAAAAAATACAATGGTGGTTTTTGAAAATGCTCACAGAAGCATCCAGAAGAGTCTGCTCCCTCATCACTTCCTCTTGTCTTCGAGCTTTCAACTGTTGTTGGAGCTGCTCATTTTCCAGCACAACCACCTGCACCCTATTTTTCATTCCAGAAAGTTCCTCCTGCAAAAAAGCAGAAACCGACATGAAATACATGAAGCGTTTTTATTTGTTGACTACTAGACAATCCAACATGATGTAAAGCATGGAAGACTTATGTTCTCTGTCCATTTTCTGAAGAACTGTAATTATATTCAGACAAACAAATATTAGTTAGCAAACAAAGAGAAGGCTGAAGGTGAGTGGTAGAGAGCCTGCTAATGGCCTTTTCAGAGATGTGTGTGGTCTCTGACAATTTTTTTCTCTAAGGGATTAAGGCTTAGAGAAAGGCTTTAATTAAAAGACTTTGTATCTAAAAGACTTTTAAGAATAGGTAGACTGCTGAAAACTAAGGTAAGATATATTATTACTCACTAGAGGCTGGGTGCACAAATTCGTGCACCAGTGGGGCTCCTTGACCTGGCCGGCAATTGGGGCTGATCGGGGCCAGCAGGGGGAGGGACTGAGGGAAGTTGGCCAGCCACAGGAGGTTGGCTGTGGGAGGTTGGCTATGGGAGGTTGTCTGTGGGAGCATAGGGGTGCAGCTCCTGTGTTGAACATCTGCCCCTTGGTGGTCAGTGCACGTCATAGCAACCAGTCGATCGGTCATCCAGTGGACCGGTCATAAAGGTTGCTTAGGCTTTTATCTATACTAATAAAAGGGCAATATGCTAATTAGACTGGGTGAACCGGACATCTTCTGGATGGCTGACTTCCTTCCGGATAGAGCCCGATGAGTGGACGGCCAGTTCCTGCTGAAAGTATGTCTCCACCTTGATGTTTTCCTTGATGCTGACAATCAGCAGCCTTCACTGGTGGGAAAGGGACAGTATATCTACACTCCTGTTGTGATAAAGCCGCCCAGAGTCCACGCAGCACATGAAAAACCACCAACCAAACAGCTTTATTTAAAAATATAGGCATAGCTCCAAATAACGGGGGGCGGGCAGTGAAGAGACAAAGAGTTCCCAGCATTTATAAACCCGGAGACAGAGAGACTCAGAGAAACTGAAATAGATTTTTTATTTTTTTTGAGAGATAGAGGTTTTCCCAATATAGGGCCCCCTCCAAGGGGATTCCCCTTTAAGGACCCCTCCCTTGGGGAGAGTTTGTATATGCTTCCAATAATCTTCCACATCTTTATTTAAAACCTTTTAGTCCACCAATTTTTTTAAAACTATATTTTATTTTATTTATTTATTTTTTTTACAGAGAGGAAGAGAGAGGGATAGAGAGTTAGAAACATCAACGAGAGAAAATCATTGATTAGCTGTCTCTTGTACACCCCCTACTGGGGATATTCCTGCAACCAAGGTACATGCCCTTGACCGGAATCGAACCTGGGACCCTTCAGTCCGCAGGCCAACGCTCTATTCACTGAGCCAAACCGGTTTCGGCCTAGTCCACCAATTTTATTCTTCAAACTTTGTAGGACAAGACCCCACCGAAGAGACTGCTCACCCCGAACCCCACGTCACACTGGGGTAGGGAAAGGTAATGCATGGTTGACCAAGTGCTCATTGCAGACAAGGCTGCGAGTTAAAACTCTAGAGGGACCCGGTGTTGGGGGGAATCCTACACTTCTGTGAATTTTCTCTCCAGGTCACCAGGTTCTTCCGGCAAAGACTAGAGAAAAATCCCCTCCTGGAGGAGAGGAGTCGCAGCCATTTTGAAATATGTCCAGAGCATCTGTCCTTCCTAACAGCTTGCCTGAGGAGGAGCTATTTTATCAGAGTCTAACGAACCGGTTTTTTCTGGTCCTAACTGGCCTGGGGAAGACAGATACCCATCTCCGACTGTCCCCAGCCTTCCTGTCTCACTGCAGGGTGGGGGAGACTGAGGAACACTTGTGAAAGTCATGGCCAGGGGCAAGGATGATCAAAAACCTGAGCCCTAATCACAGGACCTAGGCTGCTTCCCAGACTCCTAGTCCACCACCACATCCAAGGGGCCCCTATGTCATGGCAGGGGAATGTACTGAAATAACTGTCCATCTTACGCCATATTCTGGAAGAATCCGCAAGGGAGGCCCTAAGACACTAAGGAGACAAACACCAAGAGACTGGAGGCAATTTTGGCCTCTGCCACCTACAGCAACAGCCAAAACTGTACACACAGCCCAACTCCCAGCCAACGAAACACAAAAGCTCACACTGAAAGTCCACTTCCCCTGTTCCTTTTGTGGAAGAAAAGGGCCATATGCTAACCCGGCTAGTTCAGGGAAGGCCTGCAGGGCGGTTGGGCAAATTCAAAGCCCTAAAATAACCACAAAGAACGGTTAAACATTACACTACAAACAGGTTATGGTGGGCAGTCATGTCCTAGGCCAGTATTTTCCTAAGATCAACTTAGATCTTTACTGAGCCTGTTTGTCATTTTGCCACTAAGATAACATATCAGTGAAATGTCTGGGTAACTTGTAACTTCCTTTTTTCTTTTTCCAGACCCATCTGGACACAACAAATCGCACCAGGACATCCCCTCAATGTTATTGTTATCAAGTTAATTGTCAACTGTTGACTATGTTAACTATCCTGTATCCATCTGTGTAAAAGAAGCACACGTCCATCATTTCACTTTTTATCTGATCCCAGAGGTTTCCCCGTTTTGCTTTATTCCACCTCCTTCATCTATCACCAAGGGAATGAATGTAATCCACTTTTCTAAAGTTTATAAATTTAAAATTTTCCTTTTAAATTTATAAAAACAAGGTATGAACTCCTCATTCTCCAGAGCATTTTCTTAATTCCTTGAGGATCTGCTTCCCGGCATATGTCGACAGTTTGGCTCAAATAAACTCACAAAATTCTTTACAGGTCTGAATGCTTTTTATGTTAACACTTTGACCCAGTACATCATGTGTAACATTTAATGAAAAGTTACAAGGTGCAGTAAAAGACTTAAAACTCAGTTTAAAGAGACTAAGCCAGCCCAGAACCAAATTTGGATATAGCAGAGGTGTTGGAATGATCAGATTAGGAGCTCCAAATAATTAGGATTAACATGCTAAAGAGTCTAGTGGGAAAAGTGGACTACATATAAAAATGTAAGGGTAGCCGAAACCGGTTTGGCTCAATGGATAAAGTGTCAGCTTGGGGACTGATGGGTCCCGGGTTCGATTCTGGTCAAGGGCATGTACCTTGGTTGCGGGCCCATCCCCAGTAGGGGGTATGCAAGAGGCAGCTGATCGATGACTCTCTCTCATCGATGTTTCTAACTCTCTATCTCTCTCCCTTCCTCTCTGTACAAAATCAATAAAATATATATTTTAAAAAAAAGAATGTAAGGGTTATGTAAGTAGAGAAATTAAATATCTAAAACAGAGTCAAATAAATAGAAATAAAAAGCATGGCAATAGAAATGAAGAGTGCCTGGGTGGGCTCATTAATAGACAGGCCACATCCAAGGAAAGAATTAATGAGCTTGAAGAATTGTCAATAGAAACTTGTCAAAATTAAATGCAAAGAGAAACAAAGAATGAAAAACAAAACAAAACAAAACAACAACAACAACAACAAAACACACAGATTATCCAGGAACTGTGGGACAATTACAAAAGGTGTAACATACATGTAATGGGAATTGCAGAGAGAGAAGAGACATAGTTTGGGAACTCAGAAATGCTCCAATGCATTAATGGCATTACTAAATCCCATATAGTCAAGGAGTAGGTAACTGTCTATTATTTCAAGCCATAGTGACACATTCGGTTTCTTGATCATTGTTACCCATGAGCCATTCCCATCATTCAGAGTCAAGGTCAGAACCTTCATACAGACAATGGAGCAGGTTTGGTCTAGTAGCTTACGTCCCTGCCTGCTGCACCCCAGCTTCAATAGGTTGACAAATGTGGGGGAATGACTGGGATTACTATTCCAAAGCCTCTTCAATCAGCTGGGCTAAAGTAATGGGAGTGGACAGAAAACTTCTGAAACACCAGATCATATTATCAAAATGTTAGACACAGTTGGGTTATGAACTACTGGAAAATTGAGCAATCAGAGATGGCCTGGTCGCCCTGGTCAGTGTGGCTCAGTTGGTTGCTGGATTGATTCCCAATCAGGGCAAGATCCAGAGTTGAGGGTGTGTGGGAAGCACCCAGTTATGTTTTTCTCTTCACATCAATGTTTCTCTCTCTCTCCTTATCCCCTTCCTCTCTCTCTAAAAATCAATAAAAATATTTAAAAAAAAAGAAATGGCATGGTCAAGGGTATCATTCCCAAGTTTCATACACATTAGTATTTCCAATCATATAAGCATGGCGATTGTCAATATAATTGCTATAAACTTGAAGACTAATAATAGCAAATTTTCACATAAGGCATTATTAATAAACTTTAATTTAGGTAGATTTATGTTTTTAATGAGAAAATTACCTTACAGAACTTGACTTCTGCCTCCAAATGATGAATGTATTGGGACTGATCACTGATGATAGGAACAAGATTATGAATAGTAGGCATATTGGTTTCCTCACATTCTGATGACCTCTAAAGAAATAACACACAAATTAAGAATGTTTGGTTTTATCAAAGAATCAATAAATACCATCTCCATACTCAATTTAGCACTGACGTCATATAAATATAGATTGAATCACATGCAGCTACTAAGTGTTTATTTCTCTATCCTAAAAATTCCACAAATAGATTCAGGGATATGAACATTTTTTAAAGATGGAAAGTGACGGTGGTTATAAAAAGCACCTGGCAAATGGAAAAATGCCAGGCAGTATAGTTAGCATGGGATGGATGGTCTGTCTGTTTGAGCCAACTATATATAAAAAAGCCTAATATGCAAATTGTCCCTCAGGAGTTCAACTGGGAGACCAGGAGTTTGATCGCTCGCTATGATGTGTGCTAACCACCAAGGGACGGTGCAGAATGAAAGAAGGCCCAGGCCAGCAGCCGGCCGCTGAGTAAGGGAGGCCTCGGGCAGCAGCCAGAAGGAAGGCCCTGATCAGTCCTGATCGCCAACCAGGCTGAAGGACCCTACCCATGCATGAATTTCATGCACTGGGCCTCTAGTTTTGAAAGAAAAGAACAACTCCCTTTATAAAACCTCCATGGCAGAGGAGTGGCAGCTAAGGCTTCAGTAGCTCCCTGAAGGAGGGACTCTTTAGAAGGGTGTTCGATGCCGAGTGTGTGTCATGAGTTAAATTCTGTCGTGACTACTATTTCAGCCATTTAAACCTAGCAAATCCTCCCCTCACACCTAATTTAGCCTGTAGCCTATCACCCTGCTTCAATCAGGAGTAATACACTCTGTCAAAGCAATGGCAATAAAATCCAACTTCAGAAGATACTTCTAGTATCACACAATTTTATAACCCTGTGTTTTTAAATGTAGAATACGATTACATACTTTGGTTTTGACGTTCACAATAAAAGCATATCACAAAGGACAGCTGGGGTTATAAAGTAAATTCTAAAAAATGATCAAATACAGATATAACCCTCTTAAAAAAAGAAGTGGCTCATCTTTTCCACATACTGTTCCTTTTTTATATTTGCTAATAGTTGCAAAGTGAATTCTCAAAACTATTTCCTCACTCACATTTCTCAAATGAAGAATAAATTAAAATACCAGGATTCCCTCTGCATATACATCTCTCTTCTGCCGTTAAAATCATCAAAGGGGAAATAATTACTTCTTAGAATTTATTTACTCAGAACACCCTGCTCAGAATTGCTCTACCACATTTGCCACTAAAATGACATTGACAGGAAAAACATAGTTAGAAAAATAATGTCTTCGTTGCATTGCAAATGTTGATACTTACCAAAGGGGTCATTTTTCGTCTTCTTGATGGAGAAACCTCACTTTCCTCAGCTGCTTGTTGGTGTAACAAGGCTATGAGTTGATTAACTACAGGGCAGAAGCAATGAATATGTTTAGTAACCTGATGGGAGATCCATGGATTATTATCACCCATCCATTCTCCCATCCAATATTGTTTAAACACACATTAAGCATCAAGAACAGGGGATGTAAAGAAAAGGTGAGAAATTCTTAGGAGCTAAGAATCCACTGGGCAAGAGTGACACACTAATAGATACAAAACAACTAGAAGCCTGATGCACGAGATTCGTGCCAAAATGGGCCTTCCTTTCCCTGGCTGCCAGCACCACCTTTGCTCTGGCAGGGACCGTCTTTCCACCTTCCTATGCTGCTCAGAGGTCAGGACCATCCACATATGCAAATTAATCCACCATCTTTGTTGGGTTAATTTGAATGCCCACTCCTGATTGTCTGGTAGGCGTCGCGGAGGTACGGTCAATTAGCATGTCACTCTTTTTTTAGGTTTGTATGTAGACCCAGAACCACAGACAGTGCTACAAAAAGAGGAAGCACCTAACTGTGCATGTTTTCACAGAGGTGTTAGCTCTGTAAAGGAGGAACGGGAGATGGCTCAGCAGAAAAGGGTGAGACAAATTCCAGCAGAAGGCATTCACGTGCAAAAGCACAGGAGCCTGGCCAGGAGCTTGGTCTGACTAGAGCATGCCTTGCAAGATGGCTGGCTGGAAGGAGGCTAGAAAAACGAGGCTGGGAAGGTCGCTTGGAGCCATCTACGGAAACGTTGCTTTGATATACTAAGAATTTTGGACTCTGGCCTAGAGAGGCATTGGGTAGTCAAAGGAAAAAAAAAAGTAAGTGAGGAATTATATTAGCTGATTTGTGGTGCAGGGATAAAATCCCAGCAGTAGAGAGGGGAGAGGGGTTGGAGTAGTTACTGTATGGAGCTCAAAGAATTCACTGTGTGTGTGGGTCACCCGGGTTAGGGCTGCGTTCAAATCACCGGCATGGCTGTGCTGTAGCTGGTGCCAGGCAGTCCCAGGGTCCTCGTTTCCTTCTTCGGTGCTAAAAGAAGGTTCTAGTGCGTCGTCTCTACCAGCGGCATTGTCTTCTCTTAGGATGCAACTCAGCTGGTGAAGGCTTCTGTTGGCGCGTTCTGCAACAACACGGCGAGAGTGAGGCTGGAGGAGTCTGGGCGGACACAGGCACCCACACACCACAGGGCCGTTTCTAAGGGAGAAGCAATCCTTCGGAAACCTTACAGGCAAAGGCCAAGTTCTGTCTCTGGCTCGCTGAGGAATGTGCTGGAGGAAGCGAGGGAAGGTTAAGTTCATGGCTGAAGGTTAGACTTCATCTCTAAGGTCACTGGCACCTCAGCAGTTGATACTCACTACATAGAGTGCTCCAGCAGGAGGACTGAATGGGAGAGCTCCTCCCTAACCCACTAACCAAGAAGGCAGAGCGCCAAAGACTCCCTTAATCCGCCTGGAGACACGGGTTGGGTGGCAGGACCCACAAGAGGGACTCCACCACACCAAGCCTCTGCCCAGGGAAGCCTCCTTGTCACTGTGACCCGACGTGTTCCCCCCAAGAGACAGCCAACTGCCTGGCCTAGTTTTCAATCAAGATTTGAATAACCAGATGCTTTAAGTGGCAGCTCCTGCAGACCAGCCATTCATATGTCCTGCTGGCTGAGGACATTGATGTAGAAAGCCCTGGTCAGTGCAATGACCAACACATACTTAACATCAAGTTTAAGACAAAGTATTCTTTTTTTTTTACATTTTATTTTTTTATCTTGATTTAAAAAAAAATATTTTTATTGTTTAAAATATTACATATAGTAGTACATATATCTCCTTTTCCCCCCCATTGATCTTCGCCCCAACCCCCCTTATCTCCTGTGGCATGCCTCATCCCATTTCCCCTACAGTGTCTTGTGTCCATTGGTGTGCTTACATGCATGCATACAAGTCCTTCGGTTGATCTGTTTCCCTCCCTCCCCAACACTCCCCAGCCTTCCTGCTGTAATTTGACAGTCTGTTTGGTGCTTTACTGCCTCTGTATCTATCTTTTTTGTTCATCATTGCCTGGCTTATTTCACTTAACATAATGCTCTCCAGGTCCATCCATGCTGCTGCAAATGGTAAGAGTTCCTTCTTTTTTTTATAGCAGCGTAGTATTCCATGGTGTGGATGTACCACAGTTTTCTAATCCACTCACCTGCCGATGGGCATTTAGGCTGTTTCCAAATCTTAGCTTTGGTGAATTGTGCTGCTATAAACATAGGGGTGCCTATATCCTTTCTGATTGGTGTTTCTAATTTCTTGGGATATAGTCCTAGAAGTGGGATTGCTGGGTAAGACAAAGCATTTTCAGGCAGATTGCTATAGTAGTTCATCTCTAAAAATGGTCCCACGGCTCAAACCCTTCTCCTCGCCCAGGTTGTTGAAATTGAGCAGGTCTGTAAGGCATCCACCAATACAATGTGGTGGAAGTGACACCACGCCATACCAGGCCCCGGCTTTAAAATACCTCTGGGAATGGTTGCTTTTGGGAGCCCTAAGCCATGAGTAGGAAGTCTGGCCACCCCTCTGGGGACACTGTGAAGAGGCCATGTGGGAAGGAGAGGCCACACGGGAAAGAGAGAAGCCCAGGCCTGCTAACAGCCCAGTGGGCCCTCCAGGGCTGTTGCTTCCAGCCTTCAAGTCTTGGGGTGGTTTGCTATATAGCAATAGATAATGGAAATAATAATCAGGGAAATACTAGCCCCAAAACACTTTCAGCAAAGGATCCAAGTCTTACATTAATAGCAGAACTATACTAATACCAGCAGTGATATATGACTAATAGTTTTACTCTACTGTAGTAGGTATTTTTACATGAATATCAATGGAGAACCAAGCAGCCAACTGGTAATTTCATTGATTTCAGGTTTAAATGTCTGCTAATCTCATGATTAAATTTGCTGGTTTCAACCCAGAAATCTATAAATATATTTTAAAAATGTTCTTCATAAGTTGAAGGTGGGGGCTAAATTTCAGTCACCATTTTCAAATTTTGACATCTGTACCTGAAAATTATTTTTAACTCATTAATTTTATATATAATATATAAAAGGCTAATATGCAAAGTGTCCCCTCAGGAGTTTGGCCAGGAGAATGGGAGTTGATTGCTTGCTATGATGTGCGCTGAACACCAGGGGTGGCACAAGGAAGGCCCCAGCTGGAAGCCACAAGGCTCCAATCAGCCCTGATTGCAGGCCAGGCCTGGGGTCTCTATCTGTGCACAAATTTCGTGCACCAGGCCTCTAGGGTATATATAATTATGTTAGAAAATGATGAATTCCCACTCAGGTTAATGCACACCTATTGTCTATTTCAAATGGATTCCATTTAAACAATTCTTAAGTTCTTCAGAGGAGAAGGTACTTTCCCTCAGTAAGAGCAACTTGCAACAATGACGGCCATGAGGTTGCCATCTTTTGTTCCAGGCCCTCCTTTGACAATGTAGACCTACTTCTTCTTATATCCTCATGAGTTAAAGCTCCTCTTCCTGCTTCCTATGTGGGAATCCTAAGAAAGCCACAAAACACCTACGTTTTCATTATCGCTGGAAAAAATATTCATAAACATATATTCTCCAGAACCTTGGGAAACAGATTCCATTTTCTCCATGCTCATCAATTTCAAATTATGGAAAAGAAAAAAATAACCATAACTTAATCGAAAAAACTACACCCTAAAGTACACCCTGTATTACAAAATATCTAATATAGGTTCACCATTCAGAGAAACTCATTTTCTACCTGGATTAAACTTAAGAGGACTGGTCTTTGAGTCCAGGTTCAACACTAATCTGATGAAATGCTGTTACTCAGCTACACAACATACCTGGTGAATTTATCACTACCTTTCTCTCCACACCAACCCTGTTTCCACACAGACCTTTCTCTAACAGGAATGTGGTGCCCATTACTAAGCCAGACTGGCCTCCGGTTATTCATCAGGAATTTAAGAAAAGTCCAGAGGCGATGCATTCCTGACCTGAGCAAAATGAGAAGCTGCAATGGTTTTCCAATAACTGCGTATGCTCTGAAGACACTTGTTAATGGGAAAGGGAAGTCAAGGTGTCACGTGATATGCAATTTAGTGCCCAGAGCTTTAGATTTATGCACTTAGATCTACGAATAAAGCACTTACCTCCACCACCTCCATTAGAATGGGAGCAGGGGGTTTGACATTAAGAGTGTCCTCTGGGAGGTATCGGATGACTTCCCCTCCAAGACAAAGGATAATTACTTATTTATACCTAATCTGACTAAAAGCAAATACGCCATATTAGGGAAAATAAAGGAAATCTGAAAAAAAAAAAAAATTGCATAGCTGACAGTCCCGAGAGGCAGAGTTCTTTCATCAGATTACAAGGATGGCAGATTTGATAAGCTCATTGATCCCTCCTCTAATGTCTCCAAAGTCTTATTTAATCTTTTAGGATTTCTAACAGTCAAAGATGACCCGTTAAACGGCACCATGAAGATAGTATGATGTGAAGTCCTGAGCGAAGGGTACGTGATATGTTTAAGTTATTTCAATGCTCCATTTCAAAACATGTGTTATGCACTTGGACAAACAGAGCTCATCCTGAGGCGTAATAGCGCTCCCATGATCCTGGACAGAGGGAAACCCCGTTGCTAGTCAACTGGAGCCATTGCAACTGAAGGCCCCACAAATCCTATTCCGAACGCCACCCCCCCAACCCCCTGGATGCGGTACCTCCTGCAGACACACAAGGAAACCAGATGACACAGGAGGTGCCAGTGGTCCCCTGTCCCACTGCCAATGGGCACAGCTCAATCTGCTTTAACCCAGAGAGCAAGAAAGGACTCGCATTTCCTCTTCTCTCCTCGGGGGACATCCTGATTTCTCCTCCCGGGACCTAACACGGGCTGCACGTCAACTCAATTATGAATACAAACAGCAATAGGATTTCTGGGTCCTACAAAAATCATAGGAACACAAGTGTAAGTGAATAATATTTCTGCTTGTCCACTAATCCAAACATCAGGACCGGTCAGGTTATAGCCAGCTGCTGATTGCTGACAACTGAAGCCTGTTTTATTCATTTTTAAAAATATATATATTTTATTGATTTTTTTTTTTTACAGAGAGGAAGGGAGAGAGATAGAGTCAGAAACATCGATGAGAGAGGATCATCGATCAGCTGCCTCTTGTACAGCCCCTACTGGAGATGTGCCTGCAACCAAGGTACATGCCCTTGACTGGAATCGAACCTGGGACCTTTCAGTCCACAGGTTGATGTTCTATCCACTGAGCCAGACCGGTTTCGGCTTTTTTTTTTTTTTTTTTTTTTTTAATCCAGTTTCCCTACTTCTAACTCCTGGCTCATCACTGGATGTTTCTGAACAAAAGGCAAGTGTGCCCCCCCGTCTAGCGAGGATCAGCCCTCGTACACATACTGTGAATTATTAATCTCTACACTGTCCATCTGCACCGGGGGATGTGGAGGGGAATTAGCCTGGTGACAGGGACAGCGGGCCACACCCTGCGAAGCACCCAGCTGTCCCAGAGAAAGCATGCAATCAACCAAACTGCCCCTGGCAGAGACACCAGACGCATCCCAGTTCTCAGAACAAGCTCAGACTCGGGCGGGCCGGCAGGAAACTGAGACCGCGGGGAGATAAGAGATACAAGTGTCTGTCCACCCTGCCTGGGCCTCCGCCTGGCCGGGAGACGGTGTCACCGCTTACTAAGGGACTGACAGGTACTGCAACCAAGTACAGCAGCCTCATCCAAAACCAGACAGAGCCAGCTTGGTAAATGGCCATGACAACAGAGAGGCATCAAACGCAGTATATAGAAAGTTTTTAAAAAAAAAAATCCCAAAGAAGCTGAAACCGGTTTGGCTCAGTGGATAGAGCGTCGGCTTGAGGACTAAAGGGTCCTGGGTTCGATTCCGGTCAAGGGCATGTAGCGGGCACATCCCCAGTAGGGGGTGTGCAAGAGGCAGCTGATCGATGACTCTCTCATTGATGTTTCTAACTCGCTATCTCTCTCCCTTCCTCTCTGTACAAAATCAATAAAATATATATTTTTTAAAAATCCCAAAGAAAATGCTACCATCAGGACTCTTAATAGCTGACAAATGTGCTCAAGTGGCTGGCGCTGGGAGGGAAAGATAACCCAAGCAAGCATGCAAACATCCTGAGAAAGCAGTGTCTGGGAGGTCATGAATGATGCATGGATGTTGGCAAATCAAGGAGATTGGCTAGATGCAGCGTGAGGGCTACACCTGGCATCCTTTTGGCACCGACTGGGAGGACTTATGCACCTGTCACTTTCCATTGACAGAGAAGTAATCCTAGCCAGCCTGGCAGAACCCAGGCACAATCACCAGCCAGTGCAATCTGGGTCCTTAATGGTAATGACTGTCAAGGACGATGCTGGCTGAGCCAGGGCTGTGAGCAAAGCTTTCCTTCAAGATCATGGTCTCTCAACCTCGGCACTACTGATGACTCTTGTTTAAGGGGCTGCGTTGTACACGGTTAACAGCACCCCTGGCTCTTTGCCCACTGGATGCTGGGAGCATCCCCCCTCCCAGGTTTGACAAACAAAAATGTCTTGAGACGCTACCCAATGTCCTCTGGGCAGAACCATTGCCCCCGCTGAGATCTACTGGTTTATTTTTTATTTTTTATCCTCACCTGAGGATATTTCCTCATTTATTTTTAGAGAGAGTGGAGAGAGAGGGAAAGTCAGAGAGAAATATGGATGTGAGAGGAACACATAGATTGGATGCCTCCTGCATGCGCTCCAGTGCCTGGAGGAGCCTTGTCTGGAATCAAACCCAAGACCCTTCGGTTCGCAAGTCAATGATGCTCTATCCACTGAGCAAACCCGGCTAGGGCGAGCTCTACTGGTTCAGAGCAATCAAATAAGACAGTTAGTGTTCAGGCTTGAGGAGAGACTTCCATCAGACTTCCACCTGATGAAGCTCCATCAGAATCAGTTATAAAGGTGCTTGGGTGAGCACACAAGTGCATGTCAAGCTACTTTCTCTACCTTTCTGTAGGATTGTGTTTTGTTTTGTTGGTACTCCTCACCTGAGGATATTTTTCCATTGATTTTTGGAGAGTGTGTTAGACAGGGGGAGAGACAGAGAGAGAGAGAGAAACTTCGAGGTGAGAGAGACATATCAATTGGTTGCCTCTCACACATGCACAAGTACGTGCTCTTGACCGGGAATAGAACCATGGAACCTTCAGCCTGCAGGCCAATGCTCTATCCACTGAGCTAAAGAGGGTAGGGCTTCTTTCTCCACCTTTTGACCCTGAAAGGAGTATCACTAAGTGGAAAGGTTAAAAACCTCAGCAAAGTGCTGAGAGGATGTCTTGTAAACATCCCAAGATGATATATAATTATTCTCGGTATCCCAACAGCCTGAAAACGACTCAATTTCTTCTTTCTGTGCAAGAACATGCACAAATGTCCTTACAACTTCATTACACCTAGCCATGTTTGATTCCAGGTGATGCTAGGGATTTCTAGTTACTTTTTTGCACTTTTAGGTCCTGTCCTTCGCCTATTTTACCTCCTCAGTAAGAGGGAAAGAAAACTGGAACTTTACTGCCTTTTTCTTATTCTGGTTAACAACAACAACAACAACAAAAAAGTGGCCATAAAAGTTAAAATTACTAAGAAAGGTCATGTGAGTATATAAAGCAAAATAATAATAATAATGAATATATGTAATTTAAATTTCATCAGCAAAAAAGGACCTCAGTTGCTTACAAGTTTTATTTGCATGACTAATCCTTATTTAACAGCCAAACCATTCCTTTTTTTTTTTTTTTTTAATTTTTAGAAAACAGAGATGACTTAGTCAGTGCTGAATTACCGACATAATTTTGTCATTTCAGAATGAATCCTTGAGGGTTTATTGTGCTGCTGCCTGTCTTGCTCTCAATGAGGCTGACAGTAAGACAAACAAATAAGCAAGCATTAGCTGTGGAGAATGTGTGTGTGTGAGCAGAATATAAAAATACTCAAAAAAAAAAAAAGTCAAGAAGATCAGAAAAGAAGAAAAAGAGAAGGGGTTGGAGGAGGAGGAGGGGTAGAAGGGGGAAAGAAGAAGTAAAAGAAGAAATACCAGTTTGAGGAGTAAAACTGAGAAAAACAAGAACTTCCGCCCAAGTCACACACATGTTTTTGTAAGTTTGCCAAAGGTCCAGATGATATCATTGTGGGCTAATCCAGTGACCAAATTATTGGCTAGTCCGGTTTGCACAGGCTTCCTGCAGATGTGAGCTCTCCCTGGGAGGGAAACACACTGTGGACTCTGGAGAGATGTGCTAATCGCATACAAGTAAAACACAGGACATTCACATGATCTTCGGTTTTCTCAAACCAGATCAATTAAAAAAAAAAAATAGAAGCAACACCCCCCAAATTATATATTTTATTTCCATTTTCTTTTCTTTTTTTAATATATTTTATTGATTTTTTACAGAGAGGAAGGGAGAGGGATAGAGAGATAGAAACATCGATGAGAGAGAAACTTTGATCAGCTGCCTCCTGCACACCCCCACTGGGGATGTGCCCACAACCAAGGTACATGCCCTTGACTGGAATCGAACCTGGGACCCTTCAGTCCACAGGCCGACGCTCTATCCACTGAGCCAAACCGGTTTCGGCTTTATTTTCATATTCAACCTTCCACTTTCTATGAACTAGTTCCATCCCTCGCTGTTATTTTAACTAGAGAGAAACATAACCATTGTCAGTCAGACGCTCCAACCCAGTGTTGATGGAAGGAACTTTAGAGACCCGGGGGTCTGAGGGTGATGCCTGGGATGGAAACCAGCTCTCATATATGTTTTGTGTGGGTTTTTGTTTTTTAAAGATAATTTTTATCGATTTCAGAGAGAAAGGGAGAGGGGGAGAGAAATAGAAACATCAATGATGAGACAGAATCATGGTTTGGCTGCCTCCTGTACGTCCCCCACTGGGGATGGAGCCGCAAGGAATGTCATTAAACCTCTGCAATTTCTTGCAGTGCCCTGACCGGGAATCGAACCCTGACCTCAACCACTGAGTCACGCTGCTGGGGCTCTCTCAAGTGTGTTTTGATTGGAAGGAACAGTGTGGGAGGAAGGGAGAAGAAAAAAGAAGGGAAGGAAAGGAAGAAGGAGGAAGCAAGAGAGAACTGGATTGTTTTTTAGAAAAAAAACATAAACTGCTCAGTTCTGCCACAAGCCTCACCATTCCCTGATGCTTTCCACTGGCAGCTTCACACATTCTGTAATTCCCAACAAGGCCCAACTTTATTTTGTAGATAAAGAGCAAGAATCTAAGAACAGTCTATAACTTGCCTAAGTGAACAGATGTTTGTCAGCCAGGCAAACAGTAAGAGTCAGTGACCTGGTTCCTGGTTCCACATTCTCTTACTCTGACTACATCACACCCTTCAACAAGTTCAATCTAGAGCCCGAAGCACCGAGATGATGAAATAGGGGGAGTCGGCACATAAGATGATTAGGTCCATGAGCAACCGCTGAGCAACTGGCTGGGCCCCAAATTATATTTAAAGAAAAATAAACGAGGAAAAGGGTGAAGGATTAGCACGGAAAATTGTGAAAACATTTTGCATTTTTAAAAAAAATATATATTTTACTGATTTTTTACAGAGAGGAAGAGACAGGGATAGAAAGTTAGAAACATCGATGAGAGAGAATCATTGACCAGCTGCCTCCTGCACACCCCCAACTGGGGATGTGCCCCCAACAAAGGTACATGCCCTTGACTGGAATCGAACCTGGGACCTTTCAGTCCGCAGGCTGACGCTCTCTATCCACTGAGCCAAACTGGTTTCAGCACATTTTGTATTTTTATGTGGCTATTTCCTGGCTGACTATAAATGAAGAGCTGTTAGTAATGATTGCAGGTACAGTCATTTAGAAACCAGAGCAGTAACTTGAGATGAAAGACCAAGAATGCTGATTGGCTTTTCCTCTGCTCCTGAACCAGGAGAGACATTTTGGGGAAGTGACAGCGGATAGACAAAACCAAACCAACAAAACCAACGTGAAACAATCCAATGAACTTGAACTTGCATTTTATCTGATTGGATAATGGTAACGTACTTTTCAAGTGATGAGGCAGACACACTCAAAATCATGAAGTTCTCCATATAAAATAATGCCACCATACTCTGTTCAGAAACACACATTTGGACTTTAAGGAAGATCCTATAAAAGAGATAATTTATAGGTATGAAGTGAGGAACTTCTAACTATGCTTTGAGTCAAAATTAGTTTTGTTTTCTTTCTATGAATTGTTATATAAGCTACATAAACATAAAATGAAACACACACACACACACACACACACAAAACAAAACAAAACAAAACAAAAAAAACACATAAAAATGCTACTAAATAACAAAGCCCTGAAAATCCATGAAAAATCAGGTGCCACTTCTTGATTTATTGTTAAAACTATCACTAATTTTTTTTTAACACTTCTATTGATTTCAGAGAGCAAGAGAAAGGGAGAGATAGAAACATCAATGAGAGAGAATCACTGATGGGCTGCTTCCTGCTTGCCCCATGTTGGGGATGGAGCATGCAACCCACGCATGTGCCCTGACTGGGAATCTAACCGTGACCTTCTGGTTCATAGGTGGGTGTGCTCAACCACTGAGTCACACCAGCCGGGCTAAAGTGTTTTTGTTGTTATTGTGTGGGATTTAAAAAATATATATTTTTAATTGATTACAGAGAGGAAGAGAGAGAGAGAGATAGAAACATCAGTGATGAGAATCATTGATCGGCTGCCTCCTGCACGCCTCCTAATGGGGAATGAGGCCACACCCCTGCAGCCATATGTCCTTGATCAGAATCGAACCCAGGGCCCTTCAGTCCCCAGGCTGACACTCTATCCACTGAGCCAAATCAGCCAGGACTAAAGTTTGTTGTTGTTTTTTTAAGTTAACTTTTTTCTTTGCTTTATGTCTGCTCTTGATTACAAATGTCCTATTTTATATTGTTAGCACACTAAATTTCAAATTTATTTTAAAATGTATTAAATTTCATTTGAATGAAAACTCTTGAGTATTAAAAATAGTACAATAACATTAGTTTGAATTAAATGTCCTCTGATGCTTACATAAAAATTCAAAGTAAGATGAAGAAGAAGAAATATTAGGAGTCATTTATAATACAAATTTTTTTGCCAACCTCAAAAATTAAACAAAATCACTCACATTATCATTGTGCACTGCATTTTTCTTGCTTTAAAATAAAACGTAAGCCTGGCTGGTATAGCTCAATGGTTAAGCATCGACCTATGACCTTGGAGGTCACAATTCTGGTGGGGGCAAGTACCCGGGTCTGGGTTGAGAGCTTGGACGCTAGTCAGGGGGGGACATGCAAGAGGCAGCCGATCAGTGTTTTTCATCACTGATGTTTCTCTCTCTTTCCCTCTTCTTTATTGTCTGAAATTAATTGTAAAAAAAAAAAAAAAAAGTGCCGAAACCGGTTTGGCTCAGTGGATAGAGCGTCAGCCTGTAGACTGAAAGATCCCAGGCATGATTGTACCTTGGTTGCAGGCACATCCCCAGTAGGGGCTATGCAAGAGGCAGCTGATCGATGTTTCTCTCACCTCGATGTTTCTAACTCTCTATCCCTCTCTCTTCCTCTCTGTAAAAAATCAATAAAATATATATATATTTTTAAAGTTAGAAGTGATTATTTCTGTATCTAACCATTCTTGAAGCAGGAGGAGGGGGAATACCTTCATGAAGACCAATTCTTTGACCCTTACAGTGTGGCTACTGAGAATGCTGACAGTTTCTAAGGCTGCTGACGATGGGAATGATAATTAATAACTCTCACAACATTTACAGTCACTTGAAAATAAACTTTCTAATCTCCTTGAAAAATCCTCCCTTTGCTGCAAGTACCAAGTATAAACAGCAGCTCACATTTAATGAGTGCTTCCAAGCACTGGTTTTTACCCTTATTTTCTACCAGAGTGATCTGTAATTATTTCATTTGTTTATTGTCTTTCTCCACTACTAATCCAGGGGCTCCAACAGGGCAGGGACGTTGTCTAGTTATTTATCGCATTCCCCCAGCACCCAGTATGCCTAACACATAGTAGGCACTCAATTAATAAAAGGCCATGGCTGGTTTGGCTCAGTGGGTGTCAGCCCATGGCTTGAAGGGCCCCCAGGTCCAATTCCGGGCATGCAAACGTACCTCAGTGGCAGGTTCAATCTGCCCTGTGGGCTGGGTGCGGGAGGCAACCAACTGATGTGTCTTCCTCACATCCATGTTTCTCTCTCCATCTCTCCCCTTCCCTTTCACACTCTCTAACTGGTATGGCTCAGCCTGCAGACTGAGAGGTCCCAGGTTCGATTCCGGTCAACGGCATGTACCTTGGTTGCAGGCACACCCCCAGTAGGAGGTGTGCAGTAGGCAGCTGATCGATGTTTCTCAAAGTGTACAAAGTGTACAATTAGGAGCTTACTGGATTAAAGAGCAAAGTGTGGGAACCGCGCAAACGTGACCTAGAGCCGTGCAAGAGTTGCTGCTGGCACTGGAGAGCTAGGTGCCTGAGTCAAGATCAGAGAGTTGGACAGGTGACCAAGGGGATCAAGGGAAACACCACAGGTTAATAGTAAAAGCAAACTTTCTCCTGTCCTCAAAAATCACAGCAACACCCATCTTCTTCCTCCGAGTCCTGGCTGGAGTGGGACCCATTGGGGTGTGGGGCAAGGCACCTGGCCAGCTCCCGCCCACCAGGCCCTGGTCCCCAAAGAGTGAGGTGCAGGATTCGGGGGCAACTCACCCCGGAGACTCCGCTGTAATTGCCCCAGAGCCTCCTCCAGGGTAGAGCTCTCCTGGGGCTCCTCCATGCGCAGACTCGGGGTCCAGAGATGGGAGTGAGTGAGGTGGGACAATGTCCAGTAATCTCCCCTCTTAGCACAGGAAGCCTGGGCGCCCCGACAGGACCCGCCTGCTTCCTGCCTCGGCTGTCAACGGGGAGCCTGGAACCCCACTCAGAGGGTCTCTCAGCCTTCCCACCCACCGGGCCTCCTGGGGGATGACGGGACTCGTGGTTCACAGGCTGCGGCCTTGCAGTCTCGACTTTCCCGAGAGCAACGTCCTACGACACTACAATTCCCAGAGGTCACCGCGGCGGCTCGAACCGAGGCTGCAACGGTTGGGTTGCCAGATCCGGTTGCCAAGGGGACTGTTCGGAGGCTCCGCCCTTTTCCTGGTCTTAGTCCTGCCTGCGTCCCGTCCCGCTGTTGGACCACCCTACTGACAGCAAGGGCTCCCAGCAAGGCCTGGGCCCTTCTGCCTGTGTCAGGAAGCGTCCGACCCTGCAAGCTTCTCAAAGACGCCAATAATAACAAGCTCGACCCTCCTCACGACGTTTGTCAAAAAACGGGCCAAGTACATTCTCAAGCGAAAGCAGCTCTTATCCTTCCAAAGAGCCTCGAATGTGTGGGAAAGGCGGCTCTCACTACAAATCCGAGCATGCCCGGCCGCCCGACGTCCCCTTGCCACAGCTGGCGCGCTGCCCGCTGGGAAGTGTAGTCCGCGCGAGTGGCGGCGGCGGCGGCGGCGCCCGCCCAGGCCGGGGTCCTCCTCATTGTTCCCGCGGGCCTGGGAGGCGCGCTTGCGCAGTAGGACCTGGGACCAGCCTGCGGGAGACCCTCTCGGCACAAACCCCTTTCATTGTCTGCGCCTGGCGCCTGCGCAGTGAGCGCTCGCCGGGTCGGAGCCTGGAGCGGGCATAGGGCCGGGCTCCTCGCCCTCCGCCAGGCGCATGCGCACTGGCCGCCGCGCCTGCCGTTACCGCTATGTGCGGGGCGTGTGTGGAATAACGTTATCGCCCGGCGGCGGCGGAGCCCACAGGCCGGGAGGCCGGGAGCTCGATCGCAGCCACAGCGAGCGACCACGAAGACGACGACGACGACCACCACCACCACCACTACCACAGGGTGCGGGGAGCACGGCGTGCGGAGCCTCCCGGACCGGCGCCTCTCCCCGCGGTGAGGGGTGAGTGATGCGCGCCCTCGCCGGGCATGGCCGCCGCCGCCGGGGCTCTCCGCATCCTCCTCCTTTCTCCCCGGCTTTGCAGCCCGGGCCCCGGCCCCGGCCCCAGCCCGCGGCGGGGAAGGCGGGGGGCTCGGGGGCCGCTTCCCGGATGCTCCGCGCGGCGCCGCCCCGCCCCCCATGCACCTCCGATCGGGGGGGGGGGGGGCGGTTGGCCGGGCGCCCCTGCACCCCAGCCCAGCCCCCCGTCATCCCCCGGGCGATCCGGGGCCCGGAGCCGCCGCGGGATGGAGTCCTGTCATCGCGCTCTCCGGCTCGGCTTTGTGCATCCTCCCCCTCCGCCCAGGCCGAGCGCGGGGCGCGGGCGGGGCCGGGCGGGAAGGGGCTCCCCGGGTCAGAGCCGCCTGCAGAGCAGAGACCCCCCCTCTTTGTGGTCGGTTCCGGGCTGTGGGGTGACGGGTGGGGGGAGGGCATGGGAGACGGGGTGTCATGCACCCCCGCCGCCGGGCGAATGCACCCCGAGCTCGGCCTCGGCCCCCCTCCGCGGTGCACCCGGGGGTGGGGGACACGGGTGGCGGGACCCGGATGAGCACCCAGGGGCCTCCTGGGGGCCTCATTGTCCAGAGGACTCCGATGCGGGGGTTTCGGGATGGTGCCCTGACCTGATTCCCCCGGGGAAGACCGATCGGAGCTGCTGACCTAACCCCTTGGGCGGGAAGATGTGGGGTTTGGGTCCCCGAGTCCTCCCTTGAATCTCGGTTTTTTTTATTATTATTATTATTTTTTTCTTGGGAGTTTTCTTTCTGAAACGGAGGAAGGCAAGGTCCTGGAAGAAGGCGGGCCGGAGCCCGTGCAAGCTCCGCCGAGGCGATGGGTGGAAAAGGACTTTCTAATGGGAAGGACCGGGCTCGGGGCAGGGCCGGCGGCGGCCCATTGTGTAGCTGGGAAATGCAGGATTGTTTTTTTTTCAGTGGGTTGGGTAATGCATGCTATGTTGCTAAGCGAATAGATGAACATCTTGCCTATTTATTTTTTTATTTTTTTTAAAGCAATCAAAGCAAATAAAAAAAAAAAACAGACCTGGTGCATTTCGATGTCTGCATTTGTTTATTTTAATTTTTATCCTTTTGATGTTGAACATTCACTCCCCTTTGAGCGGAATGGGGTGCAGCAGATTGCAAAGGTCTCTTTTTTTTCAAAGGGCCTGATCCTTGAGAGCTTGCAATGCTTCTGAGCTTGTCCTGGAGCTAAGACAAGCCAAAGAGAATGAGGCAGGATGGGGAGGAGCAGGTGGGGGGGATAGTGTGAGGGGTTACAGTGTGGGTACAGTATCTAGATCTTTCCTGATGATGAAATCCTTTCTGGGAAGGCTTCCAAGATTTAGGAATTCGGCCCAGGAAATACTACATTGCAAGTCACAAACCCTCTTGCATATTTTTCTGCCCTCCTGTGTGCGGTTTCTAAGTCACACCAGGGCTGTTTTTCCTGCTTCCTAACTTGGCTAGCTGTTGCACAATTTTGCTGTTTTAAAACCCAAGAATCTTAAGTGCACTTGACTGGCAGAGGAAGACACCAGAATTTGAAAAGTTGACTGGCTTGTCTGTCAAACCCCAACTTCCAATGAAAGGCAATTAACATCCCCCATGGGGAGGTGTATGGAAAGCTGCTCTCCAGCCTCTGAGTGGCCTGTGACAGTCAAGTTCATGGTCACCCCAGTTGTATTAGTCTGATCCTTTGTCACGTGAAAGTAATTCCACTGGAATAGAACTTTAGTTTTAGAAATTAACTTACTGATGTGGGGAAAGATACCATAACATGGATTTTGCATAAAAACAGAAGCTTGGGGAAATTTTTCCCTGCTACTTACCAAGTAATCATATTTTAATATTTTCTGATATTAGTAGTATTTTGTAGTATGATCAACTCTATAAATTTGCCATATAACGAGAACCTGTGAAGTCCATTTTTCATCAGTTCATGAGTTATATTATTTTAAGCAAAAATTTACCTTTTGAGGAAAAGATTTGTGTTGAACTTTTTATACCAAAATTAAATGTATGCTTTTTATTGAGTTGATTTTAAGATCAAGTGCTTTTTTGTTGTCCTTTTCATTTTTATTCTTAAATTCTACTTTGCACTTAATAGACTTAAAAATAATTCAATATTTCTCTTACATTTCAACTTAAAAATAGACTGTAACTAAATTAGGCGTGTGGAATTTTATTAAATCACACTTGAAATGTATTCTACTGGTACATTTCATGGTATTCTAAAATTACCCTGTATGGAAATAAATAACCATCTGCATGTTTATCTGAGCATTAGAATAGTGAAAACTGCACTAGAAAATTAGTGTACATTATGCCTATCCATGCAAACATCAGGGTGCTATAAAAATTCTGTGCTTGGTGATTTGGTTTATTTGTTCCAAGTATCAGTTTCTTCTTTCTTCTTGACACTGAAAAACTACTTGTTTTATTGTTGCATCTGATAGTAATCAGATATGACTCATCTAGTCCTGAATGCTGTGTATGTTTAAAGTTGTCAACATGTTTTTTACTCAACAAAAGCTATTCCTGAAAAATAATTTTTGCTATTTCAGTTAATGAGTAATGTTTTTGTCTTCTCTATAGCGAACATGAGAGGTATTAAACTATCCTAATAAATACCTTACACACAGCATGATACTAAATTGTCAACTTAAATACCCGTTCGGTTCAAATTATACTGTAAGTGTAACAAAAGAGTAATTGCATACCATCTGAAAATCCTCCCTGGAGGAATAGTGTTGACTGATCATTACATGTTGATGGGCTTCAGTAAGAAATGGGTTTCCTCTTACAGGGAGAAATCTGAGATCATCTTTATTTCATAACCTTTTATTAATGACCAGTCTAATAATCAATTACACTTGGTGGAATGGGTTTTAATGTACTTACTCATATATTTCTTGAGTTGGCCAATGTGAGCAATACAAGACAATAAGGAATCTTCTGTCTTGGGGTAAGGTTGATAAAACTGGATATAGAGTCCAGTTAGTTGAAATGATTGTCCAAGAGCATATTATGAAATTGTTTGGCCAAAGTGAACTGATACAGCCAATATGTACTGAAGGTAAAGCCCACTTTTGTGTCAAACAAAAATAGAAAGGAAACCACCAAAGTGAGGTTAAAGAAAGCCTTACAAAAAGTACTAACATGCAAATAGGGATTGTACTAATATGTAAGTGAAAAAGAATCCCAAGCATGCATTAGGTTTGAAAAATGAGACATAGCAGAGAAGTCAGTTAAGTATAACAATCATTAATAAGTAAGACAGAAAATATTACTCTTTGGAACATGATATTTATTACATAAATGAATAATCTATTATGTATTAAGCACCTACTACATTGAGTGGCCAGATTATTATGATCTCTGAACGCATAATAATCTGGCCACTCAGTGTATATCCTATATAATAAAAGGCTAATATGCAAATTGTCCCCTCAACCAGGAGTTCAACCAGCAGGCAGGCTGGCCAACCACCCATGTCCCCTCCCCTTGACCAAGCTGGCCAGACCCTACCCATGCACGAATTCATGCACCAGGCTTCTAATATGTGTGTGTGTGTGTGTGTGTGTGTGTGTGTGTGTGTATGTGTGTGTGTGTGTGTGTGTAATAAGTGGCCAGATTATTATGCATTCAGTGATCATATTAATCTGTCCATTCAGTGTAAGTGCTAGGCAGAGTGTGTGTGTGTAATTCATGCAACAGTACTATATATAAGGTATTATTTTCCAGTTGAGAATATTTGAGACCCAGAGTTAGTGAATAATTTTGTTTTGTGTCACACATTACTAAATGGTACAACCCATAACTGAGCCTATGTCTTTTGGACTAAAGCAAAAATTCTGCCGAAGCGGTTTGGCTCAGTGGTAGAGCGTCGGTCTGCGGACTGGGGGGTCCCAGGTTCGATTCCGGTCAAGGGCATGTACATTGGTTGTGGGCACATCCCTGGTAGGGGGTGTGCAGGAGGCAGCTGGCCGATGTTTCTCTCTCATCGACGTTTCTAGCTCTCTATCTCTCTCCCTTCCTCTGTGTTAAAAATCAATAAAATATATTAAAAAAAAAAAATTCTGACCATTCACTTTTTTTAGTGGGTTCAGAAGGCAACATTGATTCCTTTCTGATTCACAGAATTTTAGGCTTAGAGGAGATTTTAGAAATAATACCATGCCGACTACTAAATCCCTGTAGATGTTATTGAACCCAGCTTCTCCACAAACCACTTCCATGAGAAAGTAGCTTTTGAACAGTATGGAAAGATCTTACTGAAGTTGAGTGAGTATCTGCTCACTCTTCCCACTTATGTAACTTCTTCCCACTTTGCAGTTCTGTCTTCATGAGTGAGATGCGGTAAAGCTTTTCCTCACTAGCCTGGGTCCTTGCTAGCTAGGTCTTCTCTTTTCTAAGTTAAATATGACAACCCCTGCAACTTCATGTGATGTGGCTTCCTTTGCCGTTTCATCTGTCGACTGCAGTCAGTTTTGTCAGAGCTATTCTTTCTCTGATCTGGTTCCCTATTTAATTCTGCAGTTATGGTCTGAATATAGTGCAGTGAAATTATGTCTTTCCTCAGCTTAAGCAGTGCACTTGTGTTTGCCGTCTCAAATTGTGTTAACTCTTGACTAGCAGGAAAGTGAGAGAAAAAATGTTACGTGGCTTTTCCAGTCATAGTTGTGCGAGTAGGGATTTTTTTATTTCTTCTTACGATTCTGATTTCTCCTTTTCTGATGCTATAAGGACCCTTCTTTATGAAATGATAGTGCTGGGTGGTAAGTTTCTTGGGACATTTATCTTGGATTTCTTGGTTTTGTCTTAGGATTCTTAAATAAACAATAAAAAGTTGGCAGCTGGGATATTGTTTCTCTTTGTGTTTTGAGAAATTTGTCTGGAAACCACTAATGTTATCAACATAAGCCAGCATCTTTTTTTATGTTAAGATTTCTCCCAGTCTGTATATACAAGTTCACGGTGATTTTTGAAGCAGTGTTATTTACCTTTAACTGTTGTAAAAATCATCTCTTTGAATGTAGCCAGCGTTAAAACTTGTTGAGGTCTTCTTGAATCACGATTCCGTTATCCAAGGGATTAGCTTCCTTCCTGGCTTTTTGACATTTGCAGAATGAACAAGCCAGCTCTCTTATGTCTTTATCCTGGCCGTGCACTGGATATAAATAGAAGAAGTGTTGCATGAATGAAATATGCTGGAGGTAAGCGGTGACACAAGATACTGGAAACGGTTGAGATGTTTTTATTTGTTTGTTGTTTTTAATTAAGGAGGAAATCATGCTGCCCTCTTCCTGTATTTGTCCTTTCAGTAATTTTTAAAAATACATATTTTATTGATTTTTTTAACAGAGAGGAAGGGAGAGGGATAGTGAGTTAGAAACATCACTGAGAGAGAAACATCAATCAGCTGCCTCCTGCACACCCCCCACTGGGGATGTACCCATACCCAAGGTACATGCTCTTGACTGGAATCGAACCTGGGACCCTTCATTCCACAGGCCAACGCTCTATCCACTGAGCCACACTGGTTAGGGCTCCTTTCGGTAATTTTTTTTTCCAATTCAATTTTATCAATTTAATCTTAATTCACCCCTCTCTTTTACATAAAGAATAGCCTCTTTATACAGTATTCTGCGCCTGGACAGATATACTTTAGAGAGTGGTCAGGGGACATCCCACTCTGAGAAGGTGACATTTAGCAGAGACTTATCCTTATATAATAAAAGTGTAATAGGCTAAGTGTCTGACCCATTGGTCGACCATTTGGGCGACCGCTTGACCAGTTGCTATGTTGTGGACTGGCCACCAGGGGCAGATGCTCCGACTGGTAGGTTAGCTTGCTGCTGGGGTCTGGCCCATTGGGATTGGGCAGGAGGGCCAGACAAGCCCTGGAGGCCTCCTGTGGTCCCTCCCCAGCTGGCCAGCCCCCATTGGCCCCCATCAGGACTGGGCAAGACAACCTGATTGCCAGCAAGGCCAAGGGACCCAACTTGTGCCCGAATTCGTGCACTGGGTCTCTAGTAGAAGATAAAAAAGCAGCCATGAAGGTATCTGGTTAGTGGTCCTGAGACAGGAATGGGATGAGTGGATTCTAAAAACAAAGAGTTCACTGGCTGGAAAGGTATGAGGAGATGAGATTGGAGAGAGATTGTTGATTTTATTTAAACTGGGTTATATTTTTAGAGTATGGCTCCGGCTGTTTTGTGGCTGTTAGACTGGAGGGTGGGGAGAGAGGGACAAGGGGGATGAGCTAAGACACATTTGGGGTGATCTAGTCTAAGAGATGTTAGTGGTTCACACTGAGTGGTAGTGTGGATATAGTGAAACTTATCAGATTCTGATTTTAAAAGACCAAGTGCTTGGGACAAATTAAGTTCGAAATGTCTATTTAAACATCCAAGTGGAGATATCAAATAGGCAGTCGAATATATTAGTCCGGAATTCAGAAGTTCATTTCAGACTGAAGGTATTGAAATTTTAAGCATCATCAGTAGACAGTATTTATTTTTTGTTTTATTTTGTTTAATCCTCACTTGAGGATATTTTTCTTTTTCTTTTAAAAAGTTTATTTTTATTGATTTCAGAGAGGGAGAGAAACATCAATGATGAGAGAATCATTGACTGGCTGCCTCCTACACACCCCCTAATGGGGATGGGGCTGCAACCTGGGCATGTTGCCTTGATTTGAAACAAACCCGGAACCTTTTAGTTCATAGGCCAATGCTCTGTCCACTGAGCCAAATCAGCCAGGGTCAAGGATATTTTTTCAGTTGACTTGTAGAGAAAGTGAAAGGGAAGGAAAGAGGGAGAGAGAGAGAGAAACATCAATGTGAGAGAGAGAAACATCAATGTGAGAGAAACATACCAATTGTTTGCCTCCCCATGTCCCGACAAGGGTTGGGGATTGCAATTGAGGTACTTTCCAACTTAACCAGGATCAAACCTGGGACCTTTCAGCCCGTGGCTTGATGCTCTATCCACTGAGCAACACCGGCTAGGGCAGTAGACCCTATTTAAAAACGCAGGACTGGAGAACATCCCTTAGGCTGAGAGTTCATTAATTAGGTTGATAAGAGGCCTGAGAATTGAGAGCTGATACTGACAAGAGAGGACCTATCAAGAAGAATTGTAATGAAGTGGCCAATGACCTAGCCAGTTTGGCTCAGTGGATAGAGTGTCGGGCTGCGGACTGAGGGGTCCCAGGTTCGATTCAGGTCAAGGGTACATGCTGGCCTTTCAGGCTTGATACCCAGTGGGGGGCGTGCAGGAAGCAGCCAGTCAGTGATTCTTTCTCAAAGTTGATGTTTCTCTCTCTCTCTCCCTCTTCCTCCCTGAAATCAATAAAAATATATTAAAAAAAAAAAAAAAAGAAGTGGCCAGTGAGGTAATGAGTGTTGTGTCCCAAAAGCCAAGTAAAGTATTTTTACTTACAAGGAATGATGATCAGTCACCTATAACACATGTAGTCACCTAAATACTTCTCACGAAAGCAGGCAATATCCTCTTTCCTTCTACACTGTCTCTGAGAAAATGATTTATTCCAGTTTATCAATGGGGACATTCACACTATCTCCTCCAGAAGCTACTACATCTTAAGCTCTGAACAGAGTTTTCATCACGAATCGGCCTCTGCTGCTTGATCAGTGTAGGGAGTTGGCCACTGTCACTAAGAGAGAGCAGGAAAGGCCGAGCTATTCAAGAAGATTTGCTGTCAGAATTGCCCGAGAATCCCGAATTGTGTGACCTTGAACATGTCGCTTTAATTTCAGAACCTCAGTGTCTTCATCTAGAAATAAAGTTTGTGGTAGTCCAACTGTTTTGAATAAATGAGTTAGATTTGTAAGAGACAAATGAAAGATATAATTCCAGGTAGGTTCTCCTTCCCCATTTGCCCCGTGGTACCACTTGAGACTGTTAGGTTGGAAGGAATGCAGTGGTTGGTGATGAAGTATTTTTTTTATTCTGAGTCTGTGCAATAGTTTCTTACTTCTGTGTCCCATCCCAGTAGGCAGTTTTTGCACATCTATACTAATAAAAGGGTAATATGCTAATTAGATCAGACATCTTCCGGATGTCCTTCCAGATAAAGCCACGGTGGTGAGGGCACAGGTGGTTAGGAGGCGATCAGGCAGGCAGGGGAGCAATTAGGGGGCAATCAGGCTGGCAGGGGAGCAATTAGGGGCATCAGGCTAGGAGGCAGGGGCAATAAGGCAGGCAGGTCAGTGGTTCGGAGCCAGTAGTCCTGGATGGCAAGAGGATGTCCAAATGCCAGGCTGAGGGACCCTCCCCTCCCCCCCCCATTCTTGAATTTTGTGCACTGGGCCGCTAGTCACCTCATACTATTCTTGGGATGGAGAAAAGGACATGATGCTGGAGGGAGGCTTTGAGATAATAACTTGCTTGAACTCATCCTTTAATTCTAGGCAGAATGTCCAGAATGTCTAAATAACGAGAATGAAGTCAGGCCAGCTTACTTTTTCTAAAGCCAGCATGGCGAATTTCCCTTTTTTAACTGTTGTTTTTTGTTTCGTTCTTTGGGGTTTTTTGAAGGTGTTTTACTAGATAAAGGTTTGTCACGTGCTACATGGAATAGAAAAAGTACAGATTCTAAGCTCAGGGTGAGGTTAGCGGTCTTGGCCTCCAGGCAGCCAGCTGGAAACTGATTTGTGGAAGCAGACAGGGGAAATGAGTATAGTTGATGATGTAAGGGAATAAGATTTTATTCGGATTTTTGTTTAAGCTGAAGAGCTATTGAATGAAACATACACTGTTTCTCTAATCTACTAATTTGCTATTTCCTTTTGTAGGAAATCCAGGAGTAAAATATTTGTTGTCAGTTTTATTCACTAACTTCCCACTTCTACAATACTCTGCCCTTCACCTATGTGGGCATTCTGTCTGGGCTGTTTAACAAAAATAAGGGCCTTTCAAAAAATAATAAATAGCCCTAGCCGGTTTGGCTCAGTGGATAGTGCGTCGACCTGCAAACTGAAGGGTCCCAGGTTCGATTCCAGTCAAGGTCACATGCCTGGATTGTGGGCTCAATCCCCAGTGGGGGACTTGCAGGAGGCAGCCGATCCATGATTCTCTCTCATCATGGATATTTCTATCTTACTCTTCCTTCCTCTCTGAAATCAATAAAAAGATATTTTTAAAAATCGCTGCCTATACCTAAATCTGTTTTAATAAAATACACTTATCATTTTATTTAATAAATACTGTCATTGCAAACCTGCTGCAGGAAAACCAGACCGTGTAGTCATTGTCTGTCACTGATGACTTTGAGTCTGGTCCCGACCTTCGGATAAACACATGCAGACAAGACACAGACACAGATACTTTGTCAACAATGATGTGAAAAAAAGGGGAGCTTTGCACAAGGAGCAGAGCTTCATAGTTGGCTGTTACTTCCTCACTGTATGATATTGAACACATCTTTCTTAAAACGTATTTTTATAGATTTCAGAGAGGGAGAGAGAGAGATAGGAACATCAATGATGAGAGCAAATCATAGATAGGCTGCCTCCTGCATGCCCCCTAAGGGGATTGAGCCCACACCTGGGCATGTGCCCCTGACTGGGATTCAAACTATGACCTTCTGGTTCATAGATCGATGTTCAACCACTGAGTCACACAGGCTAAGCTGATATTGAACCAATCTTTAATCTCAGTGTCTCGTGTTTCTCATTTGTACAAATAAAAGGCATAAACAATATCATTTCTGAGGTTACTGCCCAGTTTATCTATACTAATAAAAGAGGAAGATGCAGATTGACCATACCTTCATGATGTCCACCAGCCAATCAGCAGTGGGTATGCAAATTAACCCAACAAATATGGCTGGTGAATTTGCATACGCAGGCGCCGAGCAGCAGGGGGCAGGGCCAGAGTGGAAAGAGAGGTTCTGGGGCTGAAGCCAGGGAAAGGAAGGCCCATTCTTGCACATATCTTCATGCATTGGGCTTTTAGTAAAGTAATGAGCATATGAAAGTTTATTCTTTAGTTTTCTCTTTATGGCCCATTGTGTCACAAAGAAGAGAGAGTCAAAGGAGCTGGAGGATGTGTATGGTGTGTAGAGATGGACTAAAAAAGGAAGGAGAGTCTGGACAGAGCAGAAAGAGAGGCAGCACTAAAGAAAAAGTCTTTGGAAGGTAAACCTTTTTAGGTATATCCTGTTCATTTAGGCTCAGAGCATTATCTCCTGGTAATAATTGTTACCTGTGTTTCCCCGAAAATAAGACATCCTCCGAAAATAAGACCTAGTGCATGGAAAGATAAGACATCCCCTGAAAATAAGACCTAGCGCAACTTTGGGACTAAAAATTGATATAAGACACTGTCTTATTTTCGGGGAAACAGGGTAGAAGTATCAATAATCTCTTTTAGCTGCCTTTTTGTTCTTGTTAATCCACACCTGGGGATATTTTTTCCATTGATTCCTAGAGAGAGTGGAAGGGAGGGGGGAGATACAGAGAGAGAGTATCATCCATGTGAGAGAGAAACATCAATTGTTTGCCTTCTACGCACACCCCAACCCAGGCCAGTGATCTAGTCTGCAACCTAGGTATGTGCCCTTGACAAGAATCAAACCTGGAACCCTGCAGTCCACAGTCTGATGCTCTATCCACTGAGCCAAACCATTTAGGGCTATTTTAGTGACTTTTTTATCCTCAAACTTGCAAAAGCTGTTCCCCAAATGAAATAAATGTTAATAGGGAATTGTTCTGTAGTTAGACCCAGAGATTCCCTTTAAAAGAATTGCCTTTCCAGAAATATTCCCTCTACAAAATATTCCCGACAAGCAGTTGCAGACCTAATGGAGCCCTGGTAATGATGAACTTAATCACTCTAAGCATCTATAGTCTCATGAATAATATATGAAAAAATAGACTTAAGATAGAGTAACAGTTGAAATGATTATTGAATTATTGCAGCCAAAAGATAGCCTTGATTGCTTATATAATTTACTAGTTTGTATGAATGCTATATACCTTTATAAATGAAAGTATAAAGCTCTTTATACTCTTTGATCAAGTCAAATTATTTCCAACCCATTTTTTGTGTGTATTAGCCTATTGCATGTGTTTATGTATTTATATTCTATGCTAGAGGCCCAGTACATTAAAATTCATGCACTGGAGGGGGCATTCCTCAGCCCGGCCTGCCCCCTCTCATACCTCTGCTGCTGCCACTGCCAGCAGCGCAAACCTCAGCCAACTCTGGTTGCCTGAGCCTCAAACCGGCCTTGGGTGTCTGGGCAGCCAACATATGAGGCTTGCCTGCGCCCTTGGCCGGCCCTGGGGGGTTGGGGTGCGAGGGTCCTGGGGGACTCTGGAGGCAGGCACATAGGATGGTCCTGGCCTTGCCATGCGCCTGTCGCCCCAGTGTGGCTGAGGGGACTGGGTGCCGCCATCCTGTGGCTGTGGGCTCTGGCATCTTTGAGGGCGTGATGGTCAATTAGCATATTCCCTTCTTATTGGCTGTGGGTGCTGCCATCTTTGAGGGTGGGGCATCCAATTAGCATATTCCCTCCTTATTGGTTATGGGCACCACCATCTCTGCATGTGAGTGTCAATTAGCATATTCCTTCTTTTTTAAATGTGATGCATGAATCATTTCACTAACGCCATACTTAATGTTAATCTTGTTTGTAAAGCTGAGCTAGATTAGCTCATTAAATATATGAATATTTAAATTTAAATTAAACTAAAACGTCTCCTAAGATACCTTTGCCACATTTCAAATGCTCAGTAGTTTATATGTGGCTAGTGGCTCATTTATTAGACTGTAAATATAAAACCTCTCCATCATCCTAGTTTTATTGCTCACAATTTCGGCTAATAATTAACAACGCATTATTAGGCAGTAAACAGGTGCATTTCTGATGTAGTTATAAAATCTGTCCCTGCCATTTCATGTGTCGTGCTGATCCTGTTGTTGAAATGGTTGATGTCAGAAGGTAGATGCTGGCTCTCAGGGTCTTCCAGACCCTTCACTCCACTGCTTTCCTCCCTCTGTCCGCTCCTCCTGTGCATTCTGCTGGCACTTGGCTGAGACAGCTTTGTGCACCTCTGTCTGCTCTTGGTGATCTCTGACCTGCAAAGATTTGTGGGATGCATATTTGTTCACTGAGCCTAGAGCCTTGACAGTTCTTTCAGATTCAAGGTTACTGATCCACGCTGTACCCCATTTTATAAATTAGTCTCATCCCTCTAGTTGGGCAGCTGATTTTGGGTCTCAAAATAAATTGATTGAATCTTACTTGTCTGTGACTCCTAAGGGAGAGATTGTTCAAGCAGAAGAGTACGAGGTAGGTTGAAAATGGACCGAGTCGTCCATGAACTGTCAGTGTTTATTGCTCACAAAGATAGTGTTATTAGATAAAAAATATATACTGCTTTTTAGTCAAATTCTTTTTTTAAATGTTTTCATTCATTTCAGACAGAGGAAGGTAGAGGGAGAGAGAGAGAAACATCAATGATGAGAATCATCAATAGGCTGCCTCCTGCACTGCACGCCCCACACTGGGCATTGAGCCCACAACCTGGGCATGTGCCCTGATTGGAATTGAACCATGACCTCCAGGTTCTTAGGTTGACACTCAACCATTGAGCCAGGCCTGTTGGGCAATTTTCAAATTCTTTAGCCCAATCTGAGTCTGTAGGAATTGGGTTCACTAGCTTCATTTGTAAGTAGACTTGAAAAAATGCAGAGGGGACAGTGGTTGTGGAAAAGCCTAGAACTTGGTCTCTGAAAGCCCAGGTGTGAGTCCAGATGCTGCTATTGGTTACTGCTGGTTTTGTGACCTTGGGGAGTCATTGAACTTCAAGGGAAAAATGTTTCTCCATGCTTCCTGGAGTAAAATAAAGGAATGAAGTGTAAGCACCTCACATGGTTACTGGCACAAAGGAAGTCTTGATAAATGTTTGAATCATAGTCTTAATCGACTTGCTGATGTCAAGCAACAAAATGAATTTTTAACCCCGTTGTACAGTTCTGCAAACGAGAGCCAGTCAGACTGTACATATTTCATAAATTGGCAGAGAAAACTTGGCAAGCACTTTGAATGTCTCGATAATTTATGGAAAAGTGTAACTGGTTTCTCATGCAATTTTTAAGCACTTTATAAAATGATTTTTTAAAGAAGTGATCTTTTAGTAAATCATTGACTTTTCCCATCAGATCTTTTTGAAAATACTTAAACTTAGGTATAGCCTATATGACTATTGATATTTGTCACGCCATCTGCACTTATTTTTTATTTAAAAAATTTACAGTCAAATATTACTTCAGGCAAACCTTATAAACTACCTTTTTTCTCAAAGGTCTTTCCTTTGACTCTTTTTTTTTTTTTAATTCAATACATACATATATTTACATGTGACAGAAGATAAAGGCAAAATGTGTGCCCTCATTCCAAAATAATCATGAGTATATGGAAGCAGAAATTTTCCCAGTACCGAGTTTGTTCACACAAGCATAGAACAAGTATCTTGGTAGGTATCCAAAAATAGCACAGCTGTGGGCTCATTTCTTTGGATTAGTTGTACAGTTTCTAGTGGGGTGGGGTTTTAAAAGAAATATTTTCCCCCAGGAATCTATTTCATTCTCTGTCCCAGGTCAGGCTAATGACCCAGCAGAGCTGCCTTTGTCAGTGTGGCTGCGTGTATGTCCCTTCCTCAGAAAGGCTTCCCTGGGCCGGCCAGCCACCCTGCACCTGTCCCCTCATGCGTTCTCTTTTCTCGTCTTCTCTCTCTATCTCTTAAAAAAAAATAATATATACATATATATATATATATATATATATATATATATATATATTTTTTTTTTTTTTTATTGATTTTTTACAGAGAGTAAGAGAGTGGGATAGAGAGTTAGAAACATCGATGAGAGAGAATCATTGACCAGCTGCCTCTTGCACACTCCCCACTGGGGATGTACATGCCCTTGACCGGAATCGAACCTGGGACCTTTCAGTCCGTAGGCCGATGCTCTGTCCACTGAGCCACACCGGTTTTGGCTCTCATGTTCTCTTTCCATCGTCATTGGGATTGTTTTATTTATTTTCTTAGCTTTTGCCTATTACTGATTCTATGCGGTGAAGGACTTTTTCTGTCTTGATAATCACTTTCTCCCTGTTATCTATAGTGCTGAGTAATTAAATACTTGTGAATAAAGAAAGAAAATGATGATTTCTCTTTATAGTACTCTATATAATGGACTCTACTTCAATTGATTTTTTATGTCTATTTTCTAGAACTTATGTAATTTTTCTGGTTAAAAAGTTGTGTGTGTGTGTGTGTGTGTGTTTGTGTGTGTGTGTGTGTGTGTGTGAGAGAGAGAAGTTACTAGAACATTATCTGGCACATAGTAAGTGCTACCTAATGTAAATTAAAAGGTTATTTAAAATTAGAGGCCCAGTACATTCGTGCACCCGTGGGGTCCCTCAGCCTGGACTGTGGGGATTGGGCTGAAACTGGCCCGGTGCACAGATACGTCCAGGGCATGTTCAGCCTGTCTCACCCCATCTGGGCCAGCTGGCTAGGGAGGGACTGTGGGAGATTGGCCAGCCTAGGAGGGTCCACGGGAGGACTCCAGGGCGTATCCTGCCCATTTCACCCAGTCCCCATCAGCCAGGACCCCAGCAGCAGGCTAACCTATCAGTCAGAGCGTCTGCCCCCTGATGGTCAGTGTGCATCATAGTGACTGGTCAAACAATTGAACAAACAGTCGGACACTTAGCATTTTAGACTTTTATTATATAGAATTATGGCTGTTGTTTTTATAACATATGATCAACCATAGCTGTACCTTATTTGATGTGAGTTTTTAGCTGAAATGCAACCCTAATAATTGATTCATTTCAGAAATATGTGGGGATGAAAGGCAGATACTTTAGTGTTGAGGATATTTTCTGTTAAGGATTTAGTAGGGGAAAGTGTTAAATATAAATCCTGAATTTATACATTTGTTTAAAGTATATTCACTTATCTTTTGGGTTCTTGATATGAGGTATAAAAAAGACATGGTATTTATAGCAGCTTTATTCATAATTGCCAAAAGTTGGAAGCACTCACAGATGCCTTTCAGCAAGTGAATGGATACATAAACTGGGGTACCTCCAGACAATAGAATATTATTGAATGCTATAAAGAAGGGAGCTATCAAGCCATGAAAAGACTTGTAAAACCTTAAATGCATATTGCCAAGTGAAAGAAGCCAATCTTAAAGGCTATGTGCTACATGATTCCAATTATATAACATTCTGAAAAAGACAAAACTATGGAGGTCATAAAAGATCAGAAGTTGGTGAGGGGGAGGGTGAATAGAGGAACACAGGGTTTTTAGGGCATTGAAAATACTCTCTGATGCTATAATGGTGGATACATGCCATTATACATTTGTCCATAGAATGTACAGCAGCAAGAGTGAACCATCATGTAAACGGGACGTTGAAGGATAATGATGCGTCAGTGAAGGTTCAACAATAGTGAAAAATGCATCTCTGATGGGGCTGCTGAGAATGGGGGAGACTATGCATGTGTGGGGCTGGGGGTTTTGGGAAATTTCTGTACCTTTCCCCTCAATTTTGCTATGAACCTTAAGCCACCCTAAAAACATCTTAATACTTTTTTAAAACATTTTAATTGATTTCAGAGAGGAAAGGAGGGAGAAAGAGAGGGAGAGAAACATCAATAATGAGAGAACCATTGATCGGCTGCCTCCTGCACACCTCACACTGGGGACCGAGCCCGCAACCCTGGCCTGTGCCCTGGCCCGAATCGAACCATGACCTCCTGGTTCATAGGTGGATGCTCCATCACTGTGCCATACTAGTGGAGCTAAAAAAGTCTTAATTGTAAAAAAAAATTTTTTTTTAAAGACGTGATAGAAGTCACAAAAGCCAATGCATCAGTTGATGCAGTAGCTTGGTTCATTTTAATTTATAAGCTTTACTGCTGGTGCACGTGACAATTTCAGGGGGTGAACTTTATTACTTCCCCCCCCTTCTTTTGAGTTTTCACTTACTTTGGTAGGAAAATCACATCTTCTTTCTCCTGCTATTTATCCATTCAGGAAATATCGAGCTAGCTGGGCACGGGGCCAAGCCCTTGGAGATCATTGGCACAGGCTCATACCTCTTGGTACCAGAAGAAGAATTGGCACGTGGGTGCATACGTAGACAATACTTTATTAAAGAGAGAACTGCACAGGCTAGAGGAAAGCATTGTCGGCTGTGCAGATGATAGTCTTAATGTGAAGTCGGTTATTTCTTCTCTGCACAGTTGGGGGTAGGAGAGTTCACTCCTGTAAAGCCATCTGCTGGTGAGTCAGCCAGTTAATTGCAGAAGCATAAGGATAGACTACCTTAACATGTGTCTCAGCTCAAGTAATTGCACACAACGAAGGTCATTTATGTAATAGTCGATTCCTCTCCCCTCCCCCGAAACCTAACCCTCTGAGTGAACAGTCCTTGCCCTGGGTTATGTGATGTTTATTCCATATTTCTGTGGGAATGTGCTCATATGTCAAGTGCACTTTTGTCGCCTACCTCACAGCTCTCAGTAGTAATTAAGATCACTCAGACTCTTCTTGCCCTCGGTCCTCAATTTGAATTATAAGTGATTGGAAGCAACTTTTTAAAAATATAAATAAACAAAAGCTGTAAAGTTTATATAATGTTGAAACTTTTGAGTATAGTGAAGCTGTGTGCTCTTCTGAATATCTGCATAGTTGTCTGGGTGTTTGTTTTTTTAATTTAAAGCTTAAATAATAGATGTTTAGTTCATAGATTAAGAAATGAGCTCTGACCTATCAGAACAGTCCCCTTTAGAGCTAATTATAGCTAGTAGGAACATAGACATGGGACTGTGAAGCTGGTTCAGTGTTGGCCTCCCTTTGACCTCCAAATGTCAAGCTTTAAGCTTTTGTCAGAGAGCTGCCTATGACAAGGAGATAAAGAGGAAAAGAGAGGCGACAGAATGGGGCGAGGCCAGTAACTAGGATCTGATGGCTAGATCTAATTGGATCAAAGTTTCAATGACTAATTTTTAGCCTCTTCTCCGTGGAGATTTCAAGATGTTCTTCACCTCCAGGAGATTGGTAGCAGTTCCAGAGCTACTCATTCATTCATGAAAATAGGTTTTCGGTCAGTAAGGGTGAACATTGGAGAGGGCTCTGAGGATACAGAGCTGAAGAAATGTCTCTGTATTGCAGATCTGCACTTGTAATTACATTGAGTGGCCAGATTATGATGATCTCTGAATGCATAATAATCTGGCCACTCAGTATATATCTTATATAATAAAAGGCTAATATGCAAAATGTCCCCTTTACTAAGAGTTCAACCAGCAGGCAGGCCAGCCAACCACCCATTTCCACTAACCCTGGCCAGGCTGGCCGGACCTCACCCATGCACGAATTCATGCACTGGGCCTCTAATAGATATCCACACACACTCACACAATGAGTGGCCAGATTATTATGCATTCATAGATCATAATAATCTGGCCACTCAATGTACACCTTCACCAGTGTTCCTATCCCAATCTGGGACAATTCTTCTTTGTTCTAGTATCACCTTCAGCTAATCCCTCTCCTAACATCTGTTGGCCAGCATTCCTTAGAACTGAGTTCCTTGGGGCAGGTTTTCATGCTTGCTTGTTTAGTGAACCTCAATGCTCAGAGTAGGGGCTGGATGATATACTGAGGGCCTGGCTTCAAGTTGCATCTTAGGCCCCTGTCTCTTCCACCTCACTCATTCACCCACTTGGAATCAGGACATGTTCTGGTTTTTTTTGTTGTTTGTTTGTTTGTTTGTTTTTTAATATATTTTATTGATATTTCACAGAGAGGAGGAAGGGAGAGAGATAGAGAGCCAGAAACGTCGATGAGAGAGAAACATCGACCAGCTGCCTCCTGCACACCCCCCACCGGAGATGTGCCCGCAACCAATGTACATGCCCTTGACCGGAATCGAACCTGGGACCCTTCAGTCCGCAGACTACGCTCTACCACTGAGCCAAACCGGCTTCGGCACGTTCTGTTTTTGATGACCACGTAGGTGCTGGAGGGCAAGCCCAAATGCCCAAACACAGTAGAGCCTCTGCTTTCATTACATCTGCTGACATCATCCCATTGGCCCAAACAAGTCAGAGTGTTGGGGTGGGAACTTAGACCCCATCTCTGAAGGGGAGAGTTCCATATAAGAACTATAAAAAATAGCTTTGCCGAAACCGGTTTGGCTCAGTGGATAGAGCGTCAGCCTGCAGACTGGAAGGTCCCGGGTTTGATTCCGGTCAAGGGCATGTACCTTGGTTGTGGGCACGTCCCCAGTAGGGTGTGTGCAGGAGGCAGTTGATCGATGTTTCTCTCTCATCAATGTTTCTAACTCTCTATCCCTCTCTCTTCCTCTCTAAAAAGTCAATGAAATATATTTAAAAAAAAGAAAATAGCTTTATATTATATCTCACTCTCCCACTGTCAATAAATAGAAAAGGACTCAAGATCATTGTTCAAATAAATAATAAAAATACCCTTCACCTTGAGGATTATGTGTATTTTTGTTTTTCAGAAAATATGTAATTTTAACTACCTTTTAAGCCTCATTGAAAGTAAAATTTTATAAAAAGCCATATTTTTTATTTTATACTAGAAGCCCAGTGCACGAATTTGTGCATGGGTGGAGTTCCTTGGCCTGCAGGGCCAATAAAGGCACTCTCTCTTGGTCCCGATTGGGGCTGATTGGTATTGGCCAGCCAGGGGGAGGGGCCAGCCAGGGGGAAGGACCATGGAAGGTTGGCCAACTATGGGAAGTTGACTGTCAAGCAACAGGAGGGAGGGGGGAGTCCCAAGAACAAAAGGTTTAAGAATTGTTGCTTTAGAAAAATAGATAAAGCAAGGAAACTATATGTAAGGCCAAAAAAAAATTGAAATTGACATCTTTGAAAGTGCATTCAGTAATCTACACTTGTTAGAAAATAAGCAATTTCTGTGGTTTCCATTGTCAGTTCTTAATCAGATATAAAATATATTCGTTTGAATTTAAATGTCTTTCTCAAATCACTTATAAGTAGACATTTACTTGTGCAATATTTCTAGTGTTGACTGAGGTTAAAATAACACGAATGTGACCATTATCTTGAAGATTATAGACCTTTATAAGTGATGCTCAAAGCCCTTCAGGAAAGTGAAACATGTTTATTAAGTTGACTGCATACTTAATTACCCAATGTCTTCTTTTTTAATTGAACTCCTAGTGGAGTTTCTGGACTAACTTTACTAATGAGAACTTGGTAAATGTCATTTCTGGGGACCTGTGGACTGTTTAGTCAGGGGTAAATGTTTAACATAGTTCTATTCTTAGCACCTTACTCTTAGGGTTCGGTGATCAGATGCTGAAGCTAAAAATATCTGAATGTGTGTTTTTCTGGATCTCTCCGCAGGATGATGTAGCTTTGCCAAAGACCTAGAAGCCAAGCAGAAAATGAGCTTAACGTCCTGGTTTTTGGTGAGCAGTGGAGGCACTCGCCACAGGCTGCCACGAGAAATGATTTTTGTGGGGAGAGAAGACTGTGAGCTCATGTTGCAGGTAACGGGACCAGCCTTCTGTGTGTGTCTGCTCAAAACCTGGAATTGCTATAAAAGAGCCTTTAACCCCTTTGGGGAACAACACTATCCCTTTGAACTTTATGACTCCCCGTCTTATAGCTCCAGGTAGCTGTTTAAGTGATTAATTCATATTCTTCTTGAATCATTAAAAAAAAAAGTTCTAAGTCTTGGGGATTATATTTTGAAAAATGAGACTCAAGAGTAGAGAAGTTTATTCTTAAGTAAGAAGATTCACATTAAGCAGTTTAAAAATAAGATGTAAATAATTCACAAAATTATATAGCATGAAGTAAAAATGAATCTTCACCATGGACACTGCAGTGATGCTGACATTAGCTTCATGCTTCTTTTGGAGATGTTCGTTGCAATGCGTGCCAGTAGTTTGAACACAATTGAACATTTTTGGTACTTACTGAATTTGGTTTAAAGGACTTATTTTAAAAAGATACTTGTAACATAGTTTTGAGTGATACGATCAGCAGCAAAGTATCGATAGATCTTTAGATTTTGAGAATTCGTTATTTTAATAGGTCCTGGCAATCTAGAATAAAGTTTATTCCCTTGTCTCCTTCCTCCCCATTTTTGATTAAAAAAACATAAAGAACTTAGAGTAGAAATGTTTATTAGCCCATTGGTTCTCACCTGGGGGATCCTGCCTTCCCAAGGCCATTTAGCAGTATCTGGAGACATTTTGATTGTTATAAATGGTGGATAGTTGGAGGTTGTTGCTACTGACATCTAAGAAGTAGTGACCAAGAAGCCAGGATGCTGCTAAATTTTCTACACTGTCCAGCATACTTCTTTCCACCACCACCATCACCACCCCACATACACAACAGAGAATCATCAGGTCCCAAATAACAATAGTGCTAAGACTGAGAAACCCTGAATTATCCTGGGAAGAGTCCGATTTGCATATGCTCATTACATTTTTATTTTAAAGAAATTATGTTATAGTCTTGAGACAAAAAAGTCAAGCCACTATATAGCTTTATGAATAGATGACTAAGTTGCCTATACGATGACACCTTAGTCAAACAAATTCAATGAGAGAAACAGAACAGTACAGAGATTTTCTGGGCTCCTCAGTGAGAGGGAGTGGTGAGCAGGGCAACTGAGAAACAGGCAGTAATGATTCTATTTGGATACTAGAGGCCCAGTGCACAAATTTGTGCACAGGTGGGGTCCCTCTGCCTGGCCAACAATCAAGGCCATTGGGGCCATCTCGCCCAGGCCCAGTTGGGGCCAATGGGGGATGGCAGGTTGGGGGGGAGAGACCTTGAGAGGGCTCTAGGGTGTGCCCAGCCCATCTTGCCCAGTCCTGATTGGCCATACCCCAGCAGCAAGCTAGCCTACCGGTTAGAGCGTCTGCCCCCTGGTGGTCAGTGTGTGTCATAGTTGACTTGTCAAGTGGTCAACCAAATGGTCGACCAATAGGTCGGACACTTAGCATATTAGACTTTTCTATATAGAGATATAAATTCCTGTTGATGCGATGGTGAGGTTTTCTGTAAAATTCTCTGAATTTTATTCCCAGTCTTTTAGTGGAGCTGTGACCTTCATAGGTACATCCCACCTGTGAAGGAGTAGGCATTTCCACTCCCTGTGTCTGTTAGAGTCTGGTGACGCTCAAATAGGTTGAGGTCTGATAAGACAGTTTTCCTTGAGGGCATGTCATCGGTAAGAATAGAGTGCTCTCATGTATTTCAACCTCATTATTTTTCCCCTCCCCCTCCTTGAGCAGAAGATTCTGCTCTTTTCACCAGGAGATCCTTTCTGGAGGTAAAACTAGTGACAAAGTGATGCCCCTCCAGGCAAGTCTGTAGCAGTTAGTTACATTGCCTTTAGGTTTTCCCGCTAATTGCTGCCTGGAGTTCTGGTTTCTGCTCCCAGGAGGCTGCGAGGCTCTGTATTTGCCGGTCTTTCCAGCTTAAAGTTGGCAGTTGGGCTTATGACCTCAATTCTCTGATGAAAATAAGATGAGATTATGATTTTTCAGTTTGATCAGCTTTTTTCTCATGAGGATGGGCGCAGTGACTTCCAAGCTTTTTTATACATTGGACTTGACACGGAAGTCACATCTCCCCGTTCTGGATACTTCTTTTTGCTTTTAGTATATCAATGTCCACTTAGTAACCCTGTGATAAGTGCTTATTGAGTTCTGATTTAGTGGTTCTTAGCCCATTTCTTTCAGTGAGTGTATAGTATTGGTTTCCTTTCAGTAAAAGTTTCCATAGGCTTATAGTTTATCTTTCAGGTGCTGCCATCTGCAAACAGCTCACTAAGCTCTGGAGGGGAGTTGTGGGGGAAGAATTTTAAAGAGACATAAAGACAATTTAAAAAAATCAGTTTGTCATTTGAATTCCTTTCTGTGACTTCTCCTTTCAGAGTTCATTCATGAATTCCAGGTTTAGAATCCACGTTTGTAGTTAGGATAATTTTCTTCAGGAACATGCTGCATTGTGTCCCTTTTCTCTAAATCTTTGGACTCCTTATACAATTTATGTTGTAGTTTTCAGTAGTAAAAGAAGAAAATACTATAGGGTAGTTTATTATTACAATATACGCAAAAAATTATAAAACTACCAGGAGACCAGCTTGCGAAATTGCGCGGCCTCGCCCACCTACACACCCCTCCCCCCCCCCTTCCCCCCCGTCACAACCAAGGGGTTTTTATAATCGAGATAATTCACATGATTTCCATATAATCATTTTAAATTATAAAAAAAATCATACATTCAAGAAAGTCAGCTGTCTTAAATTCTTTCAAAAGTAGAATGTGTGAGTTTGGTAGAAAAGAATGTCTTAAAATTTTGGCTGCTTCCCTCTTGAGGGCGTGCTGCCAAATTTGCATTTTATAGTAACAATAAAATATCATTTAATCCACTTTTGCTATGATAGTTCCCTGTTTATACTAATCTATTAATATAGAGTGTCTAGTTAAAAAATCTTTGTGTTTGTTGTTTATTCCGGTATTTCTTATATTCATTAACCGTGAGCAATGCCTCTCAGTCTCGCAGTGTGGATAAGCAGCATGCTGTCATCAATTACGATGCCCCTGCGGACGAGCATCTGGTCAAGGATCTGGGCAGCCTGAATGGGGTAAGTGATGAGTTTATTTTTGGTCTTACTTAATGATCAGCTTAAGGTGGTAAGAAGATAAATCAGATTCCATTTCCTATTTGTACTGTATTTTCTTTCGTTTGCATGTTACTTTTATTTTTAAAAATATATTTTTATTGATGTCAGAGAGGGAGAGATAGAAACATCAGTACTGAAAGAGAATCATTGATCAGTTGCCTCCTGCACACCCCCTACTGGGAAATGAGCCCACAACCCAGGCATGTGCCCTGACCTAGAATGGAACCATGACCTCTTGGTTCATAGGTCAAAGCTCAAACCAATGAGCCATACTGGCTGGATACATAATATTTTGAAATGCTTACTAAGTACATAACAATAAAATATATTTAAAAAATAAATAAATAAAAAATAAAGAGAATTCATCTGGGATTATCTTCATCTGAAGACTCATGGTCTGATAGTTTGCTTACATTATTATCAGTTTTATCATTGTTATTATAGTCTAAAGTAGTGTTGTCTATCTTTTTTAATTTGTCTTATAATTGTGAAATAGTTTCCTTGTTTTCTCCTGTATGGACATTAAAGGAAAAATTTTGAATTCTCAGTTGATAGCTAAACAAAAAAAAAAAAAAAAAAGAAAAAAAAGAAAAGACAAAGATATTGTCCAGATGTCTTTTATTTATTTTTTTTGGAAGATGTTGCAATATTTTGAGCAACTCAGTAAGAAAACTGAGGGTTGGTGCAATAAATCATGATTTATTTCATGATTGCACCATCCTGGTATCCCTTTCCCTACAGCGCCACTCGCCATGTGTGGCTGTTGAGAACTTAAAATGTGAATAGTCTAAAGTACACACACAAACAAGAATGTAAAATATGAATTTTTATATTCGTTATTTGTTGAAATGGTACTATTTTGGACATATGGTTCAAATTAAAAGGCCTGGGAAGAGTGGATGTGCGGTAGAAGGGATCAATGGGGGTAAAATGGGGACATCTGTAAAACTTTAAACAATAAAAATAAAATTTAAAAAATAACAGAAAAAAAGTATTTATTAAAGTTAATTTTATTTCTTTCTTTTTACCCCATTAATGTGCCTGCTAGAAAATTTAACAGTATATCTGTGGCTTGCAGTGTATTTCTGTTGGATAGTGTTTATGTTAGGTAATTCCATTATTCTATTTCTTGTTTTGATCATTTTCTACACGAGTGAAATAGAATGTTTTATGAAACAGGAAAAATAAGATCACTATGATCTTGTATGTATATTAGATTCATAAAAGGGTCCAAAGGACTCGTCGCAACTGTAAAACAGAATGAGTTTTTATTTCATTTTCTTAGAAAGTAAATTTACTTCTTGTTCTTTCAAAAAATCTCTTAAGAATAAAAGTAATGAAATAGCAATCTTCGGAAAAAATTAGAATTGTCCAAAAAAACTAAAACCGAGTCCAGTACATTCTGATGACGTGGAGCGTTAAGGACCCTTTATAACTTGCAGGCTTCAGGTTAAAAGCTCTTCTTGGCTGGGTTAGATGTTAGATTTGTCTTGGCCAGTGGTCGGCAAACTCATTAGTCAACAGAGCCAAATATCAATGGTATAACGATTGAAATTTGTTTTGAGAGCCAAAATTTTTAAACTTAAACGGCTTCCAACGCCACTTCAAAATAGACTCACCCAGGCCGTGGTATTCTGTGGAAGAGCCACACTCAAGGGGCCAAAGAGCCGCATGTGGCTCTCGAGCTGCAGTTGCAGACCACTTCTCTCAGTGTTAATAGCCATGAGATGAAGGGCTTAGTATGGAGTATTTTACCAGCGTATGAGATGCATGACACATGTTATGACACACAAACTGTATGAGCCACCATATGTTATGTATGAGTTTTGAGTATTTGTCTGAAATGTAGTAATTTATACTTCATATGTAAACCTAACGTCTCGTTTTTTTCTTGTAGACTTTTGTGAATGATGTAAGGATTCCAGAACAGACTTATATCACCTTGAAACTTGAAGATAAGCTGAGATTTGGATATGATATCCTTATCTGATTTTGTGCATTTATTAAATTCGTTCAAAAATCTCTACTCTGGTGTACATTAACATTCTTTAGACATAAAAATTCTCAGGACAGGCATGCTAGAAGTCTCTGTGCCTTCCCCACTGAAATACATGTTTAAAAATTATATATATATATAATATTGTTGCTATGCCTGCTCCTAAAAATAATTCTGGAAAATTTGATGGGCCTCTCTATTTTTAACATTGGTCTCCCTGTAGTGCTATTACATATGTAGTTTGGATATCAAAGAATGTAACTGAGGAGGGGACAGGGGAATGTTTAATATTAGCCAAGCCCAGAACCTTTTTTATTTTTTTATTTTTTTTTTATTGTGAGATGATAATGGCACAGATCAACCTCTGGAAGGAATGTACAAATTTAACCCTGCCTTGCCTTTCATTCCTACTTTTACTCCATTTTATTTGTTTCATCTCTTTGCCTAGTTAATTCAAATTGTTAATATACTGTGTCTTCTAAGACCCACACTCCCTGATTAAGTACATGATGCACATAGTGTGTATTTTATTTTGCTTTTTTATTTTTTAAAAATATTTGTATTGATTTCAGAGAGAAAAGGAAGAGGGAGAGAGATAAAAACATCAATGATGACAGAGAATCATTAATCAGCTTCCTCCTGCACGCCCCCTACTGGGGATCGAGCCCATAACCCACGCATGTGCCCTGAGCGGAATTGAACCTTGACCTCCTGGTTCATATATCCACGCTCATCCCTGAGCCACATTAGCTGGGCCACTTGGTGTGTATTTTAAAATCTTTTGTTTAAAAAAAGGATTCTAAGAACTGAACAGGGGCATGACTCCTCTTCCTATGCTAGGGCAAAGAATCACTAATAAAGAAAAAGGATGTGATTGGTTGATAAAGAAGAAAAACATGTCCATCTATTCAAAGCAATAAGCTTTGTAGAAAGGATGTTCCACGTTGTGCTGGATATTTTTCTGTTGATTTTTTTTTTCAATTACTACCTTGACCTGGAATTTGATATTGAGGAATGTATTCAATATGTTAGCTACTTGGTTGAATTTTTATTAGCAGAGAAATGTCTCAGATAAATAGAATTGATAAATTAGATAAATTAAACGCACTAACCCTTTAAAACCATTCTTAGAGCATAAGTAATTATTATTTTATATTTAACTTAAACTTGATGAAAAACTAGTTTTGTTGCACATCACATAACCTTTACACTTGTAGACCCTAAGGAACATGTGAAAAGTGAAACCATTCAACATTAACACTTTTGAGTTGTATATTTTAAATCCTTTTAAAATATGTATTCCATAAAATGATTAAGAATTAGCATTAAATCCTTTATTCACGGGTCATTTTCCACCAGCATAATAAGTTTCACCAAAAAATAAATGCAAGTGGACATTGTATTTAAGTAACTCCTGAGCCATTTGGCACCAGCTATTTTAAAACATGAGAAAATAGAAAATATGATAATGGCCATAACTTGTCTATACTTGGAACAGTTTGCTTGGCAGGTAGATGGTGACTGCTAAAATAATCAAGAGGGGACAAACGTAATTAAAAATTCACTCTCTTTTCAGAGACGTGAAGATTTTTCCTGATTAATGTGGTTAATGTCCATAAAAAAATAAGAACATACTGTGCAAATTTTAATTTATTTTAACTTTTTAAAATATATATATATTTTTATTGATTTCAGAGTGGGAGAGAGATAGAAAAATCAATGATGAGAATGAGTAATTGATCGCTGCCTCTTGCTCACAATCCCCTGGGAATCAAGCCTGCAACCCAAGTGTGTGCCCTTGACTGTAATTGAATCTGGGACCCTTCAGTCTGCAGTCCTGACACTCTATCCACTGAACCAAACCAGTTGGGGCAACTTTTTAAATTTCAAAAATGAAAGGTATTTTCAAAACTCAAAAGAACTAAACTTAAGAAATTCAGATAAGCTATTTGACAAAAGAATGAAGCCTAGAAGAAAAGTTAAAATCCGTTGTCTTTTTTAACACTTTCCTGTAGAACAGGGTCTTCTGCAAGTTGGACAAGGTAAAGTAAAATGCATATTTTCCCAAAGATATAGACAAAATTGATAGATTAAAAATTTTCCCTTGTGTGGTTTTCTGACATAACTTTTTTTCATATGTTTGTTTATTCTATTTTTAAAAATATATTTTATTGATTTTTTACAGAGAGGAAGGGAGAGAGATAGAGAATTAGAAACATCAATGAGAGAGAATCATCGATCAGCTGCCTCTTGCACACCCCCCACTGAGGATGTGCCTGCAACCAATGTACATGCCCTTGACCGGAATCGAACCCAGAACCCTCAGTCTGCAGGCCGACACACTATCCACTGAACCAAACTGGTTTCAGCTGTTTATTTATATTTTAAATACGTTTTTAGTGATTTTAGAGAGAGAGAAAGGCAGGAGGATAGAGAGATAGAAACATTGATTGGTTGCCTCCTGCGCACCCCCCTATTGGGGATCAATCCCACAACCCAAACATGTGCCCTGGTCAGGAATTGAACCAGTGACCTCTTGGTTCATGGGTTGATGCTCAACCACTGAGCAACACTGGCCAGGCTGCCATAACTAAAACCCCTTGAGTATCTTTTAGGATCTTAGTACTGTGGATCCTAATGTAGCATACTTGTATATTTCATTATAAAATATCAAATAGGGAATTTTCCCAATGAGAAGACTCAAAAGAAAAAAATCTTTGCCTAACTTTAAGGAGAATTTTTAAAAATAGCCTTATATGTGTATTTTTAACCATAAAAATATATAAATGTAGAAAAAAAGTACTTTATTCCCATCCTTTTCATTGTTTAAAATAACTATTCAAATATTTTCACTTATCAGTGTCTTTAACACCATACGAGTGACATATCTTAGTAAGATAGCACAGTTTTTAAGAGAATATTAATTCCCATCCCAGTTGTCTGAGAATACAACACTTTCTGAAACACTGGAAATCTTGTCTCAAGTAACAAAATCTCATTATGTCATATTTGGGAAATTTTTTAAAATCTCCCCCATTTCTTCTGTGATTGGTATTTCCCCAGTGAAACAATTTAATTACTTAATTTTTACAATACTTTTTGAAAGTTGTGCTCACAATGATATCTGCCCCTGGAGTTCTAAGGCCTAGGAGTAACTAAAAGGATTGAAAATTTTGCTCTTTTTGGTCTTAATTATCATTAAGTTAAAGGATGGTGTCAGAGATCACATTACTAGTATGTAGATGAGTTCCCATAATGCGCCTTTAGGCAAACATTTTCTAAATAAATTGAACATAGGAATGATTAGAATTACAAAAAATATGTAAGGAAATGGGGAATTAGCCTATAAATATGATTTTTAATAATCAAGAATTAAGATTTTTGTAAGTTTATTTTTTAAAAAAATTCAGATATAATTAACATATGACTCTTATGCTCTTGTTTATTTTGTAACTTACTGACATACGTAATTATACCTTAGTGTGTCATTTTTCTTAAGCAGCAAAGACAGTCACTTAAATCTCTACCACAAAAAAGGTGGTAGCTTTGGAGATAAAATTTGGGGTGAGGGCAACCTCAGAATCTCATAGTCATACCAGAGTTCTCAGAAAACTCATGAACCAAACCAGAGGATTCCCGTGTTCTTGGTAGGTGAAGTCTAAGACTGTCTCAAGTTTTCCCTGATCTTAGAAAGAGTCTCAGTCTAAAGGTGATACTCCAGACTAGCATCAGGGAATAGCCTTCTAACCCCCTCCCCCAAGTTCCCCGCCCCTCTCCACCCCCCTCTCCAAGAGCTACCTGGAAGCACCAGAGAACCCTCACAGCTGGCTAACATCATTGGTGTTTCCCATTGAAAATATAGATATGACCCTGGCCTGTGTGCTCAGTTGGTTGAGTGTCATCAGATGCACCGAAAGGTTGCCTGTTCAATTCCCTGTCAGGTTGTGGGTTCAATCCCCAGTTGAGGTACGTACAGGAGACAACCAATCGATGTCTCACTCTCAAATCAATGTATTTCTCTCCCTCCCCCTTTCTCTCTAAAATAAAAAAAATAAAATAAAAAAAATAGAAATAGCTTCCAATTTGTAAAAGATGCTCTGTTCTCCATTGTAAATGTGAGGATGCTCTGAATCTTCTCCAGATGTTTATGACTTTCTTGGGAGTAAGGCAGAACTACTTGACTTTTATTTTTTCATTAAACGTACTTAGTTATGAAATACACACTTGCATATATATGATCAGCAAATAAGTACCAGCATGTGTTCATAACGAAAAGGGGAATCTTAATGTTTCACAGCTACCAGGAGCAGAGGGAAGTGAGAGAGTATTGTCTTTGGGGTCTGCCCCTCCAATGTCAAGTTCCTTCACTCTGGAATAGGAAGCCGGGTAATGGAATTGAAGGGTAGATTCTCCAAAGCTCTTTGCCACTCTCAAAAATTCTGAGTTTTTATTATTTGAATGAGTAGAAATAGAGTTTAAATGCCCTATAAACACAAGTGTACTGCTCCTAATTCCCGGGAAGCCTTTATTTCCTCCCAAGTGGTCATGGTGATTATAGCTTCCTCCCTTGAAGTCCTGGGTGCTGTGAATTGGTAGGACACATGGTATAAAAGTTCTTTCATCCCAGGATTAAGTAATGGTGGGAAACGTGACCCTCACTGTATAGTGGGAGGTCTTTTTAATATACAGAGGCATTGTTCTTTGGGGCATAAGAATGAAAGCATTCATTCCAGGCAGCACATGAATCTGATCTGTATAGAATCCGTTGTTGGATCATGTAAGCTGACCCTCATCTCAATCCTGGGACTAAGGACCCTAATTATAGCACTGTTTTACATTCTCAGATGAACTGTATTTTTATCAGTGCTGAGAGTCTGAGTCATCGCATTCCTTCAGGATTTACTGGGGGTAATCACTGATGAGTTACTTCCTTTTACGTGTTCCTGATTAGCTGTTGATCTGATTTGATCCAGGTGCTCTTTCTTCTTTTCAGTCCCATTGGTAGAACTGAAATTGTCTTTTGTGCTCAGATTCATTACCCAAATAGCTTGGAGGCCATTATTGCCTGAATGTAGAATTACTTGCCAGATATCAAGATTTCCTTTGGTATGTAAAGTTGAAAAATTTTATATTTTCGAGCACAGTTTAACATTTAAGTCTTAGGGGGATATACTGATTTTACTTGAATTCCCTGCTTCAAATAGGACAGTTTGGAACTGCATTCTTCCTTAGCCCTGTTCACATACAAATCTTTTCACTGTAGTACGCGGAGAAATGAGGGTCCCTGAAGAAGCTCTAAAGGTAAAATACTTTTTCTCATTTCCTCCTTAAGCCTACTGTGTACTAGAGTTGGTTTCACTCATGCATGTTTCACTGCGATGTTTTCTAGCACGAGAAGTTTACCATTCAGTTCCAATTGTCCCAAAAATCTTCAGAACCAGAATCATCCAAATCCGCTTGTGCCAAGGGCGTGGATTCGAAGGTGGCAGATCCTCCTCCTCCTCCTCCGGAAGCTCAGCACAAAGCCACCGAGGCCCTGAAGGCCGAGGACAAGGCTCTGGGTATGCTCCTCTCATTGTAGACACCGTGTCTATACTTGATTGCGAAGTGGCAGGCTTTGTTCTCAAAATCTTATCCATGTCCAGATAGTAATAACCTACCATATATACTGTATATAAAAGGCTAATGTGCTAATTGTTCCTTCCCTTCGACTGGTCGATCAATTGCTATGATGCACACTGACCACCGGGGGCAGATGTTCTGACTGGTAGGTTAGTTTGCTGCAGGGCTCTGGGCCAGATGGGTTGGACACTCCTTGGAGCCCTTCCGTGGTCCCTTCCCAGCCCTGATTGTGCACTGGTGGGGTCTCTTTGCCTAGCCTGGCCTGCGCCCTCTCACAATCCAAGATCCCTTGGGGAATGTCAAAGAGCCAGTTTCAGCCCAATCCCCGCAGGCCAGGCTGAGGGACCCTACCAGTGTACGAATCCATGCACCGGGCCTCTAGTAATAGTAATAGTAATAGTAATAGTAATAGTAATAGTAATAGTAATAGTAATAATAATAGCAACAACAGTTCACAGTGGATTTTAATGCAGTCAGTGCTTTTGTTACAAAGCATTATAAATCATATTCTATGGCAGTTGTATGTTGGTGTGTTTCATATGTTTAAATATGTAAGGGAATGAAATGTAATTCACCTTATAATATTTTTATTAATTCACATGTGTTTGCTTTTTCTTCTGAATTATAATAACTGAAATGAATTAATAGGAAATACCCATTGATGCTGCATCATAATAATGATCATATTTATTATGTTCCAGAAACTGTAAAAAAAAAAATGCTTTAGATAAATAATCCCTTTCATACAAAAGCAATTTTTTAAATGGAGAGGCATCACCACATTTGTTCAAATGTAAATCTGTTAATCCTATTAACAGCACGTTTAAATTGAGTTAATATGCAATTCCCTATGGCTTTAAAAATTTTTTTTAGGCACTCATATAAAAATTTCCTTTAATCTTATCTAATAAAGAGGTAATATGCAAATTGACCATCACTCCAACACACAAGATGGTCGCCCTCAAATAACTCATTGTGGTTGAGTAGAAAATTATTGGGCTTAGCAGTCTGCATTACTTAGATACTAATGAGTGCAAAATACATTTTCCTTAGTCACGTCCGACATTGAATGTGGTCTTACACAAATACTAACTTGTTATTTAACTTAAGTACTTTTCAGCTGCCTAGACTATACTTTGTTTTTCACTTCACAAATCAACCAGGCAATTCTAATATCTGCAAAGCCTGTTTCATATGCTTTAGACAGATTTTCCTACCTCTTTCCAGATACTTCTGCCATGCCCCGCGGTACTCCATTATATGGACAGCCTTCATGGTGGGGCGAAGATGAGGTGGATGAAAAAAGAGCTTTCAAGTCAAATGGCAAACCAGAAGAAAAAAATCAAGAAACTGGAACCTCAGGTAAAAAAATCTCAGATTATAAGATTTGGGGATATTATTGGGTAACAGATTCATCTATCCTAAGAAGTGATATCTACTACTCTGTAATTTGATTTAAAAAAAGTTGATGAATGTTATAATGACATTAACATTGTAATTTTAATTCATTCTGAATGATTCTCAGATAAATCATTAATTCCATTATCTTTATTAATCATTTAAAAATATGATATGGGGCATGCAGTTTTTTTATGAGATTGTTAAAACTTGGGAAAACATAATAATGTAATTGGACAGTTTATTTCAAAATACAATTAATTTCATTAGGTTCACAAGCATATAATTATACTAGAGGCCCAGTGCATGAAATCCGTGCGTGGGTAGGATACCTAGGCCTGGCCAGCAATCAGGGCCAGTCAGGGCCTTCCAGCTGCTGGTTGGGGCCTTCCTTCATTCCATAACGCCTCTTGGTGGTCAGCATACATCATAGCGAGCAATCAAATTCCTGGTCGAACTCCTGAAGGGACACTTTGCATATTAGACTTTTGTATATATAGATTTTTAAATGAACAATTTCTCTGATGTTTAGAAATAGGACATGAAATGAAAACCTTTCAAGCCTCAGTTTATGCAGTTTGTTGGGATATTGTAGCAATAAGATTAGCTTAGCTCAGCAGCCAGAACGAAGACATAGTTGTGGGTCACATTCCCAGGTTAGTTGTCAGGAAATATATTCTTCCTGTTGCTAGAGGGGGTAGTAATGAGCTAAGTCCATGAGCCAGAAAAATCAAGATTTTCAGGAGCTAGTGGTGTGAGTTGTCTGTCACGTCCGGCCTGGAGTCAGCAGTAACGCAGATAAGGATCCAGGCCTGCGGGAACTAAATGCGGGCACCAGCAGAGCAGGAACCAGCTCTTAGTCAAGGGCAGATGCCATCAGAGAACTTGTCAGTTTCCTACCTCTGACTCAGGTCCTGCAAGAGAAATAGGACATTTTTGTGGCTTCAGCTGGAGAATGCGGACCCTGGTTCTTTAAATGTGCTCTGATTTTTCCAGGACACATGTCTCTGAAAGCTGCCTTTATCAACTTGGTTTGATTTTGCCCCAGTTGAAGTTAGTACTTTGCAGATCAGTTCCCTCACAGCTTCCTTGCCTGAGACCAACACAGGTTTCTTCATGCCCAAGCTCAGAAACTTTGGGTGTTGTTAGCATACCCTCACATGCAAGTAACAGACGTGCTCTCTGAGACTAAATAGGAAAGGTATTCAATGGCTTAAGTAACTAAGTCTCACCCAGCCAGTATGGTTCAGTGGTTGAGCATCAACCTATGAACCAGGAGGTCACGGTTCTATTCCTGGTCAGGGTATAAGCCTGGGTTGCAAGCTCAATAACCAGTGTGGGGCGTGCAGGAGACAGCTGATCAATGATTCTCTCATCATTGATTTTTCTATCTCTCTCTCCCTCTCGCTTCCTCTCTGGGATCAATAGTAATATATTTTTAAAGTATCTGAGTCTTCAGGATTGGCTAGTGCAGCCTCTCAACAGTGTCATCCACTGGCTGGTTTCTGTCCATCTCTCAGCCATTCTGCCCACAGTGGCTGCATACCGGGCAGTTCCCACACACATGTAGGCTCAGTGTGTGCTATTGGATCACAGCAGGAAGTAGCCAAGATTGCTTCCGGAGGACCCCCCAAATGCAAGAAGAATTCTCCCCAACATTTTCAGTATATTTCTCATCTCATCGGCCTCTATCGGGTTCCCAAGTAGGTCACCCCCTTGTTTCCAACCCAATCCCTGGCAAGGGTGAGGAGACCATCCTTCAGCCTGCCTTGCCCACCCTGACGCTGTGTGGGGTTGGTTTTGCTCTAAGGCACACGAGCTGTGTCGGGGAAGAGGAGATTCCCGGGAATGTTGGAGTTCTTGGACGAGGAGGGACAGGAAATGGATATTGGAAGGCGGTCAAGAATGTCTACTTCATCTGAAATCTTCATCTCTTCCCTTCTCATTGTTGCCTTTTTTTTTTTTCACTAAGTCGTTATTGAACTTCCTACTTCCATTTTTCAACCCTCCTACAGTCCATTTTGCAAAGAAAAAAAATCTCAATTTTTTCTTTTCCATTAAAAAAAAATTAAAAACTACAGTGGCTGTCTTTTGTCTGCCAAATAGATTTTATGTCCAAGTTCTAATTATGTCCCACTTTCCTTAAGAGCCTTATGTCCCACAGCCAGTTGTTTTTAGACTGTCTACCAGTGGCTTCCCACATAAATTATACTGTAATTCCTGCCTGCTTTATCTCCACAGATATATATATATATATATATATATATATATATATATATAAAAAATCAGGTTATTTAAGTATTCTAAGTATATATGTATTGCTAATATATAACACTTTCATTTGGTTTTTTGTATTTATGCCTTCTCAACTAAACTTAAGTTCCTTATTTCAAGGATCATGTATTACCATGGTGGTGCACTAGAGCCACCTCATAGAGAGAAGAGAGAAAAAGGTACAGATTATAGAGGTTAATTTAAAAGAAAACACAGCAGATTGTAACAATTGCCAAATTCTGAAAATAATTGCGAGGTTGATTTTATCTTGCCATTCAAAATCTATTCCTCCTCCTCACACAAAATGATTTTTGAAATTTGAAGTCTATAACTTGTAAAATACAGTGAAGTATATGTATAATTTCTCTCCTGGAGACAGAATCATGACTTATATAATAGCTAATGCTTCAGTGATTCTTAATCAAACACTCTTGTGCGTACACTGCATATGATTATCATTTAATTCTCAACAATACCTGGAGACTGTTACTGTAATTTCCCCCATTTTATAGATAAGGAAACTGAGGTGCAGTGATGTGAATATCCTTACAAAGGTCACCCAGCTAGCAAATAGTTTAGTTGGGATTTTAACCCAGGCAGCTCAACTCCTGAGTCACATTCTTTATTTTTTTAAAGGTTTATTTTACTTATTTGTTAATCCTCACCAGAGGATATTCTTTCTTTCTTTTTTTAATATATTTTTATTGATTTCAGAGGGGAAGGGAGAGGGAAAGAGAGATAGAAACATCAATGATGAAAGAGAACCATTGATTGGCTGTCTACTGGGGATCAAGCCTGCAACCGGATTTGAATCTGGGACCTTTCACTTCACAGGCCCATGCTCTAACCACTGAGCCAAACCAGCTAGGGCCCGAGTCCACCTTTTAACCATAAGCAGTTAACATTTCAGCCGCCATTACACATACACACACTCCAAAAATATATACTTCATAGAGTACAAAGATTTGGAAAAACACTCTAAAAATAATGACCCCTCATATCTCAGCTTAATAAAATAAATTGCAAACTGTGAGGCATCTCCCAGTAATTTTATCTGTGTGAACGGAACTAAATTCTTAAATGATTATCAGCTTGTGTGACCTCTCATCAGAGTGGCAGAGAGGAAGAATGAATTAAGTGATTTACATCATATGATAAATAGCTAAAGCATGCAGTCAGATTCAGCTGATTAAGAGCCGTTTGAGAGTCTGACTTGCTGTCTTTTTTAAAAATATATTTTTATTGATTTTAGAGAGGAAGGGAGAGAGAGAGGGAGAGAGAGGGAGAGAGAGAGAGAGAGAGAAACATCAATGATCAGCTGTCCCCTGCACACCCCACACTGGGGACTGAGTCCCCAACATGGGCATCTGTCCTTGACTAGGAATCAGACCGTGACCTCTGGTTCATAGGTTGATGCTCAACCACTGAGCCATGCTAACTGGGCTCACTTGTTTTCTTATATTAGGATAAAGATATTGTTTCAGATTTATCATTTATAGTCTTTAAATATAGAATGAGGAAAACATTATTTACTGGCCTGAAATAATTTATGATGCCAGCATAGATTGTAGAATCAATTTGAAAACATATGCTAAATGTTATTCCATGTCATCATTTTGAAATTAAGTTGTTTTTGTTTAAAAAATCTTTCAAATTGTGAAACACAAATGCTTATTAATTTAATTACTTCTTCTCTAAGCATACTCTTTTGGTAAAACAAAAAGACATTGCTTTTTGATTAGCAAATTTTAGAAGCAAAATCTTAGTACTTAACCATGACAGGTGAACATTCCAGAAGGAAGAGAGTATCTGTCTACTACCTGGTTATTTTTGATGTTCCTCTCTGAGGGTCCTCATGTTTCCAGAATCTCTACAGACTTACCAAGTAAGCTAAACACTCTAGAAACAAATCTGTACATCAGAGCAATCAAGTTCTCCTGAAATTGTGTGACTATTTTGAGTCCTATTGAGAAAAATCAGCCCTCATTTTAGCTACAGGGAGAAAGGGATAGGGAGAGGGAGAAAGAGAAACATCAATCTGCTGCCTCTAGCACACCCCCTACTGGGGATCCAGCCCAAAACCTGGGCATGTGCCCTGACTGGGAATTGAACCTGTGACCTTGCAGTGCATGGGACTGTGCTCAACCAACTGAGCCACACTGGCCAGCGTGAGGTATGCTCTTCTACCTGCTCATTTGGTTTACACATTTATTTAGGTTACAGTGAAAGGCCTTCAGGCATTGCATACATTTTGAGAAACTATACATACCTGTTGAGGAATAGGTTTTTGTTTCTTTTATATTGATTTTTAATCTCCTCAAACTAAATTTAAAAACCTGCAAGGTGTAACTCCTTTTAAGCAGAAGTGGTTTACCAGTCTTTGTTATACCAAGTACTAGAATATACGAGGCAGAAGGAGCCTTCAGATTACAGTCGGTGTCATCTTGAGTTAGTGTAATATTTTATTTTATTTAGTACAGAAGAATAAAGGGAACTTCTTTTCCTGGATTCTGTGTGTTACAGGATCCCCTAAAAGGTCACTTAGTCATAAAATATTTTAAGGAAGTTAGGGTATTATCACCAATTGCTCTGATTTAGGTAAATAGAATTCTAACACAGTTATTAAAAAAATTTAAGTATCTAGAATCTAGATTAACAACAGTATCAGTGTAAATAAAGTATATTTAGTATATTATTTGGTGTATTTTGGTATAAACAAAATAGATTTGGAAGAGAAATGGTTAAGAGCCTCATGTTCCAGAGTATATTCATAATTCATAATTCCAGAGTATGTTCCGTCAGTTTCCTAAGAGAGGAAAGCTGTTTATATCTGTTTTAATTTGGAAAAGCCCTAATTTTTCTAGTAGGCCTACACTTCCCAAATGGAGTGGGCCCACGCTTGATCTGTTTTTCTTATCTCCTTAGAAAGGAATTCTTCCCCATAATGAATTTTCCAGATGACTGAACTTTTACAACTGACAATTTTTTTTAAAGAAGTTGAATGATTTCCTGTATTTCTATGAAATGAATTACCCTTTCACTGTCTTTCCAAGCAGAGGAGGCGGAATGTGATTAAAATGTTTGCTTTATCACTAGGGATCATTATGAATATTAAGTGAGGAATATTGAGGAGAGAACATGGAACTGTGATACTTACAGCCATGTCCTTGGGAGACTCGGAAGGGGCTGTGTGTACGCCTTGTACATGGAATAGTACATGTCTCCCCTTGATGTTTTAGCCTTCTCTCTACAACTTAACTCTTCCTTCCTAGTAAAACGTCTGACCTAAGCCTTACAGGGCTCTCCAGAGGGTCTTCCTTGTTGGTGAAGGCCGCAGATAGAGAGAATAGGCGTCATGTCTGTCTTGGGTTTCTTAGAGTTAGGTTTTTGGTTTTAGTTGGCTGTTTTCCTCATTCTGAACCATGTTGGAGACTTGGGGCAGGACAAGAGAGAAACATTTATTTGTGTGTCCACTTATGTCAGGCTTTGTTCTGAGTAACTTACCTAATCTCGCTCAATACTACCTCACTAAATGTTCACAGCAGTCCTATGGATAGATAGTACTATTTCCTCATTTGGCTGGGAGGAAAATGAGGACTGAAGGCTAATAGAGACAGGATGTAATCTGATTTGAAGTCTTATCCCTGCTCTTTACTGAACCAAACCGCCTGGTTATAACCATTGGATCCTAACATGCTGCCTCTTTACTCGATGGTGTTAGACAACTGGTTTCTGGGTAGTTGATGTTAAGTTGTACCAGTCTCAGGTTCCTAGTCCTTGGAGTAAAGGCGAGTTTGTAGGAGGACTGAGGGAACTATAATCTTAAAAGCAGTCGTGTGCCCTTGTTGGTCTCTGCTGTTAGAATGTGAAGGTATGCCGAAAGTGTGTTATTAGTAACTGGGAACTTTTCATTCCCAAGGGAGGAAAATATTGCTTTGAGTGCTGAGTGGCAAGTAAATCATATATCTCTGGATAAGCTCTTGGTGGTTTTTACATCGTAATTCAGCCACATCGTTTTATAGAAAACTACCACCTTTTGTCCTAGTGTTACTGTTATCTGAAGGATGAGCAAAGCAGAATGAAGGAATGAAGGATTAGGTATCTCTGTTGGTAGCATGGTTTATAAACTAGTTGTACTATATGGAATTGGTCAAATATAGTACACTGTATATAATAAATCAATGCATAAAAATTAAATAGTATTAATGAGTTTATTAATATCTGTTGAGTGGTTAATGCATTATACTGTCACAGGAATTTTAAGTGATAGGACTTTGGAGTAAATATTCAAATCCAAGTGGACATTTTATTATTAAGAAAAAGATATATTAACTTTTTAATAAAGAAAAATTTTAAATGTGACTTTAAATTATTAAGTCTTGTATAACCTTTCCAATAGCATGTAAAATATTTGCTTTGATAATGCAGAGTTGTTCTTGATATAATTTTTTTCATTTTCAGGGGTACAAAAAACTAAGTAGACTTTGAAAAGGATCATTTTTACATTAAGATTGTTTTGGTTGGATATGGTTTCTCTTCTTCGTAGATTTTTTTTTTTTTTGCTTTTTTTTTTTTTTTTTTTAATTAGCTTGATGTTTTCTATACACTGCCCCATGCTTTTGGTTACAGAAAAGTTGCCATCCCAAACTTCTATACCCTAAAAGCAAACAGTGTTATGATTCAGAATATGCCAAGAAGCCAGTTACAGCACCTGAAGAATCCCATCAAGATTTAATTTTCCAAAAGATGTTTCAAAAGACTAAATACTTCACTTAATTAGAAAACGATTGGAAACAACTTGCTATCCCTGCATTGACTTTTCCTCCTAATAAATTATCTGCAGATGGTTTCTACCAATGTATTTTCAAAAAGAATGCTGTTTGAGCTTTAGGGGAATGTTTTTCATTTGAACTCGCTCTTTACCATCTTGATAATAGCCATTGTCAATTGCTTCCTGAAAAACAGGGTAGTTTAATCTTTAAAAAAATGTACATTCGTATATATTTTTATATACATGTATGTATATATTGCATTTGCACTTCTGATAACACATACTTAAAACATTCCAATTACCATTTTCACTTCTATGCCTTTACATGCTTTCTGTATAAATGTGTTTATTTTTATTTTTATGCCTTTATATTGGCTTCTGAGCAATAGACGAATGGTAGCATTCTTGTCCTGTTTGCTGCTTCTGCTAACTCTTGTTGTTGATCTGATTTTATAATTCAGCTTTTTGCCAAGGATTTTTGACACTGTGTGCATATACTGCTGTATAGAAATAGACATGAATTTTCTTCTGCAATGAATGGCTGGCAACTCAATTTCTACTTTTATTTTTTTCACACTGCTGCTTGGATTGCAACGCTGCAGGCAAACCACCTGCTTTGTCTTTAATATTCTTTTATTCTTTATAAACTGTATCTTCCTGCAAGGATCACACGTCAGGGTATTGTTTTGGGTCATTCTCTAAGTAGTGGTTTTGAATGTGAAGGGGAAGAATGGTAAGTGGGATCATTATCGTAGAGCATTGCTTACATGCTGACTTCATTTCCGCTTCCTCACTTGAGCACCTGTCCTCCTCGGAGTTCTACTTGTGTTCAAGGTATTTCAGATATTTCATTCTCCTTACTTGATAAGGAAATTCATCTTTTTTCTGTCACTGGAGATATATAATATATACAGTGAACATGTATCTCCATCTCCATTTGATTTCAATTCTTTTGCACCTTGATGATTTCTAGATCCTAGTTGGAAAGAACATGGTCCTAGCCATTCAAGGTCCATCTCTTTAACTGCTTTGCTATCCTTTGCCATGGCTGCTACTCACCTTGCATCTCCAGTTGGTGCCTGAATACCATGTTCGCAACCAAAACGATTTCTTCTCTGTGACATTTGCCCTTGTGTTCATCCAGCCTGGGATCTGACTTCTGGTTCTCTTGACTCCTTCACCTGCTAGAAGCTCCCAAATATTTTGAATTTTCTCTTATTTTTCTCATTAGGGTGCAGCTTAGATGCCAAGCAAGTTGAGGAACAGCCTGCCGCCGCAAACGAAGAAGTCCTTTTTCCTTTATGTAGGGAACCGAGCTATTTTGAAATCCCTACAAAAGAGTTCCAGCAGCCGTCACAAATCACAGAAAGCACTATCCATGAAATCCCAACAAAAGACACACCGAGCTCCCACCCCACAGGTGCAGGGCATGCTTCCTTTACCATTGAATTTGATGACAGTGCCCCAGGGAAGGTAACGATTAGAGACCATGTGACCAAATTTACCTCTGAGCAGCGTCACAAGTCCAGGAAGTCTTTTGCTGGAGCTCAAGACCTGCCTGGGATTCAGACTGGAATGATGGCCCCCGAGAACAAAGTCGCCGACTGGCTAGCTCAGAACAACCCTCCTCAGATGGTCTGGGAGAGAGCCGAAGACGATTCCAAAAGTATTAAGAGTGATGTTCCCGTGTACTTGAAAAGGTTGAAAGGTAAAGTGAATTGATCGTTTCCGACCTTCCTCTATTCTGATAAAGGAAAATTCCATCTTCACAGTTGCCCAGCTGCTATGAGATTACCAATGTGGTAGAAACCTGCTCTCTCCGAGGTTTATATTTGATTTTAAAGCTCAAAAGCAAGCCATACTCGTGCCCCTGGCCAACTCATGCAAAATAGTCTGCCTTCGTGTTCTTGCCAAAACCAGATTGGTTTTGTAAATTTCATTTATGCCAAAAGTATGTCTCCCTTTTCTTACGGAATTAAAAATTTAGTCAGTTCAGTAGTGGAATTCTCTAGAAGACAGTTCTCATCCTTTTCTTGACTTAACGAAAAGATATGTTCAATAATAATCTTCTCTATTGGGATCCTTCCAGTAAAATGTCAATATCTAAATTTTGAAAGAAATGTGAAGCCATTTGATAATGAATCAAAAGTTCCACCTTGGTAATAAAGTCATATTGTTGATAGAGTGTTTCAAACTGATCTTAGTAGTTACTCGTGAAACAAAAAAAATTTTTTTTAGAGATAACTTACTGGGAATTGATTGAATTACATTCTTTCAATAGACTTTTATGAAAATGACAAATTGAATTATTTATTCATGAAATAGTTTTTATATATGCTTTAATAGTATAATTCTTGGCCAAAAATTGCAACATCTTTATACCTGTAGAGGTTATTGACTAGTTTTCCATTGATTTTGCTAATTAAATTTACTTTAGAATTGCCAAATACAGTTTTGTGTTACTCTATATTGTATTTAACAAGCTATCTATGAGGGAAATGATTGCATGTTAATCTGGCCATTCTGTAACTGTAAAAGGTGTTAATGAGCTTTAAAAAAAATGTCTGTTGAGATCAGAGACTATTACTTACTTTGTATTCCTAACACTTCACCTGAGACTTGAGTACGTGGAGTACGTGATAGGTGTTCAGTAATTAGAGTAAACAATAAATGATCTGGCAATCAATGACAAGACTGACCCTACCTTGTACTTATGCCCTGGGAATCTGGTCAGGTGATGAAGTACCTATTTCTGATTTGCTTCTAAGATATTTCAAGACAGTGAGATGGTGAGGTTACCTAAATCTTTGTTGGGCCTATTGCTATATTTAATTATGATTATATGCAGTCATCTGATATGTGATTGTTATCCTTTACTTCTACTGTGTAATATTAAATAAATAGTAGAGATCTATATGTGAATGTATAGGTTAAGCTTACAGACAAAAGCTACTAATTTGTAAACTGACCATTTTTATGATTTGGATAAATAATATTGATATCCTTGTATAATGTGAAAGGTAGCATAAACCTTAAAAATTTAAAAGTAACACCATCTTTTTAAAGCCACTCTTAATAAATACATAAAAAGTGAGCTAAAGATCCTTTTAAAAGCTACCGTTTAAAAAAATACCCTTTTATTACAACTGCTTTTTAGTCATTATCACTATTTTCTGTATTTGCTGTTATTTTATTTTTTTATTTTATTTTTAATTTGCTCTGTTTTATTTTTTTTAATATATTTTATTGATTTTTTACAGAGAAGAAGAGAGAGGGATAGAGAGTTAGAAACATCGATGAGAGAGAATCATCGATCAGCTGCCTCTTGCACACCTCCTACTGGGGATGTGCCCGCAACCATGGTACATGCCCTTGACTGGAATCGAACCTGGGACCTTTCAGTTCATGCTCTATCCACTGAGCTAAACCGGTTTCGGCTTTGCTGTTATATTAAACCATCATTTTAAGACATTCTCTGCTCTTGAACAAGCCTAATTCCAAATAGAGGCATCAATGCCCACATTCATGTTATATCCATGCATGAACGATTACATATTTGAAAACTTTACCAGAAATTATACAATCAATACTATACCCCTGGGAATTAATTTTTAGATAGACACATATTTTAGTACGTTGCCATTGCTCATAGCCCTTCTACTGGCTATGCCTTCATTTTTCATCTAAAAAAAATTTCTCTACATATAACTCAGTTTGGTCTAAGATAGACCCGTTTCATTACTCCAGACATTCTTACAAATGACATTTGATTTTCCCCAAAGCCAGAGCTGCCATTGTTAGATAAAGGTTTTCCACATTTTAGGCATCAAGCCTATATATCTAAACTCTATCCAAATACATGGAATGACAGCAAACAGTAATAATTTTATATTCACTAAACTTGCAGCAACTGTTTAGATCAGCCAGAAACTTGAAAGTAGGGAAAACAAAACAAAAACAAAAAACACACAAAACAAAACAGCTGTGCTCCTGCAAGAGTAAAGTGCACGCGCTTTGGGACAGTGAGGCCAAGAATGTTCTCAAAGCCCCTACACTTCCACCCTTTAGGACAGCTGCTGCTTCTCGGCCACAGCTGCTTAAAGGGACAGTCCGCTTAGTCAGGCACAGCCAAGGACAGACAAGACAGGCAGGAAGAAACCTATGGGGAGGGGAGTGCCCTGGTGCTCCTCTTGTTGAGTGAAAACAGAGATGGCAGTTCTGCTCAGATGTCCACCCTGTGTGACACTGAGAAATATAAGAGAAAGAATAAACTTTCCAGAAAAGAAAATGGCTGACCTACACATTCAAATAGACATTTTAGCCCTGCCAGGGTGGCTCAGTGGTTGAGTATAGACCCAGGAGCCAAGAGGTCATCGGTTCAACTCCCGGACAGGGGCACATGCCCAGGTTGCAGCCTTAATCCCTAGTGGGGGGCATGCAGGAAGCAGCCCGGTGTTCCTCTCACATCCATATTTCTCTCTCTTTCCCTATCTCTTTCCCTTCCTTGCTCTCTAAAATCAATAAAAACATATTTTTTAAAAAGAAAGAAATTTGAAGCTATAATTTAAAGAGAAGATACTCAAAGGGCCTGACACCACTCACGTGTCAAATTTTATATGTTGGTTAAGAACTAAACTCCGTAAAAATATTGTTTTCATATAGTGCGTGTGTGGTTTGGCTTTTTTTGTGTGTGTTTATTATGCAGGAAATATTGGCGTTCAGTAAAATCCAGCTCGTACAAACTGGATTTCTTTTCAATATATCCAATTGCAACAGTGAGTTAGGTTGGAAAAGGTCATGTTTTAATGAGCTTTCGTATTTGAAGTGGTGGGATTTTTTATTTTTTATTTATTTATGGGTGTTTTCACATTCCATCTGCTATCCCGACTTCATAGCTTAATTATCTGAGACGGGGAGTCTGCTAATTAAACAAGTGTGCGTTCTCTTTTAAGATTGCATTTTGAATAGTTACTAGTTGGAAGAAAGTTTCATATTTGTTGTCATATCTGAGGTTTCTCTTACCCGACTTCCCTGCGCTGGGAGAGTTCCCCAGACCGCTCTTTTTGGTCTTGCTAACTCCATGAGCTTCCCTTGCCCATTTTCTTCACCCTCTGGAGTCTTCTTGCTGCGTTTATGCTCCACATTTTTACAGCTGGTCCTCTTGTGTTCAATCACTAGCACCAACCAGTAGCTTCTAACTTATTAGAACCAGCCATGAATTTGACACTCAACTTTCTCCTGGGACATATGTGTGTTGTCCCTCCCAATCTCCAAGTCCTCAGTGCTGCTCACCATCTTCTTTGACGCCAAATTAGTCAGCAAGTATTCCCATTACATTTGTGGCCCAGGACGATTTAAAAATCAGATTTAGTCCTGGAAACTTTGGAATACACCTGGTTGATAGATTCATTTATAGCTTCTAAAAGCCCTCATTGAAGAGTCGATCTTGAACATGCATAGAATAACTCTTGACTTTCTAATAATTCTATGCCATGTATATAATACTTATTTGATTGTTGTAATATTCTTATTTAGGTAATAAGAATTCTAAATCGGTGAAAAGGCAAGTAATACTTGACTTGTCATAGTTTTACATTTTGATATTTCAAAATTCCAATATATTCTAACTAAACTATATGCTTTGTGGTGCAGATACATTTTTATATGGTTATATTTAGTACCATGCCATTTGCCCAGTAGGTGTTAGACTTATATAGGATTTTATAGATAGGCCTTTAGCATGCTTTATTTAATTCGGAAAGCCACCAGAGTTTAGAGCTCAAAATGCAGATTTTTCAAAAATTCTTGTAGCTGAAAAGATGTTTGTAAATAATTGTACAGTAATTGATGGAAACTATAAAGACGCTGTACTTAGGGATGTAGTATATATCATCAAAAGTTAAGATTCATCACATTTTTTATGACATTTGTATTCTCTTTTCCTGTGTAAGGATAAGCATTTCAGTAGAATCACCCTTTCCCTGTCTCTTCCTCACTAGTTCTAGAATCATATTTTTGATTGCTTAAATAAAGTGTCGGCTTCGAAGGTAGGATTCATGTTTATTAATGTTATATTACAGACTATCGTGGATGCTGTCGCATTGCTTATCTGCTAAGGCAGTGGCCGGCAAACTGCAGCTCTGTTGACTAATGAGTTTTGCCGACCACTGTGCTAAGGCATTGATGCATCATCCTAACGTTAAAATTTAGAGAAAGACAGTCCTATTCAGTCGCTCATACAGGACCCCATTGTTGGTTGGTGAAATCGAATGGAAGCTTTGCAGTGGAGGGAAGAACATATGACTTCGGATTGAATGGCCCAGGGGGCGAAACAAATGGCACCTTTGTACGTGCTTCTTACTGTCTCCGGGGGCTTTCTCCTTCTCTGTCATGCCGTTTCTTTTTTTGTGTCCAGGAAATAAGCATGATGATGGCACCCAGAGCGATTCCGAGAACGCTGGGGCGCACAGGCGCTGTAGCAAACGGGCCATGCTGGAGGAACAGCTAAGGCGCCACCATTCGGAGCAGAAAAAACTGCAGAAGGCCCTGGCCACGGACAGGCTCCAGGACCAGGCTGTCGTAAGTCAAACCGCCTTTTTGATTGCATTCTCTGATGAAGACAATCCCAGCAAGAGAAGGCCCTGTTTCCTTCCTCAGAGTGCGGGAGTCTTATGTGAGGGGACGACTCACTGCACACCACTCACAACACTTACAAAACCCCAGTCTCCAGCAGCAGACGCCAAAGTGGTTTCTTTGTCTTTACAGACTAGCTCTGCGCACCGCAGAGGGGGGCATGGTGTTCCACATGGGAAATTGGTAAAGCAGAACTCAGAGGAGCCCGCCGTGCCAGTCCCCTTCCTTCCAGCTGCCTTGTTAAGAAGTTCAGGGAGTCTCGGGCACAGACCGAGCCAGGAGATGGATAAAATGTTAAAAAACCAAGCGCCCTCTGCTGCTTCTGAAAAGGATAATGATGATGACCAAAGTGACAAGGGTACTTATACCATTGAGTTAGAGAATCCTAACAGTGAGGAGGTGGAAGCAAGAAAAATGATTGACAAGGTAAATAACTGAAATGTGGGGATGATGCTAGTGTTCGGGGGTGGATCTGCCTGGCGGAAATTACTGGAGAGTCAGCATGAGACGGTCTCATGCAGGCAGGGGTATGAACCACAGGATTTGTTAGGGAAACTGGAAGACTAGCAGTAAGACCACATGCTTTCTGATTTTATTCTGCCTATGTTCTGAATTTGCCTGAGTTTCATAGGTAAAGTCCTTACATTTAAACTGTCGGGACCTGTTATACTTGATTACATTTAAGATAGGGATTTTATTTTATTTTATTTTATTTTTTAATATATCTTATTGATTTTTTTAAAGAGAGGAAGAGAGAGGGATAGAGAGTTAGAAACATCGATGAGAGAGAATCATTGATCAGCTGCCTCTTGCACACCCCCTACTGAGGGTATGCCCGCAACCAAGGTACATGCCCTTGCCTGGAATCGAACCTGGGACTTTTCAGTCCGCAGGCTGACGCTCTATCTACTGAGCCAAACTGGTTTCGGCAAGATAGGGTTTTTAAATAGTATACTTTGGCCATTCTCATTTTGCATACATTTAAAAACTAAAAAAAGCTATTAAAAAAAAACACACAAAAAAAAAACTCAGATTGCTATGACTCTGTTGATGCAAACATAATTGTTAACTTATAATGGTTAATCACAGGTTTCTTGCCTACTATTTCATGTTGGAAGCAGATGAAAATACATGTTTTTAATCACTTTTGTTCTTTTTCTTATTTTCTTAATGTCTTTTCATTTCTGTCTTTGGTGATAGAAAAAAAGTGTGAAAACGAAATCCATTTGTTTGTGGCACTTTGAGCTGATGCCCAGCCATGGTGATTATTTACTTCTCAAATTTGTTTTCACGTCATTGGTTATGTGCCCAGTGATTGCTGTATGGCTTAAAAAGTAGTTTTCCTCAATTTTGCTCTTGGTGTGGAAAGTTGACTTTATAATCGGCTGTTTATTTTACTCCCTGGCAGGGAGCAGCCTGTTTGGCCAGTGCTTGGTCTCTCGTTAAATTTCTGTTACTCAGCGTGTGAACTGCATTCGCATCATTTGAAAGCTTCTTAGAAATACAGCCTCTCAGGCCCATTCCGCACCCACTGACCCGGATCTGCTTTGAGAGCAAGATCTCCAGGTGTTCGTATGCTCGTTAACCTTAGATGCACTAGTTCCGTGGTCGGCAAACTGCGGCTCGCGAGCCACATGCGGCTCTTTGGCCCATTGAGTGTGGCTCTTCCACAAAATACCATGGCCTGGGCGAGTCTGTTTTGAAGAAGTGGCGTTAGAAGTTGTTTATGTTTAAAAAATTTGGCTCTCCAAAGAAATTTCAATGATTGTACTGATGACATTTGGCTCTTTTGACTAATGAGTTTGCCGACCAGTGCACTAGTTTAAATGATGAGTTTACAGAGTGGTCCTTCAGTGGTCCCAGAGAGGTCCTGAGCATTTATGTTTATATTTATTATTTTTAAAAAATATATTTTTATTGATTTCAGAGAAGAAGGCAGAGAGACAGAGAGAGAGAGAGAGAGAGAGAGAGAGAGAGAGAGAGAGAGAAAGAGAGAGAGAGAGAAATATCCATGATGAGAGAGAAGCATTGATTGGCTGCCTCCTGCATGCCCCCTCACTGGGGATCGAGCCTGCAACCCGCACATGAGCCCCGACTGGAAATCAGACTGTGACCACTTGGTCATAGGTAGTCGCTCAATCACTGAGCCACACTGGCCGGGCCACTTATGTCTACTTTCAATTTCACAGTTTTTATTTCCATGTCGGCGAGGGTTCTCTAGGTGCCCTGGAGCAGGTATGTAATTTCTAAGCTTGCATTTATGAAGGAGCACATGTTCATGTCTTTTACTATTGAGATGGAGATCCAGCAGTCCAGGAGATGGATGTGATGTGAGAGCTGTTGTTGTTGTTGGTAATAGAGGTGTGACACGTAAGAACCAGATGAGCCAGTTTTATTAGATTAAAAGGAGCCTAAGGACGCAGTCTGAGCATAGAAAATGACTCTTGGGGACTTGGGATTATTTTTATCATTGGGAACTGATAATGACGTTTCTTTCCTATTATTTTAAAGTTCACCATTTCCCTCTATGAGGACAAATACATTGCTACTTAAAATACTGTCTAATAGAAAATATAAGAATAGGTTTAAAAAAAAAGAGTAAGGTAAGAAGTTTTAAAATTCAGATTATCTGGCGAGGATGTGGAGAAAAAGGAACCCTCATGCACTGCTGGTGGGAATGCAGACTGGTGCAGGCAATGTGGAAAATAGTATGGATTTTCCTCAAAAAGTTAAAAATGGAACTGCCATTTGACCCAATAATCCCACTTCTAGGAATATATCCCAAGAAACTGGAAACACCAATCAGAAAGGACATATGCACCCCTATGTTAATAGCAGCACAATTTACAATAGCCAAGATTTGGAAACAACTTTAGTATCCACCAGTAGATGAGTGGATTAGGAAACTGTGGTATTATACATCCACACAATGGAATTTTACCCTGCTATAAAAAAGAAGGAACTCTTACTATTTACAGCAGCATGGATGGAGATGGAGAGCATTATGCTAAGTGAAATAAGCCAGTCAGAGAAAGATAAATACCGCATGATCTCATTCATATGTCAGATATAATGATCAACATAAACTGATGAACAAAAATTGATCCAGAGACAGGGTGACACTGAGCAGACCTTCCAACCTCAGGGAGAAGGCAGGGATGGGGGTGGGTTAGAGATCAACCAAAGGACTTGTATGCATGCATATTAGCATGACCAATGGACACAGACACTGGGAGGAGTGGGAGCTTCCCCTTGGGGGTGAGAGTGGCCGGGTGGGGGAGAGGGGAAGGAGACCTGTAATACTTTAAACAACAATAAAAAAATCATGTGCCCTGACCTCCAACAACCTTTTGGTGCAGGGGAAGATACCCAGCCAACTGAGCCACACCAGCCAGGATAAGCTTTAGTTTCAATGACAAATTATATGGCTACACTGTAGACAGAGAAAAGCAAGATTTTATTTTATTTATTTATTTTTTAATCCTCACCTGAGGATATCTTTCCATTGATTTTTAGAGAGTGTGGAAGAGAGAGGGAAAGACAGAGAAACATTGATGCGAGAGAAACATGCCAATTGGTTGCCCCTGCATGCGCCCTGAGCAGGGTCCCAGCTGGGAGAAGCCTGCAACTGAGGTACATGACCTTGACCAGAATCGAACCCGGAACCCTTCAGTCTGCAGGCCAGTGCTCTATCCACTGAACCAGATTGGCTAGGGCAAGAAAAGCAAGATTTTAAAGCAGGATATCCCTTCATTTAAGGGAGTCGTGGCACTGTGTCTGAGTAGGTAACTCACAGTCATTCTTAGTTTGCTTGAAGCAGAAAACCGAGCTGAGGCGGTAAGGGCGGGGATGAGGAAGAGTCCCTGCATTAGCTTGTGAGGACCAAAGGAAAGGCTGAGATGCTGGCAGCCCTGGTTACAGCCAGCAGGCAAGTCCAGGCCCGCTCGTCAGGCTCTGGCAACAGAAAAGCAGAGATTCGGGCATCAAGTGTCTGACGAGGAAGAAGTAACGGATGTGTGTGGAGCAAACAAAAACCAAGAAGAGCCAGAATCGAGCTCAAGAACGCTGGAGGAGTGACTAGAGGCATCACATGGCTGAAGAAGCTCTGCCGACCATTTCTCTCCCTTTGAAGGGGGGTCTGTGGGATAGACGTTGGGCCTTGGACTCTGTCCCCCTGGATTTGTTTGGTCCTGAAGATGTTTGTGTAGTCTCCTTCCTTTCTCTCTCCATCGTGTGAGGGCTGCTTTAGTAGCCATCTTCATTCAAAACCGTCTGTGCGCCAGGCTTTGTGTTAGGAGAGATTTTCAATTTTCTAAAAAGTTGTATGCAGAGGGATGGAACTACACAAGTAAAAACATGAGTAAAGATAGTCCGATGACTGCGGTGATGGGCATAATCTGTTGGAGGAAGGTACCAATAGCTCCAAGAAGGACTCTCAGGTTAAACATGCCTTTGATAACTTTCTGTTTATTCACTTTCTCATTCCCTCATCACACACACACACACATACACACACACACACACACACACACACACACACACACACACACCATTACAAACCATGACTGCTGGTGCCAGGCATTTTATCCGTTCTCCATAAAACTTGAATTGAAATGCCAACTGATCTCATGTTGAAGCAGGTGGAATTAATCCCGTCGCACACATGTCTGAGTAGGGTTTCCATATGTGGAGACGTGTCCAGAAGCACGGAGGCTGGGGGACGAGTTCAGAGGACCATATTCCCTTTAGAGAGAGGAGCTTGGACTAGATCTTGATGGCTCGTGTGTTTTCCAGTGAGGACTCCAGGCTTTTCATGCTGAAGGCAGAGGGGAGGCATTGAAAACTGCTAAGTAGGGCAGTGATGATCTAATCACCTCAGAGGTGTGAAGAATGGATTAAAAATTGGAAAGGCCCAAAGCAGAGAAGCAATTAAAAAGCTGCTGACATGGCCAACATTTAGTTGAATATAAATGTCTCAGTTGTAGGTAAGAGGTCTGGGCTGATTTGGGAATTACTAAAGAGTAGCTGAATGCAAAATAATAGATGCATTCACCTAGAAAGAATGTACAACATGAAATTCTTGGCTACACCAACATCAGTCAAAGGAATAAATGTGAACAAAGGAGCCCGAAAAAGACCAAACAGAAGAATAAAAGAAATAGCATCTTGGAACCAGAAACAATTTTTAAAAAAGTGAATAACAGTATTGCATAATACACCAGTGTTAGGTATGATAAGCACTGAATGTCTTTTCAATTTTCCCACAATGCATTGTATTCCTGGGTGTAAAGAAGAACCTGTATTAGCATCTTACCTTGGAAGAAGTGGCCTACAGTTTAAAAAAAGGATCTTTAAAGAGATGACCAAGCCCGGCCAGTGTGGCTCAGTGGTTGAGCATTGACCAATGAACCAGCAGGTCATGGTTTGATTCCTGGTCAGGGCATATGCCCGAGTTGCAGGCTCGATCCCCAGCGTGGGGTGTGCAAGAGGCAGTGGATCAATGGTTCTCTTCATTGATGTTTCTATCTCTCCCTTTTCCTTCCTCTCTGAATTCAATAAAAATATATTTTTTAAAAATAGAGAGGACCAAGCTGAAATGTCACATGTTTGTTTTTCTGTGCTGGTTGTAGTTAAACGGTAGTGAGAGAGCTATTCCCCAACACCAGGTTATGGGATTACGGCATTTTGGTTGCTATTTCTGTGCTGTGTGTTTATCAGAAGATAATCCTGTTTTATGCACTGTCCCCAAATACTCCCTCTTGTAGTATTAACGCAAATGCCTATGCTCTATAAAGATCTCCTGAGTTTTACATCTAAGCTTACGTGGATTTGCGCTAAGAGCAAGTGCTGTTGACTGCTTGATGGAAGGTAATTACAGCATCTTCCCCAGTAGGAGTGATCTCCCCACCCCCCTTCCCACCTCCCTGTGACAGCTAGAGAACCCGTCATAGCATCAGTAGTACCAGCTTCTTTCCCCTCCCCATCGCTCCCTCCAAACAGACGCTGCTGGGAGACTGGTCAGAGCTGCTTCCTAGGCTTCTGCGCTAAGTGAGAAAAACAGAGAGAGCACAGAAAGCTAAATATCAAATAAGGAAAAAAATGGTCATTAGGCTCTGTCTTTAGGGGGAGGGGGTATTTCTGTTTTCTATAAGTTTCATACCATAAAGCAGTTCTTGCAGACACTTCCCTGTGCTGAGATTTGACTCCTGTCCATCGCGGCAGCATCCTCCCCTCTGACTAGTGCATTCTCCCCCCCCCACTCCCCCCCCCCCCCCCCCCCCCCGTGGGCCTTGTCGCTCGGTGCTGGTTCTGAGGCAGCAGCTGGTAGGGAAGAAGGAATCCAGTACCAGGAGGACTAACTAGAGCAGACACAGAGTAAAAGCACATCGACAGCAGTGAGTCAGGCAGCTCGAGGAAGTCAGTGCTGGGACCCGGGTCCAGGTGGGCAGGGTGTGGGATACGGATGCTCCAAGCCCTGAAGCTGACAGCAGATGTGAGGCCAGATCTGAGCTGGGGCCCGGGGACCACGGATAACAGTCAGCTGGGTGGACAGTGGCCCCTCCTGGTCCATTCAGACAAGATGTGCTGTGGGCGGGGCTGAAGGCTCAGGAGGTGAGACAGGAGCCTGGACAGTGAGAGAGGACCCTGGAAACAGGCAGCTCTTCAAGTTGAACTTCATCTTTTTCCTCCTTCCTTTCCATCCAGAAATAGTCTGAGTTAATGGGCCAGGGCAAATAGTGCTTCTGAAAAGCTAAATTCTGGCAGCTTGGTTTTTCTTTTATTCTCATCTTTTTCCTTGGCCCCTATACACTAAGTGATTTTTCAGATATTTTTATCGGGACACCCAGCCGGTGTGGGTCAGTGATTGAGCATCAACCTATATACCTGGAGGTCACAGTTCGATTCTTAGTCAGGGCACATGGTCCGGGGTGCAGGCTTGATCCCCAGTGTGGGGTGTGCAGGAGGCAGCCGTTCAATGATCCTCTCTCATCGTGGATGTTTCTATCCCTCTTTTCCTCTCCCTGCCTCTCTGAAATCACTAGCTGGTTTATTTTCTCCTTTCTAGAAAGATCTTATTTGTCTTGATCACTTCTGTATTTCTTGTACTAGTACAATGCCTGGCGTGTAGTAGACACTCAGCATCTTTTTATTTTTATTTTAATTTTTACATTCCATATGAATGAGAAGAAAAATTTGCTATGCTTTTTTGTTTTTATCAATATATATATATGTGGTTAGCTTTATCTTAGCTAATTTATTTTGATGAACTTATAGATTGATCCGATCTCACCAGACCTCCACGAACAGGTTATCCTGTATAATGAAACTACTTTCTATCTTGATCCTAAAGTAACTGGTTGAAATGTCTGGTTGAAATCCTGTGTACACTCAACTTCTCATAGTATGAAAGGTACAAAAGAGTGTAGATTGTGTCAGAATATGCAAGTTTCAGGAGAAGTGCCTGGATTGGTAGGAAACTAGCAGTGCGATTGAGTTTCTAGCAGCTCCTCACTGATGACTTAGCACAAAGGATCTTCTTGGCAAGAAAAGGGGAGAGATGAGCTGCCAGATTTTAGGGATGAAAGGAAGGAATGTGTGACAAGGAAATGAGCCATGAAAAGGAGGGAGTCTGGACATGTTAACTATAGGATCATCAGACGTTAGCATCATCTGAAGATAGGAAGAAGGGTCTAACAGAAAAAGAATGCTGAGCAGTGATGGGAAAGGAAGAGATTGTGGCTGTAACCCCTAGGGAATGGGGGAATCAAAGACACAGGATGGATTCGGAGAGGACAAACATTTGGAGACCATGTTTTCATTCAATAGAAGTAAAAGGAAGAATAAAGCCAGATGGTGCCTTTTTTAAAAAAAATTGAGGGAAAATTCGCATAACATTCACCATTTTAGCCACTTGAGTGTACAGTTCAGTGGCTTTTAGTACATTCACAAGGTTGTGCAATCCTCAGCAGTGTCTAATTTCAGGGCATTTTAATCGCCGCCAGAATAAATCTCACTCCCATTAGGCAATCACTTCCCGACCTTCCCTCCCTCTCCCCCTGGCAACCCCTAGTCTGCTTTCTGAGCAAAGAGTTGGCTTATTCTGGATATTGCACAGAAATAGGATCTTGCAACATGGGGCCTTTTGTGACTGGCTACTTCCACTCAGTATTATATGTTCAAGGTTCATCCATGACATAGCGTGTGTCAGCTCTTCATTCCTTTTTGTGACGAAATAATGTGTCATTGTGTGCATTTATTTACTCACTCATTTGTTGATGGACATTTGGGTTGTTTTGCCTTCTGACTATTGTGAGTAGCATTCTGCTATGAGCACTTGCTACCATGATAAATTATAAAACATCTCTCCTGCCTCCATTCTGAGCTCCCTTTTGTCTAACAATTTTGTCTACATTTTAAATTTAAAAATTGACTACACCTAGGTCATACAAATTCTTTGTTAAGTATTCAGAGCCATTTATTCCACTGAATTCTGAATTTTTAAAAAAAATATATATTTTATTGATTTTGTACAGAGAGGAAGGGAGAGAGATAGAGAATTAGAAACATCGATCGATCAGCTGCCTCTTGCACACCCCCTACTGGGGATATGCCTGCAACCAAGGTACATGCCCTTGACTGGAATCGAACCCGGGTCCCTTCAGGCCCCAAGCCGATGCTCTATCCATTAAGCCAAACCGGTCTCGGCTAATTCTGAATTTTTAAAATGCAGTTAGAAGTGTAATGCCCTTAAAGTATGTAGACAGTGTTAGCTTTTGAGGTCTTCTTTGCTTTCTCAGGCAAGTTGTCACAAATGGATGTTTTTATACCTTCACACAGAAATGATGATACGAAATTCCAGCTGGCTACGCATTGCTACCATTAATTTCTCAAAGCCCATGGGGATGGGCTTTTAAGGCTGCTTCCTCCAAGCAGTGGTACTTTCCACTTGTCTGGAAAATAAATAAAAGTTACTTCTCTGACAGATATGTGTACAGCATCTCAGTGCATTAAAGGGAATCTGTAGAATGTCATCTGACAACTCTCTATACAACTCCACTCCTGTCCTAAAAGCATTACTACTTTGTGTTTATGTCTTTGTATCCGAAGTGATTTGGAGAGATTGATTATATTTTATTAGAAACTGCTGGTGCTTAGATGTTTGAGACAGTCAAGGTTTGGAAATCCATCTTGAGTATGATTAAAATTAAAATCAGAAAATCAGAAAATTGAGGTAACTTGTAAGTTAACATGCCAATGAGGTCCAACATGCAGGTAATCATCAGCACATGGCTATGTTTATCTTCCACTTTCCATCTTGAGTTGGATTTTTTTTCTAGTTGTAATGATAAAAATATGGAGATAAACCAGTAAATTGGGAGTTCAGTGACTTGAGTTAGAAAATTTTAAGATAGCTCAGATAACTTGAGTAGCTCTGATTTGCCTTCTGCTCAACTGGGGTCAGAGGCAGAGCACATAGAAAAACATACTTAGTATTCTTTCCTGCTTGTTGTTAAACGAATTCCAATGTTTAGCGAGATGAAGCAGGTTTGTCCCTTCTGTGTATGTGCTTCCGTGTGTTATTAAAATTCCTATTTGATCTAAATGTGATAACATACAATTTGTTCTTTTTGTATTCTATTGAATCTATTGGGATGACGGTTAATAACATTATATAGGTTTCAGGTGTACAATCTATAATGCATCATCTGTATGCTGTATTGTGTGTTCACCAGCCTAGGTTACCAACGGCTCTTAAAGCAAAAATAATTTGAATACTGAGCAGTTCTTGAAACTAAAGTTACATTTGAATTAAATACTAGGTAACAAGGCCAGCTAGTGCTAAAATTCCCAATTTTAGTCATTTTGAAAATCTGCCATCTGCCTTAGTCAATGTGAACTTGAGAACTTATCAGAGAGATTTTTTTTGTCTGATCATTACACAGTTTTTTAGAAATTACCTTAAAGGCATTTTCCCCTTTTAAAACAGAATTGCTTCTCCTTCGTTATATTCTGAAGTGTCTTTCTACAAAGTGTTAATTCACAAGGATATTTTTCTTGATTGTACAATCAGGGCCACCACTCATTTCTGCCAATAATAAGCATTGAGAGCACAGTAGAGCCTATGGAATATTCCAGTTGATGTAGTTAACATTTCTTCAGTCTCTTTGGCAAAATCAGAGTCTATTATGAGCCAGGAAATGAATAAGACCCAGGTCTTGCCTTTAAAAGCACATGATTGTTGGTCTCTGTATTTAGAATATTTCAAAAGTGTCCACCAGAGACAACCTGCTTATTCAAAATCTGTAATATGTGTGATAAATTGCATTTCAGGCAAAGGCTGTGAGTGATTTTAGGTGCATGTAGTTTGAGAATCATGCTACACCCTGTACAGAGATCATACAATAAAGTCCGTTATTTGAGAACTTAGTTATATGCATACATTCAACTCATGTATGTAAATGTTCAACATTTGTGAGGGAAGGAACACATAAAATCCATCATGCATTTATAGTTTCCCAACATACTTCTCAACAATAATAGAACAGACACAAACTGGAACAAGAGGAAATGATATGTTTTTTAACTTTGCGTTAGTACAGTGTTCATAATATCTTTTACCAAATGATGTGTAACACTCTGAATATTTCTTATTAGCAAGCAGTACATTTGCTAAGCATTCAGAAAATCACATGTATGTGAGCTGCCACTGCCCAGTTACTGCCCAGCTTTCTCTCCACATGGATGTTACCTTGTCATTAAACAAGTTTGCTTGCATGATTGAAATTAATGTAGAATATTTTTATTTGCCCCTGAAGTTACTGATAACATTCACATATTAACCTGCCTTTTCATTTATAAAACGTTCTTCTCCCCCAGGTGTTTGGAGTGGATGACAGTCAGGATTATAACAGGCCTGTGATCAATGAGAAGCAGAAAGACCTGATCAAAGACTGGGCCCTCAGCTCTGCCGCAGTGATGATGGAGGACCGGAAGCCACTGGGCACACCTGGGTTTCACCACACGGAGGTACCGTCTTGCCCTTGGCTTCACTTCTTACACGCACAGACGTGAATCTCCATCATTTAAAATGTTTTTCTGTTTGTTTTTAAATATAATTGTAGCGATTTCAGAGAGGGAGAAAGAGGTAGAAATATCAATGATGAGAGGGAATCAAGGATCGGCTGCCTCCTGCACGCCCCACACTAGGTATCGAGCCCACAACCCGGGCATGTGCCCTGACCAGGAATCCAACTGCGGCCTCCGGGATCACAGTGAAGGAGTCTCCTAAACAGGCCACCGGAACCTATTCGCAGACTGGTCCTACAGCAGTGTGTGCCCCTGGGCGCACTGTATTCTGGGTATCCCAGCTTGATGTGAATGGCTGAGGTACTTCTTTCAGGATCAGAACGCTGGGTGGTTACCACAAACTCTTAAAAGGGAATTCAGAGGTTCAGCAAGAATTCCTTATGTTCCATATGTTATTATGTATACTTTCTATTTCAATGTATAGGGCTTATAAATGTATAGAGTTTGAAATCATATATAGAGAGTTTATACGAAATATTTACTTCAGCAGTTTCTAGCCTGTCCTTCATACAGTGACTCTGGCACTTTTAATAAAATGTCATTTTGAATGATTTAAAATACATTTTCAGTCACAGCTTCTTATTCCTTAGATGTCTTTCCAGTTTCAATATGAAGCCTTGGCTTAGACTTTAAGAGAGGAAACCATCTTTTTCCACACTCCCTAGCATTTCCATATTAAATGCCTCGATGGTGCTGGTGTGAAGAATTGCCATTCTCTGTCCATAAGTCTGTGGAACCACATCATGAATTAAATTCCATCTCACACTTGACCACGAGGGTTCAAAGATCACTGCTTTAAGAGTAGATCTAAACATGGGCACGTTTAGGTTCAGATCAATTATAGGAAAATTCTCCAAGGTCAAGTAATTTCTATCCTTAAAGTGTTCTAGAAAGAAGTCTTAAGGTTTGGTTTTGGTTTGAAATCCCTGAAGGCAAGACCTGGAGGGTTTAATACTCTTTGAGGCTCTGGAAGCAGTCTGATTCCTAGAAACATGAAGAAGGCTAGAGAAGAGCTTAGGAATAGACCTTTAGACTCCTGCTCCGAAGACTGAATAGAGCTAACTCCCCTGTTAGAGTCACAGAGCTCTGATCATACACCTAGCAGCATAAACATTAAGCTCCAGAGTTTATATTAGTACCATTGTGAGTCTTTCAAATGTTGAACTATACTGCATGCACAGCAATAATAAAATGTTGTCATTCAAAGGGGTACCCAGAGAAGCTGCATTTTATAGTAGACTAGAGGCCCAGTGCATGAAGTTTGTGCACTGGGCTGGGGTGGAGGGGGAAGGAGGGGGCATCCTTCCACCAGGCCTGCACCCTCTTGCAGTCCGGGAGCCCTCAGGGGATGTCTGACAAGGCAGTAGGACATCCTTAGCGCTGCCGAGCAGATGGGAGAGGCTCCTGCCACCACCGCTGCGCTTGCCAGCTGTGAGCCTGTCTTCTGGTTGACTACCAGGGGGCAGCTCCTGTGTTGAACATCTGCCCCCTTGTACGGCACGTCATAGCGACCGCTGTTCAGTTGATTTGCATATTAGCCTTTTATTATATATGATGAGGAAATTTAATCAAAGATAATATAGGAATCTGAGGTTTAAGTATTGACAGGTTAATGTGACTAACTGGAATTCACTTCCATGAGAATCAGGTTTGGCCAGACTGCATTATTATATTCCCTTGTTTTCTCCCTTAGGAAGGCACCACTGCATCTGGAAGCAAGCGCTGGGTTTCACAGTGGGCCAGTCTGGCTGCCAATCACACGAGGCATGACCCAGAAGAAAGGGTCATGGAATCGTCTGTCCCTGCTCCTTTAGAGAATGGTACTTTCTGTGTGTGTCTGTGTGAATAACACATCAGTTTTAAAAACAAGCTACCAGTAAATCTATATAGCGAGCAGTAAATTAATCCCAAGTAAGCATATTCACATATGTTCATGCTTATGCTCCATATATCATTTTAATTTCACTAACGTGGAAATCATTAACATCAACTCACACTGGCGATAGAGATAATTTGTAGATTAAGCACATAATACATACAAGTATATATAATGTATATGAAAATTTAAAAAGACTAACACAATTCCAAAGCATCCCATACAACAAATATTTAAATGCTACTTTCTGTCATCTACACTAATAAAAAAGTAAGATGCAAATTGACCATACCTTCACAATGCCCAGCAGCCAGCTGATCAGGGGTATGCAAATTAACCCAGCAAAGGTGGCAGGTTAATTTGTATATGCAGGCGCCAGACGGCCTGGGGTAGGGAGGGATGCTTGCTCTGGCCAGAATGAAGGCCCATTCTTGCATTAATCTTCATGCATTGGGCCTTTACTATGTCAATAAAAAACAATTTACTTAATCTACTAACTGCATCTTTTGTAAATCTATGTAATGTGATTTTTATTCCCTTTTAATTATATATCTGCAAAGTGAAATATAGGGTTTAAAAAAAAGCACACAAAATTATATGCCTCTAATGATATTATTAGATTTAGTTCATTACATTCTTAATTTAAAAAACCCTCAAGGAGAATTTGCATGTGGTTTTGATCCAGTATTTTTTGTTATCCTTAGAAATGGAAATAGAAATGTATTTTGTCTCTGGCTTGTGGCACCCTCACAGTCTGGTTTAGGAATTTTGTAAACATTAGTCAGCAATTGTTTGAAAGCTGTAGCCTTCACCAGTCAGGAATTGTAGTAGTTGTTAGTATGGCCAAAAGTGTTTGGAAAGACAGAGTGATTTACAGGTTGGTTCAGAGAAACTAGTCCATGATTGGGAAACAGAGACTAGACCGAGGAGCTAGGTACATTTACAAAAAGAATCTATATATATAAAAAGCCAGCGACTGTAATTGTCATCATGACCATAATGACCGGTCGCTTTGACACCCTTTGTGGCCAGCAAAATGGCGATCAGGGCATGGGGCCAGCTGGGCAACCTTGCAACCCCTCCCCACTTCCGGCCTGCCCCTAATCGGATTCTCCCATCCTGATCAAGAGCTGGCTTCCAGCCATTACCACCCCCCAGCCACCTGTCCCTGATTATACTACCCACCCCAATAGGGGGTAGGGCTGGCTGGCCAACCTCCTGCAGCCCCTTCTTCAAGCTGGCCACACCCCCAGTGGCCCCACCATCCTGATTGGCCTGCAGCCCCTCCCCAGCACAGCCCCACCCAAGATCGGCCTTCCCACACCCCATCAGGATCAGGGCCAGCCAGCCAACCACCCATGGCCCTCCCCCAAGCTGCTGGCCCCCATTCAGCATCTCCCACCCCATTCAGGCCTACCACTCACAGTCCCTCCCCATAGCTGGCCTCGCCCCCAATTGACCCTCCAACCCCAATCAGGGGCAGGGCCTGCTAGCCAATTGCCTGGGGCTCCTTCCCCCAGATGTCCCAGCCCTGATCAGGCCCAATAAGGGCAAGCCAGCCAGCCTGCCAGCCTCCCACCATCTCCTTCTCCCAATAGACCCAGTCTCAATCCACCCAGATTGGAGCCAGGCTGGTCGGATGCCACCCATGCTGAATTTGTGCACTGGGCCTCTAGTTCACTACAAAATTATTACGTATTAACTGTGGAAAGTAATGTTCTACCCTTGTTATAAGAAATAGTAGATGCCCTGGCCAGTTTGGCTCAATGGATAGAAGGGCCCTATGTTCCAATCTGGTCAAGGGCATGTACCACAATTTGTCTCTGTCTCTATCACTCCCATCCACTCTCTCTACAATAGGAAAATATCCTCAGGCGAGGATTAACAACAACAAAAAGAAATAGTAGACCTTCATTACCTTATTCTTATTGTAAATTAATTTATTTAGATGAGTTCACAAATCCATTTAAATATAAAGTGTTCTTTTAAATATTTGTCCAGGGTGAGAAATGCTAGAAATATATAAAAACGATAAAATAGCTATTACATTTTAGATGCTTCAAGTAGCAAGGAGATAAGACATTAAATAATTTATGATTAATTGCCCAAAGTTAAATCAGTAAGTTTAATATTTTCTGGCATCATAATCATTGTATTGCCATGAAATTTAAATAGTAAACTTTTAGAATTGTAATGGGGAACAAAAGACCTATAAAAGCTATAGCTAGCATATTTTCCCCCACTTCTAAGATTAGATGCTCTGTGTGTGAATTTATATTTCTCTGAAAGATGTATCCCTCATTTTGAAACACATTCCATTTATTCAGGAAAATCCCCCGTAAGTATTTTCAAGTTCTCTTACATGGAAACATTAACATATGTGTTTTCTCACTGGCTTCTGATTATTTGAAAAAGAGAAAGTGGTCATGTATTTCTCTATGAGGCCTTCATACACCAGACAACCATAATTTAAAACCCTTGCATTGGTAAAATTATGACAAGTCCTATCAGCTTTATTCATACTTAAAATTGAAAAAATTCTTTTAATCAGCTTTGAATTTTATTTTTAGAAAATTTTGTTAAAGTCTTGAGTTTTCTGGTTGACTTTGGAAATCCAATTTATTCTCTCGGGTAGATAAGATGCTTATTAAAAACTAGGTATATTATTCTTCTTTACCACGTCATGGGAAGTATAGCAAGGAAGCAGGTTTATTAGGCATTCTTTGTGCAATTCTGTAATCTGCTAGTTAGAGTCTGTTGTCTTGAGCAGAACTTAGTGGATGGGATAAGCCACAGAAGCAAGAGCAACCACAGTGAGCTTCCATAAAACACGTTAAAAGACAAGGAAACAGCAGACGTACGTTTCAGATCTGACGACCTTCATTTTCTTTTTCTTTTTTTTTTTTTATATATTTGCAAAAGGTCCTTATTTTATTTTATTTTATTTTATTTATTAATTTCTTTATTGATTAAGGTATTACATATTTGTCCTCAACTCCCTATTCCAATCCCCCACTCCCATCCCTCACTCAAGCCCCCACCCACCTATTGTCCTTGACCACTGGTTAGGCTCATATGTGTGCACATAAGCCCTTTGGTTGATCTCTCCCTTTTATCCCCACCCTCCCTTTGAGGTCCAACAGACTGACCCAAGGCTCCTTGTCTCTGGGTCTGTTCTTGTTCCTCAGTCTATGGTGTTCACCATTTCCCCTAGATGAGTGAGATCATGTCCTACTGGAAATATACTTATAAGAATCAAAAATGAGACAAGCAATAATGGTTATGCTGAAAGGCATATGAATCAGTCTGTAGTGAGCTTCTTTCTGGGCCACCAGTTCTTTTGAGACCCAGTTTCAATGTCAAAGAGACGACCCTCATTTTCATCTCGTCCAGTTTACTTTCCTGCCTCTCTGGTCAGTCACCTGCCTGCTAAGCGCACTTGGCCCTGGACTTGCCTTTTACACTACCCTGTCACAATGCTGGCTTATTTAGTCAAAGTTTTATTTTACACTTAAGCCATTGCTTCACTTACACTTCAAACCCTAGTGTAACATGGTGTTATTTGTATTTTCACTGCTGACCCTGATTTCTGCCTTGTGGTTCTTCTTCGCAGACGCGGACATCAGCGAGTCTGGCGTTTCGGTGAGAAGTGGCGGCTCCGCGGCCTCCCTGGCTGGGCATGGAGAGAGGCGGCGGCGGACCCTCCCCCAGCTGCCCAACGATGACAAGGCTCTGGAGGGCTCCCGAGCCAAGGCCCTGACGCCCAGGTCGGAGATCGGGGAGAAGCAGGACACGGAGCTGCAGGAGAAAGAGGCCCCAGCGCAGGTATACCAGAAGGACAGACAGGATGCCGACAGGGCCCTGGGCAAGGGGACCAGGGCGGTCAATGGGGAGACCCTGAGACCTGGCGGCGATCCCAAAGCCCTCCTGCACTTGGCCATCTCCTCCCCTGGGAAGGAGAAACATGAACCCGACAAGGAAGCCTCTTTGGTGAAGCAAACGTTAGCCAGAATCCAGCTCCAGGAGCCGACGGAACAGGCCCACTGGGCGCCTACTAAATTATCTTCCAAAAATGCGTCGGGTCCGCTAGAGAGAGGCAGGGAGGAGTCCCTCAAACAGGAGTCACAGCCTCCGGAGAAAACCCCAGGACATTCTGCCGGCAAAGGAGAGAGGGCCATGCCAAGTGAGGGCAAGCGGAGGAAGGCCGAGGAGCTTCTGAAGGGCCATGCCGCCAAGGCAGGGGACAAGAAGGAGTCCTCCAGGCCCTTGGTGCGACAGGGAAGCTTCACCATCGAGAAGCCCAGCCCCAACGTCCCCATCGAGCTGATCCCCCACATCAACAAGCAGCCGTCCTCCACACCCCCTCCCTTGGCCTTGGCCAACTCCGCCGGCAGACTGCGCGACAGGAGCGACCCCGTGGATGCTGACTCCAGCCTGGACACGACCCTCATCCTCAAAGACACAGAGGCCGTCATGGCTTTCCTAGAAGCGAAGCTTCGAGAAGACAATAAAACCGACGAAGGCCCGGACACCCCCAGTTACAACAGAGACAACTCCATCTCCCCGGAGTCTGACGTGGACACGGCCAGCACCATCAGCCTGGTGACCGGGGAGACGGAGAGGAAGTCATCCCAGAAGCGCAAGAGCTTCACCAGCCTCTACAAGGACAGGTGCTCCTCGGGCTCGCCGTCCAAGGAGGCCTCCAAGTCCTCCGGCGCCAGGGACAAGGTGGAGAAGAAAACCAAAAGCCGCTCCACGGAGGTAGGGCTCAGAGCCGACGGGCGGAAGTTTGTCCAGTCCAGCGGACGCATGAGACAACCATCGGTGGACCTCACGGACGATGACCAGACCTCCAGCGTACCTCACTCTGCCATCTCTGACATCCTGTCCTCCGACCAGGAGACTTACTCCTGTAAACCCCTCGGGAGGACTCCACTGACCTCGGCTGATGAGCATGCACATTCCAAGCTGGAGGGAAGCAAGGGGACCAAGGCCAAGACTTCCCCCGTGCCCCCCGGCTCGGCCAGCAAGTCCACCACCCTCCCCCGGCCCCGGCCCACCAGGACTTCCCTCCTGCGCCGAGCACGCCTTGGGGAAGCCTCAGACAGTGAGCTTGCCGATGCTGACAAGGCATCCGTGGCTTCTGAAGTGTCCACGACAAGTTCAACGTCAAAGCCGCCCTCAGGAAGGCGGACCATCTCGAGGATCGACTTGTTGGCTCAGCCCCGGAGAACCAGGCTGGGCTCCCTGTCCGCTCGCAGCGACTCGGAGGCCACCATCTCGAGGGGTAGCGCCTCCTGCAGGACCGCGGAGGCCATCATTCGGAGTGGAGCCAGGCTAGTCCCGTCGGAGAAATTTTCTCCGCGAATTCGGGCCAACAGCATCTCTCGGCTGTCAGACTCCAAGGTCAAAAGTATGACCTCCACGCATGGCTCGCCTTCAGGTAAATAGGATCCAGATGTTTTATAGTGCTAGCATATTTTTGTTGTGTTGTGGGACTCCTGTTTTAAACAATTAAGTCTCCACTGTTGCTTCCCCAGAATTCAGCAGAAAGGTTACTCTAGAGAGTGTTTTTTTTTTCCTATAAAAATTACTTTAGCTTAGTGAGTAGAAAATTCAGAAGTTACATACACTTCCAATCAATGTCCTGCAGTAAAATAGAGATTTCAAAGTTAGACATATCCTGAACCGGTCTCGGAGATTTAATTGTCTAGTTGGTGAGAGATCTGGATTTGTCTGTCAAAATTAGATAGGAATTATCTGGTTTCGATCAGATGAATTAGCATTTTGCTTCTAAAAGTATGTGTTTTAACTTTCCAATATCCTCACCTAATCCCAAGCCCTTATGAACCTGCAGAAAGGCATTCTGCCTTTTGTTACTCCTTTCAGAGCTGAATGAAATCATCAATATTTTACCCCTTTTTTCCCCTCCTATTTATTTTGAAATATCATGTGCCTTACTGATACTTTTAAATTAAGGTGACCAGACGTCCCGCTTTTGGCGGGACAGTCCCGATTTTTAACTATTTGTCCCGTGTCCCGTGACATCTGGTCACCTTATTTTAAATTGATGGTCAGGCAGGTGAAACTAACCCTTGATTTATTTCAGTGGAAGAAGAGGGATTCGATAAGAAGTCCCTAAGTCCTTGGTCAGTGTGGGCTATAGAAATACAGCTTCTGAGCATCATCTCACAAAGCATTATCCTATTGAACCACACGACCAGCAGTCATTAACAGAATCTTTATAAATACTGTACATCCCCCACCAGATTGTAGCTGCTGCTGGCACGTTTGTCCGTTTCTGTGCTTCACATGGAGAGCTGAACCCGTGGAAATACTTGTGGCCCCTTTGGCCCTGAGACAGACATCTGTGTGTCCTGTGGACCTGGTCTTATTACTTCATAATCGGCTCAGGGGTGGGTGTGGCTGAACAGGCCCGCCTGAGGGTCGGGGAGAGCCAGCTGTTAAAAACTTAGAGGTCCGTTATCCTCAGTCAGCAAGCACCTCAGTGAGCGCTGAGTCCAGGGTGAGAATGATGGGGAGGTCGGTGGGCAGTCTTTTTATTTTTACATCTGCACAGTAGAGGCTGCAAGACCCAAAACTAAGCACTGTCGTGTGCTACTTGTTTTCATTTTTATTCCTCCTCTTCTCTCTTCACTGCTGCTTCCTCCACACTATTCGCCTTCCCATCTCTGTCCTGGTAGGGGGTGTGGTGATGGTGGTCGTACCCGTGGTAGGAATGAGTATAGGCTGAAGATAGCGTATACTCATGATTCCACAAAGAATACATGCATTTTCCCCATTGCCCCACCCTCTTGTTTGCACACTTCAAGTTTTAGTTGGTAGTTCATAGATTGATTGCCAACTATTTTTAAAAGTTTTTTTTTTTTATTGATTTTAGAGAGAAAGGGAGAGGGAGAGAGAAATATTGATGTGAGAAGAACACCCATCAGCTGCCTCCTGCATGCCCCCCCTACTGGGGATCAAGCCCACAACTTGGGCATGTGTCCTGACTGGGAATCAAGCTGGTGATCTCTTGGTGCATGGGTTGACGCTCAATCCACTGAGCCACACCAGCCAGGCTGATTACCAAGTATTTTAAACTAATTAGTACTATCTCTTGGTTTATGTTTACTCAGCGTATTTCTGTTGTTCCTAAGGCTCTACCTCTTCAACTCATGCTTTGTGCCCCATTCTGTGGGGTGTCCTCTGATAAAACTGTGTGTTTTGTTACCTCGTTTCTTAGTTCAAAAACCTGTCGCCACTCCCCTGTCCTGACATGGGTCACCTCTGCCTCTGTCCTCCTTGTAGCTCTTAACATGAGAGCGAGCTGGGACTGCTCCTCAGTGTCTAACCCAAGGGCTTATTTGAGATGCAGAGCAGATGTGATGACTTCAGCAAGTCTAAGAGACGCTGTAAGAGGTCAGATTACACTCACGTCTTTCAGGATGAGTTTTGTTCCTGCTTCTTTGAACACAGAGCTTGACAAACATGCAGTTTTCTATGTCCTTAAATTACCTGGATTGTTCACTGGCATTCTCTAAGGCAAATCGAGGTATGAGATTTTGGCCTTCTTCAGACTTAATAGCAGTGTATTAAATAATTAAAATCATGGGTGTTAACAGCTAGCAGAGTTAGGTAGCTAGAGCAAGAGATGAAATCACCTGCTCTGGTCACATAACTATGAAGGGACTCCATTGGGTTATTATCAGGGGCACATACAAGGCCAGCACACAACATGAAAGTCTTTGTAATTCTGATGTTTTCCCAAGTTCATGTTCCTCCTGATGCCACATTCCCAGTCAGGACCTGGGATTGTACATCCAGAATCTCTCAAGATGCACACTTATATTTTATCCAGAAAGACAGTGGCCAGAACATGGCAGTCAGTGGTAAAATATTCAAGTAGCTACATGGGGTAGGTAGTTAAAAACAGACAAATATACTTTAAATATTGCTAATTAAATTGTCTTTGATATTATGATATTTATACTTAAGATAATCATAATATCTTGAGTGAAAAAAGAAAATTCTTAGCTTCTGAATTATGATTTAAAGAAATATGTGTTCAGTGTTGCTATGCACATTATAAACTTTAAAAATCTTTGAAATATCTGAACCTAGAGCCTGTAATAGAGTCCAAGTTGGCATATGTAAAAATAATTCCATAATAATTCAGATTTCATATTTTAAGCTATCCCTAAAAAAGTTTTTCAAATAAATATATATGATAAAAACAAAAGAATGGAAATCTCTGGTTTAGCAAAATTAAGAATGAAGGTTTTTTTTTTTTTTAATAATTCTTTAATTCTAATGTAATATACTTCTAGTTTTACTAGTTTTTTTTCTCAAAAAATATTCCTTCAATTAACCTTTAATATTGTTATATAGAAATGTCCTGATCTATATTAAAAATATATATTTTAAACTAAGTTCCCTGAATTGTCAAAATAAAGCAGTTGATTTTCATTATATTTTAAGTACACGTTTAAAAAAAAAACCACAACACATTAATATCCTTAGATTTTTTTTTTAGATTGCTTTCCCTTTTTTATTCTAGTCCTCAAAATTTATAGATGGGTGGTATTAAATGTTGGATATTTATGGCTTAAGTTATTTGTCAGGGATCTTTTCCTCAGTGATCTTATTGCTACATGCTCATAAAAACACATATGAAACATGTTTGTGGTTTAATTTCCCACAAAAGTATTATTATATGAAGTAGGAACGTGTGGTGCCTGTTGTCTGAAATGCTTTTGTTACATCTATAAATGTGCATGTGTTTTAAAGGCAACAAGTTTTGGCACCAATAAAAGAAATCAGACCATTCATAGGTAAATGATTCTAATAACTTTTCCATTTTTTAATTTTCTAGATCATGGTATGTTTTTATAATGACTAGTTAATTACTTCCACAAGAAGGGAGTGTTGCATAATTGTGTAACTAAAACTTATAATTAGTGTAGCTGAGATAACTTTCAGGTTAACTATGAAACTAATTAAGCCCATCTTAGAACTTTCTCTCAGTTTATTATATTATGTGCATCATCACACCAACCCAGAAACCTCTCTCGGAGACTGGCCTTTCAAATACCTCCATACATATTTCCAATCTAATGATTTATCTGAAATGCCTTAGTAATGCCAAGATATCAAATAAGTCTAATGATACCAAATTAAACTTAATTCTATAAATGATTTTACCTAAGCAGAATAAAATTCAAGAGGCTGGAGTAACATTTTTCTTCAACACAGGTAGAAATCTGAAAGTCTATTGTTCTATGAGAAATTGAGGATGACTTTAAAAAAAAATAGTCTAACTGGAAATATTTCAAAAAAATAGATATTTTCTAGCATTTACTTGTCATGCAATCAGACTAGTAAGAGATGAGTTTTGAACTCGGAATCAGTAGACTGGGCTTTGCGTTAAACAAGACAGGGCCTCTCTGGGTTTTCTCTTCTCTTTTTAGGCAATCTAATGTCTAAGGCCATTCTGTTCTACAATTCCGTGAAATACGTAGGCATTGGAGGGAGTTAAAAACACTCTAATTTGAAGTTTCTTTTGCAAGAGCTAGCAGATCATGGAGATTTTCTTCAGATAAATGTATAGCTGCTGTACATATACATTATATCTAACTCCAGCTAGATAAGACCTATCCTGGAGAGAATGATTGGCACAGTAGGTTAAAGTTTTAAGTAGTAGATATTGTCTTAGTTCATTTGGGCTGTTAAAATAAAATACGACATATACTAGATGGCTTATAAACACAGAAATTTATTCCTTACAGTTCCAGAAGCTGGAAGTCCAAGATCAGGGTGCCACCATGGTTAGTTAGGTTCTGGCGAAGGCCCTCTTCTGTGTTGCAGACTGAATGGGTAAAGGATTCTAAGGGCGACTCTTTCATAAAGATACTTGGAGTCAAAAGCAAGCAGTAATCTTCATTGTACGCACCTGTAGACTATGGCATACATAAATGTGTAAGATGGAAGTGTTTGTGCCCTGTGAGACCAGATTTTTAAAATGTTCTGGGCCTTGTTTATAATCACTTTTCACATGGTGCTATCTAACTCATATTTAAGGTCTATCTCACATTTACAATACACTTTCTTATCAAGTTGCCATTTAGGTAAGAAATTCTAGATTTTGGCTTTTTATAGCTATGAATTTTAAATCCAGGGAAAACCTAGCCTTGTATATACCTCTCTTTCCCCCCTCGCCTATTTTCGGCCAAAGGTATTAAAAGAAGTTTTTTGATGCCGAAACCGGTTTGGCTCAGTGGTAGAGCGTCGGTCTGCGGACTGAAAGGTCCCGGGTTCGATTCCGGTCAAGGGCATGTGCCTTGGTTGCGGGCACATCCCCGGGAGGAGGTGTGTAAGAGGCAGCTGGTCGATGTTTCTCTCTCATCGACGTTTCTAGCTCTCTAGCTCTCTCCCTTCCTCTCTGTACAAAATCAATAAAATATATTTTTAAAAATAAATAAATAAAATAAAATAAAAGGAGTTCTTTGAGAAATATCGGGTCAGAGGTCCTGGTATTAAAGTCCCTTTCCCCGCCCCTTTTTCCCAGCAGACCTTTCGCTCTGTTTTAACCTCAGTCTGGTCTCTTACTAGACAAGCGGGTGGTCTCCAGAGGTACCTGAGCTTTGCTGCCTAGTACACTGTGTGTGGTGTTTTCCACCGGAAAACTAACCCTTAATTACTGCAAAAGCAATCATTTTCATCTCTCTGCTACACCCCACTTCCTCTCTCTCTCATTTTACCCTCATTTTTAGGAGAACAAACCTAGATATGTTACCTTTCTGTGTTTAAAATATCTTCTTTTGGTTGCTTTTCCTTTTAAAGATGTTATTAGAAGCTATCACCATGCATACTGGCTTCTTAAAGAGACCTAAAAAAATATGTGGAAAGTTTACGAATCCTATCTAATAAGAGAATAATATGCAAATTGACCATCACTCCTGCTTACCCCATACTGGGGACAGAGCCCGTGGTCCAGGCCTGTGCCCTGACCAGGAATCGAACCGTGGCCTCTTGGTTCATAGGTCGATGCTCAACCCCTAAGCCACGTTGGCCAGGCATCTCTGTTTTCTGACCTCTATTGATGCTTCACAAATTATGTTGGATTCTTGTAACAGTTGTGATGAAGTGTCTGCATTGATTTGTCTGCCGGTTTTTCAATGTGATCTGTGCTAACTGTCAATGGTTGTGAGAGCTCTGCTCTCGTAGCTTCTATGCCATTGTCTGCTTCAGCATCTGCTCTCCGTGTCAAAGCAGCGGCTCATACAGAAGATGCTTTGTCGTGTTTTTACATGTAAACAGCTTTTCCCCAATCATAGCTTAACAGGATGTTGAGTGCCAGAGGTAATGTTTTCTTTCCGCCATAAAGACATAATTTCCACGCAGGAGTTATGCACGTTTGTATGTTGGGAAAAGAGACTTTCTATCATCTCCATGTTGAAAGTCCATGTGGCATGAAGCAATCTTTTCCCTTAATTTGTTTTTCTTGTTGTTAGTGTTGCTGTCATTTTTTAAAAATCCATTATCTTCACTCGAATGAGAAATATTTGCGGTTAAAAGTACCTACGTTCAACATGTCTGAATAGAGCTTGCCTAGTTGTTCACCATTAGTGACTTTTTCATCTGAATGTTTATTCACCATGTTACAGAAAACACAGTCTTTCGATTATTTTTAACTGTTCATTGTTTTTAATTTACCAAACGGTAATGTTTTATCTTTAAGGAGTAGTAGACTTACGTTTATTTGTGAGGTCTGTGTATGTCGGTTATTGAAAGTCGTGATGTGCTCTCATAGTGTTTTTTGAAATCGTGATTTTTACTTTATCTCCTTTAACAGATGACATAATAATTCTCTTTTTAACAATTAAACTAATTTAGTAAATTCAAGATGGAGGCGCTTTCCTACTGACTATGCTTCCACCTCAGAAGATGAATTTGGATCAAACCGTAACTCCCCTAAACATACCCGTCTACGTACTTCTCCAGCCCTGAAAACGACACGCCTGCAGAGCTCTGGGTCAGCCATGCCTACGAGTTCTTCATTCAAACACCGGATCAAAGAGCAGGAAGACTACATCCGAGACTGGACCGCTCATCGCGAGGAGATAGCCAGGTTGGTGTCAGTGGGTTCTCGCGAAGGGTGGACATTGGGTGTAACCAAGTTTAGCTGTCACTTGATTTGTACTAACAGTCCAAGATGTAAGATCCACAGGTAACTGTGAACATGGTTTTGTCGGAAGGATTACTCTCCATTCATTTTTTTTTTTCCTTTCGTATTTCTAATGCCACTATTACTAGCATATTGTGGACTGAATATCTTTTGATTACCTTTTTATTTATAATAGAGATGCTGATGAGTCAATATACTTTTTGAGAGGTAGTTGGTATCAGCTCTACATAAGTAGAAGAATTGCACAGCTAAATTTTTCATTACTTTTCTTTTAAGAGGTAATAGTGTACTCGTTAGAGGTATGTGGTTAATGTTCTCTGTGAAGGATTAGAGTAAGCAGATTGTACTCACATTTAAGAGTTTATTAAGTGTAGTTCAGCCCTTTAATTAAATCAAAATATGTTTATTTTCTATGTTAAATAAATTTATTGTAACTTTTAGGTCAATGTAATAAAAAGTAAAATTCTGATGTGACTTTTTATTGCTAACTTGTGGGGGAACAGTGAGAGAGGCTATAATCAAACAGATGCTATAGTGATTAAAATATAATTTTTTAAAAATTTGTAAGATATTAGGGGAATTTTATTGCCATATGCCTTATGTTATCTAAATGTTTTCATCTTATCCATGCAAAAATTATCAAGTTTTACACTTGGCAACATTATTAAAGAATTATATATGTGTCCATAGGTGCTTAAAATACACACACAAACTTATAACATAATGGTCTTTATCTTTTTTTCTTTCCTCTAGTGACTCCTATAAGTTGTGTCTTTTCTGCTGATTGTTTTAATGTAATGATTAGAGTTGGATTTTTTTTTAAATGATGATTTACTTGTAATTGTTTGTACCTAAGAATCTCAGCCAAAATTTTGTTCGCGTTTTCAGTCCAAACACAATTATTTTAAAATATTTTTTTGTTCTAACAGTAACAACATCGGTGCAGTAGTGGTCTGGTTTTTTTTGTTGTTTTTTTTTTTAATAATGAAATGATTATTAAATAAATGTATCCCAGAAAACCCACCAGTCCTATTACCTGATTTGATTAACCCCAAAATAGAGTCATCTGATATTTCAAGACAAGAGGAAAAAAGGCTTTTGTTATGACTAAATCTTTTACACATAATATTCTTATTAGTGAAATTCAAATAAAAGGAATACTGAGCAAATATATTTTAAAACGATTAAAAATAAAACTGTGTTTTATATTTTTCAAGCCTAAAATATTTACAATTAAAATTATGAATACGTTTATTCTTAACAGTAAAAACCCAAATTGCTTGTAATTTTTACAATACTAAAAGCTTTTTTGTTGTTGTTTTTTGTAATAGCCAGTTTAATTTTGTGACCAGAATTAAGCGATGTGGGTTTCCTTATAGTCTACAAAGTAATGCAATGAAATATATTTATGCATTACAATATTTTAATTTAAAAAAGCCTTTTAATTGCACTATAATTAAAAGATATACTACAGTTGGGTGTGTGGGTGGAGGTGAGCTTTGAAAATAGTAAAGTATTATGTCTTTTGAAGAAAAGACTATAAAGATTAAAATTTCCTTATCAGGCAATAAGTATATATCTGCTCAGTTTTAAGACCTAATTGATTGGTTCAAAGTAGTGAAAGTGTAGGCCAAACTGTTTCTTTTATTCTGTTGGGCTAGGCCAGCTCCAAACAGCAAGAATGGGGATAGGACACCTGTTCAGACATCAGCTACTCTTCAGTTTTTCCACTTTTCCTAGTGCTTTGCTTCCAGCATTGTCTCTGACCTGAAGGCACCTTATGCTACTTGCACTATCTCAGATATTGCTCATTGAATGAGGACTTTGTGTCTCTGGTGGAAATGGGATGTTTAATGTTTTTCCATGAAACTGTTCTCATTCAATTAGGAAATGTCTGATGGCCAACAGTATGCTGAGGCCTTCAAAGTCATCCTCTTGCCATTACCTTTTTATTTATGACTTGCTCGGTTTATTTGAAGCGTCTTCATAAGCCTAGCTTTAAGACTCTTTCTACATTTCACCAAATTATAAGTTATCATTGATGCTAAGCTAGCATTTGGAGTTAGTTTCATGGACAATAATGGGATGTACCTTTTTTAAAAATAACCAAATACCTACCCCTTTTGAGGGCCAGGAATAGATTCTATGTACTTTATCCCTCTAATTGGGCCAGTCATTTAATTGCTCTGGCTGCCGAAGAGAAGTCTCCAATTTCAGCTCATTATTAGCCACCCTAAGCCAGTCTTTTGTGGCTCTGATGCCCCATTTGTCCCAGGTCCCAGGCTTTCATTGACTGTCTACACGAGATGTGGTTTGCTATCATTCTTTCATTAAGGTTTTGCAACATTGGGTCAAAAGCCACCAACATGTCATAAATATACCTGACAGTTTCCAGCAAACAAAGAGGAATATCTTAGCAGTAGGAAGCTTTTGAGCATACCCTATGGTCTATATGTAGGTTAAATATTTAACCTATATGGGAGTTAAACTTTAAGACTGTTGAGAGGTTGACTTTTTCTCATGCTATATATTATCGTCAGATTCAACATAAGCCGGTCTGGAATGACCCTTAAAAATGTCCCTTCATAAACTAATTTTATATGATAATTTTTGTCATTTTAATACTAAACCGGTGTGGTTCAATGGTTGAGTGTCAGCCTAAGAATCAGGAGGTCATGGTTCCATAAGGTCAGGGCTCCATCCCCAGTAGGGGGGTGTGCAAGAGGCAGATGATAGATCGATGATTCTCTCTTATCATTGATGTTTCTCTTTCTCCCTCTCCCTTCCTCTCTGAAATCAATAAAAATTACAAATTTTTATTTTTATTTATTTTTTAATATATTTTTATTGATTTTTTTACAGAGAGGAAGGGAGAGAGATAGAGAGCTAGAAACGTCAATGAGAGAGAAACATCGACCAGCTGCCTCTTGCACACCCCCCACTGGGGATGTGCCCGCAACCAACGTACATGCCCTTGACCGGAATCAAACCCGGGACCTTTCAGTCCGCAGACCGATGCTCTACCACTGAGCCAAACCGGTTTCGGCAAAAATTATAAATTTTTAAAAGAACAGGCATTGTAAGCTTGGATTTAGAAGAAAAGCAGATACAAGAGGTAAGCCTAATCTATAAGCCTAATCTAGAAGCATCACATAATTTGTAAGCTTAGATTTAACAAGCATATGAATAGATTCATAACCTATATTGCATTATAAATTTGCTATTTCTACTTGAACATATTCACTATTTTTTTATAATTTGCCTTTTACTAATACTGTTTTTAGTAGATGTTGAGTGTTTTAAGCAGTGTGGATTTAAATTTATTTAATGATCTATGTTATTAAGTCAATAAGATAGGAATTGCCATGCATAAAAACAGCTGATGTATACACAGCATACTTGCAAATTAAAAGAAGGCTTGTTTGGTGCTTATTGTACACACATGATTTGTTCATTTTAGTACAATTTCAGTGTAATGTGAGTAACATGTTGAAATTGCTGTGGTCTGTGTTGTTTCTAATTAACTCATACTGCTTTCTACAAATGTCAGAAATTTCATTGTACAAATGTCTGCTTAAAAACCTTAAGAACAAATTTATTTGTGTATGATTATTTTTTACCTCATTAAGCCTGGTTATTCTGTTTCTCGTCCTTGTTATTTTATTTCAGGAAATTGCAAGAACTGAATAAATCATCTGAGGGGACACTTTAAACCTTTTCTCAAAAGAATTACATCAACATTTAACAAGTTTTGTTTTTTTTCTCAATTATGTATGGAATGGTAATGTCAGATGTAGCAGGACATAAAAAGATCTAGTTAGATCACTTACTATTTGTGACCTTAACCAAAACTGGTCACATAACCTTTCCTAAGCCTTATTTTCCTCATCTGTAAAACAAGATGATAAAACCTCTCTTACAGGTGGCTGTGAGTTTATGAATATAAAGCTTTGTAATGCTGCTCATCCTATATAATAAAAGGCTAATATGCAAATCGACCAAACAGCGGAACAACTCATCACTATGATGCTCACTGACCACTACAGGGCAGACACTCAGTGCAGCAGCTGCCCCCTGGTGGTCAGTGTGCTCCCACAGGGGGAGCACCACTCAGCCAGAAGCAGGACTCACAGCTGGCGAGCACAGTGGTGGTGGCAGGAGCCTTTCCCACCTCCATGCAGCACTAAGGCTGTCCGACTGCCGGCTTAAGCTCGCCCCCCCCCCCCAGTGCACGAATTTTGTGCACTGAGCCTCTAGTTATAATATAATGGTTGTGATTATATTATATGTTTTATTATAATGGTACTCATTACATTATTCTAAGCTTATTAGGAGGACCCTAACTGCTTCTTCACCACTATAGCTCTTAGGGCCATGCACAGTGCCGGGCACATGATAAGGGACCAGGAACTTTTCACTCTGGTAGATAAAACAGGAATTGACCACAGATTGCTTCCGTTGGGCCATAAGCCTCAACCTAGCTTCTCTTTTTAAATTTATAGTTAAAATTCTATGCAAATACTCCATTCCTTGTCAGTCTGTCAACGTGACATTTTTGCATAAGTTAAAAACAAATGCTACATTGTCCTTTGGGTTTTAAAGTCTCGGGGAGCTTACCAGGTGCTTTTAGAATGTCTGTCTTTTCAAAACCTTTCCTGTGGAAGCAGCCAACATTGAGTTCATGTGCAGCCGATGTTTGAAGTTGGAAACTTTGAAGTCATTGGATTGAAACCTTTTGGAGGAAAACATTAGTATCAGTGGTAGATTTTGTGAGTTCCTCCCTCTTAAAAACACAGCAGTAGCCGCCCGGCGTGGCTCAGTGGTTGGGCACCGGTAAGCAGTTATTTAGTTCCTTAAGGAAATGAGCTCATGTTCATAAAGAATGAAATAATTTATCAGCGATCATCAGAGGACCTGGGTGTGGCCCTGCCGGAGCTGCCTTCTGAGTGAGCCACCAGCTTCTCTCAGAACGTGTCCTCATCCATAACCAGTGAGATAAGTCCCCCTCACAAAAACACCGTGGCCCCTTGTGAGGTGTGTGTACTCCAAAGTGATGTACACGGCAGCATAAAGTGCTCGCCGCAGTTCTTGTACCGGGGACCCCTTTGGCCATCTGCGGAATCTACAGAGCTCTTCTCGGGATAATCTACCTAAATCATAAACGTGGAATTGCACAGAAATGCAATTATATTGAAATACTGGGTAGTTATCCAAACACCACCGAAGCGGCATGGTTACATCCAAGGGGTTCCGGATTACAAGAAGGTGCAGGCCGGGCTGAGGGACCACAGCGGTGCACGAATTCGTGCACCAGGCCTCTCGTAGCAACATAGTTCTTTGTTAAAATACCGAAGTGAACATCATTGCTGAGTTTAATGACTGCAGTAATTTTGAAGTAGTGATGACTAAATGTTTTGAGTTACTCTGTAGCAACTATAATGTGATTTCTGTTGGTGTCAGAAATCACCAGTATTGCTACTACTACTATTGTTTGCTGCTTGTATTTATAACTGAAAATGCTAGGCTTCTGTTAGAAGTTAGCGAAAATAAAGTTGTCATGCTTTTTATCATCCAAGTGTATTTTAAACAAACGTATCACTACTTCAGGGGTTTAATGTATATTTTTCAAAATAACAACTTGAGATTGTATGGAATTTGGTTTTATTCATTTAATTTTTTTAATACTCATTTTTTTTTAATGTATTTTTATTGATTTCAGGGAGGAAGGGAGAGAGAGAGAGAAACATCAATGATGAGAATCATGGATCGGCTGCCTTCTGCACACCCCACACTGGGGACCAGGCCCGCAAACTGGGCAAGTGCCCTGACTGGGAATCGAACTGTGACCTCCTGGTTTATAGGTTGATGCTCAACCACTGAGCCACACAGGCTGCGGCTTATTCACTTTAAAAAAAAAAAAAAAAAAAAAAGTTTAATATTCTGAACATCAAAATAGTTAACACTTCTGGAGAACCTTGTCCTTCCGGCTCTTCACCTCTAGGGGGCAGCATTTGCTTAACATTGCTCCAGAAGGTACTACACAGGTTTAGATGTACAACCGACATCACTGGTTCCATCATAAGTGATGTTTCTAGATCAGTTATGGAAAAGGGATGAAACTTCTTTTTACATTGTTCCAGGATCAGCCAAGACCTCGCTCTCATTGCTCGGGAAATCAACGATGTAGCCGGCGAGATAGACTCGGTGACGTCCTCAGGCACTGCCCCCAGTACCACAGTAAGCACTGCCGCCACCACCCCTGGCTCTGCCATAGACACTAGAGAAGAGGTAGGAGAGCCTCATGGAGAAATGCATAAGGTTCTTTCTTTTCTTTATTTCTTTTGCTTTTCGCTTTTTTGCTCAGTTTCTTTTACTTACGTCTGCCCGCCCTGTTTGCACGAAGCTCTGCAATTTCCACCCTCGCTCTAACAGATTGCTTCCATGTGTGTGTGACAACACGAGTGAAGACTAACACTTGTCTACGACTAATATGGACATGATGAAGTTGTGATGTTATTTACAATAAGTACCTTGCTAATTATTGGTGCATAGTTTCACTTAAAATATGAATATAAATGGTATGTGAAAAGAAAGTCAGAATTTGATGAATTGCTGTATAAAGTTTCTGTAAAACTTGGCTATGAAAATACTTCAATTAAAAAGGTATTTTCACAGCTAATGAATTAGGAGATGGCTCTAATGGCAAGGAAAGAAAAATTCTAGTTTCACTTATACTCACAAACATATATATACACAAGACCCTTTGAAAATTTACATGTGTGTATATTATATTAGTATGTGTATACATATATACACATATATATGTTCGTACACACACACTCACACACACACAAATACATATATACATTTTCAGTCTTGAAACTTTCTGGTAACTGTGAAATGTACACAGGCTATTGTCCTTCCTGCTTGCCACCTCTAGAGGGCAGCATTTGCTTAACATTGTTCCAGAAAGTACCTTTAACACAATGTAAAATTGATGGTACTCTGGTCATATTGGCTATCTTGATTTGGTGCAGAAACACAAGCAAAAGATTGGCACTTGAAAGAACGGATTAATTGATTAAAGTTTTATTAGGACAAAGCCACCCTCATTGTTTAACGATATCAGAATCCAGTAGTCAGAGACTGGATGGCCTCAAACTAAAATATTTATTCCCTGGCCCTTTACAGAAAGATGTTTGCTAGCCTCCAATATTGATGATCCCATATCCTTAATTTATGAAATAATGTTCCCAATATTAAAATGGCTAGCCTTTAGGACAAGTTTAATTCTGGTAAACGATTCTAATAATACTGTCATTGGTTGCTTCTTGTCACATTCCTTTTATAGTCTGATTCTTAAATGGTCACTGTTTCGTTGTTTCCCCCCCCCTTTATGTGTTGCCTAATTTGGTAAACGGTGCTTCATCAGTCTGTGTAGTTTTGTTACCATGTTGATCAACTGTATATGTATATGTATATGAAATGATCCTTTTTTGGTAAAAAAACAAAAGAATCTTCTTGGTGGCAAGACATACACAATTTTTTCAGTACATTTAAAATAATAAAGATAATATTTTCTCAGCTGTCTAAGTCTTATCTAACATGATGATTCATTCAGACCCAGTGAAATTATTCATACATTTCATTGAATAGATGTTCATTTTTCTTTTTTATTTCTGAATACTGTACTAGAATATATTCCTTCTTCAGTAAACCCGAGTTACTTTGTATTGTAAGTGTATAATTTGAACTGTAGGTGGCAGTATGTTCTTTTTGTTAGACGACGTAATTTCTGTAGCACTGCTAAAAATTTATTTAAGACCAAAATACTTATTTTGTAGATTTAAAATTTTTTCCTTTTGTAAATTTAATTGGAACTTGCAATTTATGCATCTGTGAAGAAATTTAGCACCTGGATTTGGGGAGGGGAAAAAAAAAGGAAAAACCAAGATAGGAAATTAAAGAAACAGAACCATTATTTTACACTGGTAAGACAATGTGGGTAATATGAACTCCTTGTCCATCTACATGGCTCGGCTTTTTCAATTTACCATCCATTTTCCATTTGGGGGAAATCTTTTCCATGGAAGAATCAAATTGTTAATAGCTCTATATTTTGGATTTTGAAAATAAAGCCTATGTAGATGAACATCTGTTTTATTATAAAAGACACCGTTGGAGTGCTTATGAAAAGAAAGAGTAATTGGTTTATTGAAGATACCATGCTTCTCTTACTGCCTGAGAATGAAATAACCTCTGTCTAATCATAACAAATGATAATGCCAATATCTGTGCTTTTCCAAGTTATTCTCATAAGGGTTTGCTCTTGTCCTATTAGTTGGTCGATCGAGTTTTTGATGAAAGCCTCAACTTCCGAAAGATCCCTCCGCTGGTTAATTCTAAAACACCGGAAGGGAACAACTGTCGGGCTAACGATTCAAGGCTTCAACCGCCAGAGCTTCCCGATCACTTAACCATCACGAGGCGGAGGACCTGGAGCAGAGATGAGGTGCGTAAACCATCGGCATCAGCTAGCGGCAGAGCGGGATGTCCATCTGGGGGGCAGGAGGAACTGTTCAATAACTAGGCTGCAGAAAGTGCTTGTCTTTTTTACTTTTTAATATATTTTTATTGATTTTTAGAGAGGGAGGGAGAGAGAGAGAGAAACATCAAGATGAGAATCACTGATCGGCTGCCTCCTGCACGCCCCCTACTGAGGATCAAGCCTGCAAACGGGCATGGGCTCTGACAGGGAATTGATCGGTGATGCCCTGGTTCACAGGTCAATGCTCAACCACTGAGCCACCCCAGCCAGGCAAAGTACTTGTCTTTAGGGGTAGAATGAATTTTCATCTTGACATCACTTCATATACAAACAACTCCCAATGAATCAAGCTTTAAAGGGTGAAAGCAAGACTCTAATAAAACTTTTAGTAAAAATATTAAGTATCTTTCGACATGCATTTAAAAGACACAAAAAGTTTTGACTTTAAAACATGGATAAACAAATATATTAAACATGCTGCTGACAAAGGATTTGTATCTGTAATATATAAAGAACCTTACCAATCAGTTAAAAAGATAAAATAATCCAATAGAAAAATCTGTTTAAAAACCAAACATGGACAGTATTTCACTGAAAGGAAAACACCCAAGAGCTGATGTGCAGAAGGGTCCAGCTCCCAGCGAGGGGGCAGGTAGGAGGAGAATATAGAAAGGCCGTTGACAAGAAGGATTTGATCCTATGTTGGCATCGGTGGATCCCTGGGTTGAAGGATTAGGAGGTAAAAGCTAGTATACATGAACATGTGTGTTTGCAGTAGCACGGAGTAGTGAAAAACTACGTCTGAAGGCCCAGCTGGTGTGGCTCAGTGATTGAGCATCGATCTGTGAACCAGGAGGTCACGGTTCGATTCCAGGTCAGGGTGCATGCCCCGGTTGTGGTCTTAATCCCCAGTGTGGGGCATGCAGGAGGCAGCCAAACAATGATTCTCTCTCATCACTGATGTGTCTATCTCTCTCCCTCTTTCTTCTCTGAAATCAATGAAAAAATATATTTTTATATCTCCCTCTGATGGAAAAGCATGTGGCTAGCTCCTTAGGCACAGTTGCAGAATGCTACGTGGGCCTGGCCTGGCCTGGTAATTATTTGTTGTTCTTGGACCTGTTCTCTCTTCTTATCTATAGTCATTCTGCCCTAAGGTCCAGGAAGATAAATTCGTCTAAATGTAATTAAACTATGTGGAAGAAGTTATATTCTTAAAGAGAATGGAAGCATCTAGGTTGATAGTTATCTCCAGGTTAATATCAGAAAATCTTCAATATACTGTGACAGTGAGCTGCCCTTTATGGAGTAGAAAGAGAGATATCCTGTTTTAATCTTTCCTCAGCCTGCCTTGCCGTTTCTCACTTCATCCTAATCAATGTGTCTTCCACTCTTTGGATTGGATTCCTCAAGGCTCACCACTGCCACTGCTTCTGGAGCCTTCCATTGCCCATTGTTGCTTTTCCCATTCTAATTAACCCTTTATTCCCCTAAATTCAAGTCCCTGTCATTCTCCGGAACTACTTTTCCTGATGCCTTATTCCTGCCACCCTCACAGAAATCCTTCTCATTCCAACATTAGGCACTTGCTTACATTCTTGGGTAATAGCTGTATTTCCTTTATATTATTTTACATAGGTCTCTAACATCCTAAGCCATGTGTGACTTTCTGGTTTTCTTAGAGTCCAGGTGCAGTTCTCAGCCCAAGGAGCTGATTTCAAAACCCACCACTGAGCCCCCAGTTCAGTGCTTTCCTAGCGTTTTGCGCTAGCTGGGCCTGTCACCTGTTGCTGGCAAGTGCTATTCCTGCAGCCACACCCACTGGCCTGTGCAGTGAGAACTCAGTAGTGATAGAATCTTCACTCTCTGGCCCTTTGCAGAAGTTTGTTGACTTCTGGTTTTTTGTTTGTTGTTGTTGTTGTTTTAATATATTTTTATTGATTTCAAAGAGGAAGGAAGAGGGGGAGAGAGAAATAGAAATGTCAATGATGAGAATCATTGATTGGCTGCCTCCTGCATGCCTCACACTGGGATGGAGCCCACAACCCAGGCATGCGCCCTGACTGGGAATCAAACTCTGACCTCCTGGTTCAGAGGTCGACACTCAACCACTAAGCCACACCAACCGGGCCTGAGCTCTGGTTTTACCCGTGAATTTCATCTGGGGAGGTACCAACCGCCATTACATTTTGGGCAGATTTTTAAAATGTGTCTCTCCCACTAGACTCTGCCCTGGAGAACAAGAATTAATAATCTTCGTCATCTCTATATTCATATGATTTGTTGACAGAATAGCTCGTAAATGTAGTCTTCTCAATTCTTGATGCTTTCCCTTTTTTGGTAATTTCATTGGGGGCATGAGAGACAGGATCATGCTAGTAATTGATGGTAGGATAACGGATTGATGTCTGAAAGGGATATGACCCAAACAATAGGTCAACTTTACAAGTCAGTTAATAAAAAGGAACTTCTTTGCTAATATTTCTTTCTCTTTTAATATGGTCATGCATTACACTAATTACATTCTGCCTCGGTCTTTGATTATAACTGGCAAATTAAAGGCCCCTAAACACGATGAGCTGTGCTTGCTGGTGAGTCAGAGCTGAGGGGATGTGTAAACTCTGCTTTCTCTCTGCTGTCAGGTCATGGGAGACAATTTGCTGCTCTCGTCTGTCTTCCAGTTCTCCAGGAAGATCCGGCAGTCTATAGACAAAACAGCTGGGAAGATCAGGTACTGTTGTGCTGCTGGATCTCCCTGCTTTTATTAGTAACAGTTGCCTGTTCGTTTTTAAAAATATATATTTTTATTTATTTCATTGAGGAAGGGACAAGGAGAGAGAGAGAGAAACATCAATAATGAGAGAGAATCGTTGATTGACTGCCTCCTGCACACCCCCTATTGGGGATGGAGCCCGCAACCCGGGCATGTGCCCTGACTGGGAATTGAACTGTAACCTCCTGGTTCATAGGTGGATGCTCACCACTGAGCCATGCTGGCCGGCCTGTTCCACATTTTTCAAGCCTATTAGCACCATGCCTAGGAACTGGTGAAGCCCGTGGCAATGACTCTTATTCTGCCTCCACCATGACCCTTGCTTTTTAGATAGAAGTAATAGCCAAGAGCGAGATGAGCAGCATGAAGGGGACAAAAAGAGAAATAAATGTCTTTTATCATTAAAAGTGAACAGCTATACCACTCAGTTTAATTCAATTAGTTACCAGAAACAATTTCCCACATTATAATGGTGTTTTAAAATAACAGACTTTTGAGACTTCTATTATAAGACCTCAAACTTTCCTCTAGTTTTATCTTCCTCATCCGTGAAGGGGTTAGTGTGTGTACTACTTAAAGACGCAGAAAATGTATGTAAAAAGGCTTTAGGTCCTGGCAAAATTCACTGACTCGCCAGCACTATTTGGCTAAGGCCAAACTTCCTATATATCACAAGTCCATTATCACTCTAAGTTGATCCATGAAATAGTCATTGTTTTCTGTCTTCCCACCAGTCCTAATACTGTTAAGACTGTTTTTGCAATGCACAGGACAATTTAACTGCAATAATAGCCTGGTCATTAGGATAACAGCTCTTAGATGTCTGGCAAGGAGGTTTATTTTGGAGGTTTCAAAAATTCAACAGTCGATCAGAATGTTCTTGTATCAGATTCTAGAACCATTAGTGCCTTTTGAAACATGGTTATGTGTAAATGTTGACTTGATAGTGATGGATTTCTTGTTTTCAAATAAGCTGAACCTGGCTTACTGATCTTTGAAGAAATGCAAATAAGAAATGTACTTACTTGCACAGTATTGATTCTTATATAAGGCAGTTAAACTAGATTTCCAGGCTCGGTGAAGAAATTTACAAAGAACGGAAGGATGCCTCGTAATTGCATCTCTAAATCTGCTGAGTCATGTCTCAGATCCAGAATCCTGGGGGAGGAGGATTCCATTCCACCTCTGAGTGGCAAATCAGAATTTTGTGGTACTTTATAAATGAACATATTTGAGTTTAGTTTCTAAAAATAATTATCTTTACTGACGATTGTTTTATCAAAAGGAAGATTTGTAAAGAAAAACACAGTAAGCACATCAATTTTTAGTCTTTAAAATAATGTTTACACTTTGCTCAACCAATGGGATTCCTTTTTCTGTAGGAAGAGGTCTTAGGAGACAATTATTCATACCTCCTTCAACCTATTTTTAACTTAATTTCTTCTTTGCTTATATTACGTACGTTCTCTCTAAGCCAAGTTGTGTTTTCTTATAACTGATGGTCAATTATAAATATCAGATACAATTTGGAGTGTTATATCATCTACATTTGTTTTATATTTTGTTTTTAATAAAGAATGAGGTAAATACAAGAGTTTATGTGTATATTCTTAACCACTCAGTTACTTTCTTAATTCAGATCTCTCACATAAATGAGTTCATTAGCAATATTGGCTCAAGATTTAATTCACAGTTACATAATACTTAGTTGGTTCTTTATCCTTGTGTTGGCTTGAAGAAAGGTTTTGTTTTTGTATTGTTAAAATGTGATAGGCTTCTACTATGAAAATTAAATTGCTTCTGTTTTTTTTTTTTAATTTATAGAATATTATTTAAAGATAAAGATCGGAATTGGGATGAAATAGAAAGCAAGCTAAGAGCTGAAAGTGAAGTTCCCATTGTGAAAACCTCAAGCATGGTACTAACTTTTCTGAACTATTAAAACATTTTCATAGCAGTGTTTTATTTTAAGGGAATGATATGCTTAGTTTTGAGCTTTTAGTTAATATACCTTTTTGAAGGAAAATGTAAATGCACGTTTTAGTAATTTTATGCCTTAAACCAATTCTCATAGGAGTTTAAGATATTGATTACTTCAAAGTTGTAAAGCAAGCATGTCAAACTCAGAGGCTAACACAGGCCAAACAAATGAGGATAGAGGATATGGAGGGAGGAACTTTTATGTTTCTTACAATTATGCATTCGTGTTCTTATAATAATCATCCTATATGTTAAAAGACTAATATGCAAATTGTCCCCTTGGGAGTTGGACTGCTCGCTATGACATGCGCCAACCACCAGGAGGCGACATGGAATAAAGGAAGGCCCGGATCAGCTCTGTTCAGCTCTGTTCGCAGGGACCCTACCTGTGCATGAATTTTGTGCACTGGGCTCCTAGTATTTCATAAGTAAGCATTTTGAAAATAAGTTAACATGGCTCACTTCCGTTTGCTTAATAAATTGCATTTCTCCTCCTCATGAATTGCTATAGACTTTTCTTGATCAGAGAGTCATCCTAAAACTGCGGTTGGAAGCTTAGACATTTTCCCAAAGAAAATCAAATCCTTAGGCTCTTTTCTAAAGGTGCTCGAGGTTGATCAATATCAGTTTTTCAACATCTGTTCTTAATTTTGAACTTCTCATTTGCTATCATTTCATTGAAAGAAATAATTATATTTTTAAATTAATTTAAAGATTTTAAAATTTGAATCATGTTTACTGGATAGCCTATTTATTTTATATCTTGTTGCTACAAATGTAGTATCAGGCAGATAATGTTAAGTGTTCCAAATAAGATGAGTTTGAGAGGAATTGCCTAACAAATAAAAATGTTTTTCGTAAAGTAAGGTCATTTTTTTCATTTTTTTTTTCCTACAGGAGATTTCTTCCATCTTACAGGAGCTGAAAAGAGTTGAAAAACAGCTTCAAGGTAAATTTACTTCTGAATGAAGTAGAAAGAGCTAACAGTTTAAGACAGTGCATGTTAAGTGGTATTTCTTAGAATATTCTTACTATTAGAACATTATTTGATTAAATGTTATGGCATGGATAAAAATATAAATTTGAACATATCCAAATTACTTATAAAAAGGAAGTTCAAAGCCCATTATAAATAATTAAAAAGACATGAAGTTCAATCTTGAGCATATTGCTAAATGTTATAAATGAATTTATAGTATTATATCTATTACTTACTATATGCAATACTAATGTGTGAAAAAGTATATAAAAAAAGTGTGTTAAAATATGCATATGCAGCTTAAAATGCTTACTGCAGAATTATTTATTTGGTTTGACAATTCTTAAGTTATATTTGTGGTATAATCCAAATGAACTAGTAGCACAGAAGATAATTGTGTGATGAGCAACGAGAAATGAATGCATCATGTTGACCACAGGGGCTGGAAGAGAGAGAAGAGGCTCCATTTGCCTTGAGAACTTTGACGTGCACTGGTGTGTGTCAGATCTTAATCATGCATTGATGCCTGTGTAGGTCTGACCCAGGAATCCCAGAGGTACAACAGGCCAATTTCAGAGTGGACTGCTAATTCTACTCTGTTCTTATTGTTTGAATTATCATAGACATGATATATTACTTAAGTGATTCTCAAACTTGATTCTCCCTCAACACACCTGAGGGTGTGGACATACCCCCATGAGTCAAAGTGGTTGCTCACGTAATGAGTGTTCGCTGGTGGAATGGGGTGTATTTTAGAAAGGGTCTCTTAAGTGATTCTTAAGTCTATGGTGCTTCCTTCTCCCAACTCTCTACTCTGTCCAATGCCAAGTTGAAAATCACTGACTACGATTTCTCCTCGTCCCCGCAAAGATCTTTTGGATTGAAAGCTGGTTTACCTGGCCTCTCCCATGGAGGTGGCAGGTCTGTTTGGCCCGTTGGGGCTGCCATAGTATCTAGGCAACGAGGGATGTCTCCATGGCACTGTGACACATCCACACTTGCACATGGCTGATGTCCTAGCACTCACACCAGCACGAGTGACAACATGTATGTCAGTTTCCCCAACCCTATCAGTAGCAGCTGACCCCCAGTTACTTGAGTGATATACAGTAAGGAGTATTCATTAAAATTATAATTTATCCCCTTGAAATAATGAAAGCAGATTTTAAAGAAATCGCTTCTGAATTCCACGTTTCTGAATCCCAGTCTTCCATCTGGCTCTGAAATGCCCATAGGGAGCTACTCCAGGTGCCAGGAAAGCGTTCAGGTCTGTGTGCTCTAGATCAGGCCCAGAATGATGGAGAGGGGTTTTCAGAACAGTATAGAAAGGGGTCGCCAAAATGAAGCATCACATAAAAGCATCAATAGTCAAAATATGCCCTAGCCAGTTTGGCTCAGTAGATAGAGCGTCAACCTGCAGACTGAAGGGTCCTGGGTTTGATTTCTGTCAAGAGCATGGACCTTGGTTGCAGGATCAATCCCCAGTGGAGGTGTGCAGGAGGCAGCTGATCCATGTTCCTCTCTCATCAATGTTTCTGACTCTCTATCCCTCTCCCTTCCTCTCTGTAAAAGTCAATAACATATCTACCGTATTTTCCGGCGTATAAGACGATCCCCCTAATTTTACAGTTAAAACATAGGTTTAGGCCTGTATTCGCTGTATAAGACGACCCCCCACTTCCGAGGCAACACCAGATCTTTTTTTAATAGACCGCCTCTCTGACTCTGGCCAATCTGAGCAGGCTTTTTTTCGTTACAAAAGTCATCTTATACGCTGGAAAATACGGTGTGTGTGTGTGTGTGTGTGTGTGTCATAAGCAATGTTCACATCCAAACTTGACTGCATCAACAGCTGTCTTTTTCCCCTTTTCCTTTTTCCCGCCAGCGATCAATGCCATGATTGACCCGGATGGGACCCTGGAGGCGCTGAACAACATGGGCTTTCCCAATCTCTTGCCGTCTCCCCCCAAACAGAAGCCCAGCCCCGTCAACAACCACGGCAGCCCGGGGCAGACACCGGCCCTGTGCCCGGCGGACTCGAGGGCTCTCCCCCCCGCCGCCGTGTCCAGCTCAGCCGAGTTCGAGAACACCGAGTCCGAGGCCGACTTCAGCATCCACTTCAACAGGTTCAATCCGGATGGCGAGGAGGAGGAGGTGGCCGTGCCCGAGTGACCCTCGGGGAAGCTCCCGGGGAAAGACCAGGAACCGCGGAGGCTGCGGAGCGTTCACTTGCACAAAACAAGACAGCTTGGTCAAGTACAATCTGGCTATCTCTGGCTTTTTAATGTTATTTATTTATTTCCTCCGCTGACGTGGCATCGCAGCCATCCTTGCAACCAACTCGGTGCGCGCGTAGGGAAAAGCACATCATGGTAATGTCGCCTTTCGTGGTTTCATGATTTTCAAACGGAACTAGATCATTGCATCCTCTCCCTTCCCCAATCTTCGTTTTCGGTTCCTTTTTTCCTTTAAGCCGTGCTGTGACCTACAAGCAAACTAAATACCTACCATTTCTGCCCCCCGTGTCCTCTGTGCCAAGCTGCTCCCCAAAATGGACTTCCTCTCCATCTGGACAGATTTGTTAACACTTATATTTGCTTCTTAATAACAGGATTTATATTAGTACCCATTACCGTTGGCTACAGCGACAGCTAACTGTCCACAGCCAAACTGACCTGCACAAGTCGTTCTTGTGTTCTAGAATTTTCCAACTACATGTGATTTACAGGACTCCGTAGCTACTCACATTGCCTTGGGGCTTACGGAGAAGAGCTGTTACGTTTGCACTAAGATTCGCTGGGAGTAGCAGGTGGACGCGTCTATATGTCAGTAAGGACTAACCGCCTTTTTGTACATAGCAGACTGGCTTTGTTCTCACCCACCGCAGTTTACTCCACTTGCAAAGAGATGAATTTGGCACTTTTTCAATATTCTTTCTTTTTTTTTTTTTTTTTTTAATGGAAGTAAGAGTTTATCTCTCCTTTTAGGGCAAATGATAATTAGAAAGATGAAACTAGACCCATAGCTTAGGTGGAGTATATTTTTAAAACTAAGAACATGTATATTGGTCCGGTGTTACCAAGTTTATATGTGACAGTTGGAAAAAAAAAAAAAATTCCCCTGAACTGATCATGAAGTGAAAATTGTCTTCATCAGGAGACCTGGAGAGGCAGTAGCCAGGAAGTTAGTTGGTAGTTTCACTCCCAAGCAATGGATTGCTGGTGCGTTTCCCTGTAGGACCCCGTAGAGAACCCCGTGTGTCTGTCTGACTCATCCCTGAGGACCCGTGAGAGGACATGACAAAGGCCTGGGCCTGAGTTACTAACCCGGAAGCCGATGAGAAATTTCTCCTATAAACCTCTTCCTTTCTCTTTCCAGTAAGCTCCCGTTCGGATAAGTTGAAAAAGAAAGCCACTGTCTTTGTGTTTCCAGAACACTTTAATTTGGGTGAATCTAATTCATTTTTTTATTAGCAGACTTGGAGTTTCCCCTTGACCCTCCCCCCCAGTCTATAAAGATTAAATTAATGAAATGGTCTTTAATAGTTCAGCAATAATCCTGTGCTACATTTAAGAAACGAACTGTGTACACTTCAGAAGCATACAGGATTTTACAAATCCTGTACCGTCGGGCCACTTAATAAAGACGCAAAAAAAAAAAAAAATCTTTTTTTTTTTTTTTTTTTGTAGAAATGTGCAAAAAAGATCTGCAGTGTAATGGATCTCCTATTTTTCTTTAATTTTTTTTAAAAAGGGTAAATGAACTGTTCTCCTAATGAAGCTAAGTTACCCCTGCTAATGAAGGAAACTGAAAAAAGGTTTTAAAGAGCATGATTGGAGAGACACAAGTGCTTTGAAAGAGTAAATGAAACATTAAAACACAGGGTCAGTCCATTTGAAGAAAAAATTCAAACATAATCACCATTGTTCCCTTTTTTCAATTGTTTGGGTACCGATTCTGCCCACTTGGCGAAAGCAGATTAGGAGTTGTTTAGGAAAATCTCGGCGTCTGTCTACTTACGTTATTGTTTAAGTGTTTACACAGTTTTGTTGAAACAGAAACATTTGGCCTTTTACTACGTTATTTTTATTTTTTATGAATACATTATTCTCCTTATTTATTTTTGTTACATTTATTACTTATGTTATTTTGTTAATGCATTTACAACTCCATTTTTAAATAAAGTGTTTCTGGAACTTTATGCGATGGTTGTATATTTCTTAGACCATCCGGATTGCTAATATTTCATCACTCTGCCAAATAACCATTTCTACCCCATCTCCCATTCTCATTGATGGGTAAGAGGAGCTGAAGACGGCCTTATTTTCTTTCTTTTTTTTTATTAATATATTTTTATTGGTATTGGAAAGGAGGGGAGGAGAAAGAGAGATAGAAACACCAATGATGAGAATCAATAACTGTCTGCCTCCCGCATGTCCCCTACTGGGGATGGAGTCCACAATCCCAGGCATGTGCCCTGACTGGGATTCAACCATGACCACCTGGTTCCATAGGTCGATGCTCAACCACTGAGCCACACCAGCCAGGCTGCCTTGATTTCTCTGGACATTTCTAAGCAAATCCTCCGAGACCAGGCCTCAGGCTGCCACATCAGATGACACCATTTGGCTGGGAATCTCTGACAGCTTCGTGTTTTACGTGTTTTTTTCAGAGATGGGCCCATGGCTGTGTCCATCATGCTGCCACAGCAGGAAACTGGCTCGGGGCCTGAGCCGAATAGAATCACAATAGAAAGCCACCGAGCAGAGTTTGAATCCTACAACTGAACTTGACTTTTTGCTTCAACTCCGGCCGCTCAGGTTCATCCTGTGTAAAATAGAGTGAGGGATTTGACTAGCTGGTCTCTGAGCTGCATTTCTGCTCTAGAACACCAAAGTCAAAGAGAAAATCTTAAAAATAACCAGAGAGAGAACAGAGGATTTTTTTGTTTTGTTTTGTTTTGTTTTTACCAAGAAGTGCCTGAATTGTTTCAAGTTACAAAAATGTCTTAGGACATATTTCCTTCCTTTTTAAATTTTTATTTTTGCTTAAAGAGTGTCAGTCAGTTCAAAGATTAAAATTGATCATGAATTTATGGCAAATCTAACAAGGAGAGGACATCATCACATCTACTCATCATGTACACTCAAAGCAGATAAAAATGTAAGAACTAGCTGCTGAAACTGGTTTGGCTCAGTGGATAGAGCGTCGGCCTGCGGACTAAGGGTCCCAGGTTCGATTCCGGTCAAGGGCATGTACCTTGGCTGCGGGCACATCCCCAGTGGGGGGTGTGCAAGAGGCAGCTGATCGATGATTCTCTCTCATCCATGTTTCTAACTCTCTGTCCCTCTCTCTTTCTCTCTGTAAAAAAATCAATAAAATATATATATTTTTAAAAATGTTAGAACTAAATTGGCATGAACTCTGAAACTGAGCTAGCATCCCTGAAAAGAGCAAAATCCATTCAGCTCGTGCAACTATAGACACTAGGGCTTCCAACTACTATCCAGCCCCTGTGTCTCCTGCTCTTACTCAATAAAATGTGTATGCTGCCGAAACCGGTTTGGCTCAGTGGTAGAGTGTTGGTCTGTGGACTGAAAGGTCCCGGGTTCGATTCTGGTCAAGGGCATGGACCTTGGTTGCGGGCACATCCCCGATGGGGAGTGTGCAAGAGGCAACTGATCGATGTTTCTCTCTCATCGACGTTTCTAGCTATCTCTCTCCCTTCCTCTCTGTAAAAAATCAATAAAATATATTTTTTTTAAAAATGTATATGCAATGGAGGTCTGAATGCCTAATGGAATTGCACAAGAAGATTTTAGAATTCCATTTTTCAAAGAGTTAGGTGTTTGTTTTTAATGGCTCTTTGGTCAATGACTGAGGTGTGATGTAGGGAGTCAGTGACTGAGGTGTGCTGTAGGAAGTGGACTGGAAGGACTTCTCCAAGCCCCTCTTGATAATCCATCACACATTACTTAACATATTTGCCTAGATTGTAGCCTTCACTGACTTCCAGAATTTTCCAACGATAAGGAACGTTCCTAGAGGAGAGGCGTGAGGGATTTGGGGAGAGGAAAATAGGGAAGAAGGAAAAGTTAGTACTGATGCCTTCTCAGGTCATCCCCTCATGGACCATGGGGGCGGGGGGTGGGGGGGGCGCTTGATTCCACCAGAGTCACCTAATGAGCTGGTAGACTGAGCACTGGAGGGGGAGGAGCAGTCACTCTCCAGCTCTCATCTCCCATTGGTCCAGGGCTGCCCCTGGGGCATTAAGGCTCTCACAGGTCCAGGTGATGCTGGTGTGAGTCCGGGCTGGTTCCCGCAGGTGTCATTCTGCATCATCAAACCTGCAGGGATTTACTATCGGGGAAATTGAGGGAAGAAGAGACTGAACATAAACTGCACCTATGGATGAGGACAATGGGGGATGGGGAGGGGGCAGAGGGTGGGGTGGGAACCTGGTGGAGGGGGGAAGAAATGAGGAACCTTTGTAATAATATGAACAATAAAGATTGATTTAAAAAAAAAAATAAAAAAAAATAAAAACAGATTCTTTAAAAAAAAAAAAAAAACCTGCAGGGCGATGCTACTGCACAGAGGAGGGGCCGCCAGGTTACCTCTTCTCGAAATCGGTTGCTGTAGCAACGGCTGCAGCGAGAGGTGGACCGAGGGAATGCGAGGCAGGACACGGATTCTGTCCCCTGCATGTACTCGGTGCAACAACGGTGGTGATCTGGGTTGCGCAAAAGGAAAACCAGTTTAGCTCTTTTTCAATCACCAAGGAGGGTTCTGGGCGAGTCCATGTCACTCAAGGAGCACACCTGCCCGTCCGGGCAGCTGACATTTCACATTCATGAAACAGTGTTATATAAAGCAAGTCATGCCGAAACCGGTTTGGCTCAGTCAGCGGATAGCGCGTCAGCCTGTGGACTGAAGGGTCCCGGGTTCGATTCCGATCAAGGGCATGTACCTGGGTTGCGGGCACATCCCCAGTAGGTGGTGTGCAGGAGACAGCTGATGGATGTTTCTAACTCTCTATCCCTCTCCTTTCCTCTCTGTAAAAAATCAATAAAATATATATATTTTTAAAAATAAAAATAATAAAGCAGGTCCTGCCCGGATTTCCCCAGAAAGCAGTGAACCCATCCCAGCCTCCCTCAGGAGTGTGCCCCAGACGGTGTGTGTGGAGAAGGTGCCGTTTGTTACCACATAAGGATAATAAAGACACTGGGCTTCTAGGGTAAGGTGACAGGCGTCCCGATTTGGGCGGGACAGTCCCGATATTTTTAACAATTTGTCCCGCGTCCCGCCGCGTTTTAAAAACGCCCAAAAGCGGGACGCCCGGTCACCTTATTCCAGGGCCCTGTGTGACTTCAGCTGCATTATTTATCTTAATGTTCCACTTCAGATTCTCTAAGCAGCCGAGATGCACCCTCCTTGGGTTTGGAGAAAGAACAAAATAGCTGAAAATGCTTTTTCTTGCCTCCTGCACACCCTGAACATGAGTGCACGTGTGCGGTGCTATGTGGGTGTGCATGCACGTGCGGGCGTGTGTGCGTGCACGTGTGCGTGCACGTGTGCGTGCACGTGTGCGTGCACGTGTGCGTGCACGTGTGCGTGCACGTGTGCGTGCACGTGTGCGTGAGTGCGTGCGTGGGGTGCCGTGTGGGTGTGCGTGCACGTGCGTGAGCAGGTGCAGGACCTGCCGCTGCTGCTGCTGCACCTCTCCTGGGGCCTCCCTCCATGTCGCCCACCCCTGGGTGCGGGGTGGCTCCGGGATGAAGGGTCCTGGCCTCTGGGGGGCATCCATGCCATGGAGGCCAGATGCAGCAAGAACCAGCGAGGACTCCCGTCCATGTCTCCTGGGCTCAAGTTCACGTCTGTGGGTTTCGCCCTGTTCGCACATCTCCTATAGCGTCTCCCAGGGGTCCTGTTTATCTGATCTGCCGTCAAACCACCGCAGGTGGAGGTAAGGAGTGAGAGGGCAGAGGAGTGGGGAGGGGGGGGGAGAAGGGACGGGGTTTGCATTCAGTGTCACAGGGCCTGCGTGAGGGCAGTGTGGAAGGTGGGGTCACGCTGAGCACTGGAGCGGGAGGAGCATTCACTCTCCAGCTCTCACCTCCCATTGGCCCAGGGCTGCCCCTGGGGCATTGAGGCTCTTACACATCCAGGTGATGCTGGTGTGAGTCTGGGCTGCTGAACGCTTGCATGTAACTAGTGTGGCTGAGGACTTGAATATTAAATTCTATTTCATTGTAATGGATTTAAATAGCCACATGTGGCTCGTAGATACTTACTCCACAGAGCAGCATGAGAATCATGACAAAACAGGACCACGTCATATTTCTTCTCCCACTTCCTGGTTCTCCGGCTGCTTTTAAAGATATGTTTTCCCCTCCTTGAAAACTGGTGTAAAGCAATTTTAAAATACCTATTTATTGAAGTCAGAGAGGAAGGGAGAGGGAGAGACAGACAGAAACATCAATGATGAGAACCATGGATCGGCTGCCTCCTGCAGGACGCACTCCGGGGATCGAGCCCACAACCAGGCGTGTGTCCTGACCGGGAATCGAACCGTGACCTCCTGGTTCATAGGTGCAGGCCCTACCACGGAGCCACACCGGCAAGGCCTGGTTGAAAGCAGTTTGGCTGTGCTGTGCCTTGGTACAGTCTTCTTCACGTTGTAAAGCATGATGACGTGCGTGGGTCCGTCATGGCTCCTTCATACTTTCCAAAACAAAACGCAACAACCCCCGACGAGCCGAGAAGGATGTAAGCTGGCTATTCATGCCCCAAAGCCCCAATCCGTAGTTTGGTTTTTTATTTCTGTTTTTACTACCGTGTTTCCCCGAAAATAAGACCTCCTCCGAAAATAAGACCTACTTACAGGTTTCCTTCTGAGTGAAATATAAGGCATCCCCCCCTGCAAATAAGGGCCCCCCCCTAGGCTAAACATGAGAGATTTGGTCCACTGATTCTGAAAGAAATGGAGTCACAAGAAGTTCGCCAGGAAATTCAGGAATTGGATTGTGATGATGGTGTTCCAGAAGAGGATGACATGATTGTCATGGAATAAATGAGTAAATTCTTGATACTGTAGGATTCATAGTTTGTCTGGTTTGTGTTGACAACTACCGTACTACGGTACCATATACAGGTAATAAATTTCCTTTATTTTCATTTAACAATAAATGTGTACCGTATTCTTCTTCGTGGAAAAATAAGACCTCCCCTGAAAATAAGACCTAGCGCATCTTTGGGAGCCAAAATTAATATAAGACACTGTCTTATTTTCAGGGAAACAGGGTAGGTATCCTCACAAGTCAATGTAAGTGCATATTCTAAAGCATTTATAGTAATGGGGCACCGTTTTTATCCATTTTATAGAGTGACTAAAGGCCCGGTGCATGACATTTGTGCACTGGGGGGGTGCCTCAGCCTGGCCTGCGCCCTCTCGCAGTCCAGGACGCCTGGCGCCTTACGGTGCGCCTGCATCGGAGATGGGAGAGGCTCCCACCACCACACTGTGGTGAGCCCGGCTTCTGGCTGAGTGGCATCCCCCTGTGAGAGCACACTGACCACCAGGGGCAGCTCCTGCATTGAGCATCTGGCCCCTGGTGGTCAGTGCGTGTCATAGCGGCTGGTTGTTCTGATGTTCGGTCGATTTGCATATTAGCCTCCTATTATATAGGATTGTACTATTTTCTATATGAAATTAAATTTAAAGCATGCTCCTATACTTTTTTATTGTTTAAAGTATTACATATAGTATTACATATATCTCCTCTTTTTTCCCCAATGACCTTCCCCCAGCCTCCCCTACCCCTGTTGTATGCCCTCATCCTTCCCCCTACCCCCCAGTGTCTTGTGTCCATTGGTTGTGCTTATATGCATGCATACAAGTCCTTCGTTAAAAAAACAAAAACAAAACACAACTGCTTTAGGCTGTCATGGAAACTTTCTTGGTCATGTAAGAATGCAGGTGAGGTGGTTGAGGGACAGAAATGTGGTGAGCACAGCGAGAGAGAAAGAGTATTCACTCAGAATAATTGATGAATGGGGTCAGATCCTAACGCTGAGCCCCACGCAGGCTCAATTCAAAAGCAGGAGGGGAGCCCAAACCGGTGTGGCTCAGTGGATATTGCGTCGGTCTGTGGACTGAAAGGTCCCAGGTTCGATTCCGGTCAAGGGCACGTACCTTGGTTGCGGGCACATCCCCAGTGTGGAGTGTGCAGGAGGCAGCTGATAGATGATTCTCTCTCATCGATGTTTCTAACTCTCTCTCTCTCTCTCCCTTCCTCTCTGTAAAAAATCAATAAAATATATTTTAAAAATAAAATAAAAACAGGAGGGGAGAAGGTGGGGGCTGGGAGGAGGCAGGCAAAGTGGGCAGTCTGGGGAAACGGGGGGAGGGGAGAAACCTGTAATAGTGTCAACCATAGAAATAAAGAAGAAGAAAGCAGTCCTGTGCAAGCTCACGACCTAAATGTCACTGTGTCCCTTTCTCCCAAACTGTGCTTCCGGGGATGTCCCAGACACGCGTTGCAGCCGTTAAAAGGGCCAAGGACTCAGTTGGTTGAGTGTAGTTCTGTGCACCCACAGGTCACCGGTTCAATTCCCAGGCAGGGCACATACCCAGGTTGTGCTTTGATCCTCAGTGGGTGGCATGCAGGCGGCAGCTGATTGATGTTTCTCTCTCCCTCTCCCTCCCTCTCTCTCTCTAAAAAAAAAAAAAAATCAATAAAAACATATTCTTTTTAAATAAAATTTTTAAAAAAGGAGAGCCAAGGAGTTCCGGGGATGAGTAACCTTGGAAGAACCTGCAGAGGCCGCTACACTGTGCCATGAGGATTAGCAGTAAAGAATCTGACAAGGCCCGTTTCATTTGGGTTAATTAAACATTTATTAAACGCAATATCTCCCGAGGGGAGAGTGTTATCTGTGAAATGAATTTAGGATGCTCTGATGTAGATGTTAAAATGCTTATTATAGTAATAAGTGCCATCTATAATGATTATAAGTGCCATTATAATTGTTATCATCATTAGGCCCTTCCTTTAAATATGACGTGGTCCTGTTTTGTCATGAGTCTCATGCTGCTCCATGGAGTAAGTATCTACAAGCCACATGTGGCTATTTAAATCAATTACAATGAAATAGAATTTAATATTCAAGTCCTCAGCCACACTAGTTACATGTAAGCGTTCAGCAGCCACACACTTGGAGCTCTATTAGGGGAAGGGGATGCACTAGCTTGTTTTGTTTAGCTCCAGAGGAAACACCTCATTAATGCAAATCTGCATAAATTTCCCAAACATGCGTGACACTCTTATCCAGATAAGATGATGACACTCTTATCCAGACTCCTCAAACACCTTTGAAAACTTCTTAAATATATTTTTCTTAATTTCAGAGAGGAAGGGAGAGGGAGAGAGAGAAACATCAATGATGAGAGACAATCATTGATTGGCTGCCTCTTGCACGCCCCCTACCGGGGATGGAGCCCACATCATGGGCATGTGCTCTTGACCGGGAATGGAACCGTAACTTCCTGGTTTGTAGGTCGACACTCAACCGCTGAGCCTCACCGATGGGGTGAAAACTCAATTTCTCAATCTTCATAAAAGCTTTGGGAAGTACTTGGCTCAATTCCTTCCTAGAGAGAAGACCTCGGGTTTTTCTTTTAAGGGAGTTTTAGTTGCTGGCTTTCACTTCATTGCTCAGTTAGTCGTTGGTAAAAGGTCCCTGTGGGCCTCTGAAGGTGTCATAGCAGAGCAATAAGGATACCAAACCAGAGACCAAATCCTCATGGCTTCCTGATGGAAAGTGGGGGAGCCACGTGTGTTCTGGGTACCCTCACAGGCACCCTGTAGGGATGGGGGTGTGGTATTTGCACCTGCAAACCACAATTAATGTTAGACTCTCACACAGAATGTAAAGCACTTAGTTGAGCAAAAGGAGCTGCAGCCAGGAGGAGACATAGACTTGGGTAGCAACGTAGGCTGTATTCCTTGGAGACCACTGTTGATAGTGAGAAGGAAAACCCCTATTTTGTAAAAAACAAAACAAAACAAAAAAACTGCTGTTTGGAATTTTCTGCTCTTAAATGGCCTCGTATTCTAAAATGTTGCTTTCTAGTCTGCGTTAGCCCGTTTGAATAATGATGAAGATAAACTTAGCTGTCTGACCTTGTAGGCCAGAGACCAGATATGCTCATAATCTCAATACCATGCCAGGTGCACTTTTTAATTGGATAGAACGGTATTGTTTTCAAGGCCAGCATCGAGATAACCACTAAATGCACACAGGGCTGGCTCTTTAATAAAAAGGGAAGTTCTGCTTGTAGCCTTACTTAGAATTTGAATTCATTTTCTCTAAGCCCATCCTGCGATGAATAAAGCGAGTCTCTCCAAACTCTCCTCCTGCTTTGTTTGATTGCTCAGGAACTCTGTAACCATAGCAGAAGTTCCCAGTTTGGCCTACTGTGTGCAAATGACAATGCAAATGGATGCAAATTGTGCAGTTCTGATAGAACGGGCGGGTCTCAGCGCATCGGTGGGCTCAGTAGGTTGACAAGTGGGACACTGAGATTTAAGTCTGAGCTTCATCCCATTACACAGAGTAGATGAGAATCCCTATCAGGAAATGGCTGCTAAACTATTGTTATCTACAGAGGCTAGCTCTTTATCTATAAGGGATACTGGAAGAAAAAATGCTATGAAAGGTTACTTTTATTTATTTTTTTATCCCCCCCCCAATCAGTTTATGTTGTTTATTATATTCCACAAACGAGTGAGATCATGTGATATTTATCTTTTTCTGCCCGGCTCATTTCACTTAGCATAATGTTCTCCATCTCCATCCATATTGTTGCAAATGGTAAGAATTTCTTCCTTTTTACAGCAGCGTAGTATTCCATTGTGTGGATGTACCACTGTTTTCTAAACCACTCACCTGCTGATGGCACTTAGGCTGTTTCCAAATCTCAGCTACGGTGAATTGTGCTGCTATGAACATAGGAGTGCATATATCTTTTTGATTGGTGTTTCTAGTTTCTTGGGATATATTCCTAGAAGTGGGATCACTGGGTCGAAAGGTTAGTTTTAAAATGAGTTCAAATCAAGCCCTGGCTGGTGTGTCCAGTGGTTAGAGCATCAACCCACACACCAAAAGGTCTCAGGTTCAATTTCCTGTCAAAGGTGCCTCTCTCTCCCGCTCCCTCCCTCCCATCCGCTCTCAGAAAAGCAATGGGAAAATATCCTCATGTGAGGATTAAAAAGAAACAAACAAAAAAAGAGTTAAAATCAGGTTAAACTGGAACTCACGTTCTAGCATTTCCAATGCCTTAGTCTTTCCCATGGCTACTGTGTAATGTTGGGGTCCTGGAGTTGATTCGAGTCTAAAAAAAAAAAGTAAGAAAATATTCTACTCTGTTTCAATTCCATTGTGGTGAAAATGAGATAAATCCAGTTGGACTAGGATAATAGGATTATAATAATAGAATTGCTCTTTTGAGCGTTTCGTCAGTACAGGGATTCAACCTTACCTGCAAAGACTCCCAAAACTAAAAATATCCTCTGAATGGAAACAAAGGGCACACGTCTTGGAAGGAATTTCAGTCCCTGTGAAATCTGTAGGCATAGTAACCTCAGACAATGGGAGACACAACAGAAATAATGCTCAGCATCCAATAGCTAGGGGGTAATTTTAACAATACAGTGCCATAGAAATCGTGATCATTAGACACCTGCAGAATAAAACACAGCATGTAAGTAATACAGTTTTCTAAAAAGTGTTGTTCTGGAGCGGCCAAACCCTTAACATTTGCAGAGGCATTGCATATAAAAGGAGTGAATGGCCTTGGCCAGTGTGACTCTGTGTTTGAGCTTTGATCTATGAACCAGGAAGTCATAGTTTGATTCCCGGTCAGGGCACATGGAGTACTTTGAACTAAGCCCTCAGCGAATTTCCTTTATGTTGTTGTCAGCCAATCGTTCCAGATTAAGTTAATTTGGGTCTTGATTTTTATTAAGAACCTAGCCTTGTGTGTGCTTTTCCCCAACAATTTGCTACTGGTATAACTTTCACATATATGTGATCTCTGTCTCTTTCCAGAGAGAGGCAGTATAGCACTGTGATGAAAATCTGACTTTAGAGTAGATAGAGTTAGGTTTGAATTACTAACTCTGCGCTTCCATTTCTTCATCTATAAGCATAATAGCTGAAGAAAATGGTGTGAGTAATATATCATACACATATAAAAACTCAGTTTTCTTTCCAGTTATAAGCTTTGCTATATAATTTTATGTATGTGTATCAGGACCTTTACATATTTTCTTTGTTGTATTCTTCTGAATTTGAAGGAACCACTGAGCTAAAGCTGACCCTCTTATATTCTGTATCATGAGACTAAAATGTCTCAACATCATTTTTTTCTATAAATGAATTTCCTGAGCTTTTATCTTCATGACATCTTTAAAAATAAATATTTCATTGATTTCAGAGAGGAAGGGAAAGGGAGAGAGAAACATCAATGATGAAAGAGAATCATGGATCAGCTGCCTTCTGCACACCTCACATTGGGGATCAAGCCCACAACCCAGGCATGTGCCCTGACTGGGAATCAAATGTGACTTCCTGGTTCATAGATCGACACTCAACCACTGAGTCCTACTGGCTGGGAACTTCATTAAATTTTTATACAGAAAAATCATGCATATAGTTTCTGCGCATAACATTAGTATTTTGCCTTCTTACACTACTTTTATCTTCCCTTAAATCTGACCTGACCACACACTGAGAATTCCAGAGAAAAAATTGATTGGTTGTCAGGAGGATCACGGAGTTGCCAACAGTGTTCAGGACCACGGACAGCTCCATCTAGGCACCATTTTGGTCACCCTGCTTGGGTATCATGAAAATTGTAAATCAGGAAGTTAAAGAGGATGTAGAATCTAATGAGCAGAATAAACTAGAGGAACAAACTAGAACCAGAGGCATGGATACATGGAATGGACTGACATATGTCAGAGAGGAATGATGTGGTGGGACTAGGTGAAAGAAGATGAAGGGATTAACCAAAGAACATACACACAACAGAGTGGTGAAGGTCAGAGGGCAGGGGGCATGGGTGGAGCTGGGCTGAGGGGGAGAAACGGGGGACATCTGTAATAGTGTCCATAAAAAAATTTAAAGATAGAAAAATTTGAAATAAAAGATGAAGAAGAGATATGGAGAGCCATCTTAAAATGATTGATTTCTGGTCTTGGATGAGAATGACTAGAAGGCTAATGGACTGTGAAAAGCGAGAAACTGTCCAGAGTAGAGAGTCATTCCCAGAGTTTCAATCTTTCTATCCTGTTGGGCACAATTAGCTCTCTTGTGAGGGAGTCTGTTTTGGTGGAAGCACGTCTCTAAAATCTTATCCAGTTTGCTTTCCTGCTCAATAAACATTATTCTCATTATAATTCAGTGCTCTGAATAAGGCCATCTTGCAGGGAAGAATGCACAGGCAGGACAATGCTAGCCTTTCCGCCGTGTCCCTGCAGAAATCTCAGTATAAATTTAATAACGTGACATCTTGATGATGGACTGGGGAGTGGGGCAGGGGTGATAGGGGAAAAATGGAGTCGAGGACGAGAGAGAGATTGAAAATGCAAAACTGGTGGGACTTGATTGACTGAGGGAACTGGGAGAATAGAATCAGCCATAGAGATGAAGGATCCTGGCAACAGAGAGATTAAATTTGTAAGGAAAGGAGAAGACAATGAGTTCAGTGTTTTAAATGTTCGAGGAGGGGGCATTTAGATGAAGAATTCTGATGGGCAGTTCTGTGCAGTGACATTTCAGAGGTCAGAGGTAAACTTACAATGAAATTGAAGCCACCAATAATTGTCAGTTTTAAATAAAGTATAGTTTCTTTCTGGTTAAAAGAAGTATACATATAAGAAAATCAGAATTTTATTTCTTTTGGCCAAAGTTATCACTCAACATGTAGTATGGAACATAATCACTGATCTTAGAAATGATCTGTTAAGCCAAAACCGGTTTGACTCAGTGGATAGAGCATCGGCCTGCGGACTGAAGGGTCCCAGGTTCAATTCTGGTCAAGGGCACATACCTTAGTTGCAGGCACATCCCCAGTGGGGGTGTGCAAGAGGCGGCTGATGGATGATTCTCTCTTATCGATGTTTCTAGCTCTCTATCCCTCTCTCTTCCACTCTGTAAAAAAAAAATCAATAAAATATATTTAAAAATTATCTGTTAAGCTCATGAAAGAATGAGGATGATTGCATTTCATGATTTTTCCGGGGGTTGACATTTTAGGGTTGATTTCATAAGGGAATTCATTAAGCCAGTACAGAGCCATGCCACTTTAACTGTGGAGTGTGAGCATCATTAACTCTAATTTTTTAATTAACAGAAGCAAATAAAGAGAGCTTCATGTTAACTCTGGGAAATCACTGTGTACTTCAAGTGACTTCAGATTTCTCCTGGTGCTGCCATTCAGATAATCACAGTGATTACCAACATAATCATTAATTTTCTGGGAAGTCAGTCTATTCTTTGCATGTAGTTCTAGAATCCATTTGAGCTAGTCTATGTGAAGGGTGAGGTCTGTGTCTAGAATTTTTGTTGTTATCTTTTTGCATGCAGATGTCCAGCTGTCCCAGCACCATTTGTAGAAAAGACTATCTTGGTTCTATTGTGTTGCCTTTATTCTTTGTTAAAGATCAGTTAACTAATCAAAACCGGTTTGGCTCAGTGGATAGAGCATCGGCCTGCGGACTGAAATGTCCCAGGTTTGATTCCAGTCAAGGGCATGTGCCTTGGTTGCGGGCATATCTCCAGTAGGGGGCGTGCAAGAGGCAGCTGGTCGATGTTTCTCTCTAATTGATGTTTCTAGCTCTCTATCCCTCTCCCGTCCTCTCTGTAAAAAAAATAATTTTATATATATATATATATATATATATATATATAGAGAGAGAGAGAGAGAGAGAGAGAGAGAGAGTTGAAAAGGAGCCCAGCTGGTGTGGCTCAGTGGTTGAGCATCGGTCTATGAAGCAGGAAGTTACAGCTTGATTCCTGGTTGAGGCACACGCCTGGGTTACGGGCTCGATCCCCAGTGTGGAGTGTGCCGGAGGCAACTGATGGATGATTCTCTCTCATCATTGATGTTTCTACCTCTTTCTCTCCCTCTCCCTTCCTCTCTAAAATCAATTAAGATAATTTTTTAAAAATATATTTTTATTGATTTTTGACAGAGAGGAAGAGAGAGGGATAGAGAGATAGAAACATCGATCAGCTGCCTCTTGCACATCTCCCACTGGGGATGTGCCCACAACCAACGTACATGCCCTTGAATGGGATTGAACCCAGGACCTTTCAGTCCAAACTGGTTTCGGCAATTAAGATAATTTTTAAAAAGAGATTACAAGTGCCGTGACATTTGAATTCTGATGGAGCATTTGATGATATTGATGAGCTGTTATTATTTTTTTTAAGTGTAGCATTGAGATCCAGTTCTACATTTTTTCCCTTGTCTCCTCAATTAGCCTGCAAACCCTAAAATGTACCCCTCTAGCCCCAGTACCAAGCCCTGTGCCAGCACATTGAAGGCTTCTGACAATAATACCTCAATACAAATGTCTAGTCATTAACCAGGCGGCAAGAGAGAAACTCCCACAGACTGGAATTCCCAACACTGTCACTGTCTGTGGCATCCCTCACTCTCCATAGCCCTCGCTCGGACAAGGCGTGGGTGGTAATGGCAGGCATGTTCCCCAGGCCTGCCAGTAAAAACAAACTGCCCTAGCTCAGCTTCCAGAGCACTTAATGCAGAAGGAAACGGAGCCCAGGCAGCAGCCCAATTAGCATCCCTCATGCTGATCGCTGTTCTGCCCTGGCTGAAGCAAGCCAGCTGTGTCAAAATGAACTGTTGTCCCAAAAAGCAGAGCTTTGGGGAAAGGTTCTTGGTAGATGGGCACCAATCCATTTACAAAGGGGGCATTTCCATGACCAGCTGGGGATTTTACAAAAACATCAGGGTCGCCCTAGCCTAGTTTGGTTCAGTGGATAGAGCATCGGCCTGTGGGATGAAGGATCCCAGGTTCAACTCTCATCAAGGGCACATGCCCTCATTGTGGGCTTGGTCCCCAGTAGGGCGCATGCAGGAGGCAGCTGATCAATGATTCTCTCACATTGATGTTTCTATCTCTCTCCCTTGCTCTCTGAAATAAAAAAACATTATATACTAGAGTCCCGGTGCATGAAATTTATGCACAGGGTGGGGGGTGTCCCTCAGCCCAGCCTGTGCCCTCTCCAATCTGGGACCCCTCAAGGGATGTTAAATAGGCAGTCGGACAATCCTCTCACAATCCAGGACTGCTGGCTCCCAACTGCACGCCTGCCTGCCTTCCTGATTGCCTCTAACTGCTTCTGCCTGCCAGCCTGATCACCCCCTAACCACTCCCCTGCCAGCCTGATTGATGTCTAACTGCTCTCCACTGCAGGGTTGATCGCCTCCAACTGCCCTCCCTTGTAGACCTGATCCCTCTCAAATGCCTTCCCTTGCAGGCCTGATGCCTCCCAACTTCCCTCCCCTGCTGGCCATCTTGTGGTGGCCATCTTGTGTCCACATAGGGGCAGGATCTTTGACCACATGGAGGCAACCATCTTGTGTGTTGGAGTGATGGTCAATCTTCATTTATCTAATATCTTTTATTAGATAGGATAGAAGCCTGGTGCATGGGTGGAGGCCAGCTGGTTTGCCCTGAAGGGTGTCCCAGATAAGGGTGGGGGTTCCCTTGGGGTGTGGGGTGGCCTGGGTGAGGGGCCTGTGGTGGTTTGCAGGCCAGCCACGCCCCCTGGCAACCCAAGCAGAGACCCTGATGTCTAGAACTTATTTACTTTCTACAATTGAAACTTTGTAGCCTGGAGCGGAGCCAAGCCTCCTTCTTGCTCAGTGGCTGCAGCCATTTCTGTTTGTATTTGTTTACCTTATATAATTAAAACTTTATATCCTTGAGTGGAGGCCTGGGCCAGCCAGGGTGTGTAGAAAGCGTGGCTTCCTCTATTGACAGGGAAACTCAAGCCTCTCAACTGTTCTCTGAGACTGCAGCCATCTTGGTTGGGGCTAATTTGCATACTCGCTTTGATTGGCTGGTGGATGTAGTGGAGTGATGGTTAATTTGCATATTACTCTTTTATTAGGTAGGATAAAAACATCTGGGTCATCTGGGCCAACTAAATGCAACCCTAATGTGGCATGATTGTCAGCCTTCCATTTCATTCTCTCGCTGTCCCCCATGGCCAGGGGATGGGATATGCAGCTTTCTCCATTTTGAGGCTCAAGGGGGGGTCTCTTCTCCCTGTTGTGTTGCTGTGAGAATTCTGGGTGCAGGCTGGAAACCACACGCGCCTCGGGAGAAACAGAAAAGTCAGTGCTGGGACCAGATACGTCTGCCTGGCCATTCCTCATTCACAGCTGGCACGCCTCACACCTCTCAGAGACACCCAATGTCAGATGTTCCTGTCCACGGACAGAAGGTTGCTGCACGCTCCTTCCATTTGAAACCGAATCTGGATTTCTCAGATGGCTTATCTTGAGCTGCCGGCGATAAGGATGAACACCTCCTCCGTCACACGCGAGCTGGTATTGGGTTTTGGAAAGCGTTGACCTCAGGGATGTCGCCGTGGGAACGGGCTGTTTCGAGATGGAGGATGGCTTTGTTTTCTCAGAGTCTGACCCCAGGCTCCCAGCTCCCAGAATGGGCCTGGCTTCAGCACTCTGTGTTGTGGGGTCGAACCCTAGGTTCAAAATAAGACCATCGGAGGCTGAAGATTGATTTTTAAAAAGCAGGCGAGGGTTTATTGAACTGGCCCGGACAGCCACGAGAGCACCACACGCAGGTGGACTCCACATGACTGCACCGTTTCAGGGGTAGGCAGTCCCTTTTAAAGGTTCAAACCACAGGAATTTTCCTTTGTTCTAAATTCTAAATCCTAAAGACTACGTTCTAAAGACTGGGGTCAGCCCTCGCAGGGGCGTGGGTAGTCACACCCTGCTGGACATTGGCATGTAGCCCTATCTTGCGATAGGCGATAACACAGAAGCAGAGCTCAGAGGTTATCTACAGTTTCTGTCTCTGAAGGTTACCAAGTCAGTGGGAATCAATCTCCTGTGGTCCTGGTCCCAGGCAAGGGAAAATTGCCTTAGCCTCCAGGTCTCCACCTGAAAGCTAAGGTAAATATCCTGTTGTTTAAGCAGGTGCAGGAGCCAAACTAGAAGGGTTAAAATTCAAACAGCAGTTTTTACCAAAGTATGGTTGCCACTATATTTCACTCTGCACCGAGGCTAGTTCTGAGCCCATACCCTGTGCCACGGGCTCAGCTCCTGGATCCATGGATGGGAGGTGGTATATAGCAAAGTTGGAAGCTTACAAAAGAGCCAGGACAGCCTCCCACGTGGGGAGGGGAAAGAACCTCACTGCGCAGACTCCCAACTGGGGAGGGGGAAAGAGTCCCACTAAGGCTCCTCTTTCACAGCTTCTAAAGGATACAGATCTTGCTGAAACCGGGTTGGCTAAGAGGATAGAGCGTCGGTCTGTGGACTGAAAGGTCCCAGGTTTGATTCCGGTCAAGGGCATGTACATTGGTTGCGGGCACATCCCCTGGCAGGGGGTGTGCAAGAGGCAGCTGGTCGATGTTTCTCTCTCATCGACGTTTCTAGCTCTCTATCTATCTCGCTTCCTCTCTGTAAAAAAATCAATAAAATATATAGTTTTAAAAATAAATAAATAAAAATAAAAGCTACATATCTTGGTGCCTTGATATCCCCCCTTTCCCTGATTGGTCACTGTTCCTGAGGCTGGTTACTATAGTAACTCCTGAGCTCACAGGTGGACCCTCACAGGGGATATGTGAGGTTCTCCCCTCTTCCTTCTCTATTGTTTTCCTGTTCCCTTTGGACTTTCTTCTTCTCTCTCTGGATGAGGGGCTCCTCCCCTTTATTGTGTGAATTTAGACCTTCTGCTGTTCCCAGCTCCCCCATTCTATAGAAGTGTACCTTCTGCTGCTCTGCAGCCCTGTGTCTAAAATTTCTGAAATTTCCTAGCCTGTCTTTTTCACCCCTAAAAATCCCTATTTTGCCAAAAACCGGTTTGGCTCAGTGGATAGAGCATCGGCCTGCAGACTGAAAGGTCCCGGGTTCGATTCCGGTCAAGGGCATGCACCTTGGTTGCGGGCAGTAGGGGGTGTGCAAGAGGCAGCTGATCGATGTTTCTCTCTCATCAATGTTTCTAACTCTCTATTCCTCTCTGTAAAAAAAAATCAATAAGATATATCTTTAAAAAAATCCTTATTTCACCCCCATCCTTTCCTCTTGTCTACTCTCTCTAAGAGTCAATGGAAAAAAATATCCTCGGGTGAGGATTAACAAAGGAAGAAAAAAAAAAAAAGTCATGCTCTTTTTATTCTCCTGGGATTGTCACAGTAACTTCTTAGGACTTCAAAGGAAATCTGCCTCCGGAATTCAGGTTTTCATTCTGATCATAATAAGCAGCAAGAACAGAGAGACATGATCTAAGGCTGAAGGCTTTGGAGTCCGGCAGGCAAGGGTTCCTCTGAGAAAAGGCTTTGATGTCTTTATCTGTGGCATCATTTTGCCTCCTGCAGTGGGCGATTGTGACGTGAGAGGCATCGCTTCTGTTCTTATCAATGAGCCATTGTCAGCCCACCACCAGATGTTATACAGAGCGTATTAGCCTGCTGAGGAGTTCTGGAATGTTCACTGAGCCTGCGGGGTTCTCTCCTGGGCTGGCTCTTGGTCAGGGTCCCCGCTTCCGGCCTGTCAGCCAGCGTGGAAGGGTCGTACCTTCTGTCTCCTTGGACGCGCAGGATTTCAATGCATTAGGTTACTTTACCAGCTCGGCTCTCTCAGAGGCTGAAAATGTATACTTTCGTGGGCTCTTTGGCTTGTTGTGGGTGTTGGGGTGCAGGTGACATGCTGTTGTCACTTTTTAAAAAATATATATTTTTATTGATTTCAGAGAAGAAGGGAGAGGGATAGAGAGAGAGAGAGAGAGAGAGAGAGAAACATCAATGATCAGAGAGAAGCATTGATGGGCTGCCTTTTAGATGCTATACACTGGGGATCGAGCCTGCTACCCGGGCATGTGCCCTGATGAGGAATTGAACTGTGACCACCTGGTTCATAGGTCAACCACTGGGTCACACCCACAGGGCTCTTGTCACTTTTTATATCCTAGGCCAGAGTGTGTTGTGGGGTCGAACCCTGGGTTCAAAATAAGACCACCAGAGGCTGATGATGGATTAAAGAAGCAGGCAAGGATTTACTGAAAAAACTGGTCAGGACGGCCACAAGAGCACCACATGCAGATGGCCACACTCACAACCACACTGTTCCAGGTGTAGGCAGTCTTTTGAAAGGTCCAAACCACAGGAATTTTCCTTTGTTCTAAAATTCTAAAGGCTGGGAACAGCCCGCAGGGGACATTGGAATGAGGTCCTATCTTGTGATAGCCAATGATAATACAGAAGCAGAGCTCAGCTGTTAAATCTCTAAAGGTTACCTACAGTTTCCACCCATGAAGCTACCAAGTCAGTGGGAATCAATCTCCTGTAGTTCTGGTCCCAGGCACAGGAACATTGCCTTAGCCTCCAGGTCTCCACCTGGAAGCTGAAGTAATTACCCTATTGTTTAAGCAAGTAAGCGAATGCTGAAGCCAGAAGAGCAGGGTTAACATTCAAACAGCAGTTTTTACCCAAGTACGGTTGCTACCATATTTCAAGTGGAGATCCCTGCAGCGCCACTCCTCTGACTGTGGCTGAGAGATGAGAGGGAGAAAGCGAGACAGCCGCTCTGGACGCCCGCCCACCTCGGTGACTCATCCTGAGAATGGAATACCTTCCCGAGATTTCTTAGAATGTTACCTTCAAGATACATGAGTCAGGTTTTTAATCATTCAGGCTACACTTTCTGGTTAACGGTCAGGCTGTTGGACACATTTCCTAGGAAAGCCCGAACCCAGAAGTGCTCAGCAGTGTCAAAATGAATGCAGCCAAGCCGGAACTGGTGCGGCTCAGTGGATAGAGCATCAGCCTATATGAAAGGTCCCAGGTTCAATTTCAGTTAAGGGCATGTATATTGGTTGCAGGCACATCCCTGGTGGGGGCTGTGCAGGAGTCAGCTGATCGATGTTTCTCTCTCATTGATGTTTCTAACTCTCTATCCCTCTCCCTTCCTCTCTGAAAGGGTTAGGGTTAGGGTTAGGGTTAGGGTTAGGGTTAATCTCTGCAGACCCCAACTCTCAGCAGTGACTTCTACGAATAAAGAACTGTCACTTGGCCGATGTGGCTCATTGGTAGAGCGTCGACCCATGAACCAAGAGGTCCCTGGGTCAGGACCATAGCCAGGTTGTGGGCTAGGCCCCGGTGGGGGGTGTGCATGAGGCAGCTAATCAATGATTCTCTCTCATCGTTGATGTTTCTGTTTCTCCCTCCCTCTTCCTCTCTGAGATCAATAAAAAAGAAAAACAACTAAGAAAAAACAGAATATATATATATATATATATATATATATATATATATATATATATACACACACACACACACACACACACACTATATATATATATATTTTTTTTTTTTTTAAATGGATGCAGCCAAGACAAAGAAGGCCCTGAGGGTCTTGAGATGTCTCTCAGACAACTGTGGGCTTTGCTTTCCCTCCCTCCGCCCCTCGTCTCGCTTCTTTGTGATTAAAACGGAAGACAAAGACAAAACAAAACCTCCCGGAACGAATCTGCTGCTCCACGGAGAGCTCTAACCCCTTGGACTCAAAAAGGCAAAGAGGAATAGGTTTGTTCTCCCGGTTGTACCCCTCCGCTGGCACACACAGTCCGTTTTTCCAGTTTATTAGCAAACCATCCTGTCAGACCCAAACGCAGAGCCTGCCAAGGCCACAGATGTGCTCATTGTCTCCAAAGGAACTTCCTAAACTGTTTCATCCTTGAGACCGCTCGTTGTCCTTCGGGATATTAAATGCCGGGAAGTTCGCGCTGCTTTACCACCTCATTAGCATATTATTATGTAATCTCAGCGCAGGTATTCTAGTTTATACCCATCTGACCTCATTCTCCTGAGCTCCAACTCTGATAATGAAAGGAATGCCTAGACTAAAAATAAATGAATGTAACTGGTACCTGTGCTCTGCACTTGTTATTAATGCATTTCCTATCTTGAGAGGACAGTTCTTCTTTTTTTTAAATATGTTTTTATAGAACTTTTATTTTTTTAAGTATATTTTATTGATTTTTTTTTTTTTTTTTTTTTTTTTTTTTTTTTTTTTACAGAGAGGAAGGGAGAGGGATAGAGAGCCAGAAACATTGATGAGAGAGAAACGTCGATCAGCTGCGTCCTGCACACCTACCGCCAGGGATATGCTTGCAATCAAGGTAGATGCCCTGGACCGGAACTGAACCTGGATCTGCAAGCTGACACTCTATCCACTGAGCCAAACGGGCCAGGGTGCTTTTATAGAACTTTCAGAGGGGAAGGGAGAGAAATAGAGATATGTAAACGTCAATGAAAGAGAAGCATCTATCAGCTGCCTCCTGCAAGCCCCCTACTGGGGATTGAGCCAGCAACCTGGGCATGTGCCCTGACTGGGAATCGAACCAGGGACCTCTAGGTTCATGGGTCGATGCTCTACCAATGAGCCACACCGGCCAAGTGACAGTTCTTTATTCGTAGAAGTCACTGCTGAGAGTTGGGGTCTGCAGAGATTAAACAGGACTTTAGAGTGGTTTGTGTGTGATGTGCCTATGGCCAGAGTTCGGTGGAATTAGCAGAGAGCCAATGTCAGGTAGGAACAGTGCACACCCAGGAACCAGAAGGCCAGTGTGGCTGGGAGAGTGAGGGTGTAGGATTGGTCAAGGGGCTGGTGGTGAGGGGCCAGGGCTTATGAACTTGACACTACCAACAGCATCATAAAAATGTTTCCCATTTGACAACCTCCCCTGATGCCACCTTTTCCTCTTTACAGATGTGTCTGCTGGTCCAGTTGTCCTTTCTGAGGCCCCCTCTGGCCAAGCTGGTGCCTGGCTTGAGCTCAGATGGGCAATCCTTCTAATAACCCTAAGAATTGGTATATTGCCCAGCTGGTGTGGCTCAGTAGTTGAGCATCGACCTATGAACCAGGAGGTCAGGGTTCGATTCTAGGTCAGGACCATAGCCAGGTTGTGGGCTAGGTCCCGGTGGGGGGCGTGCATGAGGCAGCTAATCAATGATTCTCTCTCATCATCGATGTTTCTGTTTCTCCCTCCGTCTTTCTCTCTGAAATCAATAAAAAAGAAAAACTAAGAAAAAACAGAAAAAAAAAATATATATATATATACACACACATACACGCTGAGTGGCCAGATTATTATGATCTCTGAACACGTAATAATCTGGCCACTCAGTGTGTATATATATATATATATATATATATATATATATATATATATTTCTGCATAGGTGGGGTCCAGCCAGCCTGGCCAGTGAGAGGGGACATGGGTGGTTGGCCGGCCTGCCTACTAGTTGAACTCCCGATCGAAGGGACAATTTGCATATTAGCCTTTTATTATATAGGATATACACTGAGTGGCCAGATTATTTTGCGTTCAGAGGTCAAAATAATCTGGCCACTCAGTGTATATGCAATTAATCTTGTATGTCCTAGTATCTGTGTGTGTGTGTGTGTGTGTGTGTGTGTAGCCTTCTCACTATGAGACAGAACTCTCAACTCCTAAGAACACACAACAGTATGAAAATCAGTCTCGTGGTTTTGGCCACACCTTCTATCTTTGCTAATTCCCTGCCCCAGCACACCTTAGTCAGGGCTTCCCTTTCCACCTGAAATATTATTCAAGGCTCTGTCTTCACCCTCATCCTAGACTGCAAGCCCCAACGGGCAGAATCCAGGGCTGAGTCATTGGTGCACCTAGCACAGACAGTCCCCAAGACTGAGGCCTCAACCCTCGACAGGGGTCCCTTCTCTCCACAAGCGCTCAGCCCGGGAGGGTGAGATTAATGCAAGGATAGAAGGAATGGCCTCAGTCAAACAAAAACAACCCACATAAAGTCTCTGTTTTGGCCTAGAAGGGTTTTGAGTGGCTTGTGCCACAAGGATCTCAGGAAGGTGACTCTCTATTCGTGCTGTTCATTAAAAAGGAAACAAGTCCATCAAGGGAGTCATTTGACACTTGGTTTGGAAAATGCCAGAGACTTTGAGTCTTTATAGAACCTCTTAATCAGTACATTGAACCCTGCTTGGGGTGTAGCGCGTTTTGTAACAGTAACTGCTTTGATTTATAGGGTTTTTTTGTTCTGTTTTGTTTTGGCTTTTTAAAGAAGGAATCCATCACTTTTGACAGAGTTGCTTTCTAACTTAAGTTACTGAATTACAGGTAGTCCGTTTGAAGGAAAGGGATTGTGTCTCATTCAACATTGAATTCCAACAGTAAGCACACTGCCCCGTGCATAAAGGTGCTCAGAGATATTTATTCAGATTATTATGGAATTCCAGGGTAAGGCAGTACGTCCTGGAGACGTTCCTGCGTATGTCTTTACGTTGGCTACGTTAAACTGGAGCTTTCAATGTATCTCGTGACTTCAGGCCATCATGAGGTCTTTTCTAGATTCTCTGCTGGGAGCAAGCACTCTGTTCTACACACCCCACCCCCTTGACTAAGCCTGGACTCTTTCAGGACAGAATCTCCTCTTCTCTCTGTAACCAGTTGGCTCAGCCCCCAGTACATAGTGCTGGGATCACATGCGTGTGTGGGGATGAAGCATCCATCTTGTATGAAAACTGCTGTTTGAAATTTTAACCCTGCTATTTGGCTTCTGTAAATTAAGCCTTCTCCAGACAAGGTTATCAGTGCTGGTGCCAGGCTGGTGGAGGTCTCAGGGGCCCAGTACACAGGGGCTCTTTAAGAACTTGCAAAAGGGGGCCAGAAACACTCCATATTTGGGAGACAAAGAAGATAAAAATCATATAAATAGGGAGAATTCCTGCATATGGGGGCCCAGAACTGGAGAGAGATTTTCCTCTGGACCCGCGCATAATAAATGTAACTCCATCTCTCTGGTATGGCTTTGTTCTTCGGTTTTCTGTAACAGGGACAGAGAAGAGATGCATAATCAGAGCAGGAAGGAAGAAGGAAATGCATCTCTAGTCACAGACTACCTGATCTTGTCTGTAGAAAATCCTCAGAAATCCACTCAAAAAACAAATAAAGTTCCGCAGCTTTGCAGGAGATAAAACTATACCTATTAACCCTATTCTCCTGTCTTTTCCATGAGCAGTCTGAAAGCAAAGTGAAATGAAAGCAATTACATGTACAATAGAATAAAACACAAAAAATAAATGAGAACACCCTTTCGACTGGTCTAGCCTCGCCTTGGGCAAAAACAGTGACGATCTCATTAATTCACGTGGCGCTGAGCTCCAGGCAGTCCAGGCTGAGCACGGCGTGGCATTCTCAGGAGCGTGACTTGGCGTCCAACAGTGATGTGTGGAAAGCAATTTCGATATTAAGAATAACTCCCTCACCGAAACCGGTTTGGCTCAGTGGATGGAGCGTCGGCCTGTGGACTGAAGGGTCCCAGGTTCGATTCCGGTCAAGGGCATGTACCTTGGTTGCGGGCACCTCCCCAGTGGGGGGTGTGCAGGAGGCAGCTGATCGCTGTTTCTCTCTCATTGATGTTTCTAGCTCTCTATCCCTCTCTCTTCCTCTCTGTGAAAAATCAATAAAATGTGTATTTTTTTTAAAAAAAGAATAATTCCCTGAATCATTCCTAATACGGAACAAGCTCATTTACATTTCTTTCCCATTGCCTCTCTTCCTCAATAACTTTGCGACGTGACAAGTACCCTAATAACTCTCTCCTCCCCTGTTCAAACTCATTCCCCATCCCTCCAAAAATCCCTCTTTCCATTCCTGTCCTGTTGGCTCTTGTTGTTGTTTTTTCCTTCCTAACTCATCTTCTGTGTGCAATCTATCCTCACTGGCCAGAAATTCTCTCTTATTTCCAGTGTTAATCAATTGGTCCATTTAAAAAAATATTTTTATTAATTTCAGAGAGGAAAGGAGAGGGAGAGATAGAAACATCAATGATGAGAGAGAATCATTGATTGGCTGCCTCCTGCACACCCCCTACTGGGGATCAAGCCTTCACTCCAGGCACATGCCCTTGGCTGGAATCCAACCTGGGACCCTTCAGTCTGCAGGTGGACGCTCTATCCACTGAGCTGAACCAGCCAGGGCAATCCGGGTCATTTTTATGCCTTTTAATCCCCCAATCTCCCTCATTTCCTCATTTCTGTGCCAGCAGGGGGGGCAAGGACAGAATTCACAGGAACAGACAAAAGGGAGGGAGAGGCTGTAATGTTATTTTTCTAGTCATGTTGCTCAGTGCATTTAAACATTAGAAGGGACAGGTTAAGACTTGTGGGAAGAGGAAGTAGGCCGCACTTTCTACTTTCTGGAATCTTCTACTTACCAGGGCATCTAGATCGTCCGTTGGAAATAGGGGGAGGGGTTTATTTCTCTGTGGAGTCAGTGACTGTCAACCCAACTTGAAGAACTGTGTTTGTTGTTGTTGTTTCGTTTTGTTTTCTAAAATATACTTTTATTGATTTCAGAGAGGGAGAGGAAGAGAAACATTAATGAAGAGAAAGAATCATTGATTGGTGCCTCCTGCATGCCTCACACTAAGGATCAAGCCCACCACCCAGGTTTGTGCTGTGACCAGGAATTGAACCGTGACCTCCTGGTTCATAGGTTGACGATCAAGCATGGAGCCACGTCGGCCGGGCTGAAGTTTAAGTTTAAAAAAATGTGGCTCTCCAAAGAAATATCAGTCGTTGTGCTGCTATTTGGCTCTGTGGACTGATGAGTTTGCCGACCACTGGGCTATGGCCATGCTCACAGTGGGGCTGGATGAGGAGCTGCGGTGACATCCGTGGGGGGCTGGGAGGCAGCGAGGCTGGGGAACCAAATAGTCACTTACTGAGTAAATGAGGTAAATTCCATCCATTCCTCCAGGGGAACGCGGCTCCTGTCTCCCTTCCATTGCTTTTGTGTGCATCTAAATTAGGCAGCGCGTTGGCATTGGAAGAACCAGCGATGGCTTATGAGTGAGATGCCGTCGCCCTGGCTCTGGAAGCAGCTTCCGGAAACTAACTCAGAGCCTCCTGCTGGCCCTCAGGGCAGAGGGAGGAAGGCTGGCTGCTGGGGGCTCTGGCATTTCCTCGGAGCCTGTGGTGTGGTCCTTGGAACCCTCTGAATGTCGGCCTGGCCTCCTTCAGTACATATATTTGTGTGTGTGCGTTTTTTCTCTTCTGCTTTATGCACGTGTCATGGACACATAACAAATGTATATAGTTGAGGTATGCAATGTGATTTACGAGTACACTGTGACAGGGTTACCACGGCAAGTTAATTAACACTTCCTAGGTAGTGTATGTGTGTGTGTGTGTGTGTGTGTGTGTGTGTGTGTGTGTGTTGAGAAGTATATGGTATGGTATTGAATCCATTCTGGCTTTGGCGATGGTGGGTGCCCCACGGTCCCCTGATTGGTCTCTCCTCATTGGTTCTCTGGGCTAGTCTTCCTGTCCTTGTCTCCCAGGCTCCTTCTGATCTCTGTTCCCTGGCCCACTCTGCTCATGCCAGCGCCCCAGTGCCCTCCGGCGGTGCCCCCAATCTCCATGATCATGTTCTGGCTTCAGAAATGTCAGGGTTTCTAGCTCGGGTGGCCATGGGGCTTACCCTTCCTGGTCACTCGTGGCACCTGCAAGAAAAGCCACCTTTTCTGCTGCTGATGTTGGTCAGTTCCTCAGAGATATGAACGTGCACAGAATCTGCTGTTTACACTACATGGACCTTCCTTCCACTGAGGGGGGAAGAGAGGGGTAAGGGTAAAAGGACCCAGACAAATAAAACAGAGACAATGCAAGTCCTTGGTTCAGAGGCAAGTCCCCAAACTCAAATGGAAATAACGAGTGAGGTCATGTGGTGTTTTTCTTTCATTGACTGGCTTATTTCATTCAGCATAATGTTCTCCATTTCCATCCAGGTTGCTGCAAATGATAAGAATTCCTTTTTTTTACACCAGCGTAGTATTCCATTGTGTAGATGTACCACAGTTTTCTGATCCACTCATCTGCTGACGGGCACCTAGGCTGTTTCCAAGTCCTAGCTGTTGTAAATTGTGCTGCTATGAACATAGGGGTGCCTATATCCTTTCTGATTGGTGTTTCTAGTTTCTTGGGATATATTCCTAGGAGTGGGATTTCTGGGTCAAATGGGAGTTCCATTTTTAGTTTTTTGAGGAAACCCCATACTGCAAAGCCCCTCGCACAGTGCTGGGCACAGAGCAACCTCTCGGTAACCAGTAGAGGCCGTGGCATTGCAGCTACATCCTGGCACTAGAGGACCTTGGATGGTTGAGATGCTCAGTGAGGACACACCTCCAAAACCTCTCTTGTAGCTGTGCTGGGCCCTGGGTCCGCTGCTCCGCCAAGCTCTGTCCAGCGGCCCTGATGGTAAACGCTGCCTTCACTAAGATGGTTTGTTTGTTTGCGAACAACCTCTTATGTTTGCAAAAAATCCCAACTCTGAGTTAAAAAAGAGGAATTTTTTTAAGGACTATTGAAGTCCCCCAGGGAATCCAAACTGTTGGACCACAAAGACTTGGAGAAGGGGAGAGCCGGGCCCTAGCTGGTTTGCTCAGTGGTTAAAGCGTTCGCCTGTGGACTGAAGGGTCCTGGGTTCGATTCTGACCAAGGGAACAGGCCTGGGTTGTGGGCTCGATTCCCAGTAGGGGGCGTGCAGGAGGCAGCTGATCAGTGATTTTCTCTCATCACTGATGTTTCTATCTCTCTCTCCCTCTCCCTTCCTCTCTAAAATCAATATATATATATACTTTGAAATATATTTTATTGATTTTTTACACACAGGAAGAGAGAGGAATAGAGAGTTAGAAACATCAATGAGAGAGAATCATCAATCAGCTGCCTCTTGCACACCCCCTACTAGGGATGTGCCTGCAACCGGAATAGAACCTGGGACCCTTTAGTCCACAGGCTGACGCTCTATCCACTGAGCCAAACTGGTTTCAGCAATAAAATATATATATATATTATTTTATTTTATTTTTTTTTACACAAAGAAAGAAAAAGTTAGAGCTGGACTGGCTACTGGGTCTGTTTCCTCGTCTGTAAGTGGAGGTGATGACACACAGACTGGTTCTGAAGGTGTCAGCAGTATCTAGAGAGAGCTCAGAGCAGTGACTGGCACATGGTAAACCCTGTCTGTGTTTATTATATTATATTAGCCCCAGAGACCTCGGGGTGTCTGTGCCCCTGAGCAAACACCTATTTGCGGGGAAGAGAACTGAATTGCCAGGAGTCGCTATGGGATGAGTCAGTTGTGGCCGAGGCGGGAAGATTACGTGGAACAGACGTGGCCCGTGGGGGACCCACACCCCTTTGTTCGCAGAGAAGGCAGGAGCTAGCTATGGCAGTCCCTCTCCCCATTTCACAGACAAGGTCAGCTGTGTCAGGGTACATGCTCAAGGTCACATTGAGCCATGAGCGAGGTGTGGAACTCAGATTAAAATGTAAATCCCTATGCCCTCTGAGCTCACAACCTCTCCATCTACAGTCTACTGGGCCCTCTCCCCGACCCCCTTGTGTCTCTCGGGGCAGGTGTGACTGGCTGTCTTTGAACCAAACACTGTGATGCGGTAGGTCGTTCTTTATGGCAGAAGCCAGGGACGATCAATCATAGCAAGGAGACAGCAATATCCTAAGACCAACTTCACAGTCAACTGAAGAGAGGAAACCTGAAGTTCTCTTTCCCTTTCGAAATGAGGTTGCACAGTCCATTAAGCCAAGTAATAATAGGTTTTCAGACTTTTGGACAGGGCGTACGGTGGCCAGAACGTAATGTTATGCAAACCCGAACCAGACAGTCAAGGTTAAACGCCATGAATCCCGCTTAAAGCCAACCTTGTCGCCAACATTAGCCATGCAAGAGAGGATGGAAGAGGCTTTTCGGCATTTATCTGGACTCTGGACTCCTTTTTTAAAGCCATATAAATATACCCTATATGCTTCCTATTTCTAATGAAACTTTTTGTTCCTTAAAATAAAAAATTTTCAAGAGGTAGAAGTTGTGTTGGCTCTGTAGCTCTTATGGGTGGTGGGCTTTTTTGTTATGAAAATCATGATCTCAGTGTAACCCTTTTTAAAAATATTTTATTGATTTTTTTTTTCAGAGAGGAAGGGAAGAGAAATAGAGTTAGAAACATCGACGAGAGAGAAACATCAATCAGCTGCCGCATGCACACTCCCCACTGGGGATGTGCCCACAACCAAGGTATCTGCCCTTGACCAGAATCGAACCTGGTACCCTTCAGTCAGCAGACTGACGCTCTATCCACTGAGCCAAACCAGTTAGGGCTGTAACCATTTCTTTTAATGACAAATCTAGCTTTTTCAGGCTGATGGTAAAATGCTGAAGGTACGTCAGGAGGCTGCATAGAAAATTCTGCAAGTTCTGGATGTTCATGGATTCTTTTTAAATTCTCACTTTTGCCAAAGAATATTCATTTTTTGTTGTTAATTCTCACCCAAGGATATTTTTTCCATTGATTTTTAGAGAGAGTGGAAGGGAGGAAAGGAGGCAGAGGAGGGGGCGAAGGAAAGGGGGAGAAAGAGAGAGAGAGAGAGAGAGAGAGAGAGAGAGAGAGAGAGAGAGAGAGAGAGAGAGAGTCATTGATGTGAGAGACACATTGATTGGTTGCCTCCTGCACACATCCTGACCAGGATCAAACCTGCAACCCGGACACCCGCCCTTGATCCTTTGGTTTACGGGCAGACACTCTAACCATCCTTTTTATCCATTTACCTATTGATTGACAACTAGATTGATTCTATAATTTGGCTGTTGTAAAGAATGCTGCAATGAACATAGAGGTGCCTATATCTTTTTGAATTAGTGGTTTCGTTTTCTTTGGACACATATCCAGGAATGGTATTGCTGAGTCATATGGCAGCTCTATTTATAATTTTTTTTGGAGGAATTCCTGTACTGTTTGCATAGTGGTTGTGCCAATTTAAAATCCCCTCATCGGTGTACAAGGATTCCCTTTTCTCCATATCCTCGCTAGCATTTGTTATTTGTTGATTTATTGATGAAAGGCTTTCTGGCTGGTGTGAGGTGATATCTGATTGTGGTTTTGATTTGCGATTCCCTGATGGATAGTGATCTTTTTTTAATTTAATATATTTTATTGATTTTTTTTACAGAGAGGAAGGGAGAGGGATAGAGAGTTAGAAACATCAATGAGAGAGAAAGACATCCATCAGCTGCCTCCTGCACCCCCCCCCCCCGCCCCCACTGGGGATGTGCCTGCAACCAAGGTACATACCCTTGACCAGAATCGAACCTGGGACCTTTCATTCCACAGGACGACGCTCTATCCACTGAGCCAAACTGGTTTCGGCTGGATAGTGAGCTTCTTTTCATGTCTGTTGGCCATCTGTATGTCCTCTTTGGGGAAATGTATATTCAGGGCCTATGCCCATATTTTAATTGGATTTCTTTAAATGTTCCGCTGTATGAGTTCCTTAAATACTTTGGATATTAACCCCTTAGAGGGTATGTGATTTGCATATCTCTTCTTCTGTTCGGTTGGTTGCCTTTTCATTTTTGCTGACAATTTCCTTCGTTGTGCAGGAAACTTTTTTAAAAAAAATATATTTTTATTGATTTTACACAGAGAGGAATTGAGAGGGACAGAGAGTTAGAAACGTCGATGAGAGAGAAACACCGACCAGCTGCCTCTTGCACACCCCCCACTGGGGATGTGCCCGCAACCAAGGTATATGCCCTTGCCTGGAATCGAACCCGGGACCCTTCAGTCCGCAGGCCGGCGCTCTATCCACTGAGCCAAACCGGTCCCGGCTGTGCAGGAAACTTTGAATTTGATGGAGTCCCATTTGTTCATCCTTGTGATCTTGAAATGTCTAAATAGCATTGCACATAGTAGGTCCTCAGAATTTATCTGCTCAGAGAATGAGCCCTCTTTATTGCCTAGGCAGCAGCAGGGAGAGGACACTGGTGAGGATTTGGGATGAAGTTCAAGCATTTTGCAAGTGAAATAGCCCAACAGCTGTTGACAGGGTGTGTTCAACCTTAATTATGTTTAGGATTTGAGCTGCTACTACAGGAGCAGAAATAAAGTAAACGTAGTTATGCAACGTTATTTCCACAAGAAGAAATTTATAGCCTCATCAGCAGATTTGAATAAAAGCTAAGAGTGAGAAGGTTCTGCCAAATCAGTTTTGTAAATTCACAATATTTATTTAATATTTAATACTGAAACCATGCCTGCTGAGATTTACCGAGGTAATAACTTTGGTTCTTTGGGGAACATGGGAAAATCAAGCTATAAAAATAACTTTCCTTTTTATTGTGCGTTTCTGCTTCCCATCAAGTTCAGCTCTAAGCCAGTAGATAAATGAATGAAGGTCAAACCTTAGAGCGTGAATAACTTTGACTGCTAAATTGTGATTTTTTTTTTTCTTCTTAAAGTAAAAGCACGGAAGTGCAGAAGGAAGTATCCTATGTAAAAGTTAAAGCTTTGCTAAATAATAACATATATGGGGTTTCATGGGTGAATTTCAGCTTCTACCTACTACAAGAGTTTTACCACCAAAATGCATACAGAGCCCAGCTGGTGTGGCTCAGTGGTTGAGTGTTGACCTATGAACCAGGAGGTCACGGTTGATTCTCGGTCAGGACACATGCCCGGTTGCCAGCTCATTCCCCAGTGTGGTGGGGAGGCAGCCAATCCATGATTCTATCTCATCATTGATGTTTCTCTTTCTTTCTCTCTCTCTCTCCTCTCCCATCCTCTCTGAAATCAATACAAATAAATCTTTTTAAAAACACACACACAGCCGGGACCGGTTTGGCTCAATGGATATAGAGCGTCGTCTTGGGGACTGAAGGGTCCCAGGTTCGATTCCAGTCAAGGGCATGTACCTTGGTTGCAGGCATATCCCCGGTAGGGGGTGTGCAAGAGGCAGCTGATTGATGACTCTCTCTCATCGATGTTTCTAACTCTCTATCTCTCTCCCTTCCTCTCTATACAAAATCAATAAAATATATTTAAAAAATAAATAAATAAAAACACACACACAAACATTTACCTGAGGGTTGTGTTTTCGCCATCTACAAAATGTATAAGGAATCAGTATATGACCCACTCCTCCCCTAATTCATGTAACAACATGGGCAGGCAGCGTAGGTACTTTTTGTTTAAGGAACACACATGAGCCCTGGTGCCAGGTGGGTAAGAGGCACCTGACAGTGGTTTCCGCCCCAGGGTTTCTGGAAGGATGATTACCGGGCATGCCGGTGGCCACGGCTCCTGTTTAAGGTGCTCATCAAGTTTCACTCTGTCTCTCTCATCAGGAGCTGTGGCGAGGGATTCCCCTAGCCCAGTGGTCGGCAAACTCATTAGTGCACAGAGCCAAATATCAACAGTACAACGATTGACATTTCTTTTGAGAGCCACATTTTTAAAAATATATTTTATTATTTACAGAGAGGAAGAGAGAGGGATAGAGAGTCAGAAACATCGATGAGAGAGAAACATTGATCAGCTGCCTCCTGCACACCCCCCCCCCACTGGGGATGTGCCCGCAACCAAGGTACATGCCCTTGACCGGGATTGAACCCGGGACCCTTGAGTCTGCAGGCAGAGGTGAGAGCCAAATTTATTAAACTTAAACTTCTTCTAACACCACTTCTTCAGCATAGACTCGCCCAGGTCGTGGTATTTTGTGGAAGAGCCACACTTAGGGGACCCAAGAACGGCCTGTGGCTCTCGAGCCGTGGTTTGCCGACTACGGCCCTTGCACAATGCTTTCTGCCCTATCACCCTTCTTGTCCTTGCTCACCATGGATTTCTTGTAAACAGGTGCCTGTGTTCTGGCTGAGAAGGGATGAGAGTGACAAACCATCGTCAGCGGAGGGCTGCCTTCAAAGAGAAGCCTTCAGTCCATCAGCCTTGAACTTCAGACGAGGGAAGCAGGCAACCCGCTTCGCTGACTTTGCTCCACGAATTGACGCCTCCCTTTAAGACGGAGCCGCGTTTGGCTACACTGCACGTCACAGAGAGCGGGAAGGACATGGAGCAGAGGGACTGTGGAGCAGGGGGACCTGGGAGAATCTTCACTGGATGTCGTTGTGATGGACAGTGACCCCTTCCAGGCCCTGAGGCTGCTAACGCGAGAAGACAGAATGGAGGACAAGGTAAGGGCCAAGGTCATGGCTGAGTTGACGGGAGGCACTGAGATCCTAGAGCCACATGCATGCCTGACAGCCGCATTTACTTTCAAAGCAGTGGCGTGTAAGAAACCCCCATGGCACTGGAACCGGTTTTCACTCAGCGGATACAGCGTCGGCCTGCCGACTAGAAGGTCCCGGGTTCGATTCCAGTCTTTCTCACTCACATTCCTGCATTAGCCAAACCTCTTGCCTCGGACACGGTGACCTGGGAGGAAAGACGGAGATAGGGCAGCCCCTTCTTCCTCATCCTTGGTCCCCTCTTCCTCACCAGGAAGCTGATGGCAGGTGTGTGGGTTGAGTGAGCACCGATGACACGGAGCTGAGTCCATCGTGTGCTGCTTTGCTGATGTTCTGGTAGATAAGACACACACACATGACGAGCTATGCAGTAGGAATGCCGTCCTCTCCATCATTCTGCATCAGGGCAAGGCTCCTGTGTTTGCATTTCTCACGGGCATTCTAAAGGGGCACCATCCTGTTCACCCTATGGATTTACAATGTTCGTGTGGCCTTAGAGTATTAACTCACTGGAGAGCAAGCACCCTGACACACTGAGTGAGACCGTGGAAGGAAGGATAGATCTTTCTGTTGTTTTGTTTCGTTTTGCTTTTAATTTATTGATTTTTTACAGAAAGGAAAGGAGAGAGATAGAGAGTTAGAAACATCGATGAGAGAGAATCATCATCGACCAGCTGCCTCCTGCACACCCCCTACTGGGGATGTGCCCGCATCCACGGTACATGCCCTTGACCGGAATCAAACCCAGGACCTTTCAGTCCTCAAGCCAACGCTCTATGCACTGAACCACACCGGTTTCGGCAGAGCTTTCTGTTTTAGCAGCTTTCATACTTCCCTCTTGCTTCTGGAACCAGGAGCCTGCGTTTTTATGCTGCCTGGGGTCCTGAAAATTACGTAGCTGGCCCGGACCCGACTCCCCCGTTAGGGGTCTGAATGGAGAGCTTCCCACACGGTGTGGGGCCTGGGAGGGGCCGCTGGAGGGCGGGTGGAATGAAGAGGCCGGGATGAGGCCGGAGTCCCTCCCCAGGCACAGGGATGCCACTCGGGCTTGGACAAGAAGAAGCTGTGTAGCAGTGTTACCTTGGTCTCCATGGAAACTGGGAATGCATTGGAAAGGAAGAGAACACCTTTCCCCCGGCCCCTCTCCAGGAAGGAATCTCCTTCTTTTTAAACTAAAATATGTCAATAGATGCAGCCTGCTGTGGTTCCTGCCAGCCCTAACGTGTACCTGTCGTCTGTCCTCCTCACAGTTTCCTTTTCTTTTCACTCTTTCAATCCAGGGAACAAGCACAAACAAAACCAGCCCTAGCAGGTTTGCTTAGTGGATAGAGCATCGGCCCACAGACTGAAGGGTCCTGGGTTAGATTCCGGTCAAAGGCACATACTAGGTTGCAGGCTCGATTCCTGGCCCCGGACAGGGTGCCTGAAGGAGGTAACCAATCGATGTGTCTCTATCTCACATTGATGGTTTCTCTCTCTCTCTCTCTCTCTCTCTCTCTCTCTCTCTCTCTCTCTCTCTCTCTCTCTCAAATAAAAATAAGAGGAAACCAGAACCAATCCATTGCCTTCCAATGTTGTGAGTGTGAGCTTGGGGTTTCTCTCTCTTTAAAAAAATTTTTTTTCTTGATTTTTTTACAGAGAGGAAGGGAGAGGGATAGAGAGCCAGAAACATCGATGAGAGAGAGTCATCGATCCGCTGCCTCCTGCACACCTCCTACTGGGGTTGTGCCCACAACCAAGGCACATGCCGCTGACCAGAATCAAACCCGGGACCTTTCAGCCCGCAGGCCGATGCTCTATCCACTGAGCCACACCGGCTTCGGCTTGGGGTTTCTCTTCACACATAACATCGAGCTGCCCTGTCCCCTGGCTTCCTGCTGGTTGGTTGTTGTTCTCAGTTTTCCCGGAACTGAAAGCCGACATCTCTTGCAAGGGTTGGTTTATAGTTTGGTCTGAGCCAAACTCGGAGGACTGAGCTCTCTCCCAACACGGAGCGTATCGCCGGGGAGAAGGCAGTGAATCCCAGCATCCCTCCCACCTCAAGCTCCCGAGGCCTCTTCTGTGACCCAGGAAGGAGGCGTCTTCTCTGACCCAAGCCACAGAGTGACGCGTCTGCTTGGCCGTGGGAGCTAGCTCTGGGGACTTCTGTTTCCTCCTCTGGCTGTGGTTGGGACCTTTGCATGTAGGTCTCCCCACAGAGCACGAGGGCCCACCCCACCCTAAAAATCCTCCATGAGCCTGTCCTCATGAATTCATTCAGGCTGGTCTCTACTTTTCAAGAATGACAGCTAAGCAGGAATGGAGGGCCCTCAAAATCACTCATCCTGTGTGTGTGTGTGTGTGTGTTTTAATGAATTGTATTGATTTCAGAGAGGTGGGGAGTGGGAGAGAGAGAGAGAGAAACATCATTGATGAGAGAATCACTGATCGGCTGCAACTGCACGCCCCTTACTGGGGATGGAGCCTGCAACCCGGACATGTGTCCTGATTGGGAATCGAACCATGATTGCTCGGTTCATAGGTTGACCCTCAACCACTGAGCCACACCAGCTGGACATCCTGAGTTTTTGAACTGCAGAAGCCCTACCCTGGGAGTCAGACCCCGACCTCATTCTCCTCCACCCCCGTCTTCCTCTTGGGTGGAGAGAGGGAATGAAGAGGGCTTCAGAGGAGCGCTGCTCTGTGCCCACAGCATAAGCTGTCACATGACCGAGCCAAATGGAACAGAACACCCCATCCTTCCCGGCCTCCAGACAGCACACTGGGGTGCTTCACTGTGCACCTGCAGGCACCCCAGCCTACAGACTCACCTTTGCTACTGACTGATGGGCAGAGAAGCAAGCCACTCGTGGTCGCTTCTGTGGAGAGCAGAGGAGTGTGTCAGTAGGAAGACCTGGCCGAGGAGGGACTGAGGGCCATCTGATGGGATTTGGGTTTCACCACAGAGCCCAGCCTGAGCCTGTGAATCAGCGGGGACGTGGAGTAACAGGGCAGGCAGAAGTGGGGGAGGTCAGAGGGGGAAGGACACTTTAATGAGTTTTCTGTTGAGATGACTAAGAAATGGCGCCTTGGAACTGGGTCAGGGGAATCATGTATTTATATACTCGCTCTCCATCTGTTCTTTGTGTCTGGCTTGCTGTCCAGAGAGCGTTACCTCTGGTCTGTTACCATGAGAGCAGAGTGGCTTCCCGGTGATGGAATTCTTGGTGGACGGTTTTCTTCTTTCAGCCCTTTAAATATTCCATCCCCACGGAGAGACTTCCCGACAAATCCACCCGTGATGCCATGGAGAACCTCTTGTAGGAGATGAGTCCCATCGCCAACAACTGTCTCTCTGATTCTCAGACCCTTTCCTCTCCATATTCAAACCAAGTCCTCAACACTCCTCACCTCCATATTTCATATATATATATATATATATATATATATATATATATATATATGAATACACTGTTATTCATATATATATATATATATATACACAGACACACACACTAGAGGCCAGGTGCACAAAATTCGTGCATGGAGAGGGGGCAGGCTGGTGGGTGGGCAGTCCTTCAGCCCTGCCTGCAATGATGCCAGCGTCCAGCACCCTGGCTGCTATGGGTGCTGTTAGCTTTGTAATGGAGTGACTGTTAATTTGTATATTATCCTTTTATTAGATAGGAGATATATATATAATTGATTTCAGAGAGAAAGGGAGAAGGGGAGAGAGATAGAAACATTAATGATCAGAGAGAAGCATTGATTGGCTGCCTCCAGCACACCCTTTATGGAGGATTGAGCCCACAACCAGGGCATGTGCCCTTGACCGGAATTGAACCTGCAACTCTTCGGTCCGCGGGCTAACATTCTATCCACAGAGCTATGCCACCTAGGGCTCACCTCCATACTTATTGAATGCATCCCTTTCTCTCTATTCTGCCATGAATTAGTTCAATGTCTCTTGTTAGGATTTGCTTCATACTGTATTGTTCTAAATATGCTTTTAAAAAATAGATATATTTTTATTGATTTCAGAAAGGAAGGGAGAGAGAGAGAGAGAGAGAGAGAGAGAGACAGAGAGACAGAGAGACAGAGAGACATCAAAGATGAGAGAAAGAATTATAGATCGGCTGCCTCCTGCCCACCCCACAGTGGGGATCAAGCCTGCAATCCCGGCGACCAGGAATTGAACTGTGACCTCCTGGTTCATAGGGCGACACTCAATCACTGAGCCACACTGGCTGTGGCTGAGCCTCTTGTACATACTTTTATGACACTGCTTAGCTCTCTGATCGCACAACCTTTTGTTTATGTGTTTCCCCCACTATGCAGTAGGGAAGGGCCAGTTTTTATGTCATTTTATGTTTTTAATTCCCAACAAAACATAGGTTCTATAAATCCTGTGGAATGAATAAACAAATGAGTCACCACCATTCTCATTGTAGGAGAGCATTTAAAAACAAACAAACAAACAAACAAACAAACAAAAAACCTGCCAGCATGCCTCTTATCTTTCTCTAGAGAAAGTAAATCAGGTACACTGTTATTCATACCTAACAAATACCCAATAGATTAATATGTAGACGGAGTCTGGCTGGCTTCTATAACGTCTTTCCAGAGAAGTAATTTCTTTAGAGACATATCTTAGGATGTAAAACGTTCCATCCTTTTATTTCTAGGGGATGTATACACAGACCATACTTTCCCCTCAGTCAAATGCTTGTGGATTTGGGGCCCATTCACATATTTTTTGTTACCTCATCCCCTTAGTTCCTATTGTTTCCTGAGCAGCTCCTTTTATCATCTTGCATTTTCCTATCACCTTCCCAGCTCCTGTGACCAAATGCAGCCCCAGAGCTGCATGCATTTCCCCCTTTCCCGTCCGTGCAGGTCCGTGGTTCTTCAAGCACACGGTCTGCAGGATCACATTGCACGACATTCTGTCACCGTGTCTGCCGCGTGTTTCCACTGCTCAGCTCGCACCATCACTCTCCCTTACAATGGGCTGTCTTTCGATTTGGGCAGCGAAGGCAGTTGATAAGGTAACCAGGTTGGGGTACAGCCCTGCCCTCTGCATGACCTCCTTGCAAAGGGGTCTGTCGACTCCCCCAGAGCTGGAGAAAGGCCAGGGAAAACAGTGCTAAATCCCGGAAACCAAGTCCAGGGGGAGAGTTGTGCCGTGCCCTGTGAGCTGACCGGTCACTGTCACAAGGGTCACTTCTTTGGAGAGGATGACAGGATTAGACTCTGGAAAAGCCACTCTGTGTCAGTAAAGGAGAAAAGGAGCTCCAACTGTCTGTGGAACCAATGCCTAATGGATTCCGTGGGAGATGTAGGAGACTGTAGGCCCCTGCAAGATGGATGCTCCACCCTCCTCATCTGCTCCTCAGTGAGCTCCCTAATGGCTAAGTGGGGCTACGCATCCTTTCTCAGCCATCTCCTGAACATCCTCTTGTCTATGCTTCTAAGTGCATGCAGTTACCTCTTCTTGGAAGTCATCCTTGAGTAAGCTATTTCTCCAAATTCTTCCCATCCTAAAACAGGCAGTGGATAAGGTAACCAGGATGCGTTGATGGAGCGTTGGTCTGTGGACCAACGTGGCTCAGAAGTTGAGCAGACCTATGAACCAGGAGGCCGCGGTTCGATTCCCACTCAGGGCACATGCCCGGGGCTGCAGGCTCGATCCCCAGTGTGGGCCGTGCAGGAGGCAGCCGATCAGTAATTCTCTCTCATCATTGGTGTTTCTACTTGGAACATTGCATTTTCCTATAAAGTGATCTCTGTTTGCTTCTTTTTTAAATATATATTTTATTGATTTTTCACAGAGAGGGAGAGGGACAGAGAGCCAGAAACATAGATGGGACAGAAATACCGATCAGCTGCCTCCTGCACCCCCACCCCACTGGGGACGTGCACACAACCAAGGTACACGCCCCCGACAGGAATCAAACCCCGGGTCCTTCAGTCCACAGACCAATGCTCCATCCACTGAGCCAAGCCGCCAGCCAGGACTGTTTCCTCCTCCCCCTCCTCCTCCTCCTCCTCCTCCTCCTCCTCCTCCTCCTTCTTTTTATTGAGGTATTATATGTGTACATATCTTACCATTGCCCCCCTCCCCACTCTCATGCATGCCCTCCCTCCCCAGAGTTTTGCGTCCATTGGTCATGCTTATATGCATGCACACATGTCCTTTGGTTGATCTCTTATCTCCCCCATATCTCCCTCCCCTCAGGGCTCTGCTTGCTTCTTAAGGCACTTGCTTCAGTTCTCATCTCATGGCCTGCTCCACGTTGAGATCATTTAATTTCTCGTACATTCTGCACCTTCCCCTCCCCTGCGTGTGCCTGGCACGGTACCTGGGGCCTAGTAGGTGCTGTCAGGGATGGCTGAGCAGATGCTGCCAACTCCCAGGGTTCCTGGTGTGGAACTCGGAGGGTCGCTCTGCAGAGCCGGCAGAGCTGGGGCCAGGGCAGCGCAGAGGGTCAGGGTTGTGTCAGAACCAAACCAAGGCAGCATCCCCCGACTAAGACACTCCACAAAAGATGCTGAGTCAGAAGCCGCAGGAGAAACATCAGCGCTCTGATATCCCGCTGCCCTTTGGGAGGGAGAGGGAGGAGGAGAGCCAGGCGAGACCCCAAGGTCCTGCTCCATTCTGCCCCATCTGGAGCACAGCTGTTCCCGGAGGAAGAGGCGTGTGACCCCGAGTCTCCAGGAGGGCGAAGGCGGGATGAAGCGTGCTATGTGTCTGGCATTGAGCACACAGACAGAAACAACAAAAGCTTTTTCTGGAAGGAGCATTTTGATTATGTTGGCGGCCCCCGGGGCGCCCCTGGTATTTGGAGAAGGGGCTCCAGGAAAAATGTCAGCCACCATTTGCATGCGGCTGTCCCCCAGGTCCCCAGGTCTCTGTGACATTTGCTGTTGGGGATGGAGGTTTGATTTGCAAAGTGCACCTTCAGCTCCAGTGGCCACCTTGAACCCTGGGGTCCGGGGCTGCTTTTCCTATCTCCGAAATCCTGTGGAGGCTTCTACGGTGAGCCAATGCCTTTAGACTGGCGTTAGATCCACTCCCAGCAGAAATACTCTTAAAAAAAAAAAAAAAAAAATATATATATATATATATATATATATATATATATATATATATATATATATATTATTGATGTTTTACATAGAGGAAGGGAGAGAGATAGAGAGCTAGAAACATCGATGAGAGAGAGTCCTCGATCAGCTGCCTCCTGCACGTCCTCTACTGGGAATGTGCCCGCAACCAAGGTACATGCCCTTGGCCAGAATTGAACCTGGGACCTTGCAGTCCATAGGCCGACGCTCCATCCACTGAGCCAAACCGGTTTCAGCCAGAAACACTTTTGAGCTAATTTGAAGTTGATTGGTAAACCGTGAGCTAATTAAAAAAAGCAAATGCCATTTCTGCCCGCTGGTGGTTGAGCATTGACCCATGAACCAGGAGGTTGAGATTCAGTTCCCAGTCAGGGCACATGCCGGGGCTGTGGGCTCCATCCCCTTTTGTTCTGTGAGGAGAGGGAGGAACGGTTTAATTCTCCGGCTCTGAGGTGCTCTGTATTCCTGTATGTGGTCTATTTTGACAGATCTGCCTTTCTTTCATATATCGTGTGCATGTTTAAATAGTGAATTAGCATCAAATTGCTTTCTTAGCTGCAAATTTGCCAACCGTTTTAGCTTTTGTGATCTGCTAAAGCCATTCATCTAAAGAGACTGTTTCCTATTCTGAACATTTAAAACCCTTCTGGTTAAAACAATGTACGGAATTACATGTACAAGATCCTCTATAATAAAAGCCTAATATGCAAATTGTCATCTTGACCGGGAGTTCGACCAGGGGGCGGAGTTAGTGCTAGTGGTGGTAGTGGCAGGTGGCCGGAGCGAAGGGAGGCAACAGCCAACAGCTGTCAGGGACCCTACTTGTCCACAAATTTCATGCACTGGGCCTCTAGTAGTATGATATTTTTATTGCTGAGTCTGTAAGAAGGTTATACTGCTTCATTTATTGTTTCTTTTTGAGACTTTAATTCAAATGATGAGGTAGCAAACAATCATTCCACGGAAAATACTGTCATACATAACCCCACAACACTATTTGTTTATATAATTTGTAAGTATTTTTTGGTGGTGTGCATGCCATTTTGTTTTTGGTATTTTTTCACTAAAAGCTACAGTAGTTTACCCAAAACAGACAGGACAAGAAGTCAAGAAGATATTATAATGGTAAAATGTAGTGTGCTGAGATTGGGCAGGGGTGCTGATAGGCAAAAAACAGGGGGAAAGGAGTGGAGAAAGTCAACTCTCTGGAAGTTTTTTGGTAACTAGATTTTTAGATTTTAAATAACATTCTGTGTACATGTGACAATGTAAACAATAGTATATACACTACAAAACATTATAGCACAATGATTGCTTGGAACCCATCACCCAATTTAGGATCTTGAGCAAATTACCATAATGTACATCTACCAATGTGTTCTATCCTAATCCCATCCTACAGCCTACACTCCCCCCTCCTTAAGGGAATTACTCTAATCATTCCTTGCTTTTATTGTGTCAGAAGTGGAGGCACTCAGTAATGTAGCTGAAGGTGTATAACTTCGTTATAAAGCTAATCCCAGTAGAACCCAACATAGATTATAGACCTTTCAAAATAGCAAGAGAAAAAAAATCCGCCGAAACCGGTTTGACTCAGTAGATAGAGTATCGGCTTGCAGACTGAAAGATCCCAGGTTCGATTCTGATCAAGGGCATGTACCTTGGTTGCGGGCACATCCCGAGTAGGGGGTGTGCAGGAGGCAGCTGATCGGTGATTCTCTCATCGACGTTTCTAGCTCTCTATCCCTCTCTCCTTTCCTCTTTGTGGAAAATCAATAAAACATATTATAAAAAAAAAAATCCAAGAAAACATAAAATGCTAGAAACAAAAGCAAATACAAACATAACAAAGACGAATCATTAGAAATATAAAATGAGTTACAAAACAAAACTCTTTTAAGAGCTGTGGTTAAGAGATGACTAAAACCACAGTCTCGAGCAGCTTTCATTCTGGTTAGTCGGGGTTTGTACCTGACCGTGAACAGCTAGAAGCGAATCAGACCTCAAAACCAGGAGAGGAATAGGAGCAACATCTTATAGGGGTTCCGAAGAGGGGGAATTTAGGGTTGAGAGTTCACAGTATTCTTAAATCCTGCCCTGCTTCTCACCACCTTGTGGGTATGATGGAACTGAGAATTGTTGGAGGAAGGGAGAACAATTCTAGGGAGCACTGTTGGACTAAGTCCTTGCCCCTCACCCATAAGGGGCTTGGAGGTTGTGCTTCCTCCTTCAGACTCTGAGCCTGAGTTATATTCTGAGCGGTGTGAGGGAGAATGGTGTTGTGTCCAACTCACACTGAGAAGTACAGAGGGGCGGGACCTGAGCCAGGCTGGCTTCTCCTTGGCTGCTGAGAAGACATGGCATGTGTGACCTGCATTACCCATTGGTGGAGGCAAAAGTGTTACATGTGGTCATGCAAGAAGTCAGAATGATATTATATCTTGTTAACAAGAAGTCAGAATGATATTATATCTTGCCTCGGGGAGGGGTACCCAACCTCAGGAGAAACACTGGGAGTTGCTGGATATTTAGGGCTAGAGAGGTGGCTCTCAGTAGTTTTGATCTCAGAATCCCTTTAAAAATGAATCGTGGGCCGAGACCGGTTTGGCTCAGTGGATAGAGCGTCAGCCTTCGGACTGAAGGGTCTCAGGTTCGATTCCGGTCAAGGGCGTGTACCTTGGTTGCAGGCACATCCCCAGTAGGGGGTGTGCAAGAGGCAGCTGATCAATGGTGCTTTCTCATCGATTTTTCTAGCTCCCTATCTCTCTCCCTTCCTCTCTGTACAAAATCAATAAAATATATATTTAAAAAAAAATGGATCGTGGGCCTTCAAGTGTTTTTGAGTGTATGGATTTCAGCTCTCAATTCTTCCTGCGTCTATGAGGGTTTGTTTTGTTTTTGCTTAATCCCTTCACCTTTTTAAAACAAGGACGTACACAAACAAGGGATTGTGTGATATCTGTGACGGGATGACTTAGCGTAAATAATGGTGGCGCCTGACCTAGACTTGGGACGAGGCCCTTGAGTGGAAACTAAGCTGCAGCGATGGGAGTGGAGTCACATTGGACAAGGGCTGGGCTGCCCGTTTCAGCCACTTGTGCTCAGCTTGCTGGGCAGCGAGGGGTGCCCAGAGCCACGTACTGGACTTTAGGTGGTGTTGCTCTTCTCCTGGCCATGGGGGAGAGAGAGTACTGGCCATTCTTTTTAAAAAAAATATATTTTATTGATTTTTCACAGAGAGAAAGGGAGAGGGATAGAGAGCCAGAAATATCGATGAGAGAGAAACATCAGTCAGCTGATTCCTGCACGCTCCCTACTTGGGATGTGCCCGAAACCAAGGTACGTGCCCTTGACCAGAATCATGGGACCCTTCAATCTGCAGGCCGATGCTCCATCCACTGAGCCAAACCGGTTAGGGTGTACAGGCTATTTTTAACGTAGGGGTTCTAGCAAGGCAGCCACAGGTTTAACGAAGCTGTTATGCTTTTCTCCAGGAGTATTTCTGCACCTTCCAGCCAGACATTCCTCTTCTTACCTTCCCTTTGGACAGTGAGGCTTTCACTCTCTCTAATTCTGCTCAGGGCAAGCCTGCTCCTGCAGGAGATGAGAAACACAATCAGAGGAGACATTCACTCTGTGTGGAGTTAAATCCTGGGAATGGCGCCCTCTAATCACACTGATAGATTGTTCTCTTTTCCTTCTCTCTTGGTACCCTATCTTTCCCCAGCCCCCCAGTCCCTGATCCAGCGTGTTCTTCCTTACGTACCAGTTTTGTTTTTTTTTTAAACCTGCAGTAACTCAGGGGTCTGGCGTTGCTTGGAAGCCTCATTAGAGCTGCTTCAGGTCCCAACAGGGCAGGGAAGTAAACAGGTCCGGAGCCAAGCAAATTAGAGGCTTATTATGAGTCAACTCATGGCGTGTGCTTGCTTCCCCTAATGCCACCCTTGAGGAGGAGACACCTCAGTTGTGACCTGCTCAAACATAAAAGGAATAACGGGCCCACATTGGAGTCCTTTGCCACCACAGTAGCAAACAAAACTTAACTTATGGTATTCAACCTGTCCCAACAACGTGACCTTCCATCGATCTGAAATTTCCTGATTAGCTTTCTTGACCCTTGTCCCTTCCTCCCTCCAGAAGATGTGCTGGACGGAGGCAATCCTTTCTTTTCTTTTGCTCATCACCTTCTTGTCCTGCCCAGCTTCTGCCCGTAAGTACCTTCCGATTTGGTACCCGTAGGGAGCGGCTCTAGGGTCAGACCTTGGGCTGACCTGGGGCAGGGCCACAAACAAGCCGCAGCCTGGAGGGCAGAGCTCTCCTAGCATAATTAAGCCTGACCTTGTCACCTTCCTCATTCCTTCCTAAGTAGCCCATGGGCTGAGGGAGGTGCAGCAAGTGTTGCCAAAACAAGAGCATTTGTATACATGTTAATCTACCCTTGTTTTTTTTTTTTTTTTTATCAGACTATGCAGGCTGGGTCTTTTGTGTCCTCATCAAGGCACAGGAGACCTACCTAGCCCCAGCTGTATTCTCTTGTCTGTCTTTTCTTCATCCTTCACCATTCTTCATCCTTCACCATCCCTCCTCAGATTCACCCTTGGCCGTGCTGGCGCGGCACAGGTACCCCTCTTCAGAAGCACCATTCTAGAGCTGGGTGGGATGTCATTCGATTGACGACTCATTTACTTAAGCCAGTTAGATCTTCACATTTACTCGATGGAATTTTGTTTTTAACAGAACATGAGACTGGCCATTCGAACTATGAGAATAAACCCATGCTGGTTTATTTGCATAGAAGGGCTAAACGTGCCTTGCCTGAAAGTGACCTGAGGATCCCAGCTTCCCCAGGTAGACACAGCTTCCTTGTTAAGCCAGTTATTTGTGAAGGACTGAGTGCCTAGGACAGTGGTCGGCAAACACATTAGTCAACAGAGCCAAATATCAACAGTACAATGATTGAAATTTCTTTTGAGGGCCAAAAATTTTAAACTTAAACTTCTAATGCCACTTCTTTAAAGTAGACTTGCCCAGGCCGTGGTATTTTGTGGAAGAGCCACACTCAGGGGCCAAAGAGCAGCATATGGCTTGCAAGCCATAGTTTGCCAACCACGAGCCTAAGAGGACGTACTAATTGTTGTTACTGTTACTACGCAGTCGGTGAGGGGCAACAGGCAGCAGGGTGAATGTGAGCCTGGCTAGGCACTTCAGCGGGTTAGGCTGCACTGGGGCTGTGCTGAGGGCCTGGACATGCCCCATGGAATTGGCTGGCCTGGATGTGCAGCTGCTGTGCCCAGCACTGGAGGGCAGGCTGAGGGCTTCATCACCTCCATATTTCCTTATGGCAGGCCCTGTGCTATGGTAGATAGTCAGGGAACACTGGGACGTATCCCCCATTGGCCAAGAAGGCCCAGGGGGAGATTCTTACACTGAGCCTGCCAAAGGCTGGAAAGATGAATGAAAGGATAGGGCCTGAGCAGGTCCAAAGCTAATAAGCTAATTGGATAGAGAAAACAACAACCCTCTCTCCCTATCCCTGTAAGAACCACGGGCTTGACAGGAAGGGGAGATGGTCTTGGAGATAGGAGTCCACCATTCTCCCAGGTGAGGGCACCTGAATAAACTTCTTTCCTTTTGTACCAGCACGTGTCTCCTGAGTTTGGCTTTTGTTGTGGCAGGCAGTCAAACCTACCTTTTGGCTACATTACCTGTTTCCATATACATAACTAGAGGCCTGATGCATGAAGATTCATGCAAGAATGGGCCTTCCTTCCCCTGGCTGCCAGCACCGCCTTTACTCTGGCCCAGAGCCACCTTTCTGCCTTCCCACACTGCCCAGAGGCCCAGAGTAGCCATGGCGATGATGCAGGCATCTCACCCCATCCTGGGGGCAGCTGGGCACCTGTGTATGCAAATTAACCTTCCATCTTTGTTAAGTCAATTTGCATACCCATTTCTGATTGGCTGATGGGTGTCACGAAGGTACGGTCAATTTGCATCTTTCTCTTTTATAAGTGTAGATATGTAAAACATCTCATTTACTTCTAAGAAAACTCTTCATGATACAGTAAGAAAAGTAAGGCACTGAAAGATATAATGACTTGCCCAAGACTCACCACTAATAAATGAAAGAGCTGCAGATTCAATAGAAGCCACTTCATTGCCAATGGGTTTTAATACACTGCCCAAATGTACTGTATTCCCACTGCTTTGTTGTCAATCACTTGTTATTCTTATTACGAAAGAACTACTTAAAGAACAAGAGTATTAGATCATGGTTTTCTTAACGTTTATTTCTCTGCTCTTAGGGGATATTCTTTTTCATGTTTGTTTTTAAATTTAGAAAGTAGTAGAGGAATAAAATCTAGGATAGTTATTTTTATAAATTGATTCTGAAAATAACATTTTCCTTTTAGGAAGAAGAGATATCTTCGTGTAAGAAAGTACTTTTTGTTTTCCAGATTTCTTTAAAATGTTTTTTTTAAATTAAAAAGTATGAAAAAAATAAAGGGAAGTAGGAATAACAAGATATGAATACCCATGCGCCTCCAGATTCTCCTTTCTAGATTAAAAACAAGTTCTCTAAAATAACTTTTTCTAGTTTTTCCACCCAAAAGAGAAATCCTCCCTGAATATGACTTTAAATTAAGATCTGATTTTTGATCCTTTACTGGCAGCCACTTAGCTGCTCTCCCTGAAGTCTGAGCTCTCTTTTTTTCTCCGCTTTCTTCTCTTCCCTTCTCAAACATAGGAAAGGTCCAGGGATGTATCTAGAGTTAATGAGCTGAAGTGCCATTTTGAGCTTCTTCAGAAAAAAAAAATTACTGTGCAGCCCATTTTTTCTGCTTCAATGTATTTTTAGGATAAGAGGCTGTCTTATCATTCTCTTACACATTCACACACTCACTCGACAGGCATCCCTCCAGAGTTTATTGGAAGATAGAAACTGGGGCACGGTTTCTAATTGAATAATGATAATAAGAAAAGATTCAGGGCCATTCCGAAACATGAAAGTCTGAAGAATAATTAACTGATAATGAAAATGATAAAGCCACACTAGTTCTCCACTTATTAATTAGTAAGCAAATACAAAACACTGTGAAGTTATGTCTGACGCAGACATGCATTTGCTCATTGAATTATGGCTTTGGAGCTGTTTTAATTATCTCATCCTAGAGGCCCAGTACGTAACATTTTGTGCACTGTGTGTGTGTGTGTGTGTGTGTGTGTGTGTGTTATGGCGGGGGGAGTCCCTCAGCCCAGCCTGTGCCCTCTCGAAGTCCGGGACCCCTCAGGGCATGTCCACCTGCAGGACATCCTTCTTGCAGTCTGGGACGCCTCACTCCTTACTGTCCACCTGCAGCATAAGCAGGAGAGGCTCCCGCCACCACCATAACACTAAGGAGCAGTGAGGCCCACTTCTGGCTGAGCGGTGCTCCCCCTGTGGGAGCACACTGACCACCAGGGGGCAGCTCCTGCATTGAGTGTCTGTCCCCAGGTGGTCAGTGCGCATCATAGCAACCAGTCATTCAGTCAATTTGCATATTAGTGTTTTATTATCTAGGATAGTGCTCCAAAAGAGCAATAGTGCTAACTAGCCGGTTTGGCTCAGTAGATAGAGCATCGGTCTGCGAACTGAAAGGTCCCAGGTTCAATTCAGGTCAGGGGCATGTACATTGGTTGTGGGCACATCCCCAGTAGGGGGTGTGCAGGAGGCAGCTGGTCAATGTTCCTCTCTCTTCGACCTTTCTAGCTCTCTATCCCTCTCCCTTCCTCTCTGTGAAAAATCAATAAAATATAAAAATAAAGAAAAATAGTGCTAACCAGCTCTACTTGTGTTAGCTGCATGACCCTGAACAAGTAATTTCCACTTTGTGTGCCTCCCTGTCCTCACGTGTAGCATGAAGACAATGAGGATACTCAGCCCTGTGGAGTGTGGGGGTGAAATAACTCATGCACGGTGTCTGGTTCGTAGCCCGTGCCTGTGAGTGGGGGCTGCTCCCCATGCTGTTTGCATTAGTGTTAGCAGTGGTTTGAGATGAGATGGACCAAGTGGCCATTCGCCGTCCAGCCACTGCCACCTCCTGCCTTAGCTGTCACTGCAGAGATGGTTCTGAAACTCGGACCCTCAGTATCCAGGTCACTTTGTTTCCAGAGGGAGCTCTGTTGTTTGAAGAATAACTTTCTGAAGAGACATTTACGAGCTGTGCGATGTTATGAAACCAATGCCAGGGAGCCACGGCATGCTTCCCTTTTGCCTTTAGTAGCTGGAAAAGATGGATCAGGAATGATTTCTCAACATGTGGCACCTCCCAGCACCCACACTCTCCTTCCCCTTCCCGTGGGCTGTTTCTGCTCTCTGAATGCCCTGTTGTGCCTTTTGTGCCTCTGTGTCAGATTGGTGAGTGGCCTCGGGTGCTTGTGGAAGTACACAGCTTATAAATCTTTAAATAAACAGAGATAAGCCCTCCTCTGCCTCCAAAATAGAAAGTGGCCATAATGGTTTCTTTGGGAGATAAGAAAGGGAAAAGGGCTTTGATGAAAGAGAAGTGGACAAACTGAGGATAACTGGTCGACCTTCCAGAGAACGTGATCGGCATTCACAGATAGCACGCAGGCCCGTGGTGCGAGGGGCAGTTTCTCACAACACGACCATTGCCAGCTGCCTCTGCAGCCAAGAGGGGCTCCCGCGTCCACCTGACATAAAGGGGTACCCACGTCTCCCCTCTTTTCTTAAGAAAGTATATTTTTTATTGATTTCCAAGAAGAAAGAGGGAGAGAAAGAGAGAAACATCCATGATGAGAGAGGATCATGGGTTGGCTGCCTCCTGCTCACTCCACACTGGGGATGGAGCCTACAACCCCAGGCATGTGCCCTGACCGGGAATTGAACTGAGACCTCCTGGTTCATACGATAGGTTGATGCTCCACCAGCTGGGCTCCCTGTTTTTTAAAATCAGTTGAGCAAAGGATCTGCCTGTGTGTACTCTGAATTCACCTCAGTGTCTTGGAAAGTGGATGCTTTGGGCTTGTTGTCCTTCTGGTGGGAATCAGTTGTACTGATATCTATAATACATTTTCTCTGGTGAGAAGTATTCTTTCATGGCATATAATTTTCAAAGGAAACAATCACTTGTATTTCCCTCTCTTGGACTGTTGCCACATTTGGGTGGATAACCAGCGTAAGGGGCCATTGGGACAGGTTGTTCCTGTGTGTGGGCTCTGTCCCAGGGTCTCCCCGCTTTGTCCCACGGTCATGGAGATCACTGAATCCTAATGACCGTCTTGTAAATGACCAGGTGCGGGGCTGCGGGAGGAAACCCCCAGTTCCCCGCATGTGGGAACCCCAGTAGTCTAGAGGCAGCCCCCCAAAGACTCCCGAGGGCGTGATTTGTCCAAAGCAGAAGCACCTTGATGCAGCTGGGAGAGGGGTCCCCAGAGGCAGGAAAGGGGATCCCAGGGGCACCGGGAGAAACACTGACACCCATCAATGTCAGACCCAGAGTTCAATGTCAGAGCCAAAGCTCATTCCATCCTGCCCCAAATTCTCTAGGATGACGTTTGGACCCAGCCTCTGTGGGAAATTCACAAGTGAAGGGTTAGTGGGTGTTACTCGTTTGCTAGGGCTGCCATCACGGAGTCCCCGCAGTGGGGCTTATGCCTAGGAAATAGGTCCTGTTGGGGAGAACAGCAGCTTTGAGGGCATTTCTGTTGCTGAGATCGTCGATGGCATTGTCTGGGTACCTGCAGTGTCTGGGTACCACCCAGGTGAGCACCAAAATGCAGTTCAGGGGGTTCTGCAGAATGGGGGCTCTGTGTTCTTCGCTCTGCTGCTCTCTCCCCTGTGGCGAGTGCCGGGGTGTCTGTGACAGAAAGAGGGGGGACCACTGCAATTAGGTGGGGTGCTCAGTGTCGGCAGCCGCTGGAGATGCTGTGATTCTCAGCAGCGAGTCATCCAGGAGGGCTGAGCGTGCAGCCCTGTGCACCCCCAAACTGTAGAGCAACGAAAAAGCATTCTTATCGGGACCTTCCTGAGTTACAGTAGGAATTTGCTGTGTCTGTCCCCCGGGACCTCCTTCAGAGAAAACAAAGCATTTGCATTCTCTCTTCTCTGTACCCCCCTTTTGCCAGCCCCGTGTCACATCCGTTCCTCTGAGGTCCCTTTCGCTTTAAGGAGCATTCATGAGCCCACATTTCCAAGCAGGGTTTAAGCTGAAGGGCCTGTTTCTATCTGAGCGTTAACATCCAAGGCCAGCCGAAACCGGTTTGGCTTAGTGGATAGAGCATCAGCCAGCGGACTCAAGGGTCACAGGTTCGATTCCGGTCAAGGGCATGTACCTTGGTTGCGGGCACACCCCCAGTGGGGAGTGTGAAGGAGGCAGCTGGTCGATGTCTCTCTCTCATCGATGTTTCTAACTCTTTATCCTTCTCCCTTCTTCTCTGTAAAAAAATCAATAAAATATATTTTTAAAAATAATCCAAGGCCAGGCTGCTTTCTCATAATCTTTTCAGACCTCTGTTTCCTTATCTTTCCTGCCACCACAAGCCTGCATCCTGGGATGGAAAGGGGTGAGAGCAGAGGGATGCTAGAGGCAGTGAGCTGGTGAAAGGTGGGGAAAGGAATTTTCCTCTGACAAGGAAGGCCTCTGCTTCCAGCAAATGGCCTTGGGCCTAGGTGTCTGACTTTTTTTTTTTTTTTTTAATGAGACCTTTTGTTCAGCCAAGGCCATGGCCTTGGACTGGAGTCTGATGCAGGCACAGCGGCCTCAGGAAAGGCCAGCCTTTGGAGAGGTTTGGTGGTTATTCATGGTAGCTGAAAAAAAAAAAAAGATGTATTTTCAAATCTTGGTGGTTGATCTGTGACACTAGCTTGAGGTGATGCATTGATCCCTTCATTCATTTCTTCCACAAACATGGAACAAGGCCCCAGACTCCAACAGGCAGGGGGACTCACAAGGTCAGACTCACAATGTCCCTGATGGGACATCTTTCTAAAGGTGAAGGCATGCCAAAACCGGTGTGGCTCAGTGGATAGAGCGTCAACCTGTGGACTGAAAGGTCCTGGGTTTGATTCTGGTCAAGGGCATGTACCTTGGTTGTGGGCACATCCCCAGTAGGGGTTGTGAAAAAGGCAGCTGATCGATGATTCTCTCTCATTGATGTTTCTAACTCTCTATCCCTCTCTCTTCCTTTCTGTAAAAAAAATCAATGAAATATATTAAAAAGAAAAGAACAGAAAATATACTAAGGAAATAGCAAAACAAAATGAGAGGATGCATAGTATTCTAAAGAAAGCTGGTTATAAATTGAAGTCACCCAGTGCATTATCATGCTATTTCTTATTTTCTCCTGATGTATGATTTTTCTAAACTTTTGGATTGGACTGAAAAAAATGATAGCTTTATAACTTTGCTACAGAATAATTTCCGTGACCTTTGATCATCATTAGCTTGAAGATGGCACTTCCATTTGTCTGTGGAGGTTTCCAAATTCTGACAGCAGACAGGACTTCCAAAAGATTTCAGACTCTTAGCTCCGCACTGAGTGGAATATGCCAAATGGGCTCTTTTGGAATGCAATTAGTCTTCTTTTCAAATTTATAGGATGTTTTGTACATGAAGGATGAAACAACCTAACTTTTATTTTATAGAAAAATTACATCTCTCGCTAACATTTGCGAAATTGCTCCCTAAAGGTTCGTGGGCAAGATGCCAGTGGTTGATGTAAGACTATAAAAGAGGCATAAAGATCATAATGTGTTTTCTGTGTCAGATTAAATGCTGGTTTAAAAAGATTGAAATCATTCCTGGAAAATTTGTCTTAATCAGGAATCAGTATTTTCCCATCTGACTGAAGGCTGCTGAAGAATTTCGCGAGCTTGTCAAAGGCTAGAGCAAGACACAGCCATAGAGGTAATCATAAACCCCTTCCTTCTTATAAGTCAGGAGACTTAGAGATCAGGGTTCAATCACTTCTCCCGAATACCAGATCTAATATGGTGCTGGGATAAGAAGTGAATTCTCCTGCCTTCTAGACTTTCTCCACATGCACTTCAGTAAACTCCACTCTCTCAGTCACACATGGTCTGACAAATCTAAGCCTGGGTTTATGGAGAGGTTACAGAGGCAAAATAAATAAATAAATAAATAAATAAATAAATAATAATCCTCAAAGGTCTGATTTGGTTTTTATTTATAGACATTATTTTAGGCAGATCATTGTATAAATAGATTCATGAGAGACAGGAACAAAATGGTGGCCGGCGTGTAATGCTGGAATGGGGGTGGAGGTGGTGGTGGGGGGGATAAAATTAAAATATCAAGTCTTGGGTGACAACTTCCAAAATCTCAGCACTGGACAGCTCCCATGCTAAAAAATAGGAGTTCAGAAAAAAGGAATTACCCTGCTGAGGCCTGAATTTGATTTTTCTCTTCCCAGATACAAAACAAAAAAAACAAAATAATTACTTCATCCCAGAGATTTCATAAGTCTTAATTTATTATTGTTATTTTTTTGTTAATCCTCACTGGAGGATATTTTTCCATTGACTTTAGAGAGAGTGGAAGGGAGGGGGAAGGGGGAAAGAGGAGAGAAAGAATCATTGCTGTGAGAGAGCCACATCAATTGGTTGCCTCCCCCATGAATGCCAATCAGGGTGGGGAACCTGCAACTTGGGTATGTATACCCTTGACAAGAATGGAACCCACCACCCTTCAGTTCAAGGGCTGGTGCTCTCTCTAACCACTGAGAAACACCGGCCAGGGCTGCAGCAAGAATGTGAACGAACACAGTTTAGCAATGTTTTCTTTAAGTAACACATTTTGAAATAAAGGAATTCTGTCTAATCCAGAATTAATCAGGACATGAAATTAGCCAAATTACTCTCAGCATGCGGATTAATTAAAATTTTAGTAGAAGAGAGCTGAGCACACACGGCAGGGACCATTAGAATGCACGGTGGGACTCAAAGCAGGGCCTGTTGTGCCCAGAATTTGGAAAACTGTCAGGAGCTGAATGTCACACAAGTCTTTATCCCCAGAGAGGGTTCTAGCGGGGATAAAAGAAGGTACCCACTTGGTAACGTGATCATCAGAAAATTTACTGAGGACCAAGCAGAGGACACGGTGTCTGCCACTAGCTAATAGGAAAAGTTCAGAGAGTTCATTATTTTGTCTGCAAGGAATGAAACAATACATTTGACTTGTCTTTTTCTTTTTAATCTTTTAAAATATATTCTTATTGACTTCAGAGAGGAAAGGAGAGGGAGAGGGAGGTAGAAACATCAATGATGAGAGAGAATCATTGATTGGCTGCTTCGTACACAGCCCACAATGGGGACTGAGTCCACAGCCTGGACATGTGCCCTGACCAGGAATCAAATCGAACTATGACCTCTTGGTTCATAGGTCAATGTTCAACCACTGAGCCACGCCAGCTGGGCTTCACTTTTATTTTCACTGTCTCATCTGAATGAATTGGTGTGTTGGGCCCTGTAGATAGCATAGCTTTAGGCTTTAACGTGTATGAAGCTCCATAGCAGGCAGATGGGGCTGGGTTTCTCTACCAGGCTGACACTGAGGTTTGCACACAGGATTGACCTTGGGAATAATTTTCCCACCTTCTCCGCTAGCCAGGGTGGGAAAAAGTCCTGATGGTCTCATTGCTGCATTATCAGAAGACCTCGGGTCAACATAATTTTTTTCGTGTGAAGATTTTCACTGAATACTAACAAAACTTGAGCTTTGGGTGTTCTTTAATTTCAACAAAGTTAAACATTAGCTATTTTATGGAATACTAGAGGCCCTGTGCATGAAATTTGTACACTGGGAGGAGAGGGGATTAGGTGTCCCCTCAGCCGGATTGTGAGAGGGCACAGGTAAAGTCGAGGTATCCCACTGGTTCATGATCGGGGTTGGGGAGGGACACGGGAAGTTGGCCCACCAAGGAGGAACCATGGAAGGCCTCCAGGGTGTGTCCAGCCCATCTTTCTCAGTCTCAATCAGCCAGATCCAAGCAGCAAGCTAACCTGCCAGTATGAGCCTCTGCCCCTGGTGGCTGGTGCACATCATAATGAGCAGTTGGACAGCTAAGCATATCATTAGCATATTATGCTATGATTGGTTGAATGGCTGACTGGCAGACTGGACACTTAGCATATTAAGCTTTTATTATTTAGGATATGGAATATTTATTTATTTATTTATTTATTTATTGCAATGCACAGATCACTCACGGTTTATTTACCAGAGTCCTGGTAGGTTCCAGAATCCTAGGCAGGCCACTTGGGGGTCTGCACTGACAGACACACACACACACACACACACACACACACACACACACACACACGGTTCACGAAGGACTTTGCAGCTGCAGCTCAGCTTGAGTTGAGGCCTCTCATGACAGCTCACCATCCACGGCTCAGGGTTTGGGGCTCGCAGCTCAGGCAGAGCTTTGACTGGTGCAGGCAGGGGAAGTGGAGAGCAACCCTCTGTGGAGGAGCAGAAGGGACATCTCTGATCTTCTGTGGAGCTTCCTCTTTGTATGTGTCTTCAGTGCTCAGATGTGTCTTCAGTGTGTCTTATCAGTAGGTCCCAGGAGCCTTGCTATCCAGTGTTACATATGGGATACAGATCACTTTATCTATTTCCTACACACAGGCCACTCAAGGGTGCTTATCAATTTGTTTACATTCCATTCCATTCCATACTTTCAGATATAGGATATGGAACTTTTAAAGTCTGTTATTAAACTGGAACATCGATTTAAAGAACCTACTTCCTTCTGAGCATAGCGCTAGGGTACTTGGGACCCTTCTGCTCTTAGTAAAATGCTGAGCTGGGGAGATTAGCAGAATACGTACAGAGAGCCCAGGTCTCCCTGTGCTCAAAGCCCTGGTTGCCGGAATACATTTTCTCTTTAATCTCCCCCTGTTCTCACAGATATCAAAAAGGGCAACGAAAGATCAATGTCACGACCATTGCCTGGTTCCAAGGCATCTGCTCTGCCTATGCGTCTCCATGCTGAGGATGAAAAGGGGGTTTGCTCCTGTGGATTCCTAGAAGACCAGCTCGAGGCTGGTCTTTAATCCCGGCTCTTTGAACAGGTGCCGAGTCTGCAGAGTCATTTCCTGCTCCTTACATGTCTGACAGCAAAGGGTGGGTTATTGACCAGACAGCTCACAGGCAGTGGTGCCTACACGCCATCCTTACTGTGGTCAGTATCTGAAGGGCCATTTCGATCGCCAGCTCCCACTGCACACCTTGGAGCAGAAACCAGCCGTTTCTTTCCATCTTGTTTAAACTACAAGGGAAAACTTATTTACCCCTGAGATTCTTATTGTAGAAGGTAATGAGATTCTTCTGCACCATGCCAGGATAAAAATAAATACTGTCAGTATGCAGTAAGGCCGCCTAGATTAGGGAAGACAACTTAGCCAGCATGAAGAAAGCTATTAAAATGTTCCCTTCTGCTCTAACTGGTTTGGCTCAGTGGATAGAGTGTCAGCCTGCAGACTCAAGGGTCCCAGGTTCGATTCCGGTCAAGTGCAAGTACCTTGGTTGTGAGCACAACCCCAGTAGGGGGTGTTCAGGAGGCAGCTGATTGATGTTTCTCTCTCATGGATGTTTCTAACTCTCTGTCCCTCTCTCTTCCTCTCTGTAAAAAAAAAATCAAGAAAATGTTTCAAGTACCAACGAGCAGGAGCAATCCTAATAGTGGGACAACTCTCATCCATGCATTGGAATCGGTGTTTTCGGTCACCGTCTTAGTCACGCCTTTTCATCTTAGCATATTTTCTCTCCTGTTTTGTGTAGAAAGGGCACGGGGTTAGGTGGGGCATGCAGTTTTAGAAGATCCATTTTGTTAATTTTAGTACAAACTTCCAGTTATTGAGTAAGTAGGATGCCCAGCCAGTGTGGCTCAGTGGTTGTGCATCGACCTATGAACCTGGAGGTCACAGTTCAATTTCTGGTCCGGGCACATGCCCCGGTTGCAAGCTCAATCCCCAATAGGGGGCATGCAGGAGGCAGCCAATCAATGATTCTCTCTCATCATTGATGTTTCCATCTCTTTCTCCCTCTTCCTTCCTCTCTGAATAAATAAATAAAGTAAGTAGGCCATGGAGATGGAGTATGCAGCACGGGGAATATAGCCGATAAAACTGTAATAATTTGGAAGGATGAGAGATGATTACTAGACTTAGGGTGTGATCACCTGGTGAGGTATAAAATGTCGAATCTAATATAATGTGAAACTAATATATTATTGCATGCCAATTATCCTTTAATATAAATACTTTTTAATGTGTTATAGAATTGTACCAACAGAACGTCATCTACCCGGTGTGTTGGTTTCTGAAAGGCAGAGCTGAAAGAGCCAACGAGAAGGTCAAGTGAGACAATCTCATGGCTTCTCAGAAAAAACAAAAATGAGTCGGGTCACACAGTCATCTTCCTTATTTTTTCAGAAATAGATACTATTATTATCATCATGATGGTACTTCCCAAACATGGAGGGCATAGGAAGATAGGAAACTTCTTATTTATCAAATATCCCCAGTGTTCCATTGGAGAATGTGCTGGGGACACTGCCCTTGAGAGTGAGCAGTTCAAATAAGTTGATGGAACATTAATATGTTTCCAATTTCCTATGCAAAAGTAGTTACAGCAACAAATGCTGGCACCCTGAGCTGGAGGCTTCTTCTCATTATTTTCCAAGACTCTTGGACATAAGAAGTTTACAAATAATGAGTTATATCACAAAGAATGTGTGGTCCGATTATCCTGGGCTTAAAAAACTATTGCTTATGAAATATTAAACCTGGCTGTCAAATACTCCAGGAAGTTCACATACACACCCTAGCAGCTTCCTCGAGGTCCTTCCCCCAAAACATAACAAAACAAAACAAAACAAAACAAAAAAACTATCTTCAGCCAAGACCTGTTTGGCTCAGTGGATAAAATGTTGGCCTACGGACTGAAAGGTCCCAGGTTCGATTCCAGTCAAGGGCATGTACCTTGGTTGCAGGCACATCCCCGGTGGGGGTTGTGCAGGAGGCATCTAATCAATGTTTCTAACTCTCTATCCTTCTCCCTTCCTTCCTCTCTGTAAAAATTCAATAATATATATATATATATATATATATATATATATATATATATATATATATATATATTTTTTTTTTTTTTAAACTATCTTCAGCCAAAACTGGTTTGGCTTAGTGGATAGAGTGTCGGCCTGTGGACTGAGGGTCCCGGGTTTGATTCTGGTCAGGGGCATGCGCCTTGATTGCGGGCACATCCCCAGTGGGGGGTGTGCAGGAGGCAGCTGATGGATGATTCTCTCATCGATGTTTCTAACTCTCTATCCCTCTCTCTTCCTCTCTGTAGAAAATCAATAAAATATATATTTAAAAAACAAACAAACAAAAACCTATCTTCACACTGGACTTTTTTTTTTTTTCAAGATTTTCTATCCTAATGGTTGACACCCCACCCATCGAACAGCTCTGAGTACTAACCATCAGCCTTGATATCTCCCTGTCTCTAACTCTGCCTTAGCCAAGCCATTACCCAGTGCTGTCATTTTTCATTCCTAAATGCCTATCAAATCTATACTCTTCTCCTAACTGTGGATAGCCTCCCAAAAACAAGCTGTCATCATCTCTCGCCTGTAGGAATGCAGTCACATCCTAGCTGGTCTCCCTTCATCCCTTCTACTCATCGCTGAGCTATCCAGCCCATCTTGGACTGAATAAATCTGGCTGCTTTCTACCCGCCTCCAGACCCCAACTCCCCTTACGTTGCCTCAGTTGCTTCTATTGATTTAGTCAACACGTATTTGTTGACTGTCAGGAACTGAAGTGAACAAAGAAAAAGACATAGATCTTGCCTTTCACAGGGGTTAGCCTGCAAGGGGGAGGAAAATAATCAAAGGGATTATATAATTTTAAATGAAGATACAATTACAACCGTGATACATGCTACAAAGAAGTGCCTGGGATGTGAAAACTGATATTGGAGAAGCTGATCTGATCAGGGGAGGGTTCCTCTAGGAACTGATGGTTGAAAGATGAGATTTAACCCACGGGAAGGGTAGAGAGTGTGTGAGACCTTCAGGAAGGCTGACTGTGGGAACGGAAGACCCGTTGTATGAGAGAGAGAGTCGTTTTTCTGGGGGACAGATAGTGTGCTCATAAGGGTTTGGCTCAGTGGATAGAGCGTCGGCCTGCGGACTGAGGAGTCCCAGGTTTGATTCTGGTCAAGGGCATGTACCTTGGTTGCGGGCACATCCCCGGTGGGGTGTGTGCAGGAGGCAGCTGATTGATGATTCTCTCTCATCAATGTTTCTAACTCTCTATCCCTCTCTCTTCCTCTCTGTAAAATATCAATAAAATATATCTTTTAAAAAAACAAATTAATAATAATAAAAACTGTAGACAGACTGAAGTGTAGAGACAACTTCTATTCAGGAAGCTGGTTGCTCCTTAGTAAGATCCCAGTACACATTTTTCCAATCTAAAAGTGAGGCCAGTAAATAATGATTGCTCTTTGTAATGGCATTGCTTCCAGTACTAAGGAGATCAAAGTCTTCCCCTTGAGTCTATGCGCTGTCCATTTGCCCAGTGCTGACGCACGCTGTTCCATGAGTGGGATCATCCCCTGATCCAGCTGTTTTCTGGCCTATGCATAGGATGGAGATCACTCCTCCACACCCAAGGCTATGGCTTTGCTTGAAGTTCCATTTCAGGAAGGGTTTGGGCCAACGGCTCAGTTTGCATTCTCTAAGCACCATTTCATAAACTTTCCTTCTGCTTTTGAAGACTTTTGGGCAATCTCGTAACCGGCCCCTTTTTTGCCATAAGGAATGCAGCTTTGAATGATGACTTTGTTGTTTTAGTTCTTTATGTTTAGTGACTAAACTCATTAGTGTCGTACTAAAAGTATTCTTTTGCAGTTGGTCCAGGACAACTTAATTAGCTCACAAGTTGAGACATTGTCTTTGCAAATGATGAAAAACTCTCCAGTGGTTTTCTCCCAGCGTTTGACAGAGATTCATAGCAGACAACGCACTAGAGGCACTGGAATCAAATATTCTTTGTGTATGCAGTATTAGACTTTCTGCTCACGTGTTTCCCTCTCGGTTGCTGCAAAATCCTTTTTTATCTCGAAGCACTGGAATTCTTATCCCTCTCCGTGTCCATTGCGTTGTTATCGAGAGTTGTTGTATTCAGGTTTTTATTTTCATCACTACTTTTATGCATCAATGCATCGTGTTTTTTTTGAGCCAGTAATCCCATTTTGTCAGCTTGGGAATGTCATGCATCCAAAAATGAATAATGAGAAATAATGTAAGTCAAACAACAAAACATCACATGCCAGCGATGCATAAACACATTCGCCGAGATGCATTGCACTGTGGAATATTAGAGATATTTTTGATTTATCAGCCTTTTTAGCATAGGCAGGTCACTTGAGAATATAATCTTCATTAAAACTGCAAAGGATTTTTGTTCAAGGACGAATTCATTTTTGTATTTCTAATGTAAAATATACAGGTAATACATTTATGTTATAGCCTTTTTTTGCACCATAACTGTGAACGACTTAATAGATGGGCCAGGGATTTCTGAGAATATCTGGAGTCAGAGGACCTCCCTGACATCCACTCTGACCTGGTAGGGAGATGTGGAAGCTGTGGCCCTCTGCCCAGAAGCTGTTTTCCCTGGTGATGGGACGCCTGGCAGCTGACAGCTCCCAGCGAAGTCTCTCTGGGGAATTGTCCTTGGCTGACCGGAGCCGCCCCGCCATGGTCCCACTGCAGTGGCTGGTGGGTGTTGGAGTGTACATGATAGGAGCAGAAACAGAAGGTTGGGGAACCAGCTAGAAGTGTACGAAATATTCATCACGCTCTGTTAACTGTGATTGCTTTGTTCTGATGAAAGAAAGCACATTGTAACCTGGCTGGGAGTTGCCTATGGGACCTGGGAGCTCACCTGGAAATGCAGCCCAGTGTCCCCATCTGGAGCTGTCTGTTATCGTGGAAAGATGAACAATTTTTCTTAAAAATATATTTTATTGATTTTTTTTTTTACAAAGAGGAAGGGAGAGGGAAAGTTAGAAACATTGATGAGAGAGAAACATCAATTGGCTGCCTCCTGCACACCCCCACTGGGGATGTGCCCACAACCAAGGTACATGCCCTTGACTAAAATCAAACCTGGGACCCTTGAGTCTGCAGGCTGATGCTCTATCCACTGAGCCACACTGGCAAGGGCACGATGAAAACCTTTGTTGTAGAAATTAAAATCACCTTCCCTTTGAAGATCCCAGCTCTTTTGTAAATCTGTAAACTGCCCATTTGGCATAGCCTGTGGCTACTTTCCCACAAAACCTTTGTCCTTCTACCCACTACAAGCAGCTGGCTTACAGTGGGTACAGAGCAGATTGTTTTTTGTGGATGACCAGCAGGATTGCGATAAATGCTCATATGTGCTGAGTGGCCAGGTTATTATGATCTCTGAGTGCATAATAATCTGGCCACTCAGTGTATATCCTATATAATAAAAGGCTAATATGGAAATTGTCCCCTTGACCAGAAGTTCCACCAGCAGGCAGGCCGGCCATCTGCTCATGTCCCCTACCCCTGGCCAGGCTAGCCGAACCCCACCCATACACGAATTCATGCACTGGGCTTCAGAGTGTGTGTGTGTGTGTGTGTGTGTGTGTGTGTACTGAGTGGCCAGATTATTATGCATTCATAGATAATAATAATCTGGCCACTCAGTGTATGATTCAAGTCTGTCTCTGCTTCATTGGATCAAGTAGTGATAGGTAGCTTGGACTCATTGATTGTCTGGTTACATACATACCTAGTCCTTTCCATTCAATTCAGGACAATGTTGAAGCATCCCGATGACCTATTCTCCCATTGATGGACACTTGGGTTGTTTCAGCTAGTTCGCTCTTACAAATGAAGCTTTCATGCACATTGCTTTGATGGACATCTCTGCTTTTTGTCAGGTACTCATCCAATCATGCAACTGCTGAGACAGACGGTTAGCTTTGGTATAATAGATAAGGCAAAAATAATTCCAGTTTTACCAAGGGGATAAACTAATTCCTCTTAATAATAGCAATATTTAAGAATGTGCCCGTTGTTTAGTGTTTTGCCTAAATTGGATATTGTCTGTCTGTCATTTTAGCCATCCTGAGGGGGGAAGCAGTAGTATATCATTGTGGTTTTGATTTGTATCTTTCCAATAAGGATGGATTCTGAGTAACTTTTTATATACCTATTTGACATTGGAATACCCTCTTTTGTGATGTGCCTAAGTCTTTAGATTATTTTTAAATCTTGGGCTGTCTTTTTCTTATTAAATCACAGGAGTTTTGGATACAAGTTTCTTAGTGTGTGTGTGTATATATCTGTGTGCATTCATATATATAAATAATATGAGATTATATATAAGGGTATAGATAATATGAGATAAAATGAAGATATAACTATATATTTCCCCTTATTTACACACACACACACACACACACATTTCTCAGCCAATGGTTCGTTTATTTACTTTCTTAATGATGTCATTAATATGTAATTATACTTTACCTTATATATCAAAAATTTTCTTTGATAGTTAGGAAACATCCAAAGGCTGCCTCCTGCATGCTCTCTACTGGAGATTGAGCTGCAATCAGGGTGTGTGCCCTGACCAGGAATGAAAATAATGCCCTTTCAATTCATGGGAGGATGGTCAACCAGCTGAGCCAGTCTGGCTGGGCCAGAGTTTTGATATTTTTTATGCCAGACCAGATGAATCCCAGGGAGGAGGGGAGAGGGCGGCAGGAAGAGATAAGCCAAGGAATTTCAATGCATATGGGCATAACCCATGAACACATGCAATAGTGTGGTGAAGGCCTGAGGGGGTGCAGATGTGGAGGTGGAGGGGGTCCAATGGGGGGAGAGACGGGGAAATTTGTAATAAAGATAAATTTTAAAAAAGAGGAGTTAGACACCTGAAAAAAACACACAGTATTGATTTAAAATAAAATTTTAATAGCTTTTTACTAGTATAAAATGCTTGAAAACCCAATTATTTCTATATAGTAACTTTTGCATCCAGCAACCCAGCTGAGTTTGCTTATTAATTCATGGAAGTTCTTTGTTGTAGATTCCTTTGAATTTTTGCATACAAAATAACATCATTTGCAAGTCAGAACAACTTTATTTCTTACTTTCTCTGTTAATTTCTGGTGGCTGCTATAATAAATTACTACAGACCGTGTGGTTTAAAACAACAGAAATCCCTTTACTGCATTTTTTTAATGATATATTTTTATTGATTTCAGAGAGAAAGGAGAGAGAGAGAGAGAGAGAGATACATCAATGATGAGAATCATTGATCAGCTGCCTCCTGCACGCCCCACACTGGGGATTGAGCCCAAAACCCAGGCATGTGGCCCTGATCGGAATCAAACCTGGGATCCTTTGGTCTGCATGCCAAGGCTCCATCCACTGAGCCACACCAGCTAGGGCCCCTTCACTGAATTTTTGCCTCAGATGGAGGGGCACTCTCCTTTAAGGGTAAGGACCCAGGCTTCTAAGCCAAACAGCTGTGGCTCAGCCCCAGGCACTGGGAACCCGGAGGGTGTGCCTTACCCTTTTAAGCTGTGGGACTATCTATAACATAGAGATAAAACCACCTGCACTTTCTCTTCCTAAAGATAAAACATCATTCATGTTAAGCAAGAACTTGCATTATTTTTATATCCAGGCTGGCAAACACATTGCAACGTTTGTTCCCACATCTATTGACTGGCCATGGAAAATTGGAGTCCTGCGTTGAAAAAGATTTTCAGGCATTGGTTCCTGGTGGGAAGGCGTGTTTGTCCGGTTATTAGGATCTCTGTGGGCATGAGAATCCTGGTGGGAGAGCCTGCTTGTCTGGAGTTCGCTGACTTTTTATCATTTGCCCAGGCCTGGCTCCTGTGGGGAGAATCAGCCATCAAAATCGCCTTTGTGCCGAAACCGGTTTGGTTCAGTGGGTAGAGCGTCAGCCTGCGGAGTGAAAGGTCCTGGGTTTGATTCCTGTCAAGGGCATGTACCTTGGTTGCGGGCACATCCCCAGTATGGGGTGCGCAAGAGGCAGCTGATCAATGTCTCTTTCTCATCGATGTTACTAACTCTCTCTCTCTCTCTCTCTCTCTCTCTCTCTCTCTCTCTCTCTCTCTCTCTCTGTAAAAAATCAATTATATATATATATATATATATATATATATATATTCGCCTTCGTTCTGCCTGAGTGTGAATGCCAAGAGCAATACCACTGGGCTCGCAGCCTCGCCTGGGCACAGAGACTCAAGTCTGCTTCAGACTCTGAGAGGAGATGAGGTTGTGACCGGTGAAACTGGGTGAAAGTGACAGGCTTTTCTCAAACAACTTTCAAACGGTTTTATGCCACAGAGGGTCTTCTTTCCGACAGCATCAGGGTTTCATTTACATTAGCCTAGATCTACTTCCTTTCTTCTTCTTTTTTAAATGTATTTTATTGATTTTTTACAGAGAGGAAGGGAGAGGGATAGAGAGTTAGAAACATCAGCGGGAGAGAAACATCGATCAGCTGCTCCTGCACACCCCCTACTGGGAATCAAGCCCACAGCCCAGGCACGTGTCCTGACCAGGAATCAAACCGTGAACTCCTGGTTCATAGGTCAATGCTCAACCACTGAGCCACCCCCACCGGGCTGTCTGTATTGTTTTTAAAAATAGGTATTTTATTGATTTTTTTTTTTTTACAGAAAGAAAGGGAGAGGAATAGAGAGTTAGAAACATTGATGAGCGAGAAACATCAATCAGCTGCTTTCTGCACACCCCCTACTGGGAATGTGCCCGCAACCAACGTACATGCCCCTTACCGGAATTGAACCTGGGACCCTTGAGTCCGCAGACCGATGCTCTATCCACTGAGCCAAACCAGTTAGGGATACTTCTTTCCTTTGTGGGGAGATGCTCTCTGGATGCTGAGATGTTAGGAATGTCAAGGTATTATATCCCCATTGGAGGTGGGGGGAGGGAAGGAGCTAAGTTGGTTGAGCGTAGTCCCATGTATCAGGAGGTCACCGGTTAGATTCCCGGTCAGAGCACGTGCCCAGATAGCAGGCTCCATCCCTAGGAGCAGGCAGGCTCTCTTTGTTTCTCTCTTATCAATGTTTTTTTTTTTTTTTAAATATATTTTATTGATTTTTACAGAGAGGAAGGGAGAGAGATAGAGAGCTAGAAACGTCAATGAGAGAGAAACATCAACCAGCTGCCTCCTGCACACTGCCCACCGGGGATGTGCCCGCCACCAACATACAGGCCCCTGACCGGAATCGAACCCGGGACCTTTCAGTCCGCAGACCGACGCTCTACCACTGAGCCACACCAGTTTCGGCTCTTATCGATGTTTCTATCTCTCTCCCTCTTCCTTCCTCTCTCTGAAATCAATTAAAAAACTAATTTTAAAAAGACATCATGTCATGTATAGAGGCAAATAGACACCCATGTCCTGCCCCTCCCCGCTTCCCACGGGGATGCTCTCCTGGCCTCTTTGGTCTTGAACCCACTGACCCAGGTCTGTAATGTCCCGGCAGGAGTGTCCTGCTCGCTCTGCCTGGACTCTGACACTCCCCCCTGGCTGCCCTGCGTGAGGATGCCTGGTCTCCTGGCCCCTGGGGAATCTTCCTGCAACAGGCTCCTAGTATTTAAGTAAAAGAAGAAATGGTTGCCGAAACTGGTATGGCTCGGTGGATAGAGCGTTGGTCTGCGGACTGAAAGGTCCCGGATTCAATTCCGGTCAAGGGCATGTACCTTGGTTGCGGGCACATCCCCAGTAGGGGTTGTGCAAGAGGCAGCTGGTCGATGACTCTTTTTCATCAATGTTTCTAGTGCTCTATCCCTCTCTCTTCCTCTCTGTAAAAAATCAATAAAAAAAATATTTTTTAAAAGATTTTTTTAAAAAAAGAAATGATTTACTGTATTTTTTTCTAGTCTTCTGGAGACAGTAGGCATCTCAATAAGCATATAATCGGCTGTAAAACAAATAAAAGTCAGGAGGCTTAACAACATTTTAATTGTGAATTTAATCAAATTTCCATTACTGTTCAAAAAAAAAAATTTAGCATGTCTTCTAGGTAAGAAAATGGAAGTGCAAAGCCAGGGTTTTAATAATGTTTTACTGGACTCAGATGTTTTGATTTTTCTTTCTATCGGTGTGTGTGTGTGTGTGTGTGTGTGTGTGTAAATATTCACGCTTGAGTGAGGCGTGTGCTGTGGGTGCTGATGGAATCGGATTCAGCTCTTTTATAAGCTCGCAGGCAGGAACCAGAACTCAGTTCTAACCCAGGTCTGAGGCTGTGAGGAATGTCGGCTCAGAGCACACGCCGAGGGCCATAAACGTCTAATGAGATTTCTGCCCGGCACCGATATGGGGAAGAAGCTTCCTTTCAGAATGGTGAGCGGGGGAAGGATTCTTCTGGACTCTGAGGAAACACACAATCCAGCAGCTGCCAGCTCTCAGCGCCGTGGGGGATACACAGGCAGCTCTATGGACATGGCATGGTCTCTGGGGTGCAGGTGCTGGTTGTGGTCAGCAAGGTCTCTCCCCCCACCCCCTTCCTTGACACCTCTCTGGCTTTGGGAGGCTCTGGAAAAGCACATTTCCCCATGGTTCTCGTTACCGCCATCAGAGCATCTCTCTTATTAGCTGCATAGTTACGTCGCTAAGTGACAGAGCCTCAGGGCTCCTGTCCATCTATAGCTTCTCAGATGCTGCTTCACCCTCTCTATGGGAGGGCTGGGCTGGATGGCTGGGCCCAGGGTAGAGCTCAGGATGGCCACCTGGGCATTAGGAGATGATGCTAAAGGGGTGGGATTAAGAAGCATGTTGAACACAAAACACGAGACACATTTGCAAAAGGCAAGCATCAAGCTTCAGCTGTGTCTCTGGCTCCAGGACCAACTGGGTTAACCCCTCCAGGGGACAGTTCAACAGTCTCCCTTATGCCCGGCTGGCATGGCTCAGTGAACCAGGAGGTCTGGTTGTGGGTTTGATGCCCAGTAGGAGGCGTGCAGGAGGCAGCTGATCAATGATTCTCTCTCATTGTTGATGTTTCTGTTTCTTCTGCTCCTTTCCTCTCTGAAATCAATAAAAATGTAGTTTAAAAAAAAAAGTCTCCCTCTGTATGTCACACTGTATCTCCCTCCTTCAAGTACCCTGTTTCCCCAAAAATAAGACAATGTCTTATATTAATTTTTTCTCCCAAAGTTGCACTAGGTCTTATTTTCAGGGGATGTCTTATTTTTGGGGAAACACGGAAGTTTTACCTCCTTAAATGACATGATCTCTGCCTCCCATTTGCCAAGCCATGGGGCAGGGTCCCTTGCCTGAGTTTCGTGCATCAGGCCTCTAGTCTTTCTATATTTCTAGACATTTTAAAAAGTAATAAGATATTTAGAACATCTAAAAACTTCATCCATTTATAAAACAAACAAACAAACAACAAAAAACTAGAGGCCTGATGCATGAAAATTCCTGCAAAAGTAGGCCTTCCTTCCCCCAGGATTTGGGCTGGCTTCCCTCCGGCCCTGGCTTTGTCAGGAAGGATGTTGGTCTAAGTAGCATGTTACCCTTTTATTGTTATCGATATCATCCAAGATTAAAAATACTTTTTCTTCTGGAGAGATTCCTGTTTCTCCCCTCCTCCTCCCTTCCCTGGTAAATGTAAGACTAAAAAAGTACGTTAAGGGCATGTTGCTCTAGTTGCCGCTATCTTGATTACTGTCTAAATCTCCTCTGAAGTCCCCTCCACGTCTGGATGATAAGTTCCCGGTCCCCTGGCTGAGCACTGTCTCCCCTGGCAACAACTCCCTCTATCCTTCTGGTCCTGCTGTTGCCCCAGTGCCTGTGGGTGTGGGAACCAAGCAATAGATATGTGACCTCTTCAGCATCATTATCCTTCATCTTGAACCCACAGCAGGCTGCCGGAGGATGTCCATGGTCCATTGTTGCACAGGACTTTTCCATCCCTGCAAACCTTACCACATGTACCAGGATAAGCTCTCCCATTTCCAGTTCTCCCCATCTCCCTCCCCACCCCTAGCTGCTCTTCAGCCTCATCCAAATTTTACTTCCTCCCTGCCTCGCTTTCTCAGTCAGGAAACTCTTGTAAATCTTTACTCTTCCTCGCATCCACCGGCTGATCCAGCCAACCACTCTCTTGCTCCTGTGAGCTGCCATTGACCTTGGCCCAATTCCCAATCCCCATGACCAATTCCACCAGTTGTCATCTCTGCTCCTGATTCATACCGAGTGAGCCTCAATTTATGTCTCCAGCCCAGACTACTCCCCGGATACCAGACTCATATATTCAACCACGTTTTAGACACGTCTCCTTGGATGTGTAATAGGTTCTCAGATTTACCATGTTCAAAGTCAAACTTCCGGCTCTTTTTCTTGTAAAACCAGCATTCTCTTCTTCTTTTAATCTTCACCGAGCATATTTTTTTTTCCCTCCATTGCTTTTTAGAGAGAGTGGGAGAGAGAGGAAAAGACAGAGAGAAACATCCTTGTGTTTCTCTCACATCTATTGGTTCTGGAGAAGCCTGCAACTGAGGTACGTGCCCTTGACCAGAATCAAACCCGGGACCCTTGTGTCTGCAGGCCAACGCTCTATCCACTGAGCCAAACCAGCGAGGGCAACATTTTCTTTTTTAAGAGAGAAGGTTCTGAAGTTCACAGACACAGGATGGTACTGGGCAGTTCTCTGGAAAAAACAACTGTAAAGATTGAATGAAACAAGGCTGGGTAGAGAGAAAAATGAAACTGAGATGTAGCTCTGCCACTGATATGGTCCTTCAAATTGTCCCTCACCAGGGGCCTTGGGGGGGCGCGTGGCCTCCATACCCGCCTCTGGATGGAGACTCCCCCCTGGAGGCGATCTATTTATTTTCCAAGGAGGCAGCTCCCTTTAGTCAGATCAATTTCCTGAGAGGAAATGAGTGGCTGAGCCCCGAGGAGCAAGATCTGAGTCATGCACCCCTGCGCCCACAGGAGTATTCTAAGCGGAAAAGTTTGGGTGGTTTTACTAGTTTTGCCAAATTGCTTTGCAAATTGGTTGTACTTCTGCAGCATCTAAGAGTTGTTATTGTTCTTCTCCCTGTCCACGTTTTATGTCTCTTTGTTTCCCTGTGCAATTTCTCAGTAATGTCTACAGATCTTTCTGGAGATAGAAAAATTATCTCTTTGGCTGTGCCAAACCTGCTTTTTTAAGTCATTGAGGGTTGTTTTTTCTTGCAGAGTTTTTATATTTGAAGTTTCAGTCATTTCTTAAGAAAAAAAAAAGAGATAGATAGATAGATCCCTTAAAATTATTTTCTTATGGCTTCATTTCCCATTCTTAAAAATATAAACTTATTTATTTCCTATACTATAGTAAGTAGATTTTTAAAAAAAAGTTCTGAAGCTCTAATTCCACTGGCTGTTATGTCGGTTCATTCTCAGGAAGGCCTGTTTCTTTGTGTCTGTAATTACATGATTGTGAGTAGGTGATTGTAGGAATCTTGTGCTGCCTGGATTGTCCTCCCGAGAGATTTTGAATCTATTTCTGCCAGGAAGCCAGGAAGCCCATTTCTTTCCTTTTGATAGACTTTACTTTGTAGAGCAGCTTTAGGTTTACAGAAAAATTGAACAGGAAATAGAATCGCCCTTTACCCTACTGCCATGGCCTTCCCCATCATCAGAGTTCCCCGCCAGAGTGATACATGCATTACGACTGACAAACTTAACATCCGCACATCAGTGCTCACAATTTACATTAGGGTTCACTTTGGTGGTCATTTTCCCCCTCAAAAACGTGTGTGTGTGTGTGTGTGTGTGTGTGTGTGTGTGTGTAAGCGTGCATGCAAAATTTCAAACATATAGAAAAATATAAATTATTTTTATGCAAGAGTCTTCATTTCAACTCAAGCTCCACAGAGCAGTTAATATCCAGGCTGAGATTAACCCAATATCCTGAGATCAACAAAATTTCTTCCCATTATTTGCTTCTCTCTCTCTCTCTCTCTCTCTCTCTCTCTCTCTCTCTCTCTCTCTCTCTCTTTTAAAAATATATTTTTATTGACTTTTTATAGAGAGGAAGGGAGAGGGATAGAGAGCACTGATCAGCTGCCTCCTGCACACCTCCCACCGGGAATGTGCCCACAACCAAGGTGTATGCCCTTGACCGTAATCGAACCCGGGATCCCTCAGTCGGTAAGCTGATGCTCTATCCACTGAGCCAACCGGTTAGGGCGTCTCTCTCTCTCTCTCTCTCTCTCTCTCTCTCTCTCTCTCTCTCTCTCTCTCATCTTCTTCACTTTCTATTTGGCTTTTTCTTAATTTGTTGGAAACTTAGCTGTGCATCAGAAATGGGTTTTATTTTTGTATATTATACAGCAGATCCGGGTGTTTTGAAACAGAAATCTTTGGAGTGATCTGCTCCACCAAGTAGCCTCTCTTGGTTTTCCCACTGTAAATCGCTGCTTCCTTCCCACTCCCTTACGTGGCTCCTCCTACATCTCCTGCCCCAGAGGGTGGGTGGTTTCAGGGATTCTAGCTGAGCTCTCTTCCTATCCTTGCCCAAGTCTCCAACCAAGAGGGTGACCCCCAACATCAGTTCTTCTCCTCAAGACTGGCTCCTGACCTCCGATCCAGATGTCCGACCCCTTGGTAGTCATCGCCACCTCCACCTGCCCTGGGTTCCACAGTCACCAGCTCATGGTGCCAAGTTCAACTCTGACTTTGTTATTGTTTCCTGCTGACTGGCTTTCCTGAGTGATTGTCTTCAGAAGGAATATCTAAAATCACAGTTCATGGCCCTCGGCGGTTTGGCTCAGTGGATAGAGTGTTGGCCTGAGGACTGAAAAGTCCCGGATTCAATTCCAGTCAAGGGCATATGCCTAGATTGCAGGTTCAATCCCCCAGTAGGGGGAGTGCGGGAGGCAGCTGATCAGTGATTCTCTCTCATCATTGATGCTTCTCCCTCTCCCTCCCTCTCTCTTCCTCTCTGAAATCAATAAAAATGGATTAAAAATAAATAAATAAGTAACATGAAGTCATAGTTCATGGACTATATACCATGATGCAGTAACCATCACAGATGGGCGTACGAATATAGGTTCACAATGCCTCTGGGCCTGTCAGGGTCACCCCTGCACGTGACCACAGGCAAGGTTTACAGAGGTGTCTATCCAGGGTCAAATGTGGTCCCAGGATCCAGGCTTTTCAGGCTCCGACTGCTCCGCTCACCTGGGGAAACAGAGCCGTCAGGGTCAGATCCCAGAGCATCTAACCAAGGTCAGAACCCACTGGCGGGCTTCCCTTCCTCAGCTTCTTCTCAACCCCAAACTCAGGCACCCTCCGCCCTCCTCTGACCCTTGCGTTGGGGCTCCCAATTCCACTCATGGTTCAGAGTCCGGGTGCTGGTGAGCTGTCGTGTCTTCCTTTTCCTTTGCCCGTGGAGTATTAGCATGTGGCTGGCATGTAGTGGACTCTTTTACAAATATTTTTTCATTGATTTTTAGAGATAGAGGAAGGGTCCCAATCGGTGGATAGAGTGTAGGCACACAACGGGAAGGTCCTGGGTTCGATTCCAGGGCATGTGTACCTGGTTGCAGGCCCGATCCTGGGCATGTGCAGGCGGCAACCAATCAATGTGCCTCTCTCACATCAATGTTTCTCTCTTTGTCTCTCCCCCTCCCTTTCACTCTCTCTAAAAATCACTAGAAAAATACCCTCCGGTGAGGATTAACAAAAAACAAAACAAAACAAACAAACAAACAAAAAGAGAGAGAGAGAGAGAAAGAGAGAGAGAGAGAGAGAGAGAGAGAGAGAGAGAGAGAGAGAGAGAGAGAGAGAAAGGGAGAGAGAGGAAGGGAGAGAAAAACATTGATGTGAGAGACCAAGCCCACAACTTGGGCCTGTGTTCCGACTAAGCATTGAACCAGCAACCTTTTGGTGCATGGATGAACCACCCTGGCCAGGGCCATAGCAGACTTAATTACTGCTTGAATTGAATGGAATGAATTCTCACTACCAGTTGGGAAGGCAACCTGAAATAGAGTAAAAACGAATAAAACAAAACATGCAGTTCTCATGGAGAGGCCTGGTCAGCGCTCACCTGTTCATTCATGGGGATTTCTATGGAAAGCACTTTCGAAGTCAGAGAAGGAAACATGTAAAACCGTTGCTGTAGCTGAAATTCCTGCTTGGATGTGCTGACATGCGAAGGACACATGAATGCAGATGGGGGCTCCAGTGCAGTAGGCAGGGTATTCTGCTTCAAAAACAAGAGGAGGGCCAAGACTGGTTTGGCTCAGTTGATAGAGCATCAGCCTCGGTCTGTGGACTGAAAGGTCCCAGGTTCGATTCCGGTCAAGGGCATGCACCTTGGTTGTGGGCACATCCCTGGTAGGGGGTATGCAGGAGGCAGCTGATCGATGTTCCTCTCTCATTGATGTTTCTAACTCTATCCCTCTCCCTTCCTCTCTGTAAAAAATCAATAAAATATATTTTAAAAAACAAGAGGAGGAGAGAACCAGCAAGGAGACATCTTTCCCAGCAGTGCCGCACCAGGTAGCACATAAGGCCGCTGGGACATGGTCCATAACTTAGCAAGCTCTCCCCTGCGCTTGCATCTAGTTCATAGCGCCGATCCCGCTTGTGATGGATCATTCACACTCTGTTAACCTGCCAGCGAATTCTGATGGATCAAGCAAGGTGTTCCTGGGACAGGAACAGGAGCCTCTATAAATCTGAAACCCTGGGGAGTTGGAATGTGAGCTCCCAGGCACTCGGGTCCTTACCAGCCTTGGGGGGTGGGAGAGCTGAATTTGACCTTGTTTTGCATCACTTGGATTCCTTTTCCCTTCTTCATAATGACTGCACCTTTAAAAAGAGGAATAGTAATAAAATTAAGTATAGCTACGGTCCATTAAGAACTTGCTGGACAATTGTGCTAAGAGTTTTCCAGACATTATTTCATTTCTGTTTGATATAGCTGTGTGAGGTAGGGTAAGAGTGACTTCCCTGGTCTCGAGGGTAGGCTGGTCCCCGAAAAACATATCCTTGGGTGAGGATTTATAACAAACAACAGCCCTAGTCGGTTTGGCTCAGTGGATAGAGCGTTGGCCTGCAAACTGAAGGGTCCCAGGTTTGATTCCGGTCAAGGGCACAAGCCCAGGTTGTGGGCTTGATCCCTAGTTAGGAGGGGATTTTGTTAGGAGGTGTGCAGGAAACAGCTGATCAATGATACTCTCTCATTATTGATGTTTCTCTCCTCTCTCTACCTCTCTCTCTCTCTTCCTTACTCTCTGAAAGCAAAGGTGGTGGGTAAGTGCTTGTTCTGGATTGAACTCCCCATTTAAATCCCTGCTCCACTCTTGCTCTGTGTAACCCTGAGCAATTAGCTTAATCCTCTGTGTCCCAGTCTTGCCCTCATGGATTGTGCTAAGTGAAGCATTGGATTTAGTAAGCGAACGTGAAGCATTTTGGCTAGTCGCTGGCCCCTAGGAAATGCTCAATAAACATTCGTAAACATCAGCAAATCATCAGAGGCAGAGAAGGATTTCAAACCCAGGTCTTTTCTATTTTAAATTTACGTTCTTAAGCATTCTTCCTTTTGCTTCACCTTTAAAAGAATTTTGAGAAATCTAAGCACTTGGGTTCCAGCGTTTTTTTCTGCAGGAATAACAGGAGCCAACAATGCCGTCCCTCCCCAGCGGCTCCTTCTTGTCCCACGGCCTCTCAGCAGGCCACACACGGACATGGGGGAGGGCAATGCATGTTTCCCACTGTGGCTCCGTGGCAGGCCTTCCGTTCTGAGGGTCCTCACTGTAAAAGCACCATTGCCGCCCAGTTAGTGTGGCTCAGGGGCTGAGCATCGACCTATGAACCAAGAGGTCATGGTTCCATTCCCGGTCAGGGCACATGCCCAGGTTCAGGGTTCAATCCCCAGTAGGGAGTGTGCAGGAGGCAGCTGTAAATGAATCTCTCTCATGATTGATGTTTCTTTCTCTTCCTTTCCCTTCCTCTCTGAAATCAATAATATATATATATATATATATATATATATATATATATATATATATATATTTTTTTTTTTTTTTTTTTTTTTTTAAGCAACCATTGCCAGGATCTTCCTGTAGGAAATGCAGTGGAGTTTGAAGTTAGATGCAACTCACAGATACCATTAAACCAGAAAAAGAAAATAAGAGAAAATCTTTAGAATCTGGAGCTCGGCTAGTTCCTTAGACTTGACACCAAAAGCAGGATCCATAAAAGAAAAGACAGACAAATTGGGCCTTATTCGATCTGAAAACTTGTTATCTGTGAACACCCGTGTGAAGGAGACGAAGAAGACAAGCTACAGGCTAAGAGAAAGTATTTGCAAAGCACACATTCATCTGCGGTCTAGTATTGAGAATATATAAAATCTGCCAAAATCCAACATTAAAAAACACCAAGCAATTCGGGCAACAGGTATAAATCAACAACCTATCAAAGACACCATCTGTATGGGAAGTAGTTCCAGCAAAGAATTTCAACATGTTTAGTCGTCATGCAAATGCGAATTAAAACCACAGGTTACTTGGGCTTAGCCACACCTGTCAGAAGCTCAGTGGATAGAGCGTCGGCCCGTGGACTGAAAGGTTCCAGGTTCAATTCCGGTCAAGGGCATGTACCTTGGTTGCGGGCACATCCCCAGTAGGGGGTGTGCAAGAGGCAGCTGATTGGTGTTTCTCTCTCATCGATGTTTCTAGCTCTCTTCCTCTCTGCAAAAAAAATCAGTAAAATATATTAAACAAACAAACAAAACAAAACCAAAAAATACCCCTCATGTTAAAAAAATTTTTTTTTTTTTTAAAAAAGAGGGACAACACGGAACCAGGCAAGGATGCAGAGAAAAGAACTCTTCCCTTGCAGGTTGGTACCAACACTCTGGCAAACAGGTTGGCAGGTTCTGACATAATTAAAGATGCCATGTCACCCAGCAATTGTATGTATATTTGGGAGTTCACTCCAGAGACATCAATATTTCTGTTTATGCAACAGCCTTTACACACATGCTCAGAGCAGCCTTTGTTCATCGCAACCAACACCTGCAAGCAGCCCAGTGGTCCTTCAGTGAGGAAAGTGGTTCAGCCACCTCTGGACATCCATGGGATCGCTGAGCAGGAAAACTCGGCAATACAAAGGAATACTCTATCAACATACACCAGCAACGTGGTGACTCTGGAGAGAATTATGCTGAGTGGGGGGGGAAAGCTAATCTGCCAAAACCGGTTTGGCTCAGTGGATAGAGCGTCGGCCTGCAGACTGAAGGGTGTCAGGTTCGATTCCGGTCAAGGGCATGTACCTTGGTTGCGGGCACACCCCCAATGGTGGGTGTGCAAGAGGCAGCTGGTCGATGTTTCTCTCTCATCGATGTTTCTAACTCTCTATCCCTCTCCCTTCCTCTCTGTAAAAAATCAATAAAAAATATATATATTTTTAAAAAGCTAATCTACAAAGGTTACATAGAATATGATTCCATTTATGCAACATTTTAGAAATGATAAAGCTTTAGAAATGGAGCCCTGGCCGGTGGCTCAGCTGGTTGGAACATTATCCTGTACAACGAAAAGTTGTGGGTTGAATTCTTGTATACAGGAGGCAACCCATTGATGTTTCTCTCTCACTCACTCTCTTACTTCTTCCTCTCCCTCTATAAGCCAATAAAAACACATCCTTGGGTGAGAATTAAAAACAAACAACAATAGCCCAAACCGGTTTGGCTCAATGGATAGAGCGTCAGCCTGCGGACTGAAGGGTCTCAGGTTTGATTCCCATCAAGGGCATGTTCCTTGGTTGAGGGCACATCCCTAGGAGGTTGTGCAAGAGGCAACTAACTGATGTTTCTCTCTCATCGATGTTTCTAACTCTCTATCCCTCTTCCTCTCTGTAAAAAAAAATCAATAAAATATATTTAAAATAAAACACAAAAAACAAACAACAAACCTTTAGAAATGACGAGCAGATTAGTAGTTTTCTGTGGTCAGGGATGACAGGGGAGTTAGGAGTTGAGTTTAGTTATAAAAGGTCACCCAGGGATCCCTATGGTGTTGGACCTGCTCAGTGTCTTCACTATGGTAGTGGACACATGAATGTACATGTGTGAAAAAGATGGGTACTAACTTCTACACACACACACACACACACACACACACACACACACATACAAGTAAATCGGGAAATCTGAATAAGATCAGTGTGGATTGTATCAATGTCAGTATTATAGCTGTGATGTTATACTTTCGTTTTGCAAAATTTGACCTTTGGGGGGAGACTGGTAAAGGTATATATGGAATTTTTATGTCCTATTCCTTAGAGCTGCATGTGAGTCTATGCTATATTGTAATTTTCTCAAAATTTTGAAGAAAGAAGGGGGGCTTATTTCAATCCCTTATACTTTTTCTCTTACAAGTTCTATCTTTTCTTGGAGAAAATCTGTCAGGGAAACTTGCAGCCAAAACTGTTTATCTCTTCTGAATTGGAAATCTCAGAAGCGGAGGAAAATGCCGGAATGTGACGGAGCTAGAATCCAGTAGGGGGAGGAGGAGGTTATCCTTCTGCCTGGAACTGCCTTTCTCTGCGGGTTTAGGGCAATGGCCCACATTTCCTCCCAGGGTTTTGTTTATAACACAAGCTGCACAAGCTGTGGTTTTAGAAAAGTTTTCTTTAGGTTATTGTTTGTGCTTCTGTTCAAGAGAAGCAGAACGATTATTTTATTTTAAAAACCAGTGCAATGTGCAGAAGCACACAAATATTAAGGTTTGCTTCAAAGCTTTTTGGATTTCTTTCCCCAATTCCATGTATTTCCCACCCTCCCTAGAGTTAGAGAGAATTATAAATTTAGAGTTTGTTCAGTTCATGTATTTTAAAATTTTACTATACACAAACACACACACATACATAAATAAAATATATATTACTATTTTAAAAATATATATTTTATTGATTTTTTACAGAGAGGGAGAGGGATAGAGAGCAAGAAACACCGATGAGAGAGAATCATCGATCAGCTGCCTCCTGCATACTCCCTACTGGGGATGTGCCCGCAACCAAGGTACATGCCCTTGACCGGAATCGAACCAGGGACCTTTCAGTCCGCAGGCCGATGCTCTATCCCCTGAGCCAAACCAGTTTCGGCTATATTACTATTTTTAACAATTACACACATATATATAATATTCTGCAGTTTTATTTCTTTACCAAACATTCTGTTTCAGATATTAATTCATGTTGATACATGTGGATTTAGTTAATTTTGACAAATTAGAGTATTTTATAATCTGGCTATACCATAACTTTATTCTTTTACTAGAGGCCTCGATGGACGACATTCTTGCAGGGGGCTTAGCTCTCACGGCCCCAGCTTTGTCCAGAAGGTTGTCTGGAAGGACGTCTGGTCTAATTAGCATATTACCCTTTTATTATTATAAATTGATAGTCATATATTTGATCTCCAATTTTTTCCTATTACAAATGTAAAAGAACTCACCACAGCAGCCCTTGCTTAAGCAATAGCAAACCGAATGCTACAACTGGTTCTTTTTTTAAATTTTATTTTATTGATTTTTTTACAGAGGAAGCGAGAGAGATAGAGAGTTAGAAACATCCATCAGTTGCCTCCTGCACACCCACTTCTGGGATATGTCCACAACCAAGGTACATAGCCTTGACCAGAATCAAATCCGGGACCTTTCATTCCGCAGGCTGACGCTCTATCCACTGAGCCAAACCGGTTTTGGCTGGTTCTAATAACTTAAAGCTGATCCGTGGCTAAAACGGGGGGTAACCTGGGTATATGAGTGTGGCCAGGTGTCTCTGGTCAACTCTTGCATCCCGCGAAGTTGTTCTCATGGACTTGGTGGAGGGAATACTCTTAGCTGAGAAAATATAGAGGAAAATCAGCTAAGAGTATATAGAGAGAATGTCCAGCTCTTCCAGATTAACCAGTATGCTCTTGCTCCCATATTTATAGGGTGGGCTTTACTGACACAATGTTTTGGGGGGCTAGCAACCTGTGAGCTGTTCAATCTCTCTCACTGAGACCCAGCTTTTCCAACAGAAGACAGGTTCCCTTGCTGCTCTCCCAAGTAGGTCAGGGTTTTTGTCCAACTCATAAGCACCATCAGGATATTGGACCAAAGGGAGGAAGAGGCAGCTAATGGGTGTCCTTTGTTTGGGTTTGCTGCTTCACTTTGATCCAGATCAATCCCGAACGAGGCTCCCTGTACCTCGCGTGTCGCTCATCGTGTTGGCAAATCATTAAAGCATTGAACTTGGGCAACCCCTTAGTGCCAATTATTCCTCTGCCAAGAGAAGAGGCCCATTATTTTCTCATCACTCCCACGTCGGAGGACACCGCATTTAACCAATTACCAGCTATCAGCCTGGACTGAATTGCTAAAAGGATGAAGCTAACGATATGTTGGGATTGATGACTTACTGCCGCAGATAACGAGGAAATGGAAGTTCGCTCTCTGGGCTACCGCTTGCGCCAATGAATATCACGTGACTTCTTGAATTGCACCTCAGAAAAGAGACGTGGATGCTGAGACCAGTTTGGCTCAGTGGATAGAGCGTCGGCCTGCGGACGGAAAGGTCCCAAGTTCGATTCCGGTCAAGGGCATATACCTTGGTTGCGGGCACATCCCCAGTGGGGGGCTGTGCAGGAGGCAGCTGGTTGATGTTTCTCTCTCATCGATGTTTCTAGCTCTTTATCCCTCTCTCTTCCTCTCTGTAAAATATCAATAAAATATATTTTTAAAAGAAAGAAAGAAGAAAGAAAGAAAGAAAGAAAGAAAGAAAGAAAGAAAGAAAGAAAGAAAGAAAGAAAGAAAGAAAGAAAAAAGACGTGGAGGGGAAATTGTAGTGAAACACAAACCAACATTAGATGGTTAAAGAACTATTTCCCTTTTGTGATCTGGCTCACCAAGTCTAACCACAGGCCTGTTTCTCCTGTACCTGAAGTGTTCCTTAGCACATTTCATAAACATCTGGGTAATGTCTCTTATGTCCCACCCCTGTTTAATTTTATTCTTCTAGTTTCAAAGAAAAGTTGTAATAAACTAGGCAAGAAAGCAAGCATTTGGTGTTGCCATTTAAAAAAAATTGATTTCAGAGAGGAAGGGGAGATAGAAACATCAATGATGAGAGTCATCGATTGGCTACTTCCTGCACGCCCCCTGCTGGGGATTGAGCACACAACATGGGCACGTGCCCTGAGCTGGAATTGAACCATGACCTCCTGGATCATAGGTCGGTGCTCAACCACTGAGCCACACCAGCTGGCAGTATTACCAATTTTTAATGCTTGAATGTCCTCAATGTTTGTAATGAGGGAGAGCAATGCCAGACTTACAGCTCTAAATGAAGGCTTCTGCTTCTGGAGGACAGGACCCTGAAGACCTGGCTAAGGGGACAAGAAAACAAGTAGAGTTCACAAATACTGTCATAAATTGAGGCACCCCTCGCCTGCAGAAAAAGTCCCTTCCTCCTCAGTTTGTATATAGATGTCTGCAGGAAAGGAATGACTGTGTGACTCAGTTTGATGGATCAGAGAAACATCATGTGGCAATTAATAATGCATTCTCCTTAATATCATTGCCATCAAAATGATCTTATTCTATATCATCTCACAGAGAGTATAATAGGATAGGAAACGATCAATACTTGTGTAATAGGCAGGGTAAATGGGCAAAGTACGGCCTGATCTTTGACTTATCTTTTTTAAAACATTTTTATTGATTTCAGAGAAGAAGGGGGAAGAAGAGAAAGAGATAGAAACATCAGTGATGACAGAGAATCATTGATCAGCGGCCTCCTGCAGGCCCCCTATTGGGGATGGAGCCTGCCACCCGGACATGTGCCCTGAGTGTGAATCGAATTGGTGATTTCTTGGTTCCTGGATCAACGCTCAACTGCTGAGCCACACCAGTCAAGCTGGCTTATCTTTTCCTGTTTCATTTCTCTCTCTTCATCGCAAAGAATTTGAAAGGAAGGTTTATAAGGTAAAAAGTAGAACACCCCTTTCTCATCCTTGTGATTCGATTATGGGGGAGAGATTTTAGACTCTTCTAGAACAGCATGATTCGTAAGCATTCCCACGGCAACACAGATTGCCACTGCGTGGAGCACAGCAGTCTGGTGACACAGAGTAACACCTCAGGCACTTGCACCCACTGCCACATAGCTTTTGGGTTTGGTACCGCATTTTTCTCTCAGAGCGGACTTCACTTTATGGTCGACCTTGCTTTCACTTTCTACTGGCGCTTCCTTGACACATGACCAGCACGGGCCACTGAGGTTGATTACACTGAGTGACCAGATTATGATGATCTCTGATCACATAATAATCTGGCCACTCACTGTATATCCTATATAATAAAAGGCTAATATGCAAATTGTCCCCTCTACCAGGAGTTCACCCAGCAGGCAGGCCAGCCAGCCAAATGTCCATGTCCCCTCCACCTGGCCATTCTGGCTGGACCCCACCCATGCACGAATTCATGCACTGGGCCTCAGTGCGTTCAGAGATCATCATAATCTGGCCACTCCGTGTACACGATGACAAAGGGCAGGGTTGACTGAGTTATCCTGTAGGATAGTGTTTCTCAGGGTAGGGTTCTCAAACCCTTGGGAGCAGCAAGTCTAACGAGCTCCCTGCATGACCCTGGGACACATGACACTCTGGGAACTGCTGCTTCAGGAAATATCAGAGATCACCAATGCTCAGGAGCGATGGCCACCCCCAGCAAGAATGTTGCAGACTGTGGGCATTCGCTGTTCCTCAGATAGGCCCTGGAGTCTAGTCATGGCTTCCTGGTGATTCCATGTTGTTCTTTTGGGTATTCCAACAGGCGCAGTGTTTGGGCTTAGGTAGTGGGTAAGTGCTACGGAGTGAGTGCTTGTATTCCCCCCAAACTCATACACTGAAGCTCCAGTCCTTGTGGTAATGGTGTTTGGTGGTGGGGCCTCTGGGCGGTAACTAGGTCGTGAGGGTGGAGTTCCATCCCATGATGAGACAGTGCTCCTCTCCTTTTAAAAGGACATAGTGCCTAAACCGGTTTGGCTCAGTGGATAGAGTGTCAGTCTGCGGACGTAAGGGTCCCAGGTTCGATTGCGGTCAAGGGCATGTACATTGGTTGCAGGCACATCCCTAATAGGGGGTGTGCAGGAGGCAGCTGATTGATGTTTCTCTCTCATCAATGTTTCTAAGCTCTCTATCCCTCTCCCTTCCTCTCTGTAGAAAATCAATAAAATATATATTTTTAAAAAAGACATAGTGAGAAGATGGTCAAAAACAAAGTAGCAGACCCCAACTGTGCTGGCATCCTGATCTTGCACTACCCAGCGTCCAGAATTGTGAAAAATCCATTTCCATTCTTTAAGCCACTCAGTCGATGGTGTTATGTTCTAGCAGTTTGAGCTAAGATAGCAAATAAACAACAAAATTGGACTAATGCAAAAGGGGGGGAAAATCCCTTGGAATGTATGAATGTCTATGTCTATCTATCTATCTATCTATCTATCTATCTATCTATCTATCTATCCATCCATGCTATCTATCCATCCTATTTATCTGTCTATCCATCCATCCATGCTATCTATTCTATCTATCTACCCATCCATTCATCCATCCATGCTATCTATCCATCCTATCTGTCTATTCATCCAGCATGCTAACTATCCATCCTATCTATCTGTTTATCCATACATCTGTGTTATCTATTCATCCTATCTATCTATCTATCTATCTACCCATCCATTCATTCATCCATCCTATCTATCCATTCTATCTAGTTGTCTATCCATCTATCCATGTTATTTATCCTATCTATCTATCTATCTATCTATCTATCTATCTATCCATCTATCTATCATCTATCTATCTATCTATCTATCTATCTATCTATCTATCTATCATCTATCTACCTACCTACCTATCTACCCTATCCATTTAAATTATTTTCCTTACAACTCAGAAAACTCATCCACTCAGGTTAGTTTTAAGGCAGCCTCTGGCTCTTTGTTTATGATTTTCTTTGCTCTTTGTCTCTAGCGTGAGGACTAGAATTCTCCTAGCCTGCTTCATTCTAAAGATCTAAAAAGAGTAGACATTTCCTCCCCCGTTTACTTGGAACAACGGTCTGGAACAATGAAATGTATCCCTTTTCTCTGGAAGCACTCTCTCTGTCTTTGGTAGACTCTCCTCTGGTCGCCTGTCTGGAATGAGCTGTAACAGGAAGGGTTTGGACTAGCTGAGATGAAACGGTTTTGTGAAGTACACTCCTTGGCTGAAGGATCATTGGCTTTGGAGTCTCAGGTCTTTCTGTGACTTTATCCACTTGATTGTCACCCAGTAAGTGACGCAACAGGGAGGCCGTCAGGAATCTGGACTCTCTGTGTACCATTTATATGGAAATATGTTTGCTCCCTTTAGCCACAGCAAGCAAGAAGAGGCCCATCCTCACCCAAGGATATTTTCCCATTGATTTTTCCAGTGAGCGGGTGCCCCTCTTAGTTTCATAAAGGAGCCAACGATGCTTCTGAGAATTGGCCCTAGCTTGTTTATTTGTTCTCTGCGGACAGAAACGCATGAACTCAAAAGCTTGCCTTTCAGGCTCAAAGTTTTGATCAATCAATTGTTTTAAAAATAGCCCCGATGAGCAGATTGTTAGCTGCTTAGAGCCTGCCTGTTTTCCTACCCCTACGAAACCTCATCCGGCATCTGCTGGCCCTGGATAAGACAGAGCACCAATCTCCCAGTGCCCTCTGACCCCCAGACTCCCTGCTGTGTGGCTGAGGTTGCTGGGAGCGGGGGAAGGCTTTCCTAATGAGTGGACATTTGAACTGAGGTCTGAGTGATGGGGAGGAACTAATGAGGCTCCAGAGAGAGGAAGTCTTCCAGGCAGAACAGTACTTCATGCAAAGCCGTGAGCTGGGAAGTCCCATGCAAAGTATGAATAGGGAAAGGGTCAAAGTCAAGGCCAATGCAATGGCTGGATCACTCGGGAACTTGTCAACAAGGGAAGGACTGTGTGTGTGTGTGTGTGTGTGTGTGTGTGTGTGTGTGTGATGAGAAAGAGGCAGTAGCATAAACCTGTTAGTTTTAACTTCCTGGTGGCTCAGTGTCCAGGGGTTTTAACCCAACTTACTTTGGAGAGGTCATTTAAATTGAAGACAGGAAGACATGTCAAGTTCTCTGTTGAAAGACCTCAAGACTAAGGTGACCAGGCGTCCTACTTTTGGTGGGACAGTCCTGATTTTTAACAATTTGTCCCAAATCCCGAAGCGTTTTTAAAAAGTCCAAAAGATTTAAAAGATTGTTTCAAAAAAAAAAAAAAATCAGGACATTTTTAAAACGCAACGGGACGCGGGACAAATTGTTTAAAAGCGGGACGTCTGGTCACCTGACCCAAGACCAAATAGAGCAAATCCTGTAAGGCCTAGCTGCCTATAAAACTCGTTCTGTTGAGTTGTACATTATTGTTAATAAACTTCAAACAGCTCGCTGTTCTTTAAGAATAGAGATTGTTTGTTGTTGTTCCTGTCATTTTGTTCATCCTCACCCGAGGGTTTTTTTCCATTGATTTTTAGGGAAAGTGGAAGAGAGAGGGAAAGGCAGAGGGGAACATCGATGTGAGAGAAACACACTGATTGATTGCCTCCTGCAGCAGCCCTGACCAGGCCCAGGAGGAGCCGACTACCAAGATATGAGCCCTTGACTGGAATGGAACCCAGGACCCTTTGATCCGTAGGGGTCTATTCACTCTGCCAAACTGGCTAAGGCAAGAATATATATATATATATATATATATATATATATATATATATATATATATATATATATATATTTTAATTGATTTTTTTCTTTATTGTCTAAAGTTTTACATACATCTTCTTTTTTCCCAGTAGATCCCCTCCTCCATCCCTTCCCAGCCCGGGCAAGCCCCTACTGCCCCAGTGTCTGTGTCCATTGGTTGTGCTAATTGTTTCATTGATTTTGTACAAAGAGGAAGGGAGATGGATAGTCAGAAACATCATGAGAGAGAAACATGGATCAGCTGCCTCCTGCACACCTCCTACTGGGGATGTGCCCGCAACCAAGGTACATGCCCTTGACCAGAATTGAACCTGGGACCCTTCAGTCCACAGGCCGCCGCTCTATCCACTGAGCCAAACCGGTTAGGGCTAGATATATTCTCTTAAAATATGAATACTGGGCTTCCTTTGAAAAACTAGAGGAATGGAAATACGGATGTCACATTCTAGCGTATTCTAGCATAGAAACAACTTGCTGGCCATGCATAATGGCAGCTCCCTTGTGCAGTGCCTGGTGAATGACTCCCTCTCCAGCCTCACCCTGTCCTCCAGCTCCCTGGCCACGCCACCTGCGTGACACCGTAGGCATTGGAGTTGGTGACCCCAGAATCAGTGGATTAACTCATCCTCTCTGCTGTGGAGGACAGGGACCAAAGCCACCTGCTGCCATATTTTTGGTGTCTAGCACAGTCCTGGGCACATCATTCCTCCTGCCCAAGATTTAATTTCTACCCAAGGTTTTTTAAACCATTGTGAAATAGAGACTCTAAAGAGAGTACGTAAAAATGCATGCGTAGAGCTCAAAGACCAATAATAAACAAACAGCATGTTTCCTGCAATCACGCCAGGAAGTGAATTGTCCTTCCCTGGGGCTCTGAGTGCCTTCTCCCATCACATTATTCTCTGCACCGGCCAGAATTTTGTTCCCTGGCTTTTCTTCGCTGTTATTACTAGACATTTTTATGCCTTTATACAATTTACTGATGAATTCTGACTGTATCATAGCATCGGGATGTGGAAGCCATAGGGGAAGCATGCAGAGTGCAGCTTAACGAGATGCTGATGGAAACCAGGGCTGGAGTCCTGGTCTCCGTTCCAGTTCCAGTGCTGGGACTAACTGGCCGTTGGCTCCAGGATAACCACATCCTGTTCCGGCTTTCTTCATGAAGGGGAAGAGTGAAGTTGCTTCCGGCTTGAAGATGCTGTGATTCCAAGCTTTTATCCCCACTCATCATACTCAGGCCTAAAACCAGGACAACGTGGACCCCCTGACATTTTTCTCTCCAGTCAACTTAGAAAAACATATCTTGTGTTGCCTTTCAGATCCCGAGGGCTCGACATTTATTAAAAATGTTATGAGGCTGCCCTAGCTTGTTTGGCTCAGTGGATGGAGCGTCGGCCTGTGGACCGAAGGGTCACAGGTTTGATTCCAGTCAAAGGCACGTACCTTGGTTACAGGCTCCTCCCCGGCCCAGACCCTGGTCAGGGCTTGTGCAGGAGGCACCGATTTATGTGTTTTTCTCACATCGATGTTTCCCTCTGTCTTTCTCTCTCTCTTCCACTCGCTCTAAAAAAAAAAAAAAAAAAAAATCAGTGTGAGAATATCCTTGGGTGAGAATTAACAGAAAAAGAAAAGACAATGTGATGAAGCCAATAGGGAGGCATAAGACTCCTCTTTGGAAACTGACCTTGACCAAACCACGCATCCTAAACAGGCTCAGAGGGAGCAGCTGAGGGGAACTCGGAGGTAAGTCAGGAACACTGAGTTGAGCAGGATAATTAAAAATGGAAAGCAGCTCCTCTTGCTTGCTGACTTGGTTTAAAGCTCCTGGCTTATAGAAATGGTGAACTTCACCTCCTGAGCATGTCAGCAGTGGGGAGAGCTCCTCCCCCATCCCCCCAATTGCTGGTGGTAGTGGGCTTCTGGCGACATCCTGAGAAAAGGAATTTTAGGAGATTCGCACGGAAGGACGAGCTGTGGTAGAAGGCATTATTTCTGTGGAATTGCACTCCTGCGTTTGCAAGGTCCCATTCCCTCCCTCCTGCCCTGAAAGAAGTAGAGCTTTAAAAAAAATAAAAAATAATAATAATAAAAAAAAAATATATATATATATATATATATATATATATATATATGATTTTTTACAGAGAGGAAGAGAGAGGGATACAGAGTTAGAAACGTTGATGAGAGAGAAACATCGATCAGCTGCCTCCTGTACACACCCTATTGGGGATGTGCCCGCAACGTTGGTACATGCCCTTGATCGGAATCGAACCCGGGACCTTTCAGTCTGCAGGCCGACACTCTATCCACTGAGCCAAACTGGTTTGGGGAAGAAAAAAAAAAGAAGAAGTAGAGCTGAGACATCCATTGGACTAGGATGAAGGCTGTTGTCGAGAGTTTCCATTCTGTGTCGGGAGCATCATCCAACCCAGCACCAGGCTAGCTTAGTTTGTGTTCCCCAATGCGGTTCATTTGTCCACTGTGTGTGGAGTCCGCGGGGCCACCTGGCTATGGGGGGGCGGGGAGAACATGAGCAAATGCAAGGAAGCAGGAGCAAAAACCAAAGGAACCCCAGAGCCCAGAGCCGAGAGTCAAGGAGAGTGAATTCCTTTGTTTGGGGATTCTGAGTCCCCAACTTTTCAAGCCAATCCACGGTTCTCCAGGCTAAATTGACAGGCAGGCACCTTCCCCAATCACCCCAACTTCACTGCCCATGCGTCTGTCTCTTCTTTGTTGGACCCCTTTCCCCAGTGACCTGCAGGGAATGGCCCAGTGCAGCGGTCGGCAAAATCATTCATCCACAGAGCCACATTTCAACAGGACAACGATGGACATTTCTTTGGAGAGCCACATTTTTTAAACTTGAACTTCTTCTAACGCCACTACATCAACATAGACGTGCCCAGGCCGTGGTATTTTGTGGAAGAGCCACACTCGAGGGGCCAAAGAGCCACATGCGGCTCTCGAGCCGCAGTTTGCCGACCACTGGTCCAGTCGTTCCCTGGAGGGAGAGAAGTTGCTGCATCCTGGTGAAGCTGCCCAGTGACATGCCTGTCATATATGGCTTCCCCTTTTGCTCCTTTCCTAGTTTTAATAACTCAAGGCCTGGTGCACGAAATTCATGCAAGAGGAGACCTCCCTTCCCCCAGCTGCCAGCACCAGCTTCCCCCTGGCACCTGGGACCCAGGCTTCCCTCACAGTCCTGGCTTCATCCCGAAGGTCATCCAGAAGGACGTTCGGTCTAATTAGCATATTGTGCTTCTATTATTATAGACGAGCTAATTACAACAGTATCAGGAAACCGTGTAATGGCTGAGACCAGTTTGGCTCAGTGGAGAGAGCGTTGGCCTGCGGACTGAAAGGTCCCAGGTTCGATTCCGGTCAAGGGCATGTACCTTGGTTGCAGGCACATCCCCAGTAGGGGGTGTGCAAGAGGCAGCTGGTCTATGTTTCTCTCTCATCGACGTTTCTAGCTTTCTATCTCTCTCCCTTTGTCTCTGTTAAAAATCAATAAAATATACTTAAAAAAATCAATAAAATATATTTTTTTAAAAAGAAAAAGAAAAGAAACTGTGTAATGAAAACAACTGATGTTGAGGCTGTTTGGTCACTGGTATCTTCTTAATCATTAAGAGCACTTCTGGAAGGTTCTAGTGTCTTGCAGTGGAGGGTTTATAAGATCGTTGGCTGTAGCCTCCAGGGTCTGAGGGAGTTTCAGAATAAATACTGAAAATGGTCACAGAGCGCACATTAAGTGAGAATTATTAGCAATAAACCATGCAGCCACTTCCCCCCACGTGCCTGCCATTCTCCGATGAATATTTTATGTTCATGTGCAGATGGTCTGCCTGGCTTCCGTGAAGCGGCTTGAAAATATTTCATCCCACATCTCAAATATTTTGTTCCAAGGATATTGAATCAGAAAATGTGCTCAGCAGCATCTTGAATAATAAATCCGTTTATGCAGGAGGCGGCTGATTTTGTTAACTTCATGAAATTTAGGTTTTCCTGGTTTAAGATTTTCCACAAAAGGGGAAGAATCGTGTGGGGGTGTTTTGTGTGTGTGTGTTTTTTTTTAATTTTGTTTTGTTTTGGTTTTTTGCCTTTTATTTTTCTATGTGTCACATAAATCCAAGTAGGCCCCAGAGACTCTTAAAACAGAAAAACTGGGTTATTTCACGCAAAGGCCTTTAGGCTGTAAGCCTTTAAAATCCTTAAAATTGACAGTGGGCTTATGTGGTAAATGGGAAAGAGGTAATGGCTTCATTGTCAAGGTTCCTGGGCTGATGCTGAAGGAGAGAGAGAGACAAAGACCATGGAAACATCTGCTGGGACTTTGAGAGGAGGTCGAGAGAGGACCTGTAATTACCATTTCTAAATCTCTGGGCCAGCTGCTAGCATCACATTGATTTGGCCTGGAGTTTGGGTAGGGCCGTGGTCGGCAAACTGCGGCTCGCGAGCCACATGCGGCTCTTTGGCCCCTTGAGTGTGGCTCTTCCACAAAACACCCTGGCCTGGGCGAGTCTATGTTGAAGAAGTGATATTAGAAGCAGTTTAAGTTTAAAAAATGTGGCTCTCCAAAGAAATTTCAGTCGTCGTACTGTTGATACTTGGCTCCGTTGACTAATGAGTTTGCCGACCACTGGGTTAGGGGAAGTAAAAGGCAGTGGTGTGTGGAGTTAGCAATGATATATCGGTAGCTGGTAAAAGTGAGGGAAGTGAAGAGCTTGTTGATGTTCATTCATTCACTTATTCATCCACCCATTCATTCAATCAATATATATTGAGACACAGTGTGTTCCGGGCATTGCTGGGGATAGAGCAGGGAACACTTCAGACCAAAGATGTTGCTTGCAAGGGACTTGCCTCCCAGTGAAGGAGGCTAAACAGTTAACAAACAAGGAAAATAATGGCATGTCAGCCCCGACTGGTTTGGCTCAGTGGATAAAGCATCAGCCTGCAGACTCAAGGGTCCCAAGTTCAATTCCGGTCAAGGGCATGTACCTTGGTTGCGGGCACATCAATGTTTCTCTCTCATAGATGTTTCTAGCTCTCTATCCCTCTCTGTTAAAAAAGCGATAGAATATATTTAAAAAATTAAAAAATAAGAAGTTTAAAATGCATGAGGGATTTCATTGGCAAAGCTGCACCTGACCAGGCTTGGCGGAGTGTAATCTGTCGTGAGCGGGCGGCTTGAGTGATGGATTAATAGTGAACTGACACAGCAAGTGTGGGATGGACATGGGACCCGTCGCAGGCGCGCGGGGAGAGCTGGGCAAGGCGAATGAGTCCGTTACCCGGGCTCCCAGGCAGAATCCTGATGAGCACATTTCTCGCCATTTGTCAGAACAAAACAGAACTCCCGAATGCCCTGTCAGCCTCTGAAGTGTGACCTGAGCCGTTTGGTCTTTGGAAATTGACCCAGATGAGTCTCATATTTCACAAAACGAGAGATGCGTGGACAGAACGTGGTTGCCTAATGATGTCCCGTCGTCCTGTGCTGATAAGTTCTAACGACCTGACTCTAACCTTTACATTTTCTAAGCTACTGTTTGTTATGTTAGGGATTTTTTCTGGTCAAAGGTGGTTTTTTTTTTAATTTCTTTATTGATTAAGGTGTTACATATGTGTCCTTATTCCCTCATTATCCCCCATCCCTCCCACCCATGCTCTCATCTCCCTGGTGTCTGTGTCCATCGGTTAGGCTTATATGCATACACACAAGTCCTTTGGTTGATCTCTCCCCCTTACCTCCACTCTCCCATACCCTCCCTGTAAGGTTTGACGGTCTAATTGATGCTTCTCTGTCTCTGGATCTGTTTTTGTTCATCAGTTTATGTTGTTCCTTATATTCCACAAATGAGTGAGATCATGTGGTATTTGTCTTTCTCTGACTGGCTTATTTCACTTAGCATCATGCTCTCCGTCTGCTTCCACCTATGCTGTTGCAAATGGTAAGAATTCCTTCCTTTTTATAGCAGCGTAGTATTCCATTGTGTGGGTGTGCCACAGTTTTCTGATCCACGCATCTGCTGATGGGCACTTAGGCTGTTTCCAAGTCTCAGCTATGGTGAATTGTGCTGCTATGAACATAGGGGTGCATATATCCTTTCTGATTGCTGTTTCTGTTTCCTTGGGATATATTCCTAGAAGTGGGATCACTGGGTTAAATGGGAGTTCCATTTTTAGTTTTTTTGAGGAAACTCCATACTGTTTTCCACAGTGGCTGCACCAGTCTGCATTCGGTAGTTTTTTGTTTGTTTGTTTGATTTTGTTGTTTTGCATCTTTCTCAGGTCAGCAACCATCAGGGAAAATAGGGGTAGTATAATGGTCACCCAGCGGCAGACTGAACTACTGGTCACAATTTCCCCTCCTGGGCACCATGGCTCTTTCACAACCAAGGCCCCCACGGAGGGTGGAGGCTGCAGCTTGTCCGCCCTTCGTCTGGGCTCAGCCATGTGATTTGCTTTGGCCAAAAAAATGTTTGTGTTTGTTCTCTCATTGACATGCCGTGGTCATGGGGGAACATGGCCCTGGTTACCCCGTGGCCCCAGGAGACTGAGAGGCACCAGCTCATCTGTGCACCAGCGACCGAGAATAAATGCTTACTTTGTTGTTGTTGTTGTTGTTTTGTTGTTGTTAATCCTCACCGAGAATATTTGCCTATTGATCTTTTATTTTTATTTTTATTTTATTTTTAGTATTTTTAAAATATATTTTATTGATTTTATACAGAGAGAAAGGGAGAGAGATAGAGTTAGAAACATCAATGAAAGAGAAAAACATTGATCAGCTTGCCTTCTGCTCACCCCTATGGGGATGGGTCCGCAACCAAGGAACATGCCCTTGACTGGAATCGAACCCAGGATCTTTCAGTCCACAGGCCAATATTCTATCCACTGAGCCACACCGGTTTCGGCGCCTATTGATCTTTTAGAGAGAATGGAAGAGAGAGGAAAAGACAGAGAGAAACATCGATGTGAGAGAACCCCATCGATTGGTTGCCTCCCGCCCGCACCCTGACTAGGCCTGGGCCGAGGATGAGCCTGCAACCGAGCTACATGTCCTTGACCAGAATCAAACCCGGAACCCTTTGGTCCACAGGCCGATGCTCTATCCACTGAGCCACACCGGCTAAGGCAGTGCTTACGTTTATATGCTGCTGAGCTTCGGGGCAGCATGTCACCTAGAATTATTGTGGCTTCAACTGACAGGTCTGCTCCACATCCTATTTTATTTGCCAAACAACACAACAGAGGACACATGTTCCCGCTGTCGCTGCAATTCTTCTGTAACAGACAGGACATCCTTTAACTGAAAGACAGAGCACCATTTAGAATAAAGACATTCCTTTAAATTGAAATACTTAACTCTGAAATGCACATCACAGATTCCCATCTCTCTCGTTGTTTATGAGCCTGTGAGAATGTCATCCGGGGCTTGTAGCAATCTGGGGAGTAACTATAAGTCTTCATCTAGGACAAGAGTCTGGGCACTGGTCCCCAAGGAGGTTTCCCTGGCCTGCATATGTCTCTGCCTGTATCCCAGGGGACCATTTTGGTGTAATATATCTTTCATAAAAATTATCTCTTTTGCCGAAACTGGTTTGGCTCAGTGGATAGAGCATCAGCCTGGGATTGAAGGGTCCCAGGTTCGATTCCGGTCAAGGGCATGTACCTTGGTTGCGGGCACATCCCCAGTAGGGGGTGTGCAAGAGGCAGCTGATCGATGATTCTCTCTCACCGATGTTTCTAGTTCCCTATCCCTCTCTCTTCTCCCCTGTGAAAAATCAATAAAATATATTTAAAAATTTTTTTTTCTCTTTTTAACTCTTCAAAAGGCAAGCAATAACCCTTGCAATTCAAGTGTGCTGTTCCTGCCTGGCTGGTGTGGCTCAGTGGGTGGGCATGGACCTATGAACCAGGAGGTACTGGTTCGATTCCAGGTTAGGGCACATGTCTGGGTTGCAGGCTCAATCCCCAGTGGGGATGCAGGAGGCAGCCAATCAATGATTCTCTCTGATCATTAATGTTTCTCTCTCTCTCTCTCCCTCTCCCATCCTCTCTGAAATCAATAGAAATATATTAAAAGTATGCTGACAGAACCGGTTTAGCTCAGTGGACAAAGCGTTGGCCTGCGGACTGAAAGGTCCCGGGTTCGATCCCGGTCAAGGGCATGTACCTTGGTTGCGGGCACATCCCCAGTGTGTGGTGTGCAGGAGGCAGCTGATGGATGATTCTCTCTCATTGATGTTTCTAACTCTATCCCACTCTCTTCCTCTCTGTAAAAAAGTCAATAAAATATATATATATATTTTAAAAGTATGCTTATCCTGAGAGGGCAGGGTTGCTGAACTAGTCTGATGGGGTCCCACAGAGGGTGGATGTGAGTGGCTCTCATCAAGTTGTTTCCTTGTAACATTTGGCATTTTGGGCTGCCGACACCCATGGTGTCTCCGGGCAGGAGGTCCTCAATGAGAAACCTCCGGGTCAGCCTGGCTTGGGCATGTGAGGTTTGTATGTTTTTCCCACATCGCTTTCCTTCCTCCTTCTCAGCACCACTGCTCACAAGCAAAATAATCACCCCGAAAATTCAATATCGACTTGCTGGCTCCAGCCCATAAATTACAGCCCAAGAGAAGGAATCTGGCTCCTCTTGTTATGAAGCAGGAAAGTGGCTACGCACACAGGAAATCATAGTCTGGGGAAGAGTGCAATAAAAGGAACTCATATGCAGGGCCTTCCCCAGACAGGTGGAACGCTAGCTGAGTCCGGCAGACAAGAGCAAAATCCAAAGCTACCGGGTGTCGCCAGTCCTGCTGGGCAGAGCCTGGTAATTCAGCCCCGGGTCCTGGGTGACCTTGGCAGTGACAGGGTGCAGCTGTGGTGGGCTCTGCTTTGCAAAGTCCTCAGATTCTTTTGCTTTTTGCTTCTGAGTTATTATTATTATTTTAAAATATATTTTATTGATTTTTCACAGAGAGGAAGGGAGAGAGATGGAGCTAGAAACATCGATGGGAGAGAGTCATTGGTCAGCCACCTCCTGCATGCCTCCCACCAGGGATGTGCCTGCAACCAAGGTACATGCCCTTGACTGGAATCGAACCCAGGATCCTTCAGTCCGCAGGCTGATGCTCTATCCGCTGAGCCAAACCGGTTTCGGCAAAATATGGAGTTTTAACTCACATCCTCCTCTAGCCACCGCACGTAGAAAACAATGAGAATAAGGATACAGCCACCCTCACATAACCTGGAATGAGATGGATTTTCTGCCGAGATGGCTTATGTGTTTTTCATGGAGCTCCAGTGGCAGAGACATTTCTCTCAATTGTGGGGAAAAGCACGGAAGGCAATTGGCACGGATAGATTGCGTGTGGCAGGCTTCTCTCCCCATTCCATTAAAACCCTGAGTGCCCCTCGTCCGCGGGCAGCGGGGCAGCAAATAGCACTTTCCCTCGGATGCATTTGGAAGGGAGCTCTCGCTGATGTCCCGCGTCCCCGGCGACAAGCTGTTGTGGCTGCCAACGTGCCTGGGCTAAACCCCGTGGCCGAGGATTGGGCAACACAGAAACGCATGGAGCGGAACTTCTACTTTTTTAAAAAATATATATATTTTATTGATTTTACACAGAGAGGAAGAGAGAGGGATAGTTAGTTAGAAATATCGATGAGAGAGAATCGTCGATCAGCTACCTCTTGCACACCCCCTATTGGGGATGTGCCCTCAGCCAAGGTTCATGCCCTTGACCGGAATCGAACCTGGAACTTTGGGACCTTTCAGTCCACAAGCCAACGCTCTATCCACTGAGCCAAACCCGTTTTGGCTCACTTTATTTATTTATTTATTTATTTATTTATTTATTTATTTATTTTAATATATATTCCATTGATTTTTTACAGAGAGGAAGAGAGAGAGAAAGCTAGAAACATAGACCAGCTGCCTCCTGCACACCCCCTACTGGGGATGTGCCCGCAACCAAGGTACATGCCCTTGACTGGAATCGAACCTGGGACCCTTCAGTCCGAAGGCTGACGCTCTATCCACTGAGCCAAACCGGTTTGGGTAGGAACTTCTATTTCTTACCCCAGGGGAACTGCCTTTGGGACACCTTGACACGGTAGGCTGCGCTGAGGGTCAGTGTCAGCAGATTCCTGAATTCTAAGGACCCCAAGGATAGCTTTACGGGAATATGCATTGTCCAGCTGGTTAGGCCTTTGGCCCTGCATCCTGGGTGGTCTCTCCTAAGCTGAGGAAGTCTGGGGTCCCTCTAAACCCTATGATTTAAAACCAAGCCAAGGAATCCGAGTCCTCAGCTTCTTGTTCTTTTTCTAAAATATTTTTATTTTTTTAAATATATTTTATTGATTTTTTTACAGAGAGGAAGGGGGAGAGATAGAGAGTGAGAAACATCGATGAGAGAGAAACATGCATCAGCTGCCTCCTGCACACTCCCTACTGGGGATGTGCCTGCAACCAAAGTACATGCCCTTGACTGGAATCGAACCTGGGACCCTTCAGTCCGAAGGCTGATGCTCTAGGGCAAGCTATCGAGTTTGGCTCAGTGGATAGGGCGTCGGCCTGTGGACTGAAGGATCCCAGGTTCGATTCCGGTCAAGGGCATGTACCTCGGTTGCAGGCACATTCCCAGTAAGGAGTGTGCAGGAGGCAGTTGATCGATGTTTCTCTCTCATCGATGTTTCTAACTCTCTATCCCTCTCCCTTTCTCTAATTATTAAAAAAAAATAATAATAAAATACATTTTTTAAAAATAAAATATTTTATTAATTTCAGAAAGGAAGGGAAAGAGAGAAACATCAATGGTGCAAGGGAATCATTGATTGGCTGCCTCCTGAACTTCCCCCCTTGGGGACCAGCCCACAACCCAGGCCTGCGCCCTGACCTTCTGGTTCTTAGGTTGAAGCTCAAAGACTGAGCCATGGTGGCTAGGCTGGTTTCTTTTTTGTGGAACCATTTACTACTCATGGCGGTCTATGTGTTAGCACCCAAAATGTGGATTGGATTTGGAAAATGAATTGGGTTTGGTAAAGAGCACTGAAATTTCCTTCCCTAAGCAATGCTGCTTGAACACCTCTCCCATTTTTCTGTCCCAGTATTCAGAGATGATATTGAAATATTCAACAAACATGGATAATGAATACCAGCTACACCTATGATACTTTTGTGAATTATTAATTTACATTTTCTAAGGTTACCTCTTTATAGGAGAAGTCCTAAGTATTTTTAACAAGGCAGTAGATAGTCTGGTCTTTTGAATGTTTAACTTAAAAAAATTAAGATAGTATTTACAGTTTAGCAAATTTCCTTTCAGCTTCACAATTCACTATTGGAAATGTTTTGCTAATTTTTTAGAATTACTATCAAATTTGTAAAATCCTATAAAATTGGCATGAAAAAGTTATCATTTTCATTTATATTTTGAGTCCTAATGATGCCAAATAGTTTTCATTATATATGGGATAGCTTTTCCGTGGTTTTATTGTGAATTCCACTTTATATCCTTGGCCCATTTTTCCCCATTAAATTCTTTTTTTATTCTATTGATTTGTAAGACTTAAAAATATACATATATATTAAAAATAGTGACCTTCATGTTTTGCATATGTTACAGATATATATATATATATTTTTTTTTCTGTTTGAGCGTTAGCCTTGGGTAAGGTGCTCTCTGCTGTGTAAAATTTTTAATATTTTTAAATTAAACCTACCAATCTTGCTTTTTTATGGATTCTACTTTTGGCCTTCTTCTTAGTAAGTCCTTCTCTATTGCAAGATTGTAACAATATTGACCAAATAATAGTAGTAGTGATGAGACTAACAATAATAATACTATCATAACTGCTATATATTTTTATTTAGTTCTGGAGTTCCAGTGCATGAAATTTATGCATAGGAAGGGTGCCAGCTTGGGGGAGGAGGGGACTCCCTTCCCCCAGGTATCTGCTGCTGCCGCCACCACTGCTGCCCTCCCCTGCCCCCCTCTCCCCAACCTTGGTTGAACTCCTGGTAAAACTCCCAGTCAAACTTCCGATCCAGGGGATAATTTGCATATTAGGCTTTTATTATATAGGATGTATTATTTGCCAGAAATCTCACTGAGCACTAAACTTAGGTGATTATATTGAATTCCTAGCCCAGCTACATATGTGGTAGTAGTTTCATCAACAAAGATCCAGCCTGGCCTGTGTAGCTCAGTGGTTGAGCGCTGAACCATGTATCAGAAGTCACCGGTTCGATTCCCAGTATGGTATGGGCACATACCCAGGTGGCAGGCTCGATTCACAATAGGGGTCATGCAGGAAGCAGCCTATTAATGATTCTTTCTCATTGTTGATGTTTTCATCCCTCTTTCCCTCTCCCTTCTTCTCTGAAATCAATAAAAATATATTGTTTTTTAAATCCCTATGGAAATTTGTTTGCCATTAAAATTGGAGTCTTCTCATTCAAGATCAACACTCCGTCTCTTCATTTATTTAGGATTTGTTTCAGGCTTTAAAGTAAAATTTAATACTTTTCTTTATATTAATATGGCTCGTCTCATAAGGAGAGTTTTTATTGTGTTATGAATGAGGCTTTTAAAAAATATTATATTAAATATTTTGGTTATCATTAGTATATAGTAAAACTTGAATTTTACATGCAGATCTTATATTTGGCAACCTTACTTGACTCTTATCTTTGTTTTCATAATTTTCTAGTTGTTTATCTTGCAGTTTCTTGGCGGATTGGTACGGAGTTATAAAATTTATATCAGTCTGCAGCTTACATTTAAAAGAAAATGTACTTTTTAAATTTTACCCATAGTTGGCCTGATTTTCTACTTGCTAATTAACAGCAAAAACATTTAATGAAATGATCAGTCTTATTTGGTCTAATCTAGTAATTTATGTATAGTCTCATTAGAGTATTCTCAGTCTCTCCAGGAAAAACTAACTAACTAACTAACTAACTAACTAACTAACTAACTAACAGCATAGTCCTTCAGCAATCTATCCCTTTCTCTATTTTTTCACCAAGATGGGGACTGGGTAGTTGAGAAAACAGCCTGCTCTTGTGTTGATGGTTCAGATGCGTGTGATATCCTTAATCTGTCTTCTCTGGTGACATCTGTGTCTGTCCTGCTGGGCTCTAGTCTGTCACGTGAAGCTGGTGAACTTGCAGCTTATTCTGTTTTACTTTGTCATGTTCCAGAGTGCAGCAGTTATTACTCAGCCCGCCCAGGCCCCTATATCTGGGCCCGCATCCTATTAATATGTATGTACTTCCCTTCATTCTTGCTGGGCACACCCTGAAGTCTCTGCCTCAAGCCCTGCCTGACCCCTGGCTTGAAGGTCACAGGCCCCCAGGGTCTGAACCTTGAGTACTGATGTGTGTGCTGCACCAGCACAGTCAAGGGTTCAGCGAGCCTGAGGGAGGGCTGGTGAAGGATGAAGAAAAGACAGACAAAGAGAATAAGCTGGATCTAGATGGATCTTCTGTGCTTGGCTGAGGCCACAGAACGGATCCAGACTGCAAGCTGATGCTTTATTTTATAGTCAGAGATAAACAAGTTAATTTACAATGTTCTTCTAAGTTTCACTTGTTTTGGCAGCACTTGCTGCCCCTCCCACAGCCCATTAGCTACCCAGGAAAGATCTAGGGAGCAGTCACAAGATCAAGCTTAATTATGCTTAGAGGGCTGTGCCATCCAAGCTGGGACTTGTTTGCAACTTTGCCAGCAGGTCAGTCCAAGGCTTAACCCTATGACAGCTTCCTACACTGCTGGATGGGAGCTGGTGGTGGCCTGTGAAAGCTAAATGTCAGTGCCTCAATCTGCATGTACCTCCACTTTTCTTCCATGAGTTTGAGTCCCACCTGGTGTGGGGACAACTTCTGACATCGATTCCTCAAGAGTTCAGATGGGAACAGGAGATGAGAGAGCCCATCTGTCCCTGGTTTTAGCCTCATTTATCTTACACATCAACCCCTTTCCTTTGTCAGAGGGGACAACATTTGCCTACTTTCCCCTCTTGACTCCCTTTTGTCTCCCAACCCAGAAAAAGAAAAGATTTCTTTGAAATGTGCTCTTCATTTGCTGTTTTATTTGTTTTGCTCATGGCTTTGTGATCATAGAAGTCATGTTGTTGCCAAAACCGGTTTGGCTCAGTGGATAGAACGTCGGCCTGCAAACTGAAAGGTCCCAGGTTCGATTCCGGTCAAGGGCATGTACCTTGGTTGTGGGCACATCACCAGTAGGGGGCGTGCAAGAGGCAGCTGTTCGGTGATTCTCTCACATCGATGTTTCTAACTCTATCCCTCTCTCTTTCTCTCTGTAAAAAAAAAAAATCAATAAAATCTATTTTTTTAAAAAGTCATGTCTTTCCTCCCCACAAACACACACACACCCACACACACACCCACACACACACACACACACACCACTTCTTTATCCATTCATATGTTGAGGGACACTTAGGTTGTTTCCTTATCTTGGCTATTGGACACAATGCTGCAATATGTTTTCAGGTGCAGATATCTTTTCAAATTAATATATCTGTTTTCTTTGAATAAATACTCTTGAGTGGAATTAGGATCCTGGGGTATTTCTATTTTTAATTTTTTGAGGAACCTCCATACCGTTTTTTTGTAATGGCTGCACCAATTTATAATCCCACCAGCAGTGCACGAAGGTCCCCTTTTCTCCACAGCCTTGCCAATATTTACTCTTTCTTGTCTTTCGTCCTTTTTATAGTAGCCATTCTGATGGCTGGGTGGGATGTCTCAGTGTGGTTTTGATTGACATTTCTCTGGTCATTAGTGATATTGAGGATCTCTTTGTGTGCCCGTTGGCCATCTGTATGTCTTCTTTAAAAAATATCTATCTGGCCGAAACCGGTTTGGCTCAGTGGATAGAGCGTCGGTCTGTGAACTGAAAGGTCCCAGGTTCGATTCTGGTCAAGGGCATGTACATTGGTTGTGGGCACATCCCCTGTGGGGAGGTGTGTGCAAGAGGCAGCTGGTTGATGTTTCTCTCTCGTCAATGTTTCTAGCTCTCTATCTCTCTCCCTTCCTCTCTGTGAAAAATCAATAAAAATATATATTTAAAAATCTATCTGATCCTTCGCCCATTTTTAAATTGGATTGTATCTTTTTGCTGTTGAATGAGTTATTTACCCATATATTTTGGATATGAACCCCTTACCAATGTATGACTTATGAATATATTCTCCCATTTTGTAGGTTGCCTTTTCATTTTGTGGGTGATTTTCTCTGCAGAAGCTTTTTAGTTTGATGCAGTCCCACTTGTTTATTTTTTGCTTTTGTTGCCTTTGCTTCTGGAGTCAGATAAAAGTCATTGCCAAGGGGACATCCGTAATACTTTCTACAATGAAGATAAATTAAAAAATATCATTGCCAAGGCTGATGTCAAGGAGCTTACCACTTATGTTTTCTTCCAGGAGTCTTATGATTTCTGATTGTGTTCTGTATTCTTCTTTTCATAAGATTAAATTATGATCTCTATCCCTACCTGTCCCCATTTATTAGGGTAAACATCATGCACTAAATGATTTTCAAAACATCACTTTGGTTATAACATTTAGGAATAATTTTGTCTTTGTTTACTTCTTTTTCTTAGTGCACTGGCCAAGGCACCTAAGACAATGTTAAATAATAAATTAATAGAAGCCTTACCTTCATTTGACTTTCTGTAAGTTACTTTTAATGTTTCATCATCAGATTATGGTGATTTCTGGCAGATATACTTGAGAGAAATCCTTCTGTTTTAGCTTAGTAAGAAGCTTCTTATTTAAAAACAATTTTTTTAGTTGATTTCAGGGAGCAGAAAGGAGAGGGAGATGAGAGAATCATTGATCAGCTGCTTCCTACACGCCCCCTTTTGGTGAATGATCCAGAAACCTTGTCATGTGCCCTGACTTGGAATTGAACTGTGACCTCCTGGATACCGGCTGGACAAGAATTTTCTTTTTTAATGAGCAATAAGCATTATATCTTAGTAATTTTGATTTCTGTTGTTATCTCATAATTCCTCTACTTTTTATCTATCCAGTAAGTATTATTTCTAATTATTTCTAAGTAAGTTGTATTTCTAAATATTCCAATTGTTCTAGTTGAACATCTATGTTGGCAAACAATGAAAAGGCTTCATGACTGGCCATTTTTAGAGGAATGTATTGGAAATACAGGGTATTGAGGATGTTTTTAGGAGCAAAGTAAGAGCAGAATGATGAATGCTCACGAGGGACAGGGACCTGGGCTGCTCTGAGGAGCAGAGCGGCAGGATCGCGTGGCCATTTGTCTAGACCCGTGGTCGGCAAACCATCTTGAGCGCCACCTGTGGCTCTCTGGCCCCTTGAGTGTGGCTCTTCTACAACACACCACTGTCTGGGTGAGTCTATTTGGAAGAAGTGGCGTTAGGAGAAGTTTAAGTTTAAAAAATTGGCTCTCAGAAGAAATTGCAATCGTTATACTGTTGATATTTGGCTCTGTGGACTCATGAGTTTGCCGACCACTGGTCTAGGCCAGCACCTTCACTCTGACTGTTTTCGCTGCCTTAGGACTTTTTTCAAGAACCAGACTTCAGGCTGAGAAATCTGATTGCTCTGGCTTAGGTCCCACTCTACTGTTGAGCAGGAACAGTGCGGACTCTTGGGGTGGAAGAAAAATAAGACCCTAAAGAAAATGACAGTGTTATTAAGAGTTCCTGGTTGGTGGTGAGAAAGAAGTGTGTCAGACAGGAATGTCTCTAGCTACCATCAAACATGCTGGATCGAATCGCCAATATTTATATTTATTTATTTATTTATTTATTTATTAAATATATTTTATTGATTTTTTACAGAGAGGAAGGGAGAGAGATAGAGAGCTAGAAACGTCGATGAGAGAGAAACATCGACCAGCTGCCTCCTGCACACCCCCTACTGGGGATGTGCCCGCAACCAATGTACATGCTCTTGACCGGAATCGAACCTGGGACCTTTCAGTCCGCAGACTGACGCTCTATCCACTGAGCCAAACCGGTTTTGGCCGAATCGCCAATTTTTAAAATAATTGTATTTATATCGTGCACATATGTTTGCATCTTTGAGGTTGAATTCGTTTGTGTGTGTGTGTGTGTTTGTGCTATTTGAAGTTTTCCATACTTTTTTGGTACCCTTTGTACCTTAATTAATAGAGTAATTTCCCCCCCTAGATTGATTGATAGAACCTGCCTGCCTAGGTCTGGTATATCATTGTCATGGGCTAATTTATAATGTATTCTACAAATAATGGTATTTTTAGGTTTTCTTGCCTCTTGAGTAAGTTTTGGCTAATTATACATTTATAGGAAATTGTCCATATCATGCAGATTGTCAAATATATTGTTTTGAATCTGTATCTAATTTTTTTTTTTTTACCATACTTCAAAAAAAAAATTCATTCTAGTTGTATTTCAGGCGTATTTCCCATTCTTAATCCTGCTTATTTGGGTTTTCTCTTTCTTCTTAAACAGATCTGTCATATGCATCTTGGATATTTTAAAGAAACTGCTTTTGCTTTTATTATGTTTTTTAATTAAATGGTCAGCCACTCTCTGACCATTCTTAATACCTATATCCTTCATCAAGGTCGGAAAATTAGTTGGATGATTAGGAGATCTCAGGCCTCTTTAGGACTCGGTGAATTCTTTGGTCACAGTCCTTCTTATTTGTAGCAGAATAACACAGATCCTAAAAATCTTAGAGTTGAAGAGTCCTTATAGGCCAGCTAGTATGTTGCTTTATAAACCATCGGGTTTCAGGGAGAAGGTTTTACATGAAGGAATTTGGCCGTCCTCAGAACATGTGAGAAGCTCTTGGTCTAACCCAACCCCTCTGGCTCCTGGCTCCTCCTCTCATCCTTCCATCAAGTGGTCAGGGCCTTGGGAAGGAGCTCACCTCCCTAGGTAGCCCATCCAACTTTGCATGATTCTAATGATCGCTTCTTCATATTGATCTGGCATCACATCTACTACTCTATAATTTAATCAATTACAGGCATTGCTTCTTTTCTGGCTACCCAAGTAAAAAGCATTCATAGATGTAGCATCACCATGATCCTTAAAGGTTCATGAAATGGCCTACACATAATTTGGTTAAGGCCTTACCTTGAGTCATGTTTTCTGCACGGCTGGTCTGTAGAATTGAGCCAAGTAACTAGTAAGTGGAGCTTTATAAAATGCTTACTGGCATTTACTTTTGATTTCTTTTCTCTTCCTCTTTATGTTTACAGTAACTCTCAGAAAAGGAGTAAGTGGCCTTATAAATTACTTTGGATTGGAAGGAATCACTTATATTTTTTAGCTATTTGTTATTATATTTTACTAGAGGCCTGGTGCACGAATTCGTGCACCAGGGGGGGGTCCCTCGGCCTACCCATGGGATCAGGCTGAAACCAGCTCTCCAACATCCCCTGAGGGGTCCTGGATTGTGAGAAGGCACAGGCCAGGTTGAGCGACCTCACCAGTGCACAATTAGGGCCACGGAGGGACACCGGAGGTTGGCCAGCCGAGGAGGGTCTGAGGGAGGGTTCCAGGGAGTGTCTGGCCCATCTCGTTCAGTCCCAACCAGCCAGACCCCAGCAGCAAGTTGGCCTACCAGTTGGAGCATCTGCCTCCTGGTGATCAGTGTATGTCATAGTGACTGGTCAACCAGTCAACTGTCTGCCCCCTCATGGTCAGTGCACATCATAGCGAGCGAGTGGTTGAGTGGACTTAGCATATCATTAGCCTATTACACTTTGATTGGTTAAATGGACAACTGGACCACCAGACACTTAGCATATTAGGCTTTTATTATATAGGATGGGAAAATATATGCTCTACTGGTATTTATATTTTTAGGATATTTGAAGGCCTTGGGAAGTATTCCCAATGAATGCCAATGGTCTACCATATAATCTGCTTTCATGAGGCATTTCTCCAAGGAGCTCTGAGCATTGCTTTAGTGTTTCTTTATTACCGGGGGAAAGGTGGGGAGAGAGATATATATTGAAGCCCATAAAGATTTTGACGTGTCAAAGCCAAATAGCATTTCAAGGGAAACTATAGGAATATCAACTGGGTTAGCACCATGGAGGGAGGAAGCCCGTGGCATGCTGTGACCGATGAGTGCCTCAGTTCTGTTGGTGGAAATCCCCAAAACAAATATTTGTGCACAGAACTAATTTTAGTAACTTCTTCGCAAAAGAAATCTATTTGTGTTACTTTATTTATATTCCCTTTTGTTCCAGAACTGATTTGAGGTGGCTTATTAAGCTTTGAATAGTATGGATAAAAAGGTAGCAATAACATGGGCGGCTTTCTAAAAACCTGTTTTATAAGTAAAAAAAGGAAAAATATATTCAAAGAGACTACCAAAAGGTCTCACATTCACCAGGGATCGGGAAACGATAGCCCACAGGCCAAACCCATTTCTGTTTATAGATACTATTCAAGGTTTAAAAAAAAAAAAGGTGTGTGTGTGTGTGTGTGTGTGTGTGTGTGTGTGTGTGTTTTAATGGTTTTAAATTTAAAAGAAACCCAAACTAAAGAAGAATGTTTTTGACACGATAAATTATATAAAATATAAATTTCAGTGTCCATAAGCATAGTTTTACTGGAACATATCCCTGTTCAATAATTTACATATTGTCTGTGGGTATTTTCATGCCAAAATACCCAAGTGTATGAGCTGAGACAGTTACTGAACAGCATACAGAGTTTGAAATATTATCCGTAAACGTTTGCTGCTCCGTGATGGAGGTGATTTAGGAATTACTCCTGCAGGGGGGAGGAGAATTGGGAGGGCCTGGATGGCCGTCCGATGCCTGTCTACCCTGTCAGAGCTTAATTGTATTCTGGGTCATTGTGATGAGGGGGTGGGAGCATGGGAGTCAGGGTTTGGGGGTTTGGTTCAAACAAGAGACCAGGAGGTGGTGGGGTGGGGATGTTGAGGAGTTGGTTCGTGAGTGTCAATCAAGGTCCAGCAACGTGATGCACCCAGGGGACTCCTGAGATGCTATGGAAGGTCAAGAGCACGTACAGGGGAGAATGAAGAGAGAAATGCTCACGGGAGAGAAGAAGTAAGGGGTGAGGAAGCAAAGAGCTGGGTATTGAAGGGAGCCAGTGAGCCTGCCCAAGTTTTCTTATTCACCCCTGCATTGCAGATGAGAGGGGCAGTGAGAGTAAGGGAGAAGAAACAGGCAAGGTTTAAAAATGAGATTTTGTTTCAATCAGTTTTGGTTTAGACTGGTCATTCAAATGATCAAATGTCATGTAGACATATATACACTGAGTGGGCAGATTATTATGATCTCTGAATACATAATAACCTGGCCACTCTGTGTGTGTGTGTGTGTGTGTGTGTGTGTGTGTGTATGTGTGTGTGTACATATGTATTAGAGGCCTGGTGCATGAATTCATGCATGGGTGGGGACTGGCCAGCCTGGCCAGGGGGAGGGGACATAGACAGTTGGCCAGCCTGCCTGCTGGTTGAACTCCTGGTCGAGGGGACAATTTGCATATTAGCCTTTTATTATATAGGATATACACTGAGTGGCCAAAATATCATGTGTTCAGAGATCATAATAATCTGGCGACTCGGTGTATATTGGCCATAATTTGGGGGGTAATGCTAAAGTATTGAAATGTATTGACATTAGAGATTAAAGGCCCAGCTAGTAATTTTTACTCTCTCTCCCTCTCCCTGCGCCATGGAATCCACCAGAGCTATAAACCCCTGGCCTTAAGAGCTAACTTAAGTAACAACAGCCAAGTTAAAGTCAAGATGGTAAGCCAGCACCCACTACTTCTGGTGCGGACTGGTGAAAGCTGGTGAGAAGGTGAGGTTTAAGCTGTGACTTACGTGGGGACCCCCTACCTTGCCCTACACCTGAATGGAAACTCGGGTTTTACTATTAATACCTTCAGGTTCCCAGATACCGGAAGGTGTTACACAGCCAGAGTTCAGGCAGGCATGCAGGCCATCCTACCCATTAGGTAAGAGCAGTTCATTAACACAAACCTCATTGCAAAGAGAAGTTCAAAGAAGAGACAGACTCTTTCTTCTGACCTCGCTGTCTGATTGCCCCCAAGGGCACAGCAACCACCCATGACACTATATCCTAGTGAAGGGTCACATCCATAATTGGGTATTTGATCAGTTCAATTGGCAACTTCTTCTCCTGTGTGTATTTACAGGTTGGGAGGAGGGCAGAGTGAAACAGGGAGAAAGCAGTAGAAAGTTCTTTACAAGAATTATCCCCAATCCCAAATTTTGTTGGCTGTAAACTGAAGATGGACTGCGTGACTTTTAAGTAAACATCATGCTTTAAAATTCTATATTTGGCCGAAACCGGTTTGGCTCAGTGGATAGAGTGTCGGTCTGCAAACTGAAGGGTCCTGGGTTTGATTCGAGTCAAGGGCATGTACCTTGGTTGTGGGCACATCCCCAGTGCGGGGTGTGCAGGAGGCGGCTGGTCGATGTTTCTCTCTCATCAATGTTTCTAGTTCTCTATCCTTCTCCCTTTCTCTCTGTGAAAAATCAATAAAAAATTTTTTAAATAAAAAATTAAAAACATAAAATTCTATATTTGTAACTTTTACAAATGAAGAAACTACTTCGAAGTCTCTCTCTTACTATTCTGCCAAGGATCTTTTCCAAAAATGCGGCTGATTAAAAGCTTGAAACAGACAAATGTGACCCCAAATTATCTCATAAATCTTGCTCTAACGAGCTCTAAAATAGCCTACTTCACACGGACTCAGGGATACTGACATGCTGAAATATTTGCAATTCAGAAATCCCAAGGCACTGATTTATCACGCATTTCATGGTTCCAGTCCATGACGACGGCATCGAGGCACAGACTCTCCATGAAGTCCCCTGGGCGGAGTGCCAGTCCGCCGAGAGGGACCTTCCGCTGCCAGCTGCTTCCTGAGGAGCAACGAGTTTGGCCCACTTCTAGTACCCCAACTTTGAAGACTTCTCTTGGAGGCATGAGCCCCCAGTCACTTAGCTCTGAATGCTAGTCAGGCCTGAATCCACAAGACACATAAAACTATAGCAAACCAAGAGCCAAAACTGGTTTGGTTGGGTGGACAGAGTGTCGGCCTGCGGACTGAAGGGTCCCGGGTTCGATTCCAGTCAAGGGCACGTACATTTGGTTGTGGGTACATCCCCAGTGGGAGGTGTGCAGGAGGCAGCTGATGGATGTTTCTCTCTCATCGATGTTGCTAGCTCTCTATCCCTCTCCCTTCCCCTCTATAAAAAAATCAATAAAATATATATATATTTTTTTTTAAAGTATTTGGCTGCATAAAAAGACAATAACAGAAGCTTAAGTGGTGGGGAGTGTATTCCTCTCTCCCCTAGTAAACCCTGATGGAGCTAGTTGAGTTTGGGATGATGGTTCCATAGTCAGGGGTGACTAGTCCAGTTACCAATAGTGCTATGTGATCATTCTGAGCCCATCATTTCTAACCCCTAGGTCACCTCCTTGTTCAAAACGGCTGCTGGAGCACCGGCCATCGTGCCTGCATCCTGTGACAGAAGGGTGTTCTTCCTCGGTGAGTCAGTCTCTTTAAGAAGCCTTCCTGGGCCACAAGCATATTATTTATATGTACTACATCTCAGTATCAGGATTTAATGAAATGACTTCAATGCAAGGGAGGCTGAGATAAATATATTTTATATCAGAGGATTACGAGTTAGGCGAAATTGGAAAAAGGTTTCTACAGATGAGATCTTACAAGTGAAAACCGACAAATGCTGGGAATAAAACCGTTATTTATTTAAGAAGAAGGATGGGTGATAAAGATCTGGGTTTGAAAGGGAAGGCAGGAATGTTCTGAATCGCTCACTTCTCCTGTTTCCCCAAGCCTAAAAACCCTTCCTTCTTGACATAAACAAGAAAATTGAGAATTAGCGCTGTATAGCCTTTAGTTTACCTGTAGTTGTTTTTATTGATAAACCGAAATTCTTTGATCCTAGCCAGTGCTGTCCTGCCAATGTCCCACTCAAGTGGAGCAGGCAGATGATCTAAGACTGTGGTCGGCAAACCCATTAGTCAACAGAGCCAAATATCAACAGTACAACGATTGAAATTTCTTTTGAGAGCCAAAAACTGACTTCTGCGCATGGGCCACGAAGTTTCAATCACTTGTAGTATTTGAGCCACACTCAAGGGGCCAAAGAGCCGTGCGTGGCTCGTGAGCTATAGTTTGCCAACCACTGATCTAAGAAATGACCCCTTTTGCCATGTCCCCACTCAGTAGCAAGTCTGCAGTGCCCGCTGTCACTGTGTAAATTTGATGAGACTCAGGACCAGAGTTATCCCCAACCCTCTCACTTACTCGGGGAAAGGAAGGGGGTGCACGGGGCTGCGGACATGCCTTGGTCAGAGGGTACATAGAGCTGCCAGCTGGTGATTTTGATTATCAACACACCTCCATGGATGGCTTGCACTAAATTATTGCCTCCGTCAAGAAAGATGGCGAAAAAGAACTGAAGGTAAGTCGGAAGTCAACCAAAAGACTAACATTCAACACCTTCATTTGCTGATGGTTTTATAGCCAGATTTGAGGGGAAATAACTTAGCTTGAGCGTTTTCTCAGGTTTAAAAGCTTCTCTAGGGGTATGTGCAGGCCCTGGATGTGACCTTCAAGATCTTTAAGCCTGACCGGTGTGGCCCAGTGGTTGAGCATCAACCTATGAACCAGGAGGTCATGGTTTGATTCTCGGTCAGGGTACATGCCTATGTTGCAGGCTTAATCCCCAGTGTGGGACAGTGGATAAATGATCCTCTATCATTGTTGATGCTTCTATCTCTCTCTCCCTCTCCCTTCCTCTATGAAATCAATACAAATTTATTTTTTAAATCTTTAAGACAGTTGGTATGAAATCATTTCAAGTGGCTTTCTCCCATGCTCAGTAGTTTAAGAAACCTCCAGTAGTATGTTCCCAATTTCTCTCTCCCATGCTTGGTGCTATTTTTGTCATATTGTCATACCCTGTGCTTTTATATGTGGTATAAAAATACAGTGCATTGCTATTGTTAGTGCTTTAAATAATTATCTTTTAGAGCAATTAACGGTATGAAAAATAAAAATTTTAAGTTAATTTAAGATGCTTCATTTCTTTGTGTAAATGCTTATTTCTATCTGGTATCATCTGCCTGAAGATTTTCATTTTTCTCCCTGACGATTTGTTTCTTAACACTTTTGTGATACAGGTCTGCTGGCAATGGGTTCTCTCAATTTTTATTTGCCTGGGAAGGAAAAAAATATCTTGATTTCTCCTTTTTTTTGTGAAGGATATTTTCCCTTGATATAGAATTCCTGATCGATAGCTTGTTTTTTCCCTTTTTTAATACTTTAAAGGGGTGCTACTCCAGTGTCTTCTTATTTGCATGGTTTCAAGCAAGCTCTGTTGTAATTCTTATCTTTGTTCCTTTTTTATGGAATGTGTCTTTTTTTTTCTTAGCTTGCCTTTAAGCTTTTCCCCTTATCTCTGGTTTTTTAGCATTCTGAATATGATGTATGTGTTTTAAAGAATACTAGAAGCCTGATGCATGATATTTGTGCAAGGGGCTCAGTCCTCACAGCCTCGTTGCTTGCCTTGGCCCTTGCAGACCCTGCTTCATCCGGAAGGTTGTCTGGAAGTTTGTTCAGAAGGATGTTTGGCTGTCTGGTCTAAATAGCATATTACGCTTGTATTACAAAGAATATGTATTTGTTTTGGTCTGGTCTGAGCTTCTCGAACCTGTGGTTTGGTGTCTGTTGCTATTTTCAGTTTTGTTAAAGATTCTAGCTTTGTTCTGACCCGTGTCCAGCTGTGTCTGCCCCTCATAGGCAAGTGCCCGGCTTCCATTTTGCCCTAAAGGTTCAGGCCAATTGGCTGCCTTCCTGTAAGTCCGGATTTCTGAGGATGGCATGGAGGGACCTGGAGAGCATCATGCTAAGCGACATAAGCCAGGCAGAGAAAGACAAGTATCACGTGATCTCATTCGTATGTGGAATCTAATGAACAAAATAAACTGACGAACAAAATAATAGGTCCAGAGACATGGAAGCATGGGAAAGACTGATGAATCTCAGAGGGAAGGGGGTGGGTGGGAAGAGGTTAACCAAAGAATTTACGTGCATGTATGTGTAATCCATGGACACAGACAATAGCGTGCTGAAGGCCTGGCCTGGGGATGGGGGTGGATGGAGTCAATGAGGGGGGGAGGGACATCTATAAGACTTTCAACAATAAAAATAAAGAAAAATGGCTTTTATAAAAATAAAAGAGGTCATGAACTTATAGTTTATCAGGCTGTTTGTTTGTTTTCTATTTTATTTTTTAAAAAATATGTTTATTGATTGATTTCAGAGAGGAAAGAAGAGGCATAGAGAAATGGAAACATCAATGATGAGAGAGAATCATAGATCAGCTGCCTCCTGCACACACCCCCCCCCCCCACCGGGGATCAAGTCCGCAACCCAGGCATGTGCCGTTGGCTGGAATCGAACCTTGGACCCTTCAGTCTGCAGGCCGATGCTCTATCTACTGAGCCAAACCGTCCAGGGCAGGGGCTGCTATTTTAAAAAGAAAGATGAGAGGAAGCCTATGCTAGGAGATGACACTTCAGCAGGGATTGGGAAGATGGGGATAGTTATTCCAGGTAGAAGTACTAGCGAGTGCAAATATGAGGCAGCAAGAACAGGGATGTGGGTGGGTTGGGAGGCAGGGGGCGCGGGGGGGGGGTGGGATGAGCCATGGGACCATGTGGGGACAAACATTCAAGTAGCAGAATATGATGATGCAGCAAGCTGCTCAGAGGAAAGGCTGAGCTGTGGTGAAGGGGAGGGAGGAGGAAGGTGAGACCGGGTATGGGGTTAGCTTCTGTTAACGGGAAAAAAAAAAAAAAGAAAAAAAAAACACAAAAAAACCCACCATTGAAACCTGTAAAGAATTTTAGTGAGTTTATTTGAGCCAAACTGTCGACATATGCCGGGAAGCAGAACCTCAACGGATTGAGATAATGCTCCGGAGAATGGCGGGTTACATTTCTCTATTTATACATTGCAATCAAAGGAAAGGGACGTAGGTGAGTTACATGAAATTCATTGGTGATAGATTAGGGAGGTGGGACAGAGCAAGCAGGGAAACCTCTGGGATAGGGTAAAAGGTGAAATGATGGACATGAGCTTCTTTTACAGAGATGGATACAGGACATTCTAACTAATTAATAGTTGACAATTAACTTGATAACAACAATGAGGGAATGTCTCGAGGCCATTTGCTGTGCCCTGAGGGGTCCGGGGTAAAAAGGAAGTTACAAGTTACCCAGACATCTCACAGATAGAGGCGGGAAGGCAGTAAAGATCGAAGTTGATCTTTGTCAGGTGAAATATCTGGGACATGACTACCCACTATAAGGTGTTTATAGTTAGATATTAAATTTTCAGACCATCTTTTGTGGTTATTTTAGGTCTCTGAGTTTGCAAGACTGCCACGCAGGCCTTCCCTGAGCTTGTCAGGTTAGCATGTGGCTCTTTTCGTTCACACACTTCTGATGACAATGGGGGGGCTCTTGGTGCTTACTGCCTGGGAGTGACCCTGGAAGCCCACCCTCCCAGCCTCAATGTGAGAGGGTTAATAGCGGAGCAGGAAGGCAGGGGAGATGTTATCGTAGTCAGCGGAGGATGAAGTGGTGATGGCTCGGATTGAATTTGCAGTAATGGAGATGCAAGGAGTTGATTCAAGATAAATTCTGAAATTGGTGCTGACAGCACTGGCTGATGGATCGATGTGGGGTGGGAGGGAGGGAAACGGGGGATCAAGGCGGATTCCAGTTTTAGTTTTCTGCCTGAGTGTGAAGGATGGTGCCCTTCTCTGAGATACTGAAGTGTGCGTGCTGGGGGAGTGGGATAGGGAGATAGTGGGGGTGGTGGGCACTGTCAAAGGCCATTAAATAGTCAAGCAAAGATACCCAGTGTCCATTTGGTGCTGGGGCCTGAAAGTCTGTGTCCCCCCCCCCCTCAAATTCATATGTTGGAACCCTAACTCCCAAAGATGATGGCATTAAGGGTGGGATCTTTGAGAATTGCCTAAGTGATGAGGGTGGGGCCCTCACAAATGGGATTGGTGCCCTTATGAAAGAGGCTCCGGAGAGCTCCCTCGCCCCTCCCACCTCGAGGACTCAGAGAAAAGACAGCAGTCTGAGAGCCGGGGAGAGGGTCCAGTTCAGGTCCTTGATTTTGGACTTCCCAGCCACCAGCCCTGGGAGAAATAAATGTCTATTGTTTATAAACTACCCGCTCTGCCTGGTGCTGCCACTGTGGAGAATAGTATGGAGTTTCCTCAAAAAACTAAAAATGGAACTCCCATTTGACCCAGTGATCCCACTTCTAGGAATATATCCCAAGAAAAACAGAAACGCCAATCAGAAAGAATATATGCACCCCTATGTTCATAGCAGCTCAATTTACAATAGCTGAGATTTGGAAACAGCCCACGTGCCCATCAGCAGATGAGTGGATTAGAAAACTGTGGTACATCCACACAACGGAATATACGCTTCGGTAAAAAAGAAGGAATTCCTATTATTTGCAGCAGCATGGATGGATCTGGAGAACATGATGCTAAGTGAAATAAGCCAGTCAGAGAAAGGAAAATAGCACGTGATCTCACTCACTTATGGAAACTAAAGATCATTATAACCCGATGAACAAAAAGATAGATACAGAGGCAGAGAAACATCGAAAGAGATCAACGGAATGACTTGGATGCATGTATACAAGCATAACCAATGGAGGAAAGACACTGGGGGGTGGGAGCATGTCTCTGACCAATTGATTAAAATGTTACATTAGAAATTATTGTTGAGATAATAATTCATTTCTGATTGTTACATCAAAGCTATTTTTTTCCTCCTTGGTTTAAAGCTTTAATTTGACCCCGGCGGGTGATTTGTCTTTCTCCTGCTTTCCAGCTTCAATTTGATCCTTATTTAGATTTACCTGATATCTGGTTAGGAGCTCCTCCTGTGCCCCCCCCCATGTCAGCCCCCATCTTACCATGCTGCCCTATTCATTTGTCCTCTCTGCTAGACTAAGCTGTCTCAGGAGTTGGTTTATTTACCATCAGATCATCAGCTGCTGGCACAGTCCTTGATGATTGCTGAATGCATTACTGTCAGAGATGTCCGTGTGCCAGTTCTCTTGATTATCAATCATCAATGACAGTCGCCCAATAACATTTATCAGTAGGAACAATAACAACCACCCCTGTACCAAATGCCTTATACTCACCGCCTCACTGAATCATGGCGGCAATTACACGGAGATAATTACGATCATTATCTCCATTTTTGTAGATGAGAAAATGGAGACTTCGGTCAAGCTGTCCAATTTCCATCTGACCTAGAACCCACTGTATACGTTCTTTGACCACTGTATTTTGGGCATTGTTTTATTTCTGTTCGCAGCTCCCTTTTTGTTGTGGTGCTCTCTGTAATTGTTGACACAATAGCTGAGACACAGTCGGAAAATGCTTGCTGAATGGAATTGATGGCAAGTTGGGCTCTTGTTTTGTGGGAACTCTAAGTTATTGAAATATGTATAATAATGGAGGACATGTGGTAGGCCAAAGTCTGGAGTATATTTTGTTCTAATTTCATTTAAAAAAAATTATCTCTTTTCTATACTGGGTGGTGTTTACCCTTTCATCTCGGGCCTGTGGTCTTCCAGCTCAAAAGGCCATTCTTTGCCTAAACTGGTTTGGCTCAGTGGATAGAGTGTCGGCCTGCGGACTGAGGGGTCCCAGGTTCGATTCCGGTCAAGGGCTTGTACCTTGGTTGGGGGCACATCCCCGGTGGGGGGCGTGCAGGAGGCAGCTGATTGATGTTTTGCTCTCATCGATGTTTCTAGCTCTCTAGCTCTCTCCCTTCCTCTCTGTAAAAAAAACAATCAATTTATATATATATATATATATATATATATATATATATATAAAATTATTTTTTAAAGGTCATTTTTTTTTAAAGTCGGACAAAAACAATAATAAAATTAAGTCTGCCGTAAACTATTTGTCTACACTTTTTTGCTTTTCTCAGGTCATTTTATTCTTAAAACAATCCCAATAAACTCAATACTCTTCCTACCAACCTTCTTTAGATGAAGAAGTGGAGGAAGACCGGGCTTAGATAGTTTGACCAAAGCTCTAAAACGAGTGACAGTTGACTTGGGCTCCGAAGACAGCTCTTCAGCTCACTCTCCCACCTTCCCTGTGGCAACCTGTCCCTGACATCACTTGACATCACTTGAAAAACTGTGTATTAGGCACCGTTATAAAAAAAAAAGTTGCAAATAGACCCCCTCTAAATGACTTACTCATTTGTAGCATGTCTCTCATAATACCGATCCCTCTAGAATTTTGTACACCTGTTTGCAATAGCCCGCGGTAGCCAATGTTATTACTCCGGGGTTAATGCATTCCGTTCCTGCAGTGACAAAACCTGTTTATTTCTTTAAACCCCGCTGACCTGCCGCCTTCCTGTTTTAGACACCATTAAGTCGGAAGTCAGCACCGAGCAATTTCCTCCAGTTGCCCTGGCCCTTTGATCAGCCTGGCCGTTCCTCTTCGGTGTCTGCTGAGAGGCAAAAAAAAGTATTCCCCAACTTCAGCAGAGAGTGGAAAGCTTCCACATTCTGTTTTCTCTGAGATGTTCACCACCAACAGGATAAGGCCAAAGAGGCAGAAGACCTGGGAGAGGTTTTATGACATCTCAGTACAGATGGGAACATTGCTTCATAGAAAAAGAAAGCAACCTGGCCGGGGTGGCTCTGAGGTTGAGCGCTGACCTATGAACCAGGAGGTTGTGGTTTGATTCCTGGTAAGGGCACATGCCCTGTGTGTGGTGTGCAGGAGATAGCTGATTAGTGATTCTCATCATTGATGTCTCTCTCTCTCTCTCTCTCTCTCTCCCCCTTCCTCTCTGAAATCAGTAAAAAAGGAGAAAAAGAAAGCATTTGTCTTTGATTGTCACAGAACGCAGGTTGGACCGTATGCCGGCGGTTACCTGAGACATCCTGGCTCCTGCTCAGTGTCTTTTAAATGCTTTTTCTGGTGATTTTCATCTCCTCCATCATGTGATCTGTACTTTCTCATCTACAGGAAATTTGCTGAGATGGGAAGATGGGAATGCATGAACCCAGGGGAAATAATATTGACTACTCCAGGTTATGAACGGGTATATAAAATTCTAGAGGGATTAGATAATATGAGAGACATACCAAAGAATGTATATGTTATTTAGAGATGGGTCAACTTCCTTAGCCTGTCTAGGTATTGTTCTGAATTTTTCTTCTCTCGGTCCTAAAGAAACGTGTGTGTGCTCCAATAACCAGAGGTCTTATTTCCAGAGCAGTTGGCCAGCTAGCATTCGCCATGGAGTAAGTGAGCCATCACCAGGCAGGACAATGTCCTCCAGCCCTTCTGTTTGGAATGCTCTTGTCACCACTTAGGAGCGACTGTGTCCTTTCATGGACACTCCCATATTTATTCCCTGCCAATGGTTCCCCGGTGTCTTTCTTTAGACAGACTGTATCACCTTGGTCATTATGGAAACTGTAGATGATCAAGTCACATTCCAGATCTACAGAATCAGATTCTCTAAGGTTTGGTTCAAGACTTTATATTTTTAATGGACTCTTCAGGTGAGTTGTTTTAACAGGGTCACCGGAGGACGGGGGTGGGGGTGGGGGGTTCTCTATATATGAATAGGCTGAAAGGTCAAGCTGGTGTGGCTCAGTGGTTGAGCATTGACTTATGAACCAGGAGGTCATGGTTGGATTCTTGGTCAGGGCACCAGATTGATCCCACGTAGGGGGGCATGCAGGAGGCAGCTGATCAATGATTTTCTCTCATCATTGATGTTTCTATCTCTCTCTCTCTCTCCCTCTCTGAAATCAATAAAAATATATTGAAGGGGAAAAAAAGAATTGGCGGAAAGGGGCAAGGTCAGACTTTGTGAGATGAATGAGAAGGTTGTACAGTTATCCCCCTGAGAGGTGCTGGTGGCTTGGATTGGCTTCTGGCAGTGGAGGTGGTGACTGGAGGTCGGATGCTGAAGTCCATTTGGAAGGCGAGGTCACCCAGAGCGGCTGAGAGATTGGATGAGGGTCGAAGCGGAAGGGGAGGAGTCAAGGATAACTACAACATTTTGGTCTGAGCCATTGGAGGAACCGAGCTGCCATTCACTGTGATGGGGAAGATGGAGGAGAAACCGTTTACTGAGGAGGAGCAGGAGCTGAATTTCAGTCCTGTTATTTGAAGGGTACATACAACATGATCTTGAGAGGGCAGGACAGGACTAACTCCTGACTTCATTTTGTACTGTATCCTCCATCTTGTGTAACTATGTCACTGTGTAACTGGACCCTAGCCCTCGCCCAACCAATTGGAGTCAGCCAAATCAGTCATCTGAGCATCACCTCACCACCCAACCCCAGATCCCTATAAAACCTTTATTCTGTAGAAGCTCACTCTCCACCTCGCCCCTGCGCCGGTGTACATGGGACAGAGCTCGGGCTAGCCTGAATAAAGGCTCTTTGCCTTTGCATCGGACTCAGCTCCCTGGTGATCTTTGGGGATCATGAAATCTGGGCATAACAATCTGGCCACTGGCCATGTCTCTGATGACACCTGGTGACCCCTTGGTTGAAGCCCACAGTACTCTGCAGCAGGAGAGAGCCCCGCTGAGCTGTGTCGAGACCCCCTGACGCACCAAAACTGGGCCATACTAAGTTGTATTGCTTTAGTTGCCAGGGTTGTGGTTATACTGTTACACAGCGGTAGCTAACTAATACAGTGAGAGTGAGCTGCGATTGGCCTAATTGCCAAAGGACTCCGTTGTCTTAAAGAGTGATCTCTTTAGTACATTTGAAATATGATTTATCCAAATTAAACGTAACATTGACCAGAATAGCATATATGCTGGAAAGGGAGGGATGCTTGCCTTAAGATCCACACTTTAGGATTTGCAGAGCTTGTAAAAAAAAAAAATATATATATATTTTTTTTTTGGGGGGGGGGGGGTGGGGGGGGGAATCCTATGTTACTCATGCTTTCCAGGAGCTTTTTTAGGAAGAACGTGCAGTTCTCTGAGGCTTGTTGCTTAATGTGGCCTGTCCCACACTGGCTCAGTTCAAGGGGAGCTAAACCCGACAAGATGGCCTTGTGGGTGGTCCTGGAGAATTACTTCCACCTGAAAACTTGGGGATATGATGACTCGCGGTCTTAGGACATCACAGTGTTTTGTAACACGCATGTGCGCGTCATTTCTGCAGGTCGGCTGGCGTTTGCTGGGCAGTTTATGGGGAGGAAAGGAGTGAAACATTCGGTTGTTTGGAATTCTTGGGAAATCCGATGTTCTTAGCAAAAGAGCTCTGCGGACAAGTGATGTTGGATCCTACAGGCTGTGATGTATTTCCAGAGAGGAAGGGCTGCCATTGCACACATTCCCAGAGATACCCGGCCTGGCTGGCGAGGCTGCATTTTAATGTACTTTTCACTACAAACAAGTGACTATATGTATATATGTATATATATTAATATGTATTAATATATATGTATATATATAGCATCTAATTAGACCAACAGGCTGTTAGCTATCATAAATCAGTCTAGCTCTCTTGCCTTGATTACAATAAACCATTTATTGATAAGCTTGCAAGTGTACTCCAATCTACTTTCTATTCACTGATTTTGCCAATATCATTTTTTAGCCAATTTTTATTTTTTCCATAAATTAGTGTCATATTTATCTTCTAACAGAGAAACAACTTTCTAAATGATTTTTTTTTGGACGGGGACAGAAAATTGTAGCTAAAAACAAGAAATGAGAGCCCTTAGCTTGAGCCCAAAGGGAAAGCTCGTGATCACACTGAGTCAGATATCACCTGGGAAGCCCTCTCCTCGCACAGCTCACCTGACTGCAGGTGGGGTATCCCTGAACCCCTCCCGGGCAGTCAACAGTCATGGCAGTAGTTGAGCCAAACGTTTTTCATTTTAAAAAAAAATATATTTTTATTGATTTTTTACAGAGAGGAAGAGAGAGGGATAGAGAGTTAGAAACATTGATGAGAGAGAGTCTGATCGGCTGCCTCTTGCACACCTCCTACTGGGGATGTGCCCACAACCAAGGTACATGCCCTTGACCGGAATTGAACCTGAAACCTTTTAGTCCATAGGCCGACGCTCTATCCACTGAGCCAAACCCGTTTTGGCCAAATGTTTTTCATTTCTATGGGAATGCAAAGAATACTGAGCCATGAAAAAAAAAAAAAAAAAAAAACCTATTGCACTAACATCATGAAGCCCATCATCTCAAAATTAGTAACATTCATTTAGAATAAGATACCTGTACCTGAGAAAGGAAAATCTTGGTTAGATCATACAATGAGAAATACCATTACATCAACAGCTGTTAAAAGTGTTTTGCTCTTGTTGGAGAAAGATTAATATCACACAATCTCACTCATTTGTGGAATATAATGAACAACATAAACTGATGGACAAAAATAGATCCAGAGACAGAGATGCATCGAACAGACTGTCAAACCTTATAGGGAAGACAGGGGAAGGGAGGGTGGTGGTGAGAGATTAACCGAAGACTTGTATGTATGCATATTAGCACATCCCATGGACACAGAGAGTAGTGGGGTGGGGGCCCTGCTTGGGGTGGGAGGAAGGAGTGTCTGGGGAAAGGTCAATGTGGGGGAAAGGAGACATGGGTAAGACTTTAAACAATAAAGAATTTTTAAAAAGTGTTTTGCCCTTGACAGTGTTGCTCAGTGGGTTGGTCTTCGTCCCATGCACCGAAAGGTTGCCGGTTCGATTCCTGGTCAGGGAGTTTGCTGGGAGTTGTGTGCAGGAGGCAACTAGTCAATGTCTCATTCTCACGTCAATGTTTCTCTCTCTTCCTGTCCCTTCCTCTCTCTCTAAAAAAATAAAAAATAAATAAAAATTATTGCCCTCACCAGTTTGGCTCAGTGGATAGAGCGTCGGCCTGCAGACTCAAGGGTTCCTAGGTTCCATTCTGGTCAAGGGCATGTACCTTAGTTGCGGGCACATCCCCAATAGGGGGTGTGCAAGAGGCAGCTGATTGATGTTTCTCTCTCATCGATGTTTCTAATTCTCTCTCCCTCTTCCTTCCTCTCTGTAAAAAAAAAAAAAAAAAAAAAAAAAAAAAAAAAAAAAAAATCAATAAAATACATTAAAAATAAATAAATAAAAATTCTTAAAAACACAAAAGAAGTGTTTTGACGCCTCTGATAAAGTCAATGCAGAATTTCTCTCTCTATTCCACTCACCTAATCGGAGCCCCTTGGATGAAACCTGGAATCTGTTTTGGGTCTAAAATGATTATCAAGCCAAAACCGGTTTTGCCCAGTGGATAGAGCATCGGCCTGTGGACTGAAAGGTCCCAGGTTCCATTCCAGTCAAGGGCATGTACCTTGGTTGCGGGCACATCCCCAGTAGGGGGTGTGCAAGAAGCAGCTGATCGATGATTCTCTCTCATTGGTGTTTCTAACTCTCTATCCCTCTCTCTTTCTCTCTGTAAAAAATCAATAAAATATATTTAAAATAAAATGATTATCACGCTTAAAGGAGGCACTATGAAGAGACGCTATTATACGGTACATTTTCATGTGCTCAACAATCATATTTAAACAGCTGGCTGAGAGACTGGGGCTGACCTGGTTCCTTCCATTACACATGGCTGCAGGCGCAGGCATGAATAATACGCTGGTGTTATTGGACTCGGGGTGAGCACATTTATAATGACGCTGCCTGGGGGATGTTACCGTAGAAAGGACTTTTGGCAGAATAACTGGGGAAGACATGCTCAGCCAGATGCATGAGGTATTCAGCAAGCACTGCATCAGTTGCAAAAAAAATTCAGGGCCCTGTGGGCAGACAGCGCTAAACCGGAAAGAGGACTACTTCACTCCGCATAGGGAGAAGATCGGCGTCCGCCGGATCTTTTACCAAGACCCCTCGGCTCAGGAAATGTGCCGTGTTCTCAGTTTGTTCACTGGGGGACATGAAAGTATGACTCTTCCAAAAACCAATTGCTCTTGCCCTAGAGCAGTGGTCGGCAAACTCATTAGTCCACAGAGCCGAACATCAACAGCACAATGATTGAAATTTCTTTGGAGAGCCACATTTTTAAACTTAAACTTCTTCTAACATCACTTCTTCAACATAGACTTGCCCAGGCCATGGTATTTTGTGGAAGAGCCACTCTTGAGGGGCCAAAGAGCCCCAGTTGGCCGACTACGGTCCTAGATGGCTTGGCTCAGTGCCTAGCATGTGAGCCTGCGGATTAAGGGTCCTGGGTTTGATTAAGGCTAAGGGCACATACTTTGGTTGAAGGCTCCTCCCCAGTCCAGACCCTAATTGGGACGCACACAAGAGGCAATCAATCGATGTGTTTCTCTTTGTCTTTCCCTCTCTCTTCCACTCTCTCTCTAAAATCAATGGGAAAATATCCTTGGGTGAGGATTACAAAAACACAAAAGAAAACAAATAAACCAATTGCTCTTAGGAAGGGTGGGTGTGAGGAGGAGGGGGCCAATGGGGAACAAACAAACAAAAAAACAAAGAGGCGTCTAGTACTTTCAACAATAAAGATAAGTTTTAAAAAATTAAAAACAATTGCTTAAACGTCTCATCTTTAAAAAATAAATTTCATAAAACCAGAAGTGATTTCTGAGAGCTGGCTGTTCTGCACAGACATAGAACACTGGCTTAGCTGAGGGAACATGTTCTTTGGAATTTCTTTTCCCTACGTGGACCTCGGGAGTGCAATATTGGTGAGTCATCGGCCTGTTTCACGTCCTACTCTCATCTGTAATGTACCCATAACTCACTTTTATTAGTTATTAAAAAACCTATTTTAATAATATGCTGGACTGCTGTAAACTCACCACCCAACCCCAGAACTGGAACACTAATAATTCCCTACATCCTCCAATGAGCTTTCCTCGGTCCCATTGCCCCACCTCCTCATCAACATCTCAAATTTTGTCATTATTGATTCATTCCCTGGTTAAAAATACACAGATATGCCTGTATGAAATACATTGTTGGTTTCCATTGATGAAAGGTTTTTTTTTGCTAAATACTAGAGGCCAGGTGCACGAATTCATGCGCCAATGGTGTCCCTCGGCCTGGCCTGTGGGATCAGGCTGAAACCGGCTCTCCAACATCCCTCAAGGGGTTCCAAATTATGAGAGGGTGCAGGCCAGGCTGAGGGACCCCACTGGTGCATGATCAGGGCCAGTGAGGGATGCAGGAAGTCAACCAGCTGGGAAGGGACCACAGGAGGGCTCCAGGGCTTGTCTGGCCTGTATCTCTCAGTCCCGATTGGCAGACCCCAGCAGCAAGCTCACCTACCAGTTGGAGCATATGGTCCCTGGTGATCAGTGCATGTCATAGCAACTGGTTGATTGGTTGACTGCCTCCTGGTGTTCAGTGCATGTCATAGCAAGCAGTTCGGCAGGCTTAGCATATCATTAGCATATTATGCTTTAATTGGTTGAGTGGATGACCAGATGACCGGACGCTTAGCATATTAGGCTTTTATTATATAGAATAGTCTTCCAGGCACTTGCTCTTTCATTCATTTTACTAAGACCCTTCCAATGTGTTGTAGGTAGCTACTACTATTCATTCTCACTATGATACAATATTTTATTGTGTGAACGTATCAGATAAGATAAACCGAGTTTCTTCAGAATGTCATCTGTCCTTTATATACAATTGGATCTAGTTTGTTAATACATAGTCATGGGTTCAGTATGCCAGTGTTTCTCTTTTTCAGGCTGTCCCTGTCCAATTTTGATATAAAGATTACATTGGCCTAATGGGATGAGTTAGCCTATTGGAATAGTTGAAAAGTTTCCTCTTTCTTAAAATGAAACCCTTAGTTTTGAGATCACTGTAAATTCACATGTAGTTATCAAAAACACAAACCTCATATATTCTTTATCCGGTATTCCTCAAGAGTAACTTTTTGCAAAACACAAATAAATATTGCAACCAAGATGTTGAGATCAGTACAGTAAAATAAGTAACATCTCCATCACCACAGGGATTTCTTGTGCTGCCTTCCGAAAGCCACATTCTCTTCTTCCTCCCCATTCTCCCCAGCCTGGGCCTCTGGCTCAGTTTATGATTGTGTCATTTCAAGAGTGTTATATATATTAAATCACGTAGTAGGTAACCTTTTGAAATTGGATTTTTAAATATATATATATTTTTTTATTGATTTCAGATAGGAAGGGAGAGGGAGAGAGAATCATCAGTGATGAGAGAGATTCATTGATTGACTGCCTCCTGCACGCCCCCTACTAGGGGATCAAACCTGCAACTCAGGCATGTGCCCTTGACCAGAATCCAAGCTGAGATCCTTCAGTCCACAGGCTGACATTCTATCCACTCAACTACGCCAGCTAGCACTGAAATTGGATTTTTTTTCCCCCACTCAATTCCCTGGAGACTCATCCTGGTCATTGCATATTTCAACAGTTTTTTTTTTCCTTTTTCTTTCTGAGTTACCCTCCACAGTATGGATGTATCACACAGTTCATTTACCCATTGACCCATTGAGCCGAGACATCTGTCTTGTTTCTAGTCTTTTATTATTACAAATAAAGCTGTGATCAGCATCTGTGTGCTGGCTGTCGTGGGAACACAAGTTTTCATATCTCTGGGATAAATACTCAGGGGTACCATGGTTGGGTGGGATGGTAGTTGCATATTAAATTTTTGAAAAGCTACCTGAGTGTTCGCCAGAGTGGCTGCAACATTTTGAGTTCTCATGGGCGGTGAATGAATGATGCCTTTTCTCTGTATCCTTGACCGGATTTCGTGTTGTCACTGTTGTTTGTTCTAGTCCCTGTAATAGGGGTGCAGCCATATTTCTGTGTGGTTTTTCATTTGCATTGTGCTAATGATTACTCATGTGAAGTATCTTTCTATGGGGTTGCCTGCCATTTGTTTATCCTCTTCAATGACATGTCTATTTATGCGTTTTGCCCACTTCCTAATTAGTTTCTGTTTTTAGTGTTGTTTTGAGGGCTCTTTATGTATTCTAAATCTTAGTCATTTTTCCGATTTGTGGTTTGGAAATATATTCTCCTGGTGTGTCGATGCCTTTTTATCATTTTAACGGGATTCTTTGCAGAACAAAAGTTTTGCACAAATACAGTTTTATATAACTGTGCACCCCTCCTTTGCTACATGCTACACTGGAATGCCTCGGTGCCCTGGCCTCACACAGGCCATAATATTTGTGTGTGTGTGTGTGTGTGTGTGTGTGTGTGTGTGTGTGTGTGTTAAATCTATTTTCATTGATTTCAGAGAGGAAGGAAAAGGGATAAAGAGAGAAATATCCACGATGAGAGAGAATCATTGATTGGCTGCCTCCTGCATGCCCCACACTGGGGATGGAGCCTGTAACCTGAGCATGTGCCATGACAGGGAATCGAACCCTGACCTCTTGGTCATAAGTTGATGTCCAACCATGGAGCTATATTAGCTGGGCATTGGTCTCATTCTCTATACTGAAGGGACGTCTGGATGGTAGAAGTCTCTGGAAAACGCGGATGAAAGCCTTGCTGCAGCCAAAACCAGTTTGGCTCAGTGGCAGAGCGTCGGTCTGCGGACTAAAGGGTCCCAGGTTTGATTCTGGTCAAGGGCATGTGCGTTGGTTGTGGGCACATCCCCGGCAGAAGGTGTGCAGGAGGCAGCTGGACGATGTTTCTCATCGACGTTTCTAGCTCTCTATCTCTCTCCCTTCCTCTCTGTAAAAAATCAATAAAATATATTTTTTTTTAAAAAGAAAGAAAGAAAGCCTTACTGCAGTTAGTTTTGGGGTGAGGACAAGGAGGGATAGAGGGACCCTCGGCTCCCTCGCTCATTTCCAGCCCCATCCAGGCCCAGGTTCGAGCCCCGGGCACCGTGTCCCTTGGTCTCCCCGCTCTCTCTCCACCCAGGAGATAAACAGTGCCCTGGTTTTATTTATCCACTTCAAACAGTAGCTGCAGAGGGAGAAAACAAAAATCCCACTCACGTCTCAGGAATGACAGAAAACTCTAAATCCTTCGGCGAGAGAAGCCTGCACATTAAATGGAAGCATTTGAGCAGCGTAAGGCGATTATAACGAGCTCGAAAATTAAACACAGCGAGACGCAAACCCGCAGTGATCATAGGGACTGTTGTCACTGGCCCTTTAAATGTGCATTGGGAAAAGCCAAGGTGTTTGTTCTCCTCCGTCTTGCCCATTAAAACCAGATTTTTATTTTATTTATTTATTTATTTATTTATTTATTTATTTATTTATTAGTTTTAAGGGCACCAGCCAGCCTGTACTGTCCTTACGCAGGGCCGCCCGCGTGCCATAGACATGACCTTGTTAGGTGGCCCTGAGAACCAGTCTCTGGGAGGAAAGGATCTCTGCCTGCCCATGGCTTTGTGCACCTGCGATGCCCCATGCCCCGTGGAGACAAGGCCCACTGCCCACTGCATTTCTGCACCAGTTCCTCCCTCTTCGGGTGAACAAAAAGCAGAGTCCGGGCTCTGCCACCGGGAGACCAGGGTTGGCCCAGAAACATAACGATTTCATCTCGTAACTTAAGTAAAAGGCTCTTAGGAGGCCCTATTGCGTACGCAGCTGAGAACTGCAGTTACATTAGAGTCATCGACTTTTTTTTTTTTTTTTACCAAAGACTGAAAAATACAGTAAGAACACCTTCATGTGTACAGTCTCTCTTTAAAATGTTCAGAGTGTGGCAGAATTACGTGTTCATTGTGGTCACGTGTGTATTTTAAGTATACTTTTATTGATTTCAGTGAGGAAGGGAGACTGAGAGAGAGAGACAGACTTCACTGTGTGTGTGGATTGCATTTGGCAGAGCAGTCACTGTGTGTGTGTGTGTGTGTGTGTGTGTGTGTGTGTATCGCACTTGGGGCAGTCACTGTGTGTATGTGTGTGTGTGGGTGTATTGCACTTGGGGCAGTCACTGTGTGTTTGTGAGTGTATTGCACTTGGGGCAGTCACTATGTGTGTGTGTGTGTGTGTGTGTGTGTGTGTATTGCACTTGGGGCAGTCACTGTGTGTGTGTGTGTGTGTGTGTATTGCACTTGGGGCAATCACTGTGTGTGTGTGTGTTGCATTTGGCAGGCAGTCACTGTGTGTGTGTATTGCACTTGGGGCAGTCACTGTGTGTGTGTGTGTGTGTGTGTGTGTGTATTGCACTTGGGGCAGTCACTATGTGTGTGTATTGCACTTGGGGCAGTCACTGTGTGTATGTGTGTGTGTGGGTGTATTGCACTTGGGGCAGTCACTGTGTGTGTGTGTGTGTGTGTATTGCACTTGGGGCAATCACTGTGTGTGTGTGTGTTGCATTTGGCAGGCAGTCACTGTGTGTGTGTGTATTGCACTTGGGGCAGTCACTGTGTGTGTGTGTGTGTGTATGTATGTGTGTATTGCACTTGGGGCAGTCACTATGTGTGTGTGTGTGTGTGTGTGTGTGTATTGCACTTGGGGCAGTCACTGTGTGTATGTGTGTGTGTGGATTGCACTTGGGGCAGTCACTGTGTGTGTGTGTGTGTGTGTGTATTGCACTTGGGGCAATCACTGTGTGTGTGTGTGTTGCATTTGGCAGGCAGTCACTGTGTGTGTGTGTATTGCACTTGGGGCAGTCACTGTGTGTGTGTGTGTGTGTTGCACTTGGGGCAATCACTGTGTGTGTGTGTGTGTGTTGCATTTGGCAGGCAGTCACTGTGTGTGTGTATTGCACTTGGGGCAGTCACTGTGTATGTGTGTGTGTGTTGCATTTTGCAGGCAGTCACTGTGTGTGTGTGTCGGGGGGTTGCATTTGGGGTAGTCACTGTGTATATGTGTGTGTGTGTATGTGTGTGTGTGGATTGCACTTGGCGGGAGTCACTGTGTTTGTGTGTGTGTGAGTGTGTGTGTGTGTGTGTGTGTGTGTGTGTGTGTGAGTGTGTGTGGATTGCACTCAGCGGGACAGTCACCAGGTGTGCTTGTTTGCACTGCTGGTCTGGATGGGGACGTCTTCTCGCTGTGAGCTGCACACCGCTGCTCCTTCCCTGCAGGTCACCCGGCAGCTGTTCTGTTGACAGCACAGGCCGGCGCTGGTCCATTTAGCGCCGATTGAAAGCCGAACCCTTCAGGGGCACAACTGTTTTCTCTCGCGCCTTGGAAAGGGCTTCCGAGGGGAGCCTGATGCAAAACCTGCAGTTGGAGCTCAAGCTTCTTACACAGACCCGTGGCCTTAGGCGATCATTGGCTTTCTGAAAATAGCCCGGTTCACCCATCTGGGATGGTTTCAGAGGCTGAGCATCGACTTATGAACCTGGAGGTCACAGTTCAATTCCCGGTCAGGGCACATGTCTGGGATGCGGGCTTGATCCCCAGGGTGGGGCGTGCAGGGGGCAGCCGATCCATAATTCTCTCTCATCATTGATGTGTCTCTCTCTCTCCCTCTTCCTTCCTCTCTGAAATCCATAAAAATATTTTTTAAATAATAAGAATATATTTTCAAAAAAAAGAACATCTGGGTTCTTTGAGCGACCACCTTCCATTGTCTGGAAGCCACATGTAACCAACAGCAGCAACAGATCACAAGGTCACCAGCAGAGAGAGAAGGAAGGCCTGACTGTGTGCCTAGAAAGGCCTGACTGTGTGCCTGCCTGTCAGCGTGCTTCGAGGTTGCCCTTCATCAGCAGAAGGGGAACAGCAATCAGGAAGCTTTGCAAAAGCGATGGCACCCAGAGCCGGCCTGCTTTGTGGACCAACCACCATCACCTCCACCGCCATCACCTCCACCTCCACCGCCATCCGCTAGAGTGAGCACCTGCCCAACAGCTGCTGTGTGCCAGCTCAGCAGCACAGGGTGCTGTGCTCGCAGGGAGGAGCAGTGACTGGAGGGTCATTCCAGGGTGGTGGGCATGGGCATCAAAGTGTCAGCTCCACTGATACAGATCCCACACCTCTACCAGGGGGACAGTCCTTGGACCTGAACATAGTCCCCTGAAAATCCCTGTGAAATGCAAATGAGTCCAGCCTCCTGAAAATCCTTGTAAAATGCAAATGAACGAAAATCCTTGTGGAATGCAAATGTGTCACCTGGGAGTGAAGGGAGCAGCATTAACTCTTACCTGGGCTGGCAGAATCAGAGCTGTTTTCTCATCCAGCGGGATCTGCATTTCTGCATTCCTGGGCGACTCCTCTGTTTGGTTATTTATCCGGCCTTCCCAGGTGTCAGGCACCATGTGAATAAATCAGACATGAACTCTCTGCTCTAAAAACTTGACGTTCTGGCCGAAACCAGTTTGGCTCAGTGGATAGAGTGTCGGCCTGTGGACTGAAAAGTCCCAGGTTTGATTCTGGTCAAAGGCATGTACCTTGGTTGCGGGCACATCCCCAGTAGGAAGTGTGCAAGAGGCAGCTGATCGATGATTCTCTCTCATCGATGTTTCGAGCTCTCTGTCCCTCTCTTTTCCTCTCTGTAAAAATCAATAAAATAAAATCATTTAAGACAAAACAAAACAAAAACTTGACGTTCTGGTGAGAGGAGAGAGAGAGAACCAAACCAAGAAATACTTCCATGATGTGTCAGATAGCGAAACATCAGGCAGAGTGGAGGGATGGGGTGAGGCATGACTGCTATTACCGGGGGCTCTCAGGAAAGAGCTTTAAAAAATATATATATATATTATTGTTGTTATTATTTTATTGATTTTTCTCAGAAAGGAAGGGAAAGGGATAGAGAGTTAGAAACACTGATGAGAGAGAAACATTGATCAGCTGCCTCCTACTGGGGACGTGCCAGCAACCAAGGTACATGTCCTTGACTGAAATCTAACCTGGGACCCTTCAGTCCGCAGGCAGATGCTCTATCCACTGAGTCAAACTGGTTTTGGCAGGAAAGAGCTTTTGAATCAGTAAGCATTTGAATGAAGATTGAACAAAATCAAACCAGGAAGTCACCGGTTCAATTCCCAATCAGGACACAGGCCCGGGTTTCCGGCTCAACCCGGGGCATGTAGGAGGCAGTCAGTCCATCAATGATTCTTTCTCTCTCACTGGTGTTTCTCTCTTTCTCTCTCTTCCTCTCCCTTCTTCTCTGAAACCAATTAAAAATGGGGGGAGGGAGAGAGACAGGCAGCCACCAGTGCAGGAGGACAGGAAGTGTCTATCCCTGCTCACTTCCTCTACCCTGCTCATTTCCTCTATCCCTGCTCATTCCCTCTACCCTGCACACTTACTTTACCCTGCTAATTTCCTCTATTTCTGCTCATTTCCTCTATTCCTGCTCACTTCCTCTTTCCCTGCTCATTTCCTCTATTCCTGCTCACTTCCTCTTTCCCTGCTCATTTCCTCTATTTCTGCTCATTCCTGGTAGCTTCTGGAAGCTGAGCCTGCAGCGAGACACTTAGAAAGCTGGCCAGAAAGAGGCTTCCCTACAAGGGGAGAGGCCGGGAGAAAAGCAATTACAGCCTTTGATTAGGAAAGCACACTCGCCAGAGAATTCTGCTTAAACATTCCAGCCCCGTCTCCCTGTGCCTTTTCCTCGGCAGGTTCTGGATCAATAGCAGAAGTGTGTGCGGCCCGTCCCTCTGAGCAGCTGGACCCGGGGGGTGGCCAGGGCCTTTCCGTGGTCTGTTATTCCTTTTCAGAGACATTTCCTGCTAACCTGGAGCTCAGGTCTGTGAGTCAGTTAAGAACATGCACTCTAGCCCGGCTGGCATGGCTCAGTGGTTGAGTGTTGACCTGTGAACTGGGAGGACATGGTTCAATTCCTGATCAGGGCACATGCCCGGGTTGTGGGCTTGGTCCTCAGTGGGGGCATGCAGGAGGCAGCGGATCCATGATTCTCTCTCATCATTAATGTTCCTATCTCTCTCTCCCTCCACTTTCTCCTCTGAAATCAATGAAAAAGATATTTTTTTTAAAAAAAGTAACCTAGATTTAATAACTAGTCCTTCCTTCCCTCCTAGGATTTCATTCTTTTTAAAAATATATATTTTATTGATTTTTTACAGAGAGGAAGAGAGGGGGATAGAGAGTCAGAAACATCGATGAGAGAGGAACATCGACCAGCTGCCTCCTGCACACACACCCCCCCTCCTCCACCTGGGGATGTGCCTGCAACCAAGGAACATGCCCTTGACCTGAATTGAACCTGGGACCCTTCAGTCCGCAGAATGATGCTCTATCCACTGAGCCAAACCGGTTTTGGCTAGGATTTCATTCTTGAGAGTGTCCAGGTGCTAACGGCTTGCCAGTCACATGGCTTCCCAGGGCCCTGGGTGGGTGGGCACACAGTGACAGCTCTGAGCAGACGCCTCGGTGCCCTGCTGGGAGCGCTCTGTGTGGGGCAGAAGCAGGCTGATGGGAAAGGGTGTTGTGACATCTGTGAAGAGCTAATGATCATTATTTCGCATTCTCGACGGGGAAAGCTACAATAATGAGCTTGACGCGTGTCATTGTCCTGGACGAGTGTTTTCACTGAAGCGAATGCCGTTTGCTACCTGCGTGTGTTCGTTCAGCAAACATTGCGTGTCTGCTGTGTTCCGCTGCTCAGACACGGGGCGAGTGGGGCAGAGGCCAGACCCCTGCCCTCAGGGGTCTCACCGGTAAAGGAGCAAAGACAGAAATGAAAACCAAGAACAGGACGCTATTGAGTGCAGTAGCCGAGCTGTAATCTGCAGTGAGCTCTCTGAACAAGTCTCAAAAAAACATAGCTGGTTTGGCTCAGTGGATAAAGCATCAGCCTGCAGACTGAAGGGTCCCAGGTTTGATTCCGGTCAAGGGCACATGCCTGGGTTGCGGGTTCGATCCCCAGTAGGGAGCATGCAAGGAGTCAGCTGACCCATGATTCTTTCTCATCATTGATGTTTCTCTCTCTTTCTCTCCACTCCCTTCCTCTCTGAAAACAATAAAAATACATTAAAAAACAAAACAAAACAAAACATGGTTTTATGCCCATGAGCCTACTGAGGGCCTAGGGCTGGGGAGGGTGTGTGGTGGCCCGAAGGGGTCACTGGGAAAAAAAGGACATCTGTAGTACATTCAACAATAAACATTTTTAAAGTAGATTAAATGGAAAGAATCCAGACATTTTGTATAGTGTAGCATGGAGATAAGACAAAATGGCACAAAAAGGGAAGACTGATGATGGTGTGAGGAAAGAAGAGATAGATAGACTGATGATGGGGGAGGAAAGGGAAACAGAGAGATGAATTAGGAACTGGAAGGAATGTTCGCCAGAGAGCATGTCCTACAGTTCCGAGGTGTTTGAGTTCCTGCATCTGATCATTTATTCTTTCCACCTCCTGGAATATTCATTAGCTCATTAACCATGGCTCAGCTACTGAGTTACATTGGAGATAGTGCTGGGACATGAAAACAGACAATGCTTAGCAGCTGGAAATGCAGAACAAGATAGAAGGTTGGAATAAGGAAGGGACTAGGAAAGGATAGACATGGAGGGGAAAGTAAAAACTCAAGAGACTATTTCCCAAAAGCAGAGGAGATGGGGGGGAAAGCCAGACCCTGAACCTCAGATCACGTGCAAAATTGAGAACCAGGAAGAGAAGGAGGAGAGTGGGCGTGGCGAGAGGTCCCCAGACACCAAAGCAAAATAGATTATAGGAGAGAAGGAGTGGCTGACGGTGTGGACTATTGTAAAGGTCAGGCAGGATAAGAGCTGTGGACACATAAATCTGTCTTGCTCAGATTGACCTTCAATATTTTAATCATGAGATGATCTTTCTAGAGGGCAGTATGGCCGTATGCATCCAGGGTTTGTGAAATGTCTCTGTCCTCTGACTCGGCACTTCTACTTCCAGACATGTCTCCTTAGCAAATTGTCAAAGCCGGCAGGTGTGGCTCAGTGGTTGAGCACCGACCTATGAACCAGGAGGTCAGGTTCGATTCTCTATAAGGGCACCTGCCTGGGTTGCAGGCTTGACCCCCCAAATTTATTATGTTCTTAATTTCAATCGTTATGTGTTTCTATTGTAGAATTTCCACTTGATTCTTTTCCTTCATTTCTAATTATCTTCTGAAGCCCAGTATCTTGCCATCTAGTTTGCTGAACACATGGATCAAAATTAGTTTAAAGTCTCTCTGATAACGCCATGTGTTTTACCAATAGTTTTCGTTTATTTGGTCCAGTCTTATGATATGTATGGTAGTTTTTATTTTTATTTTTAGTCTTTATTTTATTATTTTTTTAAAGTACATTTTATTGGTTTTTTACAGAGAGGAAGGGAGAGGGATAGAGAGCTCGAAACATCGGTGAGAGAGAAACATTGATCAGCTGCCTCCTGCACACAGCCCACTGGGGATGTGCCCACAACAAAGTACATGCCCTTGACCGGAATCGAACCTGGGAACTTTCAGTCCACAGGCCTACACTCTATCCACTGACCCAAACCGGTTTCAGCTGTATGGTAATTTTTAAATGTTGTCATATTGTGTGTGAACAAGGACACAGATCCTCCCCCTACTTTCTTCTTGAAATAAGTATTGATTTTCTGCTGGAAGGCAGTTGCAGGAAGGCCAGATTACCTGGATATAATCAGACATTTGGAAGGTAAGATTGGCTCATAATCTATGTGATGATTGGTCTCTTACTGGTGGTTTTCTTTCTAAAACGTAGTTATTCCTGCGTCTCGGCTGAAGGTCTGTGTTGTCTACTGGGACTCCTCCTAGGGCGAACTGCAGCTTTTATTTCTCCAGTCCTCTAAGAACATGGGAGACCCAAATGGACTCAGTCCTTCCTGTTGTTCTTAAGCCACTTCCTGATTGGCCTTTTGGCATCATACTCCTCACAACTTAAGAAATGTCTTAGGGCCCTAGCTGATTTGGCTCAGTGGATAGAGCGTTGGCCTACAGACTAAAGGGTCCCAGGTTTGATTCCAGTCAAGGGCACATGCCCTGGTTTGCGGGCTCAATCCCCAGTGGGGGACATGCAGGAGGCAGCTGATCCATTATTCTCTCTCATCATTGATGTTTCTTTCCCTCTCCTCTTCTCCCTTCCTCTCTGACATCAATAAATGTAGGAAGAGACTGAAGACAGTGTGTTGACTCAAAGGTGAGAGCACAGATTCCCAAGAAGTCATAAATGCTCAACGATATAAAATACTACTGAAAGGCTGGACGAGGAAAGACAGGTGGCCAGTGGATTTGGCAACATCAGACTCCCTGGAGACTTCCTGATGCACAATTTTAGTTGAATGGTGGCATCAGAAACCAGACTGGAAGGAATTGAAGAATGAATAGAAAGTAAATAAATAGAGACTTAGGTTTTTGTCAGGTACTTCAAGAAGTTTTGTTGAGGAGATCAGCAGGAAGTAGGGGTTTGATTTGAAAATGATGAATCTGGCCAAAACCGGTTTGGCTCAGTGGATAGAGCGTCAGCCTGCAGACTGAAAGGTCCCAGGTTCGATTCCAGTCAAGGGCATGTACCTTGGTTGCAGGCACATCCCCGGTAGGGGGTGTGCAGGAGGCAACTGATCGATGTCTCTCTCTCATCGATGTTTCTAACTCTCTATCCCTCTCTCTTCCTCTCTATAAAAAAATCAATAAAAATATATTTTTTAAAAAAGAAAAGAAAATGATGAATCTGTAAACAAAGTATAAAGACTCAGCAATCTCTTGTCCTTGCACTGGAGCTTCTGGAGTACACGGAGCTGTTGAAAGTTTTGTTTGTTTGTTTGTTTTTGGACAGAATCCAAGAGCCTATTGATTGGGATTCATTTTTTATGTCTCAGAATCTTTATTTTAAAACCACAGGGAGCAAGCAAATGGCAGTAAAAACCGGAGCTTTCATCTTGATTAAACATGGACAAAAGCAAAAACATGTCATTTAAAAGCATGCTGAGTGCGCAGGAAGATCGCTTTATGGCTAAACGATGTAATGTAACAGACAGTGAGAAATTTAATGTGCTAGTGAGCTAGGTTTCCTGGAAGTAATCTATCATTTGCATAGAGATATGTGACTGTCCATGGCCGGGCTCGGGAAGGGAAGAGATGAGCATGAAAGGGATGCTTGTCCCATTGCGGTCACAGCCCCCAGAGGGTCACGGTCACCTGTCAGGTCCCTGTGAAGAAATCTTCCTTCTCTGGATAACGCACATGTCAGCACAAATCTCAGCCTCCCCAGGAAACAGTTTCTGATTCTTTTCACACCAGATGCTTATAGAAACTGGTGTTTCCCACAGAATGTTGTCTTTATCTCCTCAGATCCTTTATCAAACCGTATTGAAATCATATGTCTTCATTTCTGACTCTGCGGTGAGGCCAAAGATTGATTCTTGTTTCCTATTTTGTCTTTAGCATTGCATGTGGCAGATATTCAAGAAATATTTGTGGGTAAAATAAATGTAGGAATAAAAATGTGTGTGTGTGTAAGTACAACTAATGGACATAAAACTCTGGGGAGGGAGGGTATGTATGGGGGGGAGGGAGGGGGGCAAAAAAAATCAAAATAAATAAATAAATAAAATAAATAAAAGAAAAAAAGAAATAAAAATGTGTGTGTGTGTGTGTGTGTGTGTGTGGTGTGTGTGTGTGTGTGTGCATGCATGCATATCCGTATATACTAGTACACACACAGGTATCAAGAACATATAACATTGAGGGAGGAATCAAATGTGTAATTAAAAATGACCGATGGACCAGCTAGGTGTGGCTCAGTGGTTGAGTGTTGACCTAGGAATCAGGAGGTCATGGTTCCATTCCAGGTCAGGGCACATACCCAGGTTGCAGACTCAATCCCCAGTAGGGGGCATGCGGGAGGCAGCTGATCAGTGATTCTCTTTCATTGTTGATGTTTCTAGCTCTCTCTCCCTCTTCCTTCTTCTCTGAAATCAATAAAAATATATTTTTTAAAAAGGAAAATGAGACTTGTGTAATACTTTACACAATAAAGAATTTAAATTAAAACAAAGAAGAAGGACAGCCGAAACCGGTTTAGCTCAGTGGTAGAGCGTCGGTCTGCGGACTGAAAGGTCCCAGGTTCGATTCCGGTCAGGGGCATGCGCGTTGGTTGCGGGCACATCCCCGGTGAGGGGTGTGCAAGAGGCAGCTGGTCGGTGTTTCTCTCTCGTCGACGTTTCTAGCTCTCTATCTCTCTCCCTTCCTCTCTGTAAAAAATCAATAAAAATATATTTTAATAAAAAAAAAAAAAAAAGAAGGACAGATGCTGTGAGTTGAAATGGAGGTGATGCTATCGAAGGCTGGCTGATCTGAGAAGCTTCCTGAAAGGAACTGGAGGCATTGCTGGGCCTCCAAGGATGAGTGGTGGGACTTTGACAAAGGGTTCATTAACAGTTTCATGTAATCAGATGTGCTTCCTACATATAATCACATATATTACTCTAATGATTAGGCAAGACACAGAAAGGCTTGTTTAGGGTGGGAACTAGGCTAAAAGTCAATCCCGGACCTCTGCCCTTGACTGTGCCTGTCGGGTCATCTCTTGGTAGTGTCACCTTTGACTCTGAGCTTTCCTCATCTTCCTGATTGCCTGTCACCCACAGGGACAGCACAGATCCTTGAGTTTTCCTGCAAGCATTAGCCAGGCCATCGCATCCACACCCTTCAGCTGCCTGCGTGTTGTGCTAGCTGCAGCTTTTGCCCCAAAGAGAATTTTATTCATCTCACCACCAGTGTGCTCTATTATCCCCACTCGGTCATTGTATTGCTCCTGGAAAAAGAAAACCAATCTGATAGCATAGAAAAAAGGCTCTAAATACCGCGTAATTACCGAGTATTCTTTCTGCCTCTCCATATTACTGAACAGAGAGAAAAGGCATCTCGGAAATAAATGATGATGATGATGCCTGTTAATAAATAACAGTCCCAGCCACGTTACTGCTGCCTGGAGGCTGTGGGAGAGGCAGAAATGCCTCTGAAGATCCTGTGCACACACCACATGTGCGCCTGGCTCAGCCGAGGGAGGTGGGAAAGGGAAGGCCAGGGATGTGGTTTTGAAAGAGAAGCATTTTGTACACAGCCCTGAGTTGAAGCCAGGGACGTGGGAGCAGGGGGGTGGGAGATTTAGACTGGACTCTGCCCCTTGCACTGAGAGAAACTCTTCCTTCTTGGAGGAAATGAATCACATGATAAACAAATGAGGGCAGCTTCTTAGACAATGAGTTGCCAGGACTATCATACAAAGTATATTAATTAGCATGCTTTTTTTCTTCTCCGTTCCTATTGGCCAGGCTTAATATAGCAACGTGATTATGGGAGACCATTAATGAGTACATTCTGGCTAGTATTTCAGCAGCAAGTAGAGGGGGAAATGCAGAGAGGAAGGCCTGACTATGTCCTGTTTGTGTTCCTGAGACACAGCCGGGGTCCCAGAATGAGCCCAGAATGGGGAGGGTTTGGGGATGAACTAAAATCAACTCCCATGACTGGCCAGTGTGGCTCAGTGGTTGAGCACCAACCTTATGAACCAGGAGGTCATGGTTGGATTTCCACTCAGGGCACGTGCCCAGGTTGTGGGCTCGATGGATCCCCAGTGTGGGATGTACAGGAGGCAGCCAATCTATGATTCTCTCTCATCATTGATGTCTCTCCCTTTTCCTTCCTCTCTGAAATCAATACAAATCTATTTTTTTTTTAAAAACATACAATAAAATCAGTGCTCACTTTGTGAACCATCAGTCTTGGACACCATGCAAGCAAGGGTCAGGAGGAGGAGAGAAGCCGGGTCTAGTTCTGACCTTACCCCAGAGTGGAGTGCCCGGTAGTCCCCTGTACTTAACTTCTCTACAGATTTGTCTATAATTATCTCCTGGGTTCCAGGAAAGATAATATTCAGCAAAACTTGAGAAGCCAAAGTATAACACAAGTCAGGTGGAGCTGCTATTGTGATTGCGTCCACTCAGCAGCCTACCATTTAAGATCTGAAACAAGGTCAGTTGAGGCAAAATCCAGTCGTTGTATGCGAGCCAACACATCTTGGCAATTAGGGTCAGAAGAAGCAAACACTTTGCAAAGTGAAAGCTCATTTATTAATGCATTGATTCAAGACAAAATGCAAATAGTTCCTTGCATGTGTTTGGCCTGAGGTAAAGGAATCTGTCCTGCTTTAAAATTTCCACTCATTCAGTAATGCCTTCCTTCTATGGCTCTTGTTTGGTGCTCACCCTTTGTGCACAAGTCTGTTTCATTCATTTATTTTATTTTTAAAATATATTTTTATTGATTCCAGATAGGAGGGGAGAGGGAGAGAGAGATAGAAACATCAATGATGACAGAGAGTCATTGATTGGCTGCCTCCTCTACACCCCACTCTGGGGATTGATCCTGCAACTCGGGCATACGCCCTGACCCGGAATCAAACCACGACTTTTTGGTTCATAGGTTGAAGCTCAACCACAGAGCTATGCCAGCTGACTATTCATTTATCTCCAAGTAAACACAGCTGAGAGGACTTCCCATCAGGGAGGAGAGCAGACCTGGGGCATTTGGTGGATGGAGTGGAGAGACGAGTACTGTGGCACTTGCTTTGAATTCTCTGACCTTGACCTTGAGCTTGGACTACTACACAGGCCCCTATCAGCTTTCAGTGGCCCCTTGGCGATGGATGCCAAACAGTGGCAGTCTCCGCCCAGCTAAGGCATGCGCGGCAGATGGATGGTTTCTGGTTGTGAACGGATGCTATGGTCCAATGGGGATCAGGTACCGACTTGATGATGCTCAGGCGTGCACCTGGAGCCGCCTCTCTCCTGCTGACCTCCCGAGCTCGGCGTTTTTCTCCGAGGTGGACGCTGTCCAGATGGCAGGTTTTAAAGAACCAAGCCCAGCACCTGAGTCAGCCCTGCTTTAGGCTCCAAATGCGTGGGCCTCTCGCAGACGCTGAGGTGAGGAGCTTAGCAGCTGTCGGGTGGGTCTATCAAGATCTGACCTGCTGGGACGTGAAGAAGGACAAAAAGAGGACGTGGCTTCCTGTAACTCGAGGGAAACCTTTCTGCTTGCTCAGACTTGGAAGAGGAGTTAGAGGTTATTTTAAAGGGTCCCCCTGAGCCTCGAGAGTCCAAATTAAATAACTGGGCCCGCAGCTGTTATTTTTGGATAAGCTTTCACTCACAGAATTGCCTCCTCCTCAGATTGGGCTCGGAGAACATCCTAGATTTGCTTTGAAAAGATTGAAATGGCCGATACCGGTTTGGCTCAGTGGATAGAGCGTCGGCCTGCAGACTGAAGGGTCCCAGGTTCGATTCCGGTCAAGGGCATGTACCTTGGTTGCAGGCACAACCAAAGCATTTCAATCTTTTGTGTGTGTGTGTATATATATATATATATATATATATATATATATATATATATATATTATATACACACATATATACACACATATACACATACATACACACACACACACACACACACACACACACACACACATATATATATATATATATATATATATATATATATGATTAAAATGCTTTGGTTACCACAGAAGTGGGAGGCTTAACCCCACTGGCAACTCCAATTCATGAGTCCAATCAATCCCTCAGCGAGGACACTGGCCTTGCTCCACGCCAGGCAGGAAACCCCTAGCGATAGCACAGTTACGGAAAGAGGTGACCAGTGTTGTGATGGGGGAAGCAAAGGGACTGTCTCAAGTTCAAAGGAAGGGGCTTTCATCCAAGCTGGGTCTGCAAAAAGATTTCCCAAAAAATGTGACGTGTGAGCTGGTGCTGGGAGAAAGGAGGCAATGGGAGGAGAGACTGGCGGGGCAGAGGGAGGAGCCATGTGCATGCTCAGGGTTAAGTCTTCGATTTGCACAACAAGCCTCCACTCGCCACGTGATGAGGGTACCTAAGACCTTTCCTCCCTCTTCCCATCGCCTCTGGAGTCTCAGAGCTTGAGGGTTGACAGCATGCGAGGTGTGTAGTGAGTTGGTTTTAAGACATACTTCTGCCAGTGAGAGGAGGGCTCTTTAGTCCTCTGATTCTACTCTCTTTTGTATAACCTTGAATATGTCTGCATCTCGGACATATTTGTGTTCCAGAGCCATTTGCGTTCCACTCAAGGAAAATCTGGGCTTCCAGGCAACTCAGAAGAAAGCTTTGGGTATTAGGTATGCTGAGTTGGGTGGAAGTGTAGAGAAAAGAGTGCTTCACAAGATGTCAGAAGATTAGAATTTAAATCCTGGCCCAGCCAGCCGGTGTAGTTCAGTGGTGAGTATCAACCTATGAACCAGGAGGTCAAGGTTCGATTCCTTCGGACGTGCAGGAGGCAGCTGATTGATGATTCTCTCTCATCATTGATGTTTTCATCTCTCTCTCCTTCTCCTTTCCTCTCTAAAATCAGTAAAAATATATTTTAAAAAAGAATGTAAATCCTGCCTCTGACAGTTACTACCCTTTAATTTTCCCATGGTGCTTGCTAGTTACACTAATAAAAGAGAAATATGCAAATTGGCCATACCTTTGTGACACCCACCGACCAATCAGGAGCGAGTATGCAAATAAACCCAACAAAGCTGGCTGGTTAATTTGCATACACAGGCTCTGAGCATACACTGAAGGTTCTAGACTGAGTGAAGCCTGAAGGCGACTGAAGACCAAAGAGGCTTGGCTTCTCTGCTGTGGTCGGAGAGAAGACCTGTGTGCCAGGTGTGGAAGGAAAACCGGTGCCAGGAGCAGGGGAAGGAAGACCTATTGCAGGAATGTTTGCGCAACGGGCCTCTAGTCATCTAATAAAATGGGCTTAATAATTCCCAGTTTCTCTTTCTGGAGTTGTTCCAATTGTTCCTATTGCTCCTGTCCTTATATGTCTTGTGCTGCATCATGCCAGCGCCCCCAGTGGAGAGGCCACGGTTGGCAGATAAAATGTAAAACCAAAGTGGTCTAGTCACACTGCCCAAGAGCTCAGTGGCCTCACGGAAGTCTCTATGGCAATTCTTCCCCTCTTCGTGTGCCTGGGCTCAGCTGCTGTGGGTAAGGCAGGCGAGGCTCCCTCACAAAGGAGACTCTCTCTCTCTCTCTCTCTCTCTCTCTCTCTCTCTCTCTCTGGGTCCCTCCTAGTGGCCTTGACCTGAACTTGGGGGGCAGGGGAGCAAAAGCTAGTTTCTTGAGAGGATAGAACACAAGGTGATAGACATCAAACTTCCCTGGTAGCAAAGAGAGAAAGGCGACACAATTTAAACTTTCCCCTTGATTAGTGCCATCATTCTGTGCGGTCAGTAGTTGCTGTGTTGTAAGCTGGAAATGCTATATATATATATATATATATATATATATATATATATATATGTGTGTGTGTGTGTGTGTGTGTGTGTGTGTGTGTGTGTGTGTGTATGTATATATGTATATATGTATATATGTATATATGTATATTTATCTTTGTTGGGTTAATTTGCATACACACTCCTGATTGGTTGGTGGGTGTCACAAAGGTATGGCCAATTTGCCTATTTCTCTTTTATTAGTGTAGATAACTAGCACCATGGGAAAATTAAATGATAGTAATTGTCAGAGGCAGGTTTTACATTCTTTTTAAAAATATATTTTTCTTGATTTTAGAGGGGAAGGGAGAGGGAGAGATGGAAACATCAATGATGAGAGAGAATAAATCTTTATTGTTCAGATTATTACAGGTATTCCTCTTTTTTTCCCCCAAAGCTCCCCTTCACCTGATTCCTCACACACACACACACACACACACACACACACACACACACACCCCAGATGCTTTTGAGGCTGCTGCAGGTCAGTCTCCCTTGGCCTACAGTGTGGGCTGGCCCCCTAAGCTTTCTTTGTTTCTCTATTTTCCTCTTCATTTCCGGGCTCATCCTTCCCTGCCAGAAAGTGAGATGGCACATCTTACTGTGAGTCTGCGCATCTTAAGCAGCCGCATTCTCTTCTCATTTGCTTTGGGCCAATGACCCGCGTGAAACCAGGTTTCTGACGTGAATGAAAAACGAACGTGGGAACCATGCGCTCTCAGCTAATAGACTGGAGCGAGGAGCATGCGGAATGAGACTGTCACTCCACAGGCGCGCGGGCTTGGAACATTTATCTTCCTGCGAAGCCGCTTCTGAGGAGATGTTGTTGAGGTCTGATCTCCAGATACGTGGCTGGCTTATTATAATTAGACTTTTATAAATTTGACTTTACTACAGCAGAGTTCATCTCAACGCACACACTTGGTTATAATATTGTGTTTGTAGCTCGATTGCAGAGAACAAAGTCTGCTCTAGTTGGTCTAGCCAGAGAGGAGGGCTCTGCAGCCTAAGAGGTTCAGAGCCACTGAAAGGCCTTGGGGACACCCTAGCTGGTGTGGCTCAATGGATAGAGCATTGGCCTTTGGACTCAAGGGTCCCATGTTTGATTCGGGTCAAGGGCATGTTGCAGGCACATCCCTAGTAGCTAATGGATGTTTCTCTCTCATCACTGTTTCTAACTCTCTATTCTTCTCCCTTCCTCTCTGTAAAAAATTAATAAAATATAGTTTTTTAAAAAGGCCTTGGGGAGAAGGGTGTCGGCTGAGTTTCCAAGAATAACTCTTAGCCCCTGGAACTGCTCTGCTTGTGCCCCCCAAAGGGAGAAGCAGTTACTGCCACAGCACACTTTCTCCAGCACGAGCCAGGCCAGCTGACCTGATGTCCAGTTGCCATGTTCCCCTCCATTTGCTCTCACACAGCGGGTGAGCAGAACTTGTCTCATCCTGCATTCTCGCCCCGAGGGGTCCTGGGAACTGTAGTTCGACCTTCCAAGCACCGACCTCCCAGGAAACAATGCTAGAAAGGATGTGGAGCTGCGTGTGTGGTGTGTCAATTTAGACAATGCCTCTTCAAATCGAATAACCTTATCATATAGTTCCTTTTAAGATAAGATAATAAGGATTATCTATCACAAAAGAACCGCAAAAAAAGAAAATACAGAAGCTGTGCTAAAGGGCTTAGAGCTGATAAAATTTTTATTGTTTGGTAAATTTTATATGTGTCTGTATGAGTGTGTAGAGGGGTGTGTATGTATATGTGCACATATCGGCAATGTATATTTGAAATATGTGCATGCAATAAATATATAGGGCACACTAAAGCAGGGAGCAGAGTCATGTGTTTCCAAATATGACTGACTATGATGATCTTTTTTTAAAATATTTTTTTATTGATGTCAGAGAGGGAAAAAAGGAGAAACATCAATGACGAGAGAGAATCATTGATTGGCCACTTCCTGCACACCCCACACTGGGGATTGAGCCAGCAACCCAGGCATGTGCCCCAGCCAGGAATCAAACACATGGCCTCCTAGTCCATAGGTTGACACTCAACCACTGAGCCACCCCAGCCAGGCTGACTTTGATGCTGTTGAGCTGGGATTAGGGTCAGGACTAAAGCTCTTAGAAGGCTAGAGGGAAATAGACACCTCTCAGGCTGTGTGCTCGGTGATAACGATGCAAAGACAAGCATTTGGGTCCATGTCCCTGAAGGAATTCATGCGAGAGAGAAATACTCATCCTATCCAATAAAAGAGTAATATGCAGATTGACCATCACTCCAATACACAAGATCAAGATAGCTGCCCCCATGTGGTCAAAGATCCTGCCCCCATGTGGACACAAGATGGCTACCACAAGATGACCAACAGCGGAGGGCAGTTGGAAGGGACCGGGCCTGCAAGGGAGGGCAATTGTAGGTGATCAGGCAAGCAAGGGAGGGCAGTTGGGAGGCACCGGCTTGCAATGGAGGGCAGTTAGAAGTGATCAACCCTGCTGGGGAGGGCAGTTAGGGGTGACCAGGCCGGCAGAGGAGGGAAGTTGGGGCAAACAAACTGGCAGGGGAGCAATTAGACATCAATCAGGCTGGCAGGGGAGTGGTTAGGGGGTGATCAGGCTGGCAGGCAGAAGCGGTTAGGAGCAATCAGGAAGGCAGGCAGGCAAGCAATTGGGAGTCAGTAGTCCTAGATTGTGAGAGGGATGTCTCAGATTGGAGCGAGTGCAGGCTGGGCTAACGGCCATCACCGCCCCCTCCTCTACCCCCAGTGCACAAATTTCATGCACCAGGCCTCTAGTAAGTAATTATAAGACAACAGGGCAAATTTGATGCTGAAAAACATGCAGCTTCAGATTTTTCATCAAAATGTTCTCGAACTACAGACAAGGAAAGGATGGACGTATCGTTTACAATGTACCTCCGTAAACAATGAAATTATTCGCTATCTGACATTTTACCTTTAAAATTCATGGGAATTTTGTGGCCTATTTTATATGTTCAATTTAAAGTGTTCTATGTGCTTTCAATAACTTGCCATCATCAACAGTGCTATTCATCTTTTTGGCTCATGGACAAAAAATATTGTTACATTGAAATTATCATCAGAAAATAGGACTAAATTGAGAGGGGCTGATGTCAGATGAGGAAATCCTTTGGTCTATCTAGATGTCAGAAAATTTTGAAAATCTAGGCCCACCCAAAATATGTCTATTTTTCCCCCAATGTATTTTTATTGCTTTCAGAAAGGGAGAAAGAAGAGAGAAATAGAAACATCCATGATGAGAGAGATCCTTGATCGGCTGCCTCCTGCACACCTCCCACTGGGGATTGAGCCTGCAACCCGAGCATATGTCCTTGGCCAGAATCGAACCTGGGACCCTTCAAACTGCAGGCTGACGCTCTCTCCACTGAACCAAACCAGCCAGGGCCAAGATATGTCAATGAATGGCACCTTTTCTCGGGATTTTTAAGGGCATTCTGCCTTTGCGATGTATCTTCTATTCTTATGACTAACAATGAACTCACTCGCCTTATTCAGATTTTCCCTCTTTGTCCCGGTTTTTGCTTCTGGGGAAGCATAGCAATGCAGGCTTCGGTGCATAGACTACTGGCACCTCCCTGCAGCTCAGGCAACAGTCATGCATGTAACAGTGTGCACCACGCAGAGGTGGGTGGGGAGGGGGTGCAGGGGAGCTGTCCGCACCTGTGGGCGGAATATGCACGTTATCACTGCAATTAGCCGCGGTTGCTGGAACATGTGGTCCTAATATAATAGAAAGCGGGCCTGCTTTTTGCAGGCTTTGCGGTTGGTTCTCAATCCCCACAGACAATGAGTCTCTTTACTGCCTGTTCCCGGCTCACAGAGCGCCCGCTGCCTAATATAAGATGTCACTGCCACAGTACCGGCCAGGCTGCGAGCCACGTCCCACAGTATTGCAGCCTGTCTACAAGATGATGATGGAGTGCACGTTGTTCCTTTAGAAAACGCATCATTGTGATTGCCTCATTGAACACACACAATCGCTTTGTAAGCATCATCTTTATGAACATAGGGAACGAAGAAATCAGTAAGGGAGGCAGCTCGTTGCTTTCTTGTGCTCATCCAAATGCAGTATAAACAACTGGCTAGCCTTGCTTTCGAGCCAACTATTGGTATATATCTGGATTGCAACAAAACAGGTCATGTGAATGTACAGGAGTACCTTTCACATCTTATTAAGACCTTTTTAAAGTCTGAAATAGCTCAAGCCAGCTCCAGTTTCACTATTCTGTTCCTTTTTATTATTATTATTTAAATTGACCCAAAAGGGTTAGAGGCACTGACCTCCCTCTCCAACCTCCTCCCCCCCCCCGCCCCGTCCCAGTAAAAATCCACCTATAACTTTTGACTCTCCAAAAGCTTAACTCCCAAAAACTCAACTACTCATACTGTTGACCAAAAGCCTTACCAGTAATGTAAGCAAATGAGTAACACATATTTTGTGTGATACACACACACACACACACACACACACACACACACTCTAGAGGCCCAGTGCATGAATTTGTGCACCTGTGGGGTCCCTCTGCCTAGCTGACGATTGGGGCCAATTGAGCCATCTCACCGATGGGGGCCAGCTGTCCAGAGAGGGAGTGAGGAGGGCTCCAGAGTATGTCTGGCCCTTCCACCCAGTCCTGATCAGCCAGACCCCAGCAACAAGCTATGTAACCTACTGGTCGAAGCATCTGCCCCGTGGTGGCCAGTGCATGTCATAGCAACTGGTCAAGTAAATGGTCAACTGATCAGTTGGACACTTAGCATATTACACTTTTATTATATAGGATAGTGTACTTTTACAATAAAGTGAGCTAAAGAAAAAAATGATATTAAGACAATCATAAGAAGAGGAAATACATTTACAGTATCTATTGAAAACAATCCACAAGCCCCGCTCATCATTCCAGTCATTCTAGCATTCCAGTTGCTTGGCTTTTATATATATAGATATTTAATGATTTCAGAGTGGAAGGGAGAGGGAGATAGAAACATCAATGATGAAAGAGGATCATTAACTGGTTGCCTCCTGCACTCAAGCCCACAATCTGGGCATGTGCTCTGACCAGGAATTGAACCACGACCTCCTGAATCACTGAGCCACACTGGCTCTTGAGGATTTTTTTTTTTTAAGACTCTTAAAAGTTTTCTAGTGCAAAATAACTCTAGCTGGCTGCCTTGCAGATCATTAAATGTGTCTAGACACTATTCATGGGTACAACTTAGACATGAACCAACACCTTACTGCACAGGGGCCCCTTGTACTTCCGTGTGTGTGTGTGTGTGTGTGTGTGTGTGTGTGTGTGTGTGTGTGTGTGACAGAGAGAGAGAGAGAGAGAGAGAGAGAGAGAGAGTATGTGCATCACAGACTGAGCTTATTTAGAAGCAAAATCACTTATTGAAGCTTAATTTTTAAGACAGCATCAATTTCCATTTTGATAGGATATTTATTTAGTATGATTCTTCCCAAAATCAAATACTCAAGCTTGCTTTCTAGGATAGCTCACAAAGCAAAAGGTATGTTTATTTAGTAATCCCACAACCCACTCACATATCATTTTAAATAAGATTATTTTACTTGCTGGCAACTGGATCTTCCCTGTGGATGAAGTGATTGAAAAAATTATTTTGTAAATTATCTACCAGAGTTCATATTCCCTGCAGGAACTTGAGGAAGGATCATTTTAATGTGGCCTCAGGTGTTGGATTTTGAAATGCAATTAGGCACAGCAGCTGTGGCTGCTGGTACCCACCCATGCTGCCGGTTAAAGAAGAATTGATCCATCCGTGTCTGTTCTTGGGATAAACTTGGGTAGCTTAGTGTTCTGGCCTCGGTATTCTATCTATTCCCGACTTTTTGAACCGAAAGGATTCTCACACAGAGCCTTGATTACCTTGCTTCATGCATTTTAAAAATCCTTTTCTTGTTGAATCCAATTTGGCTCAGTAGTTAGAGCGTCAGCCTGCAGACTAAAGGGTCCCAGGTTCGATTCCGGGCAAGGGCATGTACCTTGGTTGCGGGCATGTCCCCAGTGGGAGGTGTGTGCAGGAGGCAGCTGGTCTATGTTTCTCTCTCATCGATGTTTCTAGCTTTCTATCCCTCCCTCTTCCTCTCTGTAAAAAGTCATTAAAAAAAAAAAAAATATATATATATATATATATATATATATATATATATATTTAAATCCTTTTCTTTTATGAGAGCGAACTTGCCTTGTACAACTTATCTCCATATTCATCTAACACATGGTCTGGAACAAGATTTACATCCATTTAATATTTGCCAGTAAATATATAAATGACTCAAATGCTAATTTCTGGCAGGTCAAAAAATTTGGCTAACTTGTGCCTATAATGCCTTTTAAAAATTGCCTTTTTAAAAAAACAAACATGTTTTGGTTGATTTCAGAGAGAGGGAGAGAGAGTGAGGGAGAAATAGAAACATTAGTGGTGAGAGAGAATCACCTATTGGTTGCCTCCTGCATGCCCCCTACTGGGAATCCAACCTGAAACCTGGGCATGTACCCTGACCTGCTGGTTCATGGGTTGACACGCAACCACTGAGCCACACTGGCCTGGCTAAAATTACTTTTTGTTCTGCAAGGGAACTATTTTCTACATTCTTGCTAAAATATCGTTACATTCCCTTGAAAGGTATTTGGTAGGGTTATTGAATGGCACTGGGACAACAGCCCTGGTACCTCCATTTTATTTATTTATTTATTTTAAATATATTTTATTGATTTTTTTTTACAGAGAGTAAAGAGAGGGATAGAGATTTAGAAACATCGATGAGAGATAATCATCGATCAGCTGCCTCTTGCACACACCCCACCGGGGATGTGCCCGCAACCAAGGTACGTGCCCTTGACCAGAATCGAACCCGGGACCTTTCAGTCTGCAGGCCGACGCTCTATCCACTGAGCCAAACCGGTTTCGGCTGGTACCTCCATTTTATAGGTGAGAATGCCAAAGCTCAGGTTGTTTCAATGACTTGTCCACATGACTGAATCAGTGATGGGAAGCTCCGGAATCTGTTTTTCCCTTAGCTTTGGGACACTTAAGACAAATTATAGGCAATACTACTTAATCAGTAAACATCTATCAGCTAGGAGTAAATGGAAGAGGAGAACCTAAAGCAATTTAAAAGCTGTCAGGGAAATCAGTGATTGGAAAAAGTAGCCACGGACTGTTCTGGGGAGCAAACTCATTCCTTAATTTTCCATATCCCACTTTTGCAGAAAATGTTTAAACCTGCTAGGACCTGCAGGGTTTCTGAAAGGGAATTCAGTGATTGACAGGTCGGTATACCTGAATCCATTCACCTGTGTGGCTCAAGCACAGAGCCTGTTCCAAACTTCTGGACATTTAGGGTCATAAGATCTTTGTCTTTCAACAACCTGAAGCAGACCTTCTACTAATGACCTTTAGGTGATAGGGTTCCTACTAGAAACAGCTCTAAACCAGTTTGGCCATCCACCCCCAAACCAGCAGATTGGACCCCAAGAAAGCTTTGTGGCATATAAGCTACCAATCAATGGACCATTGACCTGCCCCGTTAAGAGAGCTCCCACTGCCAAAACCGGTGTTGCTCAGTGGATAGAGCGTCGGCCTGCAGACTGAAAGGTCCCAGGTTCGATTCCAGTCAACAGCATGTACCTTGGTTGTGGGCACGTCCCCAGTAGGGGGTGTGCAGGAGGCAGCTGATAGATGATTCTCTCTCATCGATGTTTCTAACTATCCCTCTCTCTTCCTCTCTGTAAAAAATCAATAAAATATATTTTAAGAGATAGAGAGAGAGAGAGAGAGAGAGCAAGCGCCCACCTTTCTCCACCCCACATACAACTTTTTCCTAATATGCTCCTCTGTGTCCCACTTGGTAAAAGAAGCTTGCTCATTTGCAACCAAAGTCAATGTTATGGCCAAAACTGGTTTGGCTCAGTGGATAGAGCATCGGCCTGCGGACTGAAAAGTCCCAGGTTCGATTCCGGTCAAGGGCATGTACCTTGGTTGTGGGCACATCCCCAGTAGTGGGTGTGCAAGAGGCAGCTGATAGATGTTTCTGACTCTCTGTCCCTCTCTCTTCCTCTCTGTAAAAATTCAATAAAATATATATATTTTTAAAAGTCAGTGTTACATATGTGGCTTAGAAAGAGACTAGAGGTATAATATCGGAGCTGACACTTAGCTTGGCCATCACACCTTCAAGTGGCTCTGAGCCCCTCTGCAGAAGCAATGACAGTGGGCAACCCTGTGCCCTCCTTTGCCACACAGGGTATGGAACTCCATCGGACATCCATCTGCGACTTAGAGTGCTGTCTGTTTCAACGAGAGGGCCCTCTGAGCCGTTATCTGGGGAGCAAGGGCCGTGGAGGTGACTCCATGACTCCCACCAGCAGGATCCAAATTGGCTTGAGATCCAGAAACATCAGGAGCATCACCCTGAAGGAAGTTATCCTTGCTCTTTCTAGAAGAGCAGGACTATCCAGGTGGTCAAAGATTATCTGAAGTAATGATTCAATGTGCTTTAAAAGCAACATTTTCTTGGGATGGGGGGGGGGGGGTTAGTGGTCTTGGAAGCTTCTAGAAAGAGAGAACGTGTTATAAGATACTGCCCACAAGGGCTCTTGCACAGAAAAGCATGAGCTATGGACAAGTAGAATATTTAACAAATATTCTACTTTTAAGATAGAGAATTAGGGATGGTAAATCCTCATATTTAGAAAAAAAATATATGTATATACTAAACAGTTACTTATCTACTTATATTAACTGTGTTATCTTTAAAATTTGGAATGCATTGTTTTATTAAATACTAGTATCTCATTGCACAAAATTGCCTGCAGTAGGCCGCCTGCTGCTTCCATGGGAGGTGGAAGCAAGCTGCTGGCGCCCACTGGAGCTGGGAGGGAGCCACACCACTTCCTCGGGAGCTAGGAAAGACCCGCACCGATTCCAAATCCATGGGAGGTGGGAGGTGGGTCTGCTGTCTCCTCTCTGAGCCTGTGCCCAGCCACAGAGGCTGAGGGCCAGCCCCCTGTCTGTGTCCGCTCCAGCTCCGGGGGGCCAGCCCGAGCTGGGGCATGGTGGCTCACTGGCCCCCCTGGTCTCTATCTCCATCTCCATTCCAGGCCTCACTTGCACATGCAGCCTCCTTCTATCTGGTTGTGACCCATTACGTAGACCCAGCCTAATTTGCATTTTTCATATATATATATATATTTCCAATTAGGTCTAAGTATGATTTTATTAAAGATTTAAAAGAAAGTTTTCATTTACAGAAAAATCACATTTAAATGCAATGGGGTAGCTGAAACTGGTTTGGCTCAGTGGATAGAGCGTCGGCCTACAGACTGAAAGGTCCCAGGTTCGATTCCAGTCAAGGGCATGTACCTTGGTTGCGGGCACATCCCGGTGGGGGGCGGGGGTGCTGAGGGCAGCTGGTCGATGTTTCTGTCTCATTGATGTTTCTAGCTCTCTATCCCTCTCCCTTCCTCTCTGTAATAAGTCAATAAAATATATTTTAAAGAAATAAAAAAATAAATGCAATGGGGTAATACATTTCCTAAATTATCTATGCTATGGATGATGGACTTTATGGAGTGCGTAACCCTGTCACACAGAGTACATTTTATCCAAATTTTGTTTGCATGGAAACCAAGGGACAATAGGACTGCTCCTTGTATTCTGACCTTGCAAACACAAATTTGTGAAGTGCAATGAAACTTCCAGAACTGGAATTCCAGACCCAACACGTGCCATGTGTGTCTGACTTAGTAGGCAAATAAATTGAAAAGTATGAAAAAGAATAGCGTTTTCCTGTGAAATTTTGAAGCACAGCTCTCGATGAATATTTCTCAGTTACTTACCAAGTTGAGCATTTCGGTGCAAACATAGTCTGACGTGGTAATGCTTTAAATGGCACATCGGCTCAAACCCACCCTGCAAAACGCCACTAAATCACGGGCATGTAATTAAAGTTCAAGATGTTACAGGAATCCGGCCAAGATTCATTAACTCCACAAACCACCTCCGGTGCTCATTTGGTAAGAAAACAATGACAGGCAAAACTCAGGAGACACCCTGAGTGGCTTTGAAATTCCAAGTTGGAAACTGGAGATAGAAAACCCAAGAGTGTTTTTTTTCTCATTTATTTGAATCAATGGCTCTGGTAATAACAGAGACAGGACAGCGCCTGTGTTTATCTGCCTGTGCACCTGCCAGAATGTCATTTCCAGACCCACAACCTTCTGCTGGAACCGTGGGCTCTCCTGGTATCTGTCAGGATGACTAAGCTTTGTGCTGCAGTAACAAACAGCCTCCAAACATGAGGGATTATTTGTCCCCTTGGATGTGCAGGGAGCTCTGCTCCTTGTCTCCGCATGCAGGAGTAACCCTGTTGGAGCAGCTGTCCCTTCCAATATTTTCTTTAAAGTATATTTTATTGACTTTTCACAGAGAGGAAGGAAGAGAGATAAAGAGTTAGAAACAGCCATGAGAGAGAAACATCGATCAGCTGCCTCCTGCGCGCCCCCTACTGGGGATGTACCCACAACCAAGGTACATGCCCTTGACCGGAATCGAACCTGGGACCTTTCAGTCCGCAGGCTGACGCTCCATCCACTGAGCCACACCGGTTTCGGTCGTCCCCTCCAATGTTATTGCTTTGACAAAGGGAGCGGGTTTCAGAGGAACTAATGCTACTCTGAGATGCTCTATTCCAGTGGTCGGCAAAGTGCGGCTCTTTGGCCCCCTGAGTGTGGCTCTTCCACAAAATACCACGGCCTGGGCGAGTCTATTTGAAGAAGTGGGTTTGAAGAAGTTTAAGAAATTTGGCTCTCAAAAGAAATTTCAGTCATTGTCATGTTGATATTTGGCTCTGGTGACTAATGAGTTTGCGGACGACTGGTCTATTCTAACAGTAACAGTCCTACTCACACTTGACAGGCAGTCCCTTGAGAGGATCTCTCTTCCCAAAGGTAGAATGCAATTTCACCCAAGCAGACACCGCCATCACATACGTGGTTTTCTTATTTTTTAAAATATATTTTTATTGATTTCAGAGAGGGGGAAAGAGAGGGAGAGGGAGAGGGAGAGAGAGAGGGAGAGGGAGAGGAGAAGGGGGAGGGGGAGGTGGGAGAGGGAGAGAGAGAGGGAGAGGGAGAGAGAGAGAGAGAGAGAGAGAGAGAGAAATAGTAATGATGAGAGAGAATCATTGATTGGCTGCCTCCTGCACGCCCCATACTGAGGATCGAGCCCGCAACTCAAGCATGTGCCCTGACCAGGAATTGAACCATGACCTCCTGGATCATAGGTCAACACTCAATCACTGAACCACACCGACCAGGCACATACATGTTTTCAAGAAATAATAACTAGTCCTCAAGTATGAGGACTTGGCCACACCGTTTGTCCCAAACAATCCATCCCCACTTGAGCTGGTAGTTGGCTGGCCATCTGTGTCAGCTAACTGGCTTTGCTAGTATGCAGAGGAGAAAGCAAACTTGTACATACAGGGTCCTGGCTCCTCTGCTGTTTACATTTGAAGTGATGGCATTTGGGGACCTGAGAGCTGACAAAAGGCTTATCTGCTCTTCAAAAGGATTTATATACATTTCAAGAAAGAGAAAAATACCAGGACAAGCTTCCTAAGATAAATGCTCTATGAATAACAGGCTGGGTTTCCATTTCCTTATTTTTAACTTGTCTTTATCCTCTCAAATTGAAGGAAGATATTTCTGCCAGAAGGCAAGCATACCTGTTGCCTCAATTACTGTTGTCAGTGTCTCTAAGTGTTACTTACTATTGGGGTTTAACTGTAAAAGCATGATTGGGAAAAGTCCAAAGACAATATCATTTACTTTTAGTGAAAATAGACAAAACAATTTGCCCTGATATCACATGTCTAAACAGGACCTTGATTTGTAAGCATGTTAGTTGTTCTTTCTGATCATGAACAGCACGTGTGTGTGTGTGTGTGTGTGTGTGTGTGTGTGTGAGAGAGAGAGAGAGAGAGACAGTATATAAATAATGATCTAAACATTCATTACTGAACCTTTAGTGCCCTGTCACCATCAAGCCAGGATTTTCAAAGCAACTAAAATAGTATTTTGAAGACATCAACTAAATGAGGGGAGGCGTGTGAAGATTGCTCTCATTTTCTTTCATGATTAGATTAATCACAGGTACTAAAATGCTATCTTAATTGGGCTAAAGAAATTTCTGTGATTAAAGTTATCTCAGTGATGATCCAGCTCACTTTTCATATGTAAATCCAACCCTGGGGTGCTCTGGAGATACTAATTGGCCAGGAGATGAATCATTCCTTTGGGTTCAATTCGATGGGTACTTAACCCCTCCCTCCCACCAAGACAGTGAAGAGTAAGCCCACGAGCTCCATCAAGTGCAAAATCATGATGTAATAAAGATTGCATTGCCCTATAATGAAGAATTGCTCTCTGTCCCATTATTTATCTTTTCAAGTGTAAAAAACGGCTTAGGGGGCACTACGTTTGAGTTCCTTGGGTACAAATGGCTTGTACATGTGGCATAGGAGGATGGGCAGGATTTCTGGTTTCTAAATTTAAGGATTTTAGCCAAATGAGAGATTGGCTCAGTGGATAGAGCGTCAGCCTGTGGAATGAAAGGTCCCAGGTTTGATTCCGGTCAAGGGCATGTGCCTTGGTTGCAGGCACATCCCCAGTTGGGGGTGTGCAGGAGGCAGCTGATCGATGATTTTTCTCTCATCGATGTTTCTAACTCTCTCTCCCTCTCTCTTCCTCTCTGTAAAAAAAAAAAAAAAAAAAAAAAAAAAATCAATAAAATATATTTTTAAAATAAATAAATAAATAAATTCAAGAATTTAGCAACCTGGGTCCATTCGTCCACAGATCTCATCTATCATTTGGCCAAAAGATTCAAGTCCTCCCATAGGAATGCCTGTCACTGAATGCCATAAGTGCCCAGCTTGTTTATATTCATTATCTTAAGTAATGAGTGCAGTTTTGCAGATGAGACATTGAGGCTCAGGTGTTAAGTCATGCGCCCTGAGTCACACAGTTTGCAAACAGCAGGGTGAAAGATCAGCCCAACATCAAAACACAGGCTGCGTCTGGCATCTCTCTTCAAGCCATGGCCATGAAAAATTAGCCCATTTGCCAAAACTGGTTTGGCTTAGTGGATAGAGTATCAGCCTGTGGAATGAAAGGTCCCAGGTTTGATTCCGGTCAAGGGCATGTGCCTTGGTTGCAGGCACATCCCCAGTTGGGGGTGTGCAGGAGACAGCTGATCAATGATTCTCTCACATCGATGTTTCTAACTCTCTATTCCTCTCTCTTCCTCTCTGTAAAAAAAAAAAATCAATAAAATATTAATAATAAAAAAAAAGAAAAGAAAAATCAGCCCATTCACATCCCTTCGCCGGGGCCACTTAAGGAAATCTCAAGTCATGAAATATTAGCAACAGCATCAAAGAACCAGCTCCCTGGAGCCAGAGGAGAGCTGTCAATAATTGGAGGTGATTGGGGTGTCTGCCTCGCTTTCTACGTTTTCTTCAGGCAATTTTGGGGGCCACCTTCTCAGTGGGCAGCGTCTCTCAGTCACCCTCACAACTGTCCTGGCTCCCAGTTCACAGCCAGCTTTGGAAATATTAAAGAATTGAGAGTGAGGCCATATTTCACTTTTCTGAGCAGACATCTGGGTAATGGAATGTTGTAGGGGTTTCTTAAAAATATATATATATTATATATATTTTTACAGAAAAGAGACAGATAGAGAGTTAGAAACATCGATGAGAGAGAAACATCAATTCAGCTGCCTCCTGCACACGCCCCACTGGGGATGTGCCTGCAACCAATGTACATGCCCCCCCCCACGTCCGACTGGAATCGAATCTGGGACCCTTGAGTCTGCAGGCTGACGCTCTATCCACTGAGCCAAATCAGTTTCGGCTATTGTAGGGGTTTCTATTGTTGTTGTCGTTAATCCTCAGCAGAGGATATTTTTCCATTGATTTTTAGAGAGAATGGAAGCTAGAGGGAAATACAGAGAGAAACATTGATGTGAGAGAAACACATTGGTTGGTCCTAAGCCCTGACCAAGGCCCAAGCCAGGGAGAAGCCTGCCACCGAGGTAGATGCTCTTGACCAGAATCGAACCTGGGACCCTTTGGTCTGCAGGCTGATGCTCTATCCACTGAGCCTAACTGGCTAGAGCTGTTGTGGATTTTATTTTTTAAGTGACAGTAAAAGCTGATAGGCACAGTCTTGTGCTTCACTGTGCCCTACTTGGGGCTCTTGGTTCTCCCAGCGATTTCCCTGTTATTCTCATCATTATAGGTCTCATGATCAATGACACCTGACCCCACCTGCACCTAGTCTGACGGTTACTCTGACTGATCTTTATAGGAGACATCATTACCATAATCCCCCTCCCCATCTTCCTTTCCCCTCTATGCCATGACCTCAGTCCTTCTGCTAGCAGATGTAACAATCCTATATAATAAAAGGCTAATATGCAAATCGACCCAATGGCAGAATGGCCAGTCATTTTGACACACACTGACCACCAGGGGGCAGATGCCTAATGCAGGAGTGCCACTAGGCAAAAGCGAGGTTCACAGCTGATGGTAGGGGCCTCTCTCACCTCTGAGGCAGAGCTAAGGAGCAGTGGGCCTAAGCTAGCAAGCAGACATTCTGACATTCCCTGAGGGGTCCTGGACTGTGAGAGGGCACAGGCTGAGCTGAGGGACTTCCTCATCCCAGTGCATAAATGTTGTGCACCTGGCCTCTAGTAAATTTATAATTCTTTGCCCCTTTTGGCCCTGTATGTTCCTCCTTTGGTGATCCTAGCAAAAGCCTGTTAGTTTGTCTAACTTTCCACCAAGCGAGCTTAAAAAGAAACGAAAAAGGAAGGTGCTTTTTCCCCCCCACCCCACCCCCACCCCCCAGTGTTGAGTTAAACAGACCCAAACTGCCTGGCCGGCATGACTCAGTGATTGAGTGTCAACCCATGAACCAGTTCCATTCCAGATCAGGGCATATGCCTGGGTTGCAGGCTCCATCCCAGTGTGGGGCATGCAGGAGGCAGGCAATCGATGTTTCTCTCTCCCTTCCTCTCTGAAATCAATAAAAAATATTTGAAAATATAAATGCATATCTCAGATAAATATGTATTTATTTGAAACCTGTCACATCACTATTCTAGGTCCTGAAACCAAAAACCATTAGACCCTAGGATCTCTCAGAGGAGATTCATGGCAAAGGTTCTGGGTCTGAGTCGGGCACCCGTAAAATCTAGCTGAGCTTCACAGAGAGTGGAGAAATGCCTCAGAGTCTATGCAGAGCTGTGTGCGAATGTGCGGATTTGTATAATGTCATGTGAGAGAATTTCCTAGGAAGTAGGTCATAGTCTTCATCTCTTTCTAAAATAATTTATGACTTACTAAGTTTAAAAGTCATGTTGTATGGATTTTTTGGTGTGTAAATCTAGAAAACAAAGGACAAGGAATTAAAACAAAGGACAAGGAAGGCCCCCATCTTATTGAGCGGTTGGAGTCATGAACTGAGAGGAAATACCTAGTGTTTGGGACTACAATTTTCATTCTTTAATCTCAGACACTATTGCTCACGATACCAGAAGGAGTGATGACTAATTAGAGAAACTATAAAGAAAATAGAGTGGCAAGTAAAAATAAGTGTTTGTATAAAGTAATAACTTAATCCCAAATTAAAGAAGCACACAGAATCCCTACTTCATGGTGAAGTCTCGGGGACTCCATATAAATATTTGACTTGTACCCTCTTCAATCCCTAAAAACAGCCATTAATTGGAAATGAAGCAACAATATTACCTCTTAGCTGAGCCAGTTTGCACTAAAAATCTAAAATCTCCTCGCATGACTCATTCTGCATAAAATCGTCTGGCTTTTGCTTGCTGCAAATAATTGATTCTTGGCAACAGAACTTTCAACTCCTTACCGTCCAGTCTGTTAAGATGACATTGTGATTTAGCTTAAACAAGCAGAATCCAAGTCAAGGGTGTGTTTGCTTCACGCTGTTGGTTGCACCTGTTATAATGAGATCTTAAAATGCCCAAAAGGATCTGTACCAGAAATGGCAATGAGAATCCCCAGATTCTAATCCGATGATACATATGATGTGGTTTGTGTTAGGGTTGCCAAGGGAGGAACACATGATGCCCAAGTGGTGAGGGATTATACATTTACTAGAGGCATGATGCATGAAGATTTGTGCAAGAATAGGCCTTCCTTCCCCTGGCTGCTGGCCCTGCCTTCGCTCCAGAGCCACCTTCCACCTCTCGCCTTGTCCCATCAATTTGCATATTCTCTCCTTATTGGCTGTGGGTGCTGCCATATTTTGTTGCGGAGTTACAGTCAATTTGCATATTTCATCTTTATTAGGTCATCATGAGGAGACCAGATGAGCTGAGCCCCAAAATGGCACCAGCACCCAAAGATGGGGAGTTAGAGGTTTTTTAAAGGATCTAGGTGGGCTTTTTTCTGGGCAGAGAATTCTCTGTGCAGGTCTGAATTCCAGGAAGGTCCAGAGGGGAGAGCTACTGGTCTTCGCAAGTGGAATGTGGTCTTAGCAAATGGAGTGTGGTCTTAGCAAATGGAGTGTGGCCTAAGCGAAAGGGAATGTCTGTTGAGAAGTGGCCTAAAGGGGAGGGGTTATCAATTCAATTGTTTGATCAGACCTAACTGTCTATACAGGAAGAAGGGAGAAGCTCGGGGCCAGGAGGAGTCTTTCTTGGGGAGACATAAAAAAAAAAAAAGTGAATCTTTCTAGGAGTCAGTGGCACAGGGTGTAATTTGAGGGGGCACCAAACCACACTTCTTCAGACATTCCGATGTCAAAGACCCCTATTTGGGGAGCAACCTATGAAGCAGCTATGTTATACCACCGTAGCCTACTTTATTGACCTAAGTAATTGAATGAAGAGCTTAGCGAATTCTGGGAGCGTAGTACCTTGGACAGCGGCTTTATCATCCTGGAGGGCGGAAGTGAACAAATTTTCAGCTGAGAAGTGTAAAAATAACTATAATGATTAGCATGTATTGAATGTATAACATTGCTGCCTCACCCCTCACAACATGTTGGGTACTGGCATGACGGAGGGCTGACCTCATGTAGACAGGAGATGGAAACATATAAAAGCATGAGTTTGAGGAAGAAGGACTCTGAGAAGGATGCATGGAGGATGGAAGGACAGCAGCAGGGACACATGCTGTTTTTAGTCTTACTGGGATCATTCTGGAAGAGTGAATCAGGCCACCTCCAGGGTCCTCATTCACCATGGTATGGCTTCATCTTTAAGTGCTTTAGAATTATAACTCTACAACAGTAACTCAACCTTTGCCTGCATCTATTGCTTTTCTCAGTGGAAATTGGAATGCGTTTTAACCCCATTCACTGTTGGTAGACTGGGCAGTTGAAAACTGTTCAACTTTTTAGCCCTTGCCTTAGCTAAGCCTAATGAAAACGACTTCTGCTCTATTTCAGAATCAATAGGAAATACACTGAGTGGCCAGATGATGATGATCTCTGAACACATAATAATCTGGCCACTCAGTGTATACCCTATATAATAAAAGGCTAATATGTAAATTGTCCCCTCGACCAAATGATTGGCCAGCAGGCAGGCCAGCCAACCACCCATGTCCCCTCCCCCTGGCCAGGCTGGCTGGACCTCACCCATGCATGAATTCATGCACTGGGCTTCTAATACACACACACACACACACACACACACACACATACACACGCACACACACACACTCATAATGAGTGGCCAGATTATTATGCGTTCAGAGATCATAATAATCTGGCCACTCAGTGCATTTCAAATCGTTTCATTGAGGTATTTCTTTTTCTCAGTCCACATCAGAGACAGATCTCTGCACCACTCCCACAGAGTAGGGAGTTTCTTTTTTAAAAAATATATTTTATTGATTTTTTACAGAGAGGAAGAGAGGGGAATAGAGAGCTAAAACATCAATGAGAGAAACATCGACCAGCTGCCTCCTGCACACCCCCTACCGGGGATGTGCCCATAACCAATATACGTGCCCTTGACCAGAATCGAACCTGGGACCTTTCAGTCTGCAGACCGATGCTCTATCCACTGAGCCAAACTGCTTTCGGCAGTGTAGGGAGTTTCTGAAGGTCTCCAGATGTGCCCAGGCCCATGGCTGTTAGCACTTGGTAATTTCTGCCTTCAGCAGGGCGAGCCAGCCTCTGTGGGCCCCCT